>JAMXBD010000099.1:0-1200000 GCA_024138025.1 Combretum micranthum | reverse complement strand
TTTTTTGTAAAATTTTAAAATCTTTTAAATAATTTTACCTTTATACATACATTATATAATGTATTATTTAGTTAAAATCAATTATCATAAATGAATGGAACATTGCCATTCATTTAGATCCTTACTCTTTTTACTAAAAAGAGCTTTCTCTTCTTCCTTGATTGAGACTTTAGACATTTGCTTGTCTAGAGCCTCTTAATTAACTAAAATATTTTTTAATTCATTCAAGTTCAGCTCTTTCACTCATCCATGGGTTGTTGTGACAAGTGCATTAAACTTTAGACGCAATTAATGTATTATAATTCTTCTCTTTGTCGGTGATATTATTTTTAGGATCTAGTTTTGAAATTTCTTTACTCAAAGTTTTAACTTTAGTAAAATATTCACTTACTGTCATATCTTACTATGAGATTGACAACTCATTCTTGAGTTGTTGGAGCTTAGCATCATTTATTCATGCAAATAAGGTAGCAGGAGTATCCCATGCCTCTTTTGGAGTCTTTACATCTTTGATGCACTGTAGCATTACCTTAATAGCCTTGACCATCCACTTTTTAAGGTCATCTTATTCTGTTGGAGGTGATGCTTCACTACCTCCAACAATCTCCCATAAATCTTGGTCGAGCAGGTAAAATGGCATACGCATACTCCAAGTGCTAAAATTTTTTATTGTTAAGCTTTTCAAGAGTGTTTACCAAGGTTGACATTTCTTCCATAGTAACTTGATAGTGCCTAGCAATTGATCAAGTAATCTTGGTCTCAAACCAATTAGCTTCACAGTCCCAGACTTCACACTAGAGGCACATCGTTGTATTACAATCCGAGATGGCAAACTTTGAAGAACTTAGAATTTTATCCCTCACTTGCCTATTCAACATAGGCCCCTCGATCATCCTACTCTAATACCTCTTTTAAATAAGACAAATATGGAGAAATATGTTTTTTTTGTGTTGAACACACTTTGCACATATGAGGTCCTATCTATAGGAACCTCTAACGTAGTAGGTGGAACTAATTTGTCCTACCATAATTCTAGATAAATCTCGACTACTCTTCTAGAAACTAACACTTTCTAGAAAAAGCTGCAACTAGCACATAAAAATATCTTAACTAAAATATTCTATAAAATTCTCTCACTCTAACATATGTTTTCTCATCTAAGGATTTTATAGATAAATCAATATCTATTTATATTGATTAACACTAGATCTTTCTAGAATAAAAAAGTAGGCAGTAAAACTTCTCAACATCTTATGCAATTGGGGCATATCTTCCTTTGTATGCTTTATATTGGTTTCTTGTTTTCAAAAGGTAGTGTTAGATGGGCTGGTAATCTTTTCTCTTGAATGAACCATTACTAAGCCATCGACTCTTTTTTGGCCCCAGTGGTTTTCGAAATGTAGATGTTGAGAAACTGTCTAATGTTATCATGTGAATGTTATGTGAGTCTCGTACTACAAGTGATTTTAAAAGAGTAACACATGGATAACTCATGAAGAGAGAACTGGAGAGAAATGGTTACAAAGAAACAAATAGTGTCCGTGGTTCAAACACACTTGTAACAAGTGGGAAGCTATTGAGCATCAACCTCACTACTCTTAGCCAAGTATAGACTCATTCTTTATTTGAGATTTTTTGTTCTTTTTGATAGTAGGGTCTTCATATCCTTGAATGTTTCTCTAATATGTAGAGTTTCTAAAAGTATTAAATGAAGAAATATGACCAAGTATCTATAAACTCTTGGGTTAATAGAGTCATTAGATCATATTGACGATTAATGGATAAACTAAAATTACTCATTTCAAAGATATTACAAAATAATTGTTGTAGGGTTAGGGTTATAGCAGTTTATCTCATCGAGTAGTATGAGCCTACTTGAGAGAGGTGAAGAATAAATGGATTGTCCAACAATTCTTACTTCAAGCTTAGAAAGCTAATTCTTTTTAAGTCATCTTAATTGCAAACCAAAATCTAAGATATCTTTTAAAAGGTCATCTTCAAAATCAAAATTCACCGTCTTAAATCATTCCAAATCCCTAAATTTCTACGAGATTTTGTAATCTTTAGGTATACTTGTTATCACACCAAAATGACAGTATTAGCCATCCTTACGTGTTACTATAATGTTTGGGAAAAACTTACATGGCTCCGAAGTTACCATCAGCTATGTATATTCTAGTATTAGAAAAACAATTACTCAGGTCTATTGAAATGGTAATTAAAATTGTTTGACCTGCAGTCAATATCTCAAATAAACAAGTCCAACATAAGAGAATTAGATAAAACTCATTTTATTCAATCGTTACTTGATTGTATATCCAGTATGAGATTACAAATTTAAAAAGCCACTCATTTAGACTAAACAATAATTCTGATCATTGCATGATCAAATCGAAATGCTATATGGAACACCCTTCCTGTGACTCCAGATTCGGAGAAAGGCTTCAATAGCTGATATGGTAATATCCCTGCTCCACTTCTGTTCTTTAGTTTCGGGTTTACATTCCTTTCATCTATGATGCCTTCAATCTCCTTCAACCTTCCATTGAACCTCTCGAATGCTGCAGCAATTATGGGATCCTCTTTCCATGATGGCTCAGGATGCTGCCCAAGATATTCCTCATCCGTTGAGTGATTCGATAACACATCCAAAATCGCCATAACCTGATACAAGTTTCATCAATTCAAGATGAGAAATTCGTCAATTTTATTTAGTGAATATGCAGTGGATGAGAAAAGTTTTTTTGCAGCTTTTTCTCATAACTATATATCAAGTTTCACGTATAGAAAACAAGTTGGAAGAGCGTGATCCTATGTTTATAGGGGCAGTTGGTGTATTAATTAGATCCTATTAGTCAAAGACATCTTTGTATTATACTCATTATCTTGTCACTTATATGCTACTTAATTTGTTCTTCAGAATTTCATGAAGGAGTATTTTATTTTTCCTTTTCATCATATATAAAATGGAGAATTACAAATAAAATTTGGCATATGGTTCACACTTCATAAGTTTAGACCATGTAGCTACATACCTTGGTGCCTGGACTTGGGAGGGGAAAGTGGTTAGCATAATGGCCTCAGGCTTTTCCATCAAGAACTTGAGCCCTTCTTCAGTTGGGTCCTCCACCGGCATCTTGATTCGGGCAATGGTAGGCGGTTAGGGAAGTAGCCGCCATAAGCATATTGACCGAAGTTGACTGCAGCATGATGACCAGAGGTCACCCATATGATGGTGGTCACAATCTCAACCAGGTCGGCTTTGGTGTTGAGTTTCGGCCACCAAGTGCAATCCTTCTTGTCACCGTGACCGACGGTCCGGATCTCGGTCCACCAGGCTTGTAGCTCTGTGTCTACGGCCACGAGGCTTGAGTCTGGGTAGTAGCGGTTGACATAGTCGTGACCCATTCTTTGAGGCAGTCCCAGATGAGGAGACCATCGTTGGCGTATGGGTAGTCTTCGATAATTAGCTTTAGGCCGTGTGGTGCTGATGGGTCTTCCTCTGCCACTCCCCTATAAGACAAACAAAGATTCATTAATACCTAATATTTTCTGTAAATCGAGATCGGGTTTTATGATATTTAGTTCGACCAAGTTGTCATCCTCATCCAATTAAGCTTGATTTTGAGTTTCAATATAAGTTAAGTTTATATTCCATATTTATATTAATGACAAAAAAATCAGTATTTTTATTTCAGAAAATCGAGTCTAACAAACCTTAATATAATTAAAGTTGAGTATGATGAACAAATAAAAAGATAAATACTAATTTACTTATTTTTAGCAATAATTTTTTGAAAATGTAATATTAAAATTAGGTAGGTCTCAAGAGTTTATCTTTTTTTTTTCTTACTCAGCATTTTGAGGATTAATAATTTTTTTTCTTTTGTATTTTGCTATTACAACAAGAGATGGAAAGATCAAACTTGATATTTTTACTTGAGAAACCAAGAGATACTACTAGATTATAGATCATTAGATATCGATATAATTTAATTGGATTTTAAACTTCAACACTTGAATTCAATGTTATATTATCTCGACTCGACTCAACTTGACTATGGGTAGCAACGAAAAATGATATAATGGTACCTACCTGCTAATTAAGTCCTTGGGCAAGGCCTGCAAATCGAATTGCCATAATTTATCATATGCAACAGCACTGAGCTCCAGCGAGTACTTTTTAGGGGAGAATGAAGTCTCAATAATGCCGTCACCATTGATGAGATAACCACGAGCAAGGGCGTTGATTTCCATGGTATATCGGAAATGAGGGTGGAGCAGTCTGTATATTGGGTGCATTGCACTCAGTTGCCTGTTCATTGCGATTATGTACGGCTCTGTGCAACAATGAGTCCTCAACCTGGACAGGATTCAACACATTTTAAATGTTGAATAATTGTTTACATATAGTGTAATTAAATATATTTAATAAGCTTAGTTAATTATATTAATTATTATAAGCCAATCAAACCTTCATTCTACAGTTTAACAATAACAAATAGCGGTAGGACGTATATATATTATGTAAATAGTGAAAATATAGGTACCTAATATGATAAAAATTGAAAATACAGCATATAAATTAGAAATTATCCTTTCGTTTTTTTGCAAACATGCCTATATAATCCAAATTATCATATGCAATTGAATGCTAGGTTGTCTAAATGCTAGGCAGTAGCAAGTAGTATTCATCTTAATTTGATGTCTCTATTAGAAGATATCATTTTTATCCTATTGTAACATTTTTGTACTATAAAATATAAAAAATAAAAATTTTAAGTTTTATCCTGTATATTTTGTAAACCAAACATTATATAATGATATTTGTCCAAATACATCCAAATGGTTACCCATAAGAGAAATATAGCCTCTCCAAATGCAAAATAACACAGATAATGAAAGACATATACGTACCAGTGGCTAATAAGCTGATGATAACCGGAATCATGAGCAAGCACATGGGTTTTAGCAAACCTCCACAGCCAGCAATCTGTGGCATTCCAGGACGGCAAGAAAACTTGCCTCCATTGTGGGGTTCCGTCCGGTGCTTGAGGTCTCGTTAGTTCTATAGCAATAGGCCTAAAACTCCCCTCCGGTGTTCGGAAAAACAATGTCCTTGATCCATACAACGTTGTGCCTTTGAGTTCTCTCACTTTGTGCACGTATGGCAAAAAGAGATCGTGGTAATCCAAGACAAATAATCTCTTTTGCTTTATGGCCTGCAAATTTGTAACAAGTTATGAATTAAACTACCACCGGCTATTTGAGCCATGGTCCACCACTTGTCCAAGCAATTACATTTGATGAAAGTATTCTGAAATAGACGACTTCTTCGTATTTATCAATTGTCTCCGATAATGTAAGACATATGGTAGTCTATAACTAATTAGAAAAAGCTAATTGCACAAATGATTTTGAATGGAGTTAAGATAGGTAATACCAATAATCTTGAAAAATTAAATTGAGTATAGAAACTGATAGCATCGAAGTTCAAGTAATTAAATTAATTATTAAAAGAATTCAGATATCAAATGCCGCGCTATTCATTTCTTGTGTTTCATATATTGCCTCTTCTCAAATAATTGTATATATAATTAATAAACAGATCATGTTAGGAGATGCGAGGTTAGAAATTTATGAGAGTGCTAGTCAAGAAAAATCACTATAAAATATTTTTAAACTAAGACAACAAAGGTATAAATAAGAATACATTAATAATAATCCAGCTAGTAATTGATAAGATGATGTCATGTTAAATTTGGGTGTATTAATGAAATTATAGGTCTATTTTGGATTTTTTTTATTTTGATTTGTATTTGCATCTAATTCGTATTTATATCTTTCCTATATTTGATTTGTATTTGATCTGTTTGATTTATTTATGAGTAAAAATATCTGTTTTTCATCTGTATTTGTTACTTGACAAATAAGTAGTTTAAAAACAATAAAAAAAATGTCAAAACGACAAAAAATCAATGAATCAAATAGAACCTATATTTCTTTTATATATCAAATTATATCAATCTCTCACCTTAAAAACTAATTAAAATTATTGCGTCAACTTTTGTTCTACCAAAATCATATGTTATTGATTATTAATAGGGTGAATGTTACATTTGCTATATGAATTTTACTTATTTGCTATTAGCTACTTAAAATTTAAAATTATCAATTTACTACTTAAAATTTTATGAATTTTATAATTATTTACTTGAATTTTATCAAATTATATAATTAGCTATATAAAATTTACTCTTTTTTTAATTAATTGATTTATCCAAGTATTATTAATGAACTAGAAGACTTCATATGTAGTAAATTGAAAGTTTTAATTTTGTAGAAATTAATTGAATTGGCAAATTTGAGATGCCAAATGTAATATTTATCCATTGTTAATATCCTAGTTGTCGCCAACGGTTTTGTAGTCGAATAATATTTTTTGTTGTCTTTTACATGAGAGGTACCAAATTCAATTTTTTTTTTCGTCATAGTTGGGGGAAAAAAATCATACCTGCCATGTTGATGATAAGATAAGGTGGAGTAATAAAGTATTCCAATATCTCATCCCCATTAACCTTTTCATGTGAAATCTAACACAAGGACAAACATGTCTAATTCAGATTCGATTTGTCATTATGTAATTGTCTCACCTCTTCAACGGTTATTAAGCCTCCAATTTCCGTTTCTACTATTTTCGTGGTAATCGCTGATTCCGCAGGACCATAGACTTTGGGGTCGAGCTTACTCTTCAAAGGCCATTCCTGCATTATTGTTGATGATTATCTGAAGGTTACTATAATAATTAATATGACCCAACTATATTATGAAAAAACTCCCTTCGAAAGGAGGAAGGCATCGTTCGGTAATATTTACATTAGATAAATAACTATTAATTATATTTTAACCTATAATCCTATTCATAAAACACGGATGATAGTAATTTAAAAAATTATTACTATCTCTTTCACAGGTGAAAAATAGAATTAATAGTTACACTTCAGATTTATGTATATGTGACTTGTATTACTATTAAACAACTAATTTTAAAACAATAATCTTACCTTGACCAGCTGAATGGCCATTGGATTAATTCCTGCGAGAGTCTGACGGGAAAATTCTTCATCTCTAAACCAAAAGAATCTGTCTCCTGTCGCGTCAAAAGCCATATGCATGAGATGGACAATGCAATAATGACAAAGTTTATGGAATACCGTATAATAAGTCAATTTAAATTATATTTTAACACATACTAGTGGCAATAAATGGATGTTGAAATAATTACTATTTACATTGTATAAATACACACCATGGTATATCAAATTTTAATTTGCATATTTACTTGTGGCTCATAATGTGTAATAGTAATACCCAACAATTCTTTTTTTTTTCCTCAAATGAAAAATGAAAAGATGTTTAATTTAACAAAAAATTTTGTTTCCATATATTCATAAATTATTCATACAACTTACATAAAAATAAGCATGAAGAAATACAAAAGAAAATGTGTTTTCGGATGAGTTGTAACAAACTCCACATAATGACAAAGATGATAATGATGATGATAATAATAATATAAGCGTGGTTCCGTTGCATCGTGTGGTCAATTTAATTTTAGCAACATCTCAAGATGATAAAGATATTAAAAGTCAAAATACAACTAAATTGGGTTTCGCGTGTATTAAAGTCAATAAATTATTAATACGTAAATTAAATATATCTAATTGGTTCATCTTATTTTAATAATTTTTATATCTTATTTTTATATTTTTATACAGAATATTTATTAAAAACAGATAAAAATAAAAATTAAATATATTTTTATATATAAAGACCAAATATATATTTAATACAAAAAAATTGCATATAAAATATAGACACCGATGCATGTCGCTTCGGGATCAATAATGGTTCCTTGGACACTGTGCAGAAAATGTAAATTTTTTGTTCAGTGTGACAACAACACCTGCCATATCACATCATGATGACGTACGGTAGACAAAATTATTTTATCAACAGCACCAAGGATTGGGAGCATGACATGCTTGATGACCCGATAAGGTTTCGTAGTGTTATTTTCATTATCTAATCGATAAAAATCTCCCAAAATGATCCGATTTTACTTCTCTGTTTTTCCACCCTTTTTTTATGGATTAAGAAAAAAAATATCTATTTTTTATTAAAAAATTACATAAATGTATCAGATAAAAAATAAAACTCAAAAATAGGCAACTTGATCTCATCTTTGAAAAAACGAGGTCATAAGTAATCGACCTCGTCTCCTCAAGAAATGAGATCAGTGTATTTTGCATTGACTTTGTCTCTTAAAGAGAGGGTTGAAGATAACAGATTCAACATCGACTCTTCAAAAAACGAGGTCAGTACAAATACACTGACCTCGTCTAATGACTTTGTCTTTTCAAGAGACAAGATTAATTTGTCTATTTTTGAGATTATTTTTATCTTAATGGTATTTTTATAATTATTTTTAAAAAAGTCAATATTATTTTCCTTTCCCCTTTTTTTATATTTTCATCTAATTAATACATAATATAAAAAGAAAATGACATTATAATTGTATTAAAGCATATTTAAAAAAAAACTTAATTAATCTTAACTATTCATATTTAAGATAAAAAAATTAAGATGGCTTAGACCCTAAAATCTTATATTATTATTTTTTAGTGAAAATGTTAAATTTGATGTACGAACTTTATATAAAAATAAAATTTGATACATAAATTTTAAAATAACTAATTTAATATCCAATCAAATTTTTTATAACTATTTTTTATTGCTTTTTAATATCGTTTATTTTGTTTGCAGATATAAAAAAAAAATAAAAACACTATATCATTCAATCTTCATAACATCACTATCACTGGGTGTTCTATTTACCAACATGAAAAAATAAAAGTCTATTAGTATTATACAATATTAATGGTATTAATAAAGATTTTATGATATGTTATCTATTCTATGTCTTTAAACAAAGCAAACAATGTTAAGAGCTGATAAAAAATAACCACAAATGTTTAACAAGAATTAAATTGATCACATCAAAGTTTGAGGTATTAAATTAAGTTTTCGTCTAAAATTCAAATATCAAATTGAAAATTGACTTTATTTTTATAATTACTGTAACGGACCAGGTGATTAATGGAGGAAATGCATGGAAATAATTTTGTAGAATAATAACGTTCATACTTTGCATGGCATCTGGAGTTTCGAAACGAAGAACTTCTTCAGCAATATCAGTGACGGACTTGATGATCCTGGGCAGGAGGTCTTTAAAAAAACCGTGTTTTGGGAGTGCAGGCAAGGTGATTCCTTCATCGAAGAGTTCATCAATGGCGGTGAAGTACGGGAACCCTAGATCGGAATCCACCAATGAGGTCTCTAATGATGGTACCACCGCATGTAACACCGAGTACAATGTCTTGGCCGAGAATGTCAGGTTTTTAACCTCTGAAAACTGCTCATCTCTCGGACGTATACGCTCCCAGTTCTTGACTCCGATTCAGGATCTGCATTATCACATTATGTTTTACTATTAATTAATTAAAAAAAAAATTGATCGAAGAAGAGTCGAAATTGTAACTAAATATCAAGAAATCTTACTTATACCCACTCTACCTAGGTAAAAAATTTTGATTAAATATCCCGTGTATATTTTGAGATGTTGCTTTAATATTAAAGTATGGATAAGATTATTTAATTTATATATATTATCACTTGTGTATATGCATGCTGTGCGGTGCAAGTTTAAGTGTAGAGATAACCACGTATTATTAATGATTTAGACTAAAAAAATTATTATTATGATATTTAAAAGGAAATGTAAAATCTTCAATCCAAGACATAAGTATTAAATGCTTGGAGGAAAATTGCACATCTTGCTTTTTCAGATCACTCTTAGTGGGGCCCTACTTGGTGGAACCTTTTTTTCAATTTTTCTTATTTGATAATCAATGCAAGTCCCCTTCCAATCTGGACTCTTTCTTTTTGGGTACGGTCAAAATAATAAGGCATGATCAAAAGCAATATCATGAAAATTATTGATTTTACTATAACTATTGCTGTTGGAAGATAATTTTTCACATGTGAATGATAAATATTACTAATAATTTTTTGTTTTAATTTCTATTCAGAAAAAGGAAAAGTAAAAGCAAAGAGAAAATTAATAAAAAATGATCTTTTAGCCAACAAATTAAGTAGATTAAAGAAAGCAAAGGAAAATCAATAAAAAGATTATCTTTTTCTCAAAAAATTAAGTGGGATAACCTCTAAAATAAGCTATAAATATGGTATAGTTTACTCTTTTAAATCAACTTGAGTGAATTCAAATATAAATGTTTATTTATTGTTTTTGATTAATTGAAAAGGAAATTTGTTTATACTATTTCTTTAAAACTAATAACATTAAACAGATTTATGTGAATAATGATAGTTACAATTAAGCTTGTGTAGAAAATTTAACAGATGATTATTATTCAAGTTACACATTATTATGCCAATAATCTTATAACTTAGTAACATATCTCGTCGTTTCGTCTTTTCTCAAGCGAAGGCAGGGAAGGAAAAAAAAAAAAAGCCACACAGTATTGGGAAGGAGCAAAATGCTCCAACAATATTAATTGCAAATTGGACGAATAGTTATTATGTGCCAGCTAACGCTATACCTAGAAAGTAAATTGTTAATACAATCTGAATGAAATTAATGGCTCAATGAAGACAATATCCCAATTTCCACAATTAATAGAGTGGCATTTTTTTTCACCCAAAAAGAAAAAAGTAGTTGTAGCTTTACGAGGACCAAGACAGCCACTAGACAACAGAACAAAGCAATAGGTGGGAAAAGAAAAGGAGATGGGTTTTTTTTTTTTTTTTAACCAGTTTGATAACCGACTAAATTTATTACTTAATGATCTTTTCACGAGAAAAGATTCAATTACTATGATTTGGTAATAGAACGATTAAGCCATAAAAATATCAATATGAATAATTTTCGAAAAATTTTTTTGTTGTTTTCAACGTTTGTCTAAAACACATTGATTTTAGTTGTTCAATCATCCAAACAAATGATGTGTCACTTGTTAAATCTTTTTTCTTGATGACCACATGGCCTCTTTAGTCGTTGATTTTTAGTTGAATATCTTAATTTTAATATCAATTTTATTACTCGTTGAATTTTCCTTAGATCAACCATACTACCTATTTATCAAATTTTAATCTTTCCATACCTCATTTTCATCATAATAGATGGATTTTATGATCCATCATATGGTAAGTGGCCACATCCAATCCCATATGAAAGTAAATGACTGCTCACCACCATGTATGAGTCTTAAGGCCTATCTACCATGTAGTAGATCTGCAACCTATTACATGCATTGGACTTTTTTATTTTTATTTTTTTACCATCCTCTATCCTTGGAGTGGTTGGAAATGACTTAGATGGCTGAGATTTAGTTTTTTTTTTTGTAAAATTTTATAATCTTTTAAATAATTTTGCTTTTATATACACATTATATAATTATATTATTCAGTAAAATCAATGATCATAATGAATGGAACGTTGCCATGTGTTGTGTCTTTTTAATTTCATTAACTAATAATTTTTAATAAAAACTCAAATTACTCTTTAAAAAAAATTCAAATCATACACTTATAAACGGTTATATATATAATCTTTTTTTTTCTTTTCTAAATTTCCTCATTAGATTTTTTTTTTCTTTTTTTTGTGGCCATAAATTTCTCCATTATGGATTATTGATTGATATACCAGTAGAGTCACCGAAACTGAACTGACAAGATATCACCGACGGTTTCGTCGCTTGCATGACCAAACGCACGCCTGCCATCTTATGACTGACCAAGTCACCGTCAAGCATCCTCAGTCGTTGGGCCTTTTAAGAGCATTTTCATCTCGACCGTTTTACACGGGACCTTATTGAGATCCTACGGGATGCGGAATAGGAGAAATCCTTGAAAGTTTTGATGATGTTGATGTTCTAACGATAGCCACAAGTAGTTCAATGAAAGCCACATAATTTAAATGTTGGCATTTTCTCCTCTTTTTTTTTTTTTGTGAGGATATTATTGCAATGAAGAATTGAAATGAAGAACTGATCCAGACAGAAATCCATCATTTCCTCGTATCTTTTCTTAATTTTTTATTTTGGACTCTTAAAGTATTATTATAAATAAAACATAATTAAGGATAAAAAAATAAGGTGACATCACTATGATATAAGATGATATTGCAAGAATTTAAACAATATCAATTATTAATTTATAGATTGAGAGAATTCTAATCCAATTAGTTTTATAAGATCTTTGATACTAATTACGTGAAAGTCCATCTAAGTGAAGCTTCATGGGAGAAAAATATTGATGTACAGATTAGGATAATGAATATAATGTTTATCTTAAGTAAATTCGTTCATTTTGTCGAACGAATATAGTTGTAATAGAATTATTAATATTAAGAAATTGAGTAGGGTTATGATAAGATTTTTATTTATTGATTTTTTATTTAAATTGGTTTATTGCGAATAAACCAAATCCAACATTTTATTATTATTTATAATTTTAAATAATTAATAATTATTCAATTTTTTTTAATAAAGATTTCTTATTAACCGTTATTAAAGTTAACTGACGATGTGATAGCTCTTTATAATGAATCGAACAAGCTCAAATTATGTTTTCCTTAGTTATTAAGGGGTTTTTTTTTCAAAGGCATTAAAGATCTGAACTCTCAATATTGATCCTGAGCACAAATTTAATGAAATCTGATAAGATTGATGTGTGTGTATTATATTATTATATCTGTAAGAGCTTATGGTACCTGTTTTACACCTAGGGCGACCGGTCCTGCAACGTCTAGGATAAGGGAGTGCTTTACCACCAAGAACAGGTCTTTTAAGGTTCGGGTTACTGTCTGGATCTGAAAGATCATTGTACACATCGTAGTCGTATATCCTTTCGTATGATTTTCTCTCTCCTTGTCCATCTCCTCGTAGAGCTACCAGCTCCTCCTCCCTCAGTTTCTTCAGCCCACTTGGTGTTTGTGATGGTAAATACGACTGTTTCATGCACACCACGCGTGTATATATAATAAGATGAATTTCCCATACTAACAAAAATTAATTTGCAAAATCTCCAAAATAATTTTTAAAAAGGAGAGAAAAAAATAATTTTGTGGTTTGTGAATAACCAAAAACCAGAAGAAGACGACGACCACGAATAAGTAAGGAATTCTGATTAAAATTATTTTAAAAGTATTGAGTATACGGGATAAATCTATTTTTTGTCACAACATTTGGATTAGTTCATTTTGAGTCACAATATTTAAAGGGTAAGTTTATTTTAGATCACAACGTTTGAAAAAGTAATTCAATCAATATCATGGTGAATACGTGTCAATAGGAGAAGATAACACATGTCTTCCGTGACCTGGATTGAATCATCTTTCTAAATGTTATAATCTAAAATAAACTTATTTTATAATATTGTAATCTAAAATAAAAACGTTGTAACTCAAAATAAACTTACTCTTAAATATATGATTCTGGTATAATTTATCTTAAAAAAATAAATAAATAAAGATAATTATAAGTTATTACTTGGTAGACCGTACGAGCGCCAATAATGTACCCATTTTGTTTTGTTTTGTTTTGTTTTTTTTCTGCTTCTTGACCAGCATGCAGGGCACTATATGTTGAAAGCTTTTTGAATGTTGAGCATGGCCAATGTAGTCCTTCTATCTGAATTTCAGTTCAATTATTTAAGTATGGCACGACAGGTAGAAGGTTGTACAATGTCCAGTCAGCACTAAGCAGGTTCAGAAATTTTATAATTCCACACTAAATAATATTTTATTTGCAACTTATGACCATTTTGTATTTTATTCGGTTCAAATATAGCCAATGAATATGTAGTAGTTTTTTTTTTTTTTTTCCAAGTAGAAGTATATCTTTCAAGTACTCTGACAGTATAAAATTTGCTATATAAAAATATTACATCCAAAAAGTTTGTATAAGTGGAATCATTAGACATAAATAATTTTCTTTAATTTTTAAAGTAATATATCTATTAAGAAAATTAAAAATAATTTCTGATTATTAATTTATGAATGATTCTAAAATGCATTAAAACTAAAGTATAAGTATTAATAATGCCTGGCAAAAAAAAAAAAAAGTACGCAATCATACTAAAGCACAGATATTAAATTTAAAAAAAAAAAAAAACCGTTATTAACTTTCTCATTTGAAAAGAATGTCTTAGATGGAGACCAATTGATAGAAACAAGCATAAATTATAAAAAAAAAAAAAATTAAAGATTATTGAAAGGATTAAAAGTATAGGCATCTTTTGTACATTTATTCCTTAAAAATATATATTTATTGTTTACGGTGAATTGAATTATGATCAAGTGGTAAAAAACAAAATAAAAGAAAGAAAGAAGAAAGAGAAATTTTTTTTTTTTTTTTTTTTTTTTTGCGTTATCGTTCGGCTGTCATGATGTAGTATTTTGTGGATCTAATTGTTTTGTAGCTAAATTATTCATGGATTTCGGGATCAACAAATTACAAGTAACTTACTTGTTTTTCTACTTTTTATGTTTTAGGAATGCTTTATCAGGCAGGGTAATATAATAGTTTTTGCGTAAATTTAAAATCAACCAAAGTAGGTGAAATAGGAAGGATAAGTCTAGTCTTTTTTTAATGAAGTTTTAGCCTAGGGAAGAAAAAATTTTTATTAGTACTAATACGTTACATATTCAGAAAAATAATGTATAAATATCAATAAACTTTTAATAATAATTAAAAAATCCAATCTACTATTATTATTTATTAAAATTTTATTAATATTGTTTAGTTTATTAGTTTCTGGTTATTTTGATAATTTTTTTTGTTATTTTTCAAATAGATTGTTTATTTAAAAACTAATATAAATATAAAAAAATAAATATTTTTATTCATAAAAACAAATCAATCAAACCATTAAAAAGAATAAAATAGACATAAGGGACCATTCCAGTAACTTTTTTCTGGACCGTCGCTAGAGGGATGCCAAAGCCAAACATACTATCCCTAGGAACCCTGGGACCGCTTAACGATGTTTTGTCATTTGCTGGGTCATTTTAAGGATTTTGTGCATTGTCCACTTGACCGACTTTGCAAGATTTTAAATGCATAGAAAACTGGAGGAAGTTTCATTTTATAGTAGTTGTGGTGGGAATTCAAGGAATCCTCTTATGTACTTAGCTATAGTTTAAAATTTCACTGGTTGCATGTTATTATTATTTTAAATAATATTCATATTTTATTTTCTCAATATGAAATTAAAATTAAAAAATGCTTTAAAAGTAAATAATAATAATTTTAATTTATAAACAAAACATATAATAAACTTTGCATATGGGAAAGAGCAGGTTGCAAAGCAACTTTGCATATGGAGAAGGAAGGTTAAACTTATTCTACTAGGAACGCTTTTTATGAGAAAGAAGTTGTTTGACGTATTAAACCATGCCAAGCAACTAGCAATAAAAATGCTAATTTTATCTTTATTTGGGTGATAATAAATAGTGCAATGGATTTAATTTTTCTTAACAGAATTTTCTTTTTCCCATAAATATATTTTATTTCTAAGGACCCAAGCATATAATCGCGAATATGCCTTTCTTCAGAAACATATACGTGTATAATATAAATACACACATGTGATAGATGTGTGATGATTTTTGATAGAGTTTCACTAAAAAAACTGGGTTTTAGATATAAAATTTCTATCTCTAAACGTAAAATTCTATTGCAAAAAATTTTTCGTTGTAGAATTTCTATCTCTAGAGATCAATTTTCTTATAATGTTTATAGAGCCAAACAACTTGGCACCACACATATGCAATTTATCCTAACAAAAGAATGTTTGTTATATACCTTTCCAATTCGATTTAATTTAAAAATTTACAGTTTATTTTAGTTTTTTTAGCAGCGAAATAAGTCAAATGGGAAAATATTGACAAATAACGATAAAAATAGAGTAATTATCTTGTAAGGAAAAAATCATCATCTGTTCTAATAACATATTATTGTAATCAATTATAATTTTTTCTTACTGAAATGCTTATGTAATTATTATGCATTGATTTGACTCAGATTTCTAGTAGATGCATTGAGTTCATCAACTGCTCGTAGTATTAATTTTGAGAATGCATTTTTATTTATTTAACTTTTTTTTTTCATAATATCTCAGTTTTATTATTTTAAAATCTTTATCTCCATTCTTCATTTATTAATTCCTTTTGGAATATGACAATACTCATTATACCCATCTTTTTATGTCGCCATCACTTTATGTCCCCTTATCTTCATTGCTTTTAATTTCTATCATACTTTCCATGTGGAGCCAGTTTCAAACAAAATCAACTAAACAAGTAACATGTTAAACCTGCACCCACCCACCACCATTTTTTTTTTTTTTTTTTTTTTTTGGGGGGTTCATGGGCACCCATCCACCATTAAATGTATTTAATCGTAATGGATAGGTGATGGCCAAAAAAAAAACCTTACTAGATTCACACACGTGCTATGTCTGCCTAAATATGACAAGGTTCATAATTATATGAAAGTTTTGGTTGGAGGAAAACTATCCATTAAAAAAATTGGTTGTCGGAAAATTAGCTGGAGTTGAAAATTCAACTAAATTATTAAAAATGTGGAATCGAAGAAAATGATGATTTCATTAAATAAAAAGTATATATAGCTATCACAAACTTTAAAATAAATTGTTAAAAAAAAAATATTACCTGTCAAAACGTTGAGTCTTTATACGGATAAAAGTATGAGAGGACATTATCCTTCTCAAGTTGTAATTCACACTTTCAAATTTAATAGTTATACTAAGATAAATTTTATTGTAAACAAGTTAAACTAATTGAAATGATTATATTAAAATTTTAAATGGGTTAAACTAATCACAAACAACTCAGGTTTGGATAAATAATTTACTAAAGTTGTTATTGTTTAGTTCAGCTTGAACTTGAGATTGATATACTACAGTAGTCTATTGTTGATCTCAAGTTTCATTATATTGGGATGATCAACTTGTGAGCCTTGTCGAGTTTGGATCGAGTTTTTAGATTAGTTGAGATGGAAATGAGTTTGAATATTAGTATTATTTTAATTAATATATATTATAATAAAAATATTAAGCTTGATCTAGATAGCTGCTACTTCAACTTGATCGAGTTTGAGTACAAGTCAAATTCAAACATAGCATTATATTATCTCCACTCTACTCATTTACCGCTGTAATGCACAATTCTACTATAGCATTAAAAAAAAGTTACCTTGTTGATGAAGAAGACTCTCTTTTGTGGATTGTCGTACTTGGAATGAACACACGAGGCACAATTAATGCTGACCGGACCATTGAGCAAACCATCTAGTACTATGTCTCGGAGGTACATCTCCTTGTGGTGCTCATTTTCAACAAGTATAGCACCAATCTCTCCGAATTCACCTGGTACCTTAAACGAGCACTCATATATTGCCATATTCTTATCGTGTGATTTCCTATGTGCATATCCTTGAATCTTCTCCTTCTCTAATCCCGTCTCTTCAATGAAAGCAAAAGAAACAATTTAAAATCAACCGAATGAATTAAAAAGCCATATAATATATACAAACCGGAGGACTTAGTTTCAGGATAAAAACAAAAAACCTCTTTATCAATCAAATCAAATATAATAAAGATTATAGACTACTATATGATTAATTACTGCGATAATTGTCAATATGAGGAGGCTATAATATATAGCCGTAAGATATTATTATTCTACCTTTCCAGCTTTTACGATGACATCACTAGAATAACATCATACTCGAATTTGGATAGAATAGATGATCTATCAATAGCATCCTAATGTTAGCAAGAATCGACCCTATGACTCCAAACACTAGGAAAACATCTTTGCCTGTAGCATGAATTGATCCCATGACCACTGGGGTCAGGAGTGGGCAAAAAAACCAAACAAACCAAACCAATTCGGAATCGAATCAATTCAAACAGAAAAAAAAATGAATTTTTTAATGGTTTGGTTTAAAATTTCCCAATCCAAACTAATCCGTAAGTTTATAGTTTGGCTTGAAAGGTAAACCAAATCAATCTATAAAACCGAACCAAACCATTTTAAAAATGTATAATAATATTTTATAATATGTTCATATAATTTCATTTAATATTAATTATTTGGTGAATATTGATTAAAATCAACTTATTCATTTTTAATTTTTTTAGGCTCATGAACTTTTTTTTTTTTTTTTGTCGATGATAAACTTTCTTTTAATAGCTTTTAACTTTATAAAGTATGAAATTTATTGATTCAGTTATAAACTCTTATTATGTATTAATTGTTTAATATATTTTGTCAACGGATCATTTTATTTGTTAATGAATTTTGTTGATAAATGATTTTTTATTTTAGCCAAATCTATTGGTAGATAATTAACTTGATGGTTCTATTAAAAATTATAAATTGTGATTTATTATGTATTGGTTGGTAAATATATTTTATTAGTAGATAACTGATTTTATAGAAGACTATATATTAAAAGTGTGAAGAATTCATAAAATATTTTATCGTTATTTATAATATAAACTTGTAAAATGATATAAATATATCTAAGTATCTACATAGATGTCAAAAAATTAGAACAAAGAAAATTTTTAGTTAGAATTTTGAATTAATCCTTAATCTAAACCAAATCAAACCATTATTTAATGGTTTAAAACACTACTAGAAAACTAGCTTTTAGAGACAGAAAATTTGCGACGGAAAATTTCTGTCTCTAAAAAAATGAATTAGAGACAAATTTGCGACGGATTTGTGATGACATAAATTATGAATAATCTTCTAATTTTTATATGCTTTTGCGACGGAATTTGCAACGGATTACACATTGATTTGCGACGAAAATTTTTCTGTTGCAAATTTGTCTCTGATTTTAGAGGGAAACAATTTTTTTAGTGCCAATTTCTTTTTTTAAATTCTGTTGCAAATTTGTCTCTAAATTAAATTATTACATATGTATATAAATAATTATGTTTAAAATTTAGCTTTAATTATACATATTTAATATAATATATATAAATGTGCATTTATAATAAAGGACATATATTATATTTGTAAATTAATTTTAGTATATAATAACTATAATATGTATAATCATATGTTATTTACAACTAATTATATATATTTTATTTATAATATATTATTATTACATTACATATTTATATATTATAAAGCATAAGTTAAAAATAGTACTTAAAATATAAATATTATATTTATATCTTATTATATATTCTTTTGCATAATAACTTTTATAAAAAATTAAATTATACAACTTAATAAAATAGTGTATAACAATAATATAATATGTTATATACAAGTAATATCATAAAATACTACTTAAAAATAAAGTTTATTTCAATAATAAATATGTAAAATAAAAAATTAATTATTAAAATGTAAACTTAGTATATTTAAACATATACAAATATATAAATAATATATTATATTTTAATTAATTATTTAAAATATTTATATATTCATATTATTTATAATTTTTTATTATATATTTATTATGACTATTCATATGTTTTTTATTATAAAAAAATTTATTATATATATCTTGCATAATTTATATTTACGTACTATATTTTATTTAAAATATAATAACATATTTGGGGAAAAAATAATATACTATGCAAAAATATAGTATATTTAAGTAATAAAATATATAATGTATAATATTTAATAATTAGTTAAATATATTTAGATTGGTATTATATATTATTTTATTAATATATTAATTAAAAATATATTTTTATATTTTTTATATTATATTATAATTTATTAAGTAAAAAAAATGAAATAAAAAATAAACACATTAATAAAAATATGCAATTTATTAAGTTAATATTAAATATTAAATAAGTAATGTAGAAAGCTAATTTAATATATTTCATTAAATATATATAAATTTATATGTATAACATTATTTATATTTACATAATATATAATATTTTTAAATAATAATATCATATTTGGAAAAAATAATATATATACTATGAAAAATTATTATATATTTTATAATATATATAATTTAAAATAATTATTATAAAATGTAAACTTTATTATTTATATATATTTTTAATAAAATATTAATGAAAAATCCTTAATAAATAGGTAAAGTGAAATTATAAAAAAATATGTAAAATGTTTTATAGTTATAATATTGTAAATTGTGATATCTCTTAAATAGGCAGTAGTGGAACTTTACTCATGAAGATACGAATTGGTTTATCGGTTTAGTGCTTGTAAAAACTTCAATGTTAAGTGTGCTTAGTATGTAGCATTCTATGATGGGTGACCTCTTAGGAAGGATAAATAAGAGGGAAATGTGTATTTTTTTAATAATTTGTCTTAGAATCAGAGACAGAATTGCGACGGAATAATTTTATTTAATATTTACTAATTGGATATTTAAAAATATCTAATTATAAAACAGGGACAAATTTGCGACAGAAATTCTGTAGCAAATTTGCGACGGAAAATAAATCTGTCTCTAAAAGAATTAGCGACAATGATTTTTGAAACAGAAATTTGCGACGGAAAATTTGTCTCTGAAAGTATTCAGAAACAGATTTTTCACTTTCAGAGACAGAATTTTTTGTCTCTAAAGCCAAAATTTCTTGTAGTGAAAAAAATTTTAATCCGAGTCAAACCGTTACTTAATGGTTTGGTTTGTGATTGGAAAAAAAAAAAAACAAACCATAAATTATGATTTTGTTTAATTTTAGAAAAAACTGAATTAAATCGATTTGGAGCCACTCCTAACAGAAGGTCAATAAGAAACATTTATCAATTGAACCAACTTCTACTAACCTTTGAATCAAATCGATCCGGAGCCACTCCTAACTGGAGGTCAACAAGAAAGATTTATGAATGGAGCCAACCTCTACTAGCCTACGTGTCAAGTTAGGCTCGTTTATTATCGTACTGTGTTCTGGGACCATTATTAGGGATAGGACACTGGTAAGCGTTATCTAGACGACGCAGTTTTGCCATAAAGACCATCACATTAAGGACCACCGGTGGTCACGATACTAAGATTCTTCTTGCGGACGTAAGATATTATTAACTTTGTTATGAGATGTGACAGGGATGCATGGGATTTTTAGTAACTATGTGAACATAAACACTTGGAGAAATCTAATTCGATCCACATCCTTTTCGGTGCCTAATTCAGTTTACATCATTCTTCTAAAGCCAATTAAAGAAAAAAAAAATTTTTTTTTATTATTACACCTTTGGTTATAATCACGTGATGGGTAGATGTAACTAAAATTTAATCACCGGAAGAAATATAACTAAAATTTATAAATATATTCATTATGCATAATACGGAAGTACACATGTTAAGATTCTATTAGTCCATATCTGTACTTATAGATAAGTTATACATACATATATATATAGATAACGTGTAATATCTAACAATTTTTCTTTAGAAAAGCCATGTCCGCCTTTTAAATTTTCTAATAACTTCGTGTCATGATGCAAAAGTTGATAAGGTTGTCTCTGCTTTTTGGTGCAATTTATAAAAAGAGAGCACTTCACCTTTGGACTAGCCACAACCGTCATTCTTTCTTATGTTAATTTGAAAGATGGATTGTCACCGTGGTTGATAGCCCGCTCTATTCTTTTCAACCCTAAATTTCTAGAGGTAAAAACCATGGTATATATTATTGGAATATTCCTTAAGAAGTGACTTTTACATACTAGTTAAGTGATTTTCATTTACCTCTAGGGATATTATTCATAAAATATATTTATTACTTCTTTATAAAATTGGATATTTTTTAATTCAAAAAAATTATAATGTATTTAGAAACGTACTTCCTATGGTTAGGGCTGCCCATATATTGAATAAATTCCACATGTAGTAATTTTGGTTCATGGGTGGCCGGTTTGAGGATCGATTCTAGGGATAATATACAAAATTATCTACTATATATATCATTTTAGTTGGTTACTACTAACTCAAATTAATAAACCCTATCTCATTAATTTTAACATCAGTGCTTTCTTAATGAAAGATAAAGTGATTACTTGGTATTAATAAATTGTTTATTCCTCATATCTACATGGAGCTTCAAAATCAAGGAGATTGAACATTATAGGGAGGAACAAGTAGGTGTAAGGGGAAAAAATTTACAAAGTTATGTATTTTGAAATTGTTTTAAGACTTGATTAGACTGTTTATATTAACCGTCTAGAACTAGAACTTAATCAATACTAACCATTATTAGCACTCAATTGATAGTAGCTCTAAATTTTTAGACACAAAGGCTAAAGTTGTATTGATTGTCCTGAAAATTTTTCAAAATGTTTCCTACTAGAATTTGGATGCATAATTTTTCATAGTATCAAACTAGATAAATGTTATTGTATCATATTTATTTTACAAAATATATTTGAGATTGAATGAAACTCTTTCCATGGGACTAGATAAAATTTAAAATTTTTGTCCATTATATTTCACAGTACAAAAATATAGAAATTGGACAAAAACAATTTCTCTTAACAAGAACTTTATTCAATGTAGTCTAGTATTGTGTATACCAAACATCGTACAAAAGAATTATATTAACTAGTACTTATTATACTGTGCCATCCAGTACTTTTTATCCAATTCAATTCTTGCAACCAAATGCTGCCCAAATCTTATCTCATCTAATAAGAATAAGGTTGGAGAGATTAATACATCTGTTCACAAACTTAAGATAGAATCAACGTAACATGTATAATTTGTTTGGTGAACTGCCTGATTTTCAAGCTAGTTGTAATTAATAAAACATTTGAATCCGGCTGGTTTCAATTTTAACGGTCGGTCTTACCTTGAGAATGGATGGTATATGTCTATTTAGTTGAATAGTCTCTGAAAATTTGCAAGTAATCCCTTTACAATTATGAATTTAGTTGGATGCAACACGAAACCAAACAATGACCAAATGAAGGTATAACCAATCGCAGATTGAATACGGACTGTTGAAATGACTACTATGATTCGAAAGAGGGATCAAATCAAAAGACAAGAACAAGCAATGACCAATTGGAGGTACAAGTAATTGCAAGTTGAATACTTCTTCTTGAAATGACAACTATGATTCGAGCAAGGGATAAAACCAAAACGAATTGGAGGTACAAGTAATTGCAAGTCGAATACTTCTTCTTGAAATGACAACTATGATTCGAGCAAGGGATAAAACCAAAACGAAGAAAAGTTGGATTTTCAAACTATTTTTTCACATTTTAAAAGGGAGGAATGAGGTATGGATGGATTTAGACTACAAAATCTTCTCTAAAGCTTATACCATTCCATCAACTCAGAAGAATAAGTACTTTTGTAGGATGATTACAATGAGTATGAAGCTAATTTATTGGATAACCAATGAAACTGACCGTATTAAAAAAAACTTAAAATGTCAGAGAATTTTCCTCAAATTAGAGAGAATTGAAAAAGAACCAATAAAAAATTAAACTTTATATATGAAAAAAAAAACATATTCCAATTATCGGGACTTTTATAATATTTTTTTCGAATGAATTACTATAATACTAAGTTGTCTTCCATCATTGTTTCTTTCAATGATTTTCTTATCAAAACAAAAAATTTTATTTATTTTTTTTCACTTTATTTTTTTTCTCTAATTGTTTCTTTTTACTTTCCATTTCTTTTAATTTCTTCTCTCTTGTTTGAAAGGGATAAAGCTGCTAGCTTGATATTTAGTTATCCTTTTCATTTATTTTTCTTTTTTTTTTTTGGAATTTTAATTATAGATAATGTATCAATGGTCCTCATTGGACTAAAGATTTTTTGGAATTCTTGGAATCAAACAATGGGAATACTCATGTAGAGAAGAGAAAACGAAGAATCGAGAGGAGTATTGTCTTGGTGCATATACAAGTCAACCAAGAGTACGTTTTACTTTTCTCAATAAACTGTAGCATCATTGAAGCAGTTAGATAATTTTCCTTTGATGAAACGTAAAGGTAATGTTTACCGAAAAACCTTGGGTCAAGTTGTCCAACTTATAGGAAAGATTCTAGATCGCAAAGTTATGGCTTTGTTTTAAAAGTAGTAGATATGGTAAGTCGGTAACTTGATCCAAGTATCAATTTGTTATAACTTTGTTTATTTTCTTTGAATTAATGGGAGACAAATGTTGCCACACATAATTATTGCTTGTTTGCTTACGATTGCAAATCAACCATGCTGGACCACAAACTATTCAAGCTCAACAATGTTTACTCGAGTTCGATTCAAAAATGATTGAGTCAAGTTCAAACTTGGGCTTCTCGAGTATTTTATCAAGACAAGCTCAAGTTTATTATATTCAGCTCAATTAGATTGTGAACCTAATTAAGCTTGAATTGAATATAAATATTAATTAAATTTGAATTGAGTTTGGATATTAACATTATTTTAACTAGAATTAAAAATATATATTTTAATAAATCAAACCCAACTGAGCTTAATTGAGTCAAGTTTGAGATAATATAGTATTATTTCGAGCAAAACTCAAACTTGAAATCTTAAATTCGATTGAACTAGTTCGAAACTCATGCTTTGAAATTTTAAGTCGAATTTGAACTTGATCTCAACATCGTCTCAACTCAACTCATGTATAACCCAATTTCTCCTACAACCTTCTTTCTATATAGGGAATTTAAAATAAAAGGGATCAAATATAATATGTATAATTGAATATTACCTTAAAAGTTGGAACAGTTCCGATTTTCATTGCTTGATTTGTTAGAATTTTAATCCATTGTCTAAAACTAAAAACGTAATGTGTAAATAATAAAGAAAAAGTAAAACTATAATAACCAAGAAATTTTACTAGTTTATTTAAATGAACCTCTAATCATTTGTGAGATGAGGAACAAATAAAAATTAAATGGCAATTAAATGAAACAATGAGTGAAAGCCAGTTGTCCAAAGATAGACCAAAACCTATCTCTTGCACTTTAATGCCACATTTGGTTGCCACAAATTAGAAGAAGATGGAAGGAATTTATGAGCGAAGGTTAATTTTTAGGAGAGAATAGTAAAAGCCTATTTATCTATTGCACTTTAATGTCTAGTTTGGTTAGTAGAAAGGAATCAAACTGGAATATAACTAGTAGTGGCATAATAGAACTGCTATTTCATTGTTCGATTAGTAGAATAAATTTTGGAGAAAGAAATTTGAATAAATGAAACGTACTAATATACCAAACAAACTGATATAGGGTCTGTTTGGATTGTCTGTTTTTCATCTGTATCTGTATCTTTTTTAAAATGATATATGTAAATATATTCAATTTGCATCTAAATTTTATCTATATTTGTTCTATTTGATCTTTTGATGAAAACTGTCAACTTTTTTTTTATCTATATCTATTTCTTGATAAATAATTTGTTAGCAAAAAGTTTGAAAAAGTGTCTGTGTCTGTCGGAAAAAAGCCAAAACAAACAGACCCATAAATGCTAGTAAGGACTATTTATGATAAGCTACTTTGGAAAAGCATAAAAAGACTAAGGGGCATGAAATTGCTATTAGGTAAGAATTTTTATTCTTTAATTTACACATTTGTGCGTGTGTGTGTGTATATATTGACAGGGCAAAAAATAAAAATTAATTCCACCAAGCATATTATAATATCATAAATAAGAAGAAGAGATGATGTTTATATTTACAAGATATTTCAAGATTAATACTTATATAGAAATAATACATTAACTTGTCTGTTGGGAATGAGTAAAGTAATCATGCAATATTGCAAAATGTATTGCAAAAGTACAAATAATTTTGGAATGGCATATATATATATATATATATATATTATTAAGGTTTTTGAAACATCTTTTATATGTTCATGGGTGTTTTGCAATTTACTTTTTCTACTTGGATACCAAATAAAAATTGTATGGGATTTTAGCACTTAAAATCCAATACAAAATTATGAAAATTGGACAGCTAAGGTTTCATTGCATCTATTTTCATAAATACAATTAATTTAGCTTATGACATTTATATATATAAATATATCCTTTTAAGAACAGTACCCTTTTTGTTATTATATCCATTACACATAAAATGGCAAAATGGTTTTCAAAAGGATTTATCATTAGTTGAACAAAGCCGCGGAGAAATTCGAACTTATTATTATTTTTTTTTTTTCATTACAATGAAAAGAAATTCAAACTTATCATTCTTTTTTTTTTCATTATAATAAAAGGGAAATTCAAACCTATTATCCTTCCTTAAAAGATGAAGTATAATATCACCAGATTATAATACTATTAACGCGATTAGAGCTTAACTGGAGAGTTTAATTAATTAATTAACTAATATGACTGACAAATGTAAAATACTTACTAGGGTCGACCTCAGCACTAACAAGCTCCAAAAGCAGGGTTTTGCCAAGCAAATCTGTAATATCATCAAGCCCTCTCTGTATCCCTAGGTTAGAAAGTAAACTCCCAAGGTTTAACATCACCGTCACCTCGGCCTTAACGGTGACTATTTCCTCATCGGCACTCACTGCCACAGCCTTGATGGTGTTAGATTTAGGTTTGCCTCGTCCAACACCAAAAAAGTATCCTTGGGTTTTCCTAAATCCGGCCGTTGTTGTTGTTGTGTAGCGGGGAAGCCGCACCCGGCCGGTTATGCCATGAATGAAAGGTTTGTTCAAGAGGAAAACCTCGGCATTGGTGCCTGGTTTTGCTTGGTATGGAAGATGTAGTTTCGACATCATTGTTTTGCTGTGACTTGATATCGATGTTTTAGAATTGGCTGTGTTGGTGGGTTGGTCCGTTTGAGTTAGGGTCGATGAGGTTTATATAAAGAGGAAGATAAAAGAGGGGGAATGAACATCATTATTTTCATGTTGTTTACAGTAAAATCACGCACGTGAAATTGATGATAGAAATGGGAACATAAAGACAAAGAGGTACTGTGTAGAAATTTGACAGGTTCATCGAATTCGTTGTGCGATTATGGATATGAACGAAATCTCGTGTTAGATATTTCTTGGCATGAATGTAAGAAGATTTTTCGATGTTGTAATGATAGTTTTTGAGGTACGCTACGACCCATTAAAAGGATGAATAGCTTGATGAATGATATTGGACTCTTGTGCTTTGCCAACGAGGCGGGAAAGGAGACCCCATCCAGAATCTTGCTTATCCCCTATTAGCCAATCATCTATGGCAATGGTGTGGACTATAATCTAAAATAGCATATTCATAATGACCCCAAAAAAAAAAAAAAATCTATAATCTACCATAATAATCTTGATTGAAGATGTGTCAAATAAGCATTATTATAGGTTGATAACCTACCTACTCTTAACTATATGTTGACTAACCGGATCATTTTAAGGATTAATTATTAGCAAACTTTTATAGCTTTAGTAATACTACCATTTAACAATTACCTAATCATTAAAATAAATATTATTTTTGGTATATTAAGTATTTAGTTTGTATTACGATATGGGTTAGGTATGAATCCAAGCCATTAAATAATCAATAAAACTTATCCATTAGTAATATGACGAGACTATATAATTTTCCATGTGTTTAATCTAAATAGTAGGACTTTAATCTAATATTCCATATAATCTCGATTTTAATAATATCACTGATGTCCATATAAAAAAAAAGAATGAAATGAATGAAACAAGGAAACTATTTTACTGAATTCAATCACATTACTACTTACAAGCAAAGGGTACTCCAAAACGTCTTAAGCATGTATGTGTACTTAGACATCATCACGGTTCCGGAACCGCGGTTCTAGGTCTTAAAATTGAGGAATCGGAATCGTCTCCCACCGTTCTGGTCCGATTCCATAGAACCACCAATTCATGATTCCGGTTTTGAAACCGTGGAACCATTTTAAAAAAATAAAAATAAAAATAAAATTTAATTTTTAATAAAATTTGAAGTCAAAATAATTATTGGATCTAAAATTATTAAATTATTTAACCAAAAATTTTAAAAATTTATTTAGAATTCACATTTATATGTGTAAAAACACATTCAACTTCAATTATACTTAGTATTATAATATTGTAAAATACTCTAAAAGATAAAGAGAAAATTACAATACAAAAAGTAGTCTCATTTTATTAAGAAAATGAATTTTGCTTTTAGGAAAAGTTTATTTAAACTAATTATGCATCATTTTAAGCTATGTATATTTTTGTTGTTAACAATAACATATTAAATATTGTGAATAAGTAATAAATTTTATTATTTATATGAAATAATTTAAATATTAATAATTATATATTTATCTTTTTTTTCAATAGAATTAGGTGGAATCGCCGGTTCCACCAGTTCTAGGCCAAAAAACCGCCTAGAAACCATGAAACCCGTAATTTCATTGCCGGTTTTAGAACCAGCCAACCGATCCGGTTTTGGTTCTAGAACCACCAGTGATTATTCTGGTTCGGTTCCCGATTCAAAACCGAACCATGCCTACGTCTATGTGTACTGAAATTGGCATGCGTAGGTAATACTTAAAAACAAAAGTATTCAAAGATGATAAGTTAAATTCGCCCCAAAAACAAAAGATGATAAGTTAAAAGTTGGATTAAGTAATTCAATCGATCAGCAAGAATTCCACTGGGTGCTTATTCCACATGTATATCCCTAAGAAACAGAATTAAATCCACATTCGAACACAACCAATCAATTTTGATTTACAATTTTAGTTTACGTGATCCAGTCAAACTTAACAATAAAAAACCCTTACTTATTGGTGCATGACTTTGTATCTTCCTCTCCTAAGGTTACAACCATCCGAGAGTAACCACATATTTCCAATTTCTAATCTAGAAGTAAACATCAATAACCCTCAAAGATGTAATCAATTATCATTTGACCCATTGAACCTACCATTCTTTAAGATCTTAAGCATCTCATGCTAAAACCCTACCTAACTATTTCATTTTATCTTTTAAACCTCTTTTGTTGGCCACCAAAAGCTGGTCAACGTACAACATACCACACGTTCAGGTTAAGCTTTGTGCTAATGTGCACAATCAACATGAACATTTAACAAGCAAAATTTAGATAGTCCAATTTTGCTCCAATTTTCATTCACACAAATGAATATATAGACATGCATAAATAAATATGAATAGAACAAAATTAATAGAATATCCAAAAGGTGTTTGTTGATAGAAGATTTTCACTAAGGTCAATTGGACTAGAGCCCACGACTAATGGGCCCCTAGGTATAGTAACAGTGCCTAGGGGTCTATTTGACTAGCTTTTTTGCGTAGATATAGACACTTTTTTAAAACTTCTTTCTACCTGAAAAAATCAAATAGATCAAATATAATAAAATATAAATGTAAATCGGATATATTTGTACATATCGTTTCGATATAGATACAGATAAAAAACGATCATCCAAATAGACCCTAAAGCCCACTCCATGAAGTCCTCAAAGAAAAACCATGCCTAATCTTAGAGAAGGGCTCCCAGATGACCTCAATTCACCTAAGCAGTACATGATGACGATCTCAATCCTGCCCTTGCACATAGAGGTCGAGAGCAACCAAGTCATATTGATTGCAGCCCCCAACCTTGATAAGGGGCTCATGGTGACTTGACAATTTAATCTCCCTAGCAATCCGTGCATATCTAGCTGCCCTTCATACTTAGCATATTCGTACCACAATACTAGCACAACATGATAAGCACCCGACACTATTGTGCCCTTTGGATCAGGCCAACTAGCAAACCAAGGAGAATCTGCCACATTTAAAGAATATCTTGTGATCCCCCTTTGGAGTCTGTTATGGTCACCCCTTATAAGGAACCATCTGGATCCACTAAAACAAGTAAGCTATCTACTATATCGAACACTATTAGTGCTTACATTCCTAATAAGCACCTCGAAGGACCTATAGCTAACTTAAGCATCGAGTGGCTACGTTAGACAACTCTCGATGTATCACTAACTAAGTTTCTATGCTCATAGGTTTACGATACTCCTGCAGCCTCCTTCAATTCAGAGAGAAGAAAACTCTACCGATGAATTCAACACCTGCAACACGTAACACCATCTGTAGAAACCCTTCCTTCGTAAAACTCCCAATTTGAAACACTAGTAATTTCCTCTTTGTTACTTTCCTCTCCCCCACATAGCAAAACTACCCATAGGGAAAGGACAGTCTGAGAGCAATAAACAAGCTATTGCGACACTAACTACTACCACGACCACCATAGCTAAGCACAACCCTCCAGGCTCCAATGGAGGTCGAACCCATTAACCCCAAACACAAACTGGTTCTAGAGAACTTATGGTAACAGTTGGCACACCAAAACTTAGAGTGTGAGAATACCAATCTCAGCTTCACTTAAGGATCATCAACTTTGAAGAAGCTATGAATGCCTAGGTTAACAAAGAAGATCCCTAAATCCACAACCACAAGGGTATCCTAGAAGATCACCCAGGTGGACCAATGGGCGATCCTCGACCCTACCTCAAACTTAATTTTCCTCTGGCGGACACTCTATGACCTCCCAACGTGTCCCACATAATCATTAAAGGGCTTTCAGTTCACTAAACTAGACTATGACTATGTCTACTATCTCTAGAAGACCTAAAGCTTCTTAGGCTTAGGGAGAGAAGCCCCAAAACATGATTACTAGGACAACAATTGCTCCGCGCATGCTCTAACTCCATAAGAGTTCATGAGGGCAACTCACATTGGAATGTACCAACTATTGACATAAAACCTCCAGCCATCTTAGTAAAGATAGACCAAATGATGCAGAAGCTCACTAGCCTGAAACATAACCTACTAAGTTCACCAGCGCAGAAAATGGCCATGACCAAGTCACCCTTCACAGTGGCCATCCTTCCACAGTATTACCTGCTAGAGCCAAAATTCTACATCTGGAAACTTAAGATGAGACAATCAATCCTGAAGACCATTTGGTCCGATTCTAATCTACTATGATGTTACACAACTTCTCAGACGTTAAATGGTGCAAGATATTCCCAACAACCCTTCGAGGGGCCGCTAGAACCTAATTCAACAAGCTTCTTCAAGGAGCCATTGCTTGCTTCACATAGTTTTATGAGCTATTCACGGCTTACTTTATGTCCATCAAGTTACCAAAGAAGAATGGCTCGTACCTGTACATTGTTAAGCAAAGGCTAAACGAACTTCTGCATAACTATCTCACTCGATTCAACAAACCATGCTTGAAAATCCTAAGCCTCAACCAGGGAGTGGCCCTAGAGGCAATCCAGTGAGGAGTGCTCACTAAGAGCCCATCTTCAACTTTATCTCCAAATGCTAGCTCACCGCATTCACAACAGGTAAGGGAGAAAGCCCAAAAGTACATTCGATAAGAAGATAAAATCTAAGCCTATCCTTGATGATCATGGTTGTCACAAGGATAAGAGGCAAGCTAAAGACTGATGCAATGTGAATTAGAGCTCCAATAATCATGCAAAAGATCGAAGATGAGAATAAAGAAAGTTTTACTTGTTGTACAATGAGTTCATGCCTCTGACAAAGTCTCACCATGATGTGTTTCTTAAAGTCAAGGGCCAAGGGATGATCCCCTTGTCACCACCTATAAAGAGAAACATGAGGCGAAAAGATTCGAAAGAATATTGCAAATACTAACAAAAGCATGGATACAATCATGCGATTGCTGGAAACTAAGAAACGCCATCATGGGCATCATTCGATGAGGCTACCTTAAACGGTACGATGGCTATGGTGGTGTGCAATTAAATAGGCCTACATAGAAGAGACGGATCGAAAACATCGGCGAAGGGAGAAAGCTAGTAGAAGGACAACCAGATCAACAACAAATTGGGAGAGACAAGGAATCCCTTGGAGAGATAAATACTATAATAGGTGGACCAAACCCTTTGAGCCTAGCGGGGCACCTCCTCAATCTTGGGCTTTAAGGGGGAAGAAGAGGTCATGAGCCTCGAGTTAAAGAGAAGAAATATAGAGAACTCCATATTATCCTCTGATGTTGAAATTGAATGTATTCAATGTTCACACTAAAATATGCTGGTGATCCTAGCTTGAATCTTGGGTTGGAAAGTTAGAGGGTAATGGTAGACGTTGGCAGTAGTGTCGGCATCCTATTTAACCATGCATATGAGAAAATGTGATACCTTTCAAATATAGATCGTGGAACTTTAATCACATAGGCACCTTTTTCGGTGTAATGACTAGGAGTTTGTCAGAACTCCAAAGTTAAGTGTACTCTAGGCAGAGCAATCCCATCACAGAGGTGCCTTTCTGGTGTAATGGCTTGAAGTTTTCAGAACTCCAAAGTTAAGCGTGCTCTGAACAGTGCAATCCCAAGATGAGTGATCCCTTGGGAAGTGCTGGTACTAAAAGGACAAAACTGTCCGGTGTGTAGTCAAAGCAAACAATACCTCAGTAGATAGAGTTCCGAGTCAATACACAATGCCTCTGGTGTCATGGTTATGTCTGAGGGTATGCTGGGAGGGCCAATGTACCTAACATCATGATCCTTACCCAAGATGGCCTGAGGGCTTAGGAGCACCTCCTCCACTGTAGTGGAACCTAGGATGGCAAGTCATGACAAATGATATCAAAGTAGTGGTTCAGGACTTGTGTAACGAAACTGATGGGGACATCGATTCTATAAGTAGGGGAGTATGTGATACCCTTCAAATATAGATCGTGAAACTTTAATCACAGAGGCACCATTTCGGTGTAATGGCTTGGAGTTTATTAGAACTTCAAAGTTAAGCATGCTCTGAGCAAAGCGATCCTAGGATGGGTAACCTCCTGAGAAGCGCTAGCACCTAAAAGACAAAACCGTATGATGTATAGCCAAAGTGGATAATACCTTGTGGGTAGAGTTTCGAATCGTTACACAGTGCCTCTGATGTTTTAGTTGTGCCTAAGGGTGTACCAGAAGGCCAATGTACCTGGCATCACGATCCCTACTCAATATAGCCTGAGGGCCTAGGGGCACCCTCTTCACTGCGGCGAAGCCTGGAGTGGCAGTTGTGACAAAAAAGGAGACAATACTTCGATGGATAGAGTTCCAAGTTGTTACACAGTACCTCTAATGTCCTGGTTGTGCCTGAAGGTGCGCTGAGAGGACCAGGGTACCTAGCATCACGATCCCTGCCCAAGGTCGCCTAAGGGCCTAGAAGTGCCCCTCTCCGGTGCTGTAGAGCCTGAGGTGGCAGATTGTGACAAATGGTATCAAAGCAATGGTTCTAGACATGTGTAACAAAACTGACGGGGACATTAGTTTTATAAGTGGAGAAATATATAATACCTTTCAAATATAAATCGAGGAACTTTAATCACAGAGGCACCATTTCAGTGTAATGGCTAGAAGTTTGTCAAAATTCCAAAGTTAAATGTACTCTGGCAGAGCAATCCCAAGATGGATAACCCCCTGGGAAGTGCTAACACCGAAAAGGACAAAACCGTACAATGTGTGGCAAAAGTGGATAATACCTCGGCAAATAGAGTTCTGAGTCGTTACACAATGCCTCTGGTGTCCTGGTTGTGCCTAAGGGTGCGCTAGGAGGGCCAATATATCTGACATCGTGATCCCTAACCAGGGTGGCCTGAGGCTTAGGCCCCCCTCCACTATGGTAGAGCCTGGGTGGCAATCATGATAGAAAATGAAACATTAACCGAAAGCAAAGGCTCTATGATGATAAGTTGTATTGTTTCGACAACAAACTAGTTAGGTATTAGGGAATCACTACCTTGCCTCTTGAACTTAGAGACAAGGAACACTTCATGGCTCGCCAAGTCAACTTCCTTGTGAACGATTATCACTCTTGTACAATGCAATCCTCCAGAGGGCAACTTAATTAGCCTTTACGAAGTTAGTATCATAACTCCACTTGACTATTAGAGTTTGACTGTGTAATGGAGACCAAAAGCAGTTGCATAAGTGACACCTCGAGGCTTTAAAGGGAGAACAAGTACTTGTAGTAGACTCGAAACCTAAGGATAAGGTCAAAGGAAAGAATAGCCTAACAAAGCAAACCAAAGAGGTTATGCTAGATGATGATCTCGAGTAGACAACTTAGTTCGAGACCTCAATGCCCCTGACCTTAGAGAATAATTGATCGCATTCTTGCAAATAAACAGAGATGTCTTCACATGATTACCCTCAAACAAGCCACGCATCAATTCAAACTTGATCACCTACAATTAAAGGTAAACAACACACAGAAGCCAATTCGTCAGAAGATCGAGCACTTTACGGCTAAGAGATAGGCCATGGTCGAGGAAGAAGTCTACTAACTCCTCTAAGCTAGATTCATAAGATATAAAAAAAAAAAAAAAATACTCCAAGTGGTTGACCAATGCAGTATTGGTCAAGAAGGCCAATAGGAAATGGTGTATATGTGTCAACTAGACCAACTTGAATATAGCATGTTTGAAAGATTGTTTTCCTCTATCACAAATAGATTAACTAGTGGACAGTACCTTGGGACACGAGCTACTAAGCATTATGAATGCTTTCTCCGAATACAACCAGGTTAAGATGAATCGTGATGACGAGGTGCATACCTCATTCATCACTAACTTTGGAACTTATTAATACAAGTGATGATGTCGTTTGGGCTGAAGAACATTAGAGCCACATTCCTGAGGTTACTAATCGAGGTTTTCAAGTTGCAAATAAGAAGAAACATAAAAGCATATGCCGATAACATGACTATCAAAAGTCAAAAAGCAACCAATCACCTTCAAAATTTACAAGAAACATTTGATAGACTCTGCTTATACAAATTGATGCAAACCACGCCAACCTGTGATGAAATCTGCTATCAAAATCTAAGATTTAACCTTGAATCGTTCTAAGAAACCTGGTGGAGAACCGTAACCAATTGCCTATTTAGAGGCAAGAACCCTGGTATAAAGTGAAGATGCCACAAACGAGGATGAAAAAACCTAATTGATAAGTCATGTTGAGCACCACGAGTAAAAACTCGATAAGTTCATTATGAATTCTAACAAGAATTCAAAAAAAAAAAATCTCTCTCAAATTTTCATTCATCTAAGATTTCTCAAAAGATTACATATGATAGGTTTATATAGACTTTAATTAACCTTGAAACTAAGCAACAACATAAAAAAGGAAAGTCAAAAGAATAAATAACCTTAACAAATATCCCTACGCCTATAAAGGAAAATACAATAAATAATAACAAACAACTTAAGCTACAAAGGTCGACGGTATATATATTGAAGGCTGGCGGCTTTCATCCTAAGGGCTTGTGGTGTAGAACTCCTAAGATGTTTTAATCCTTCACGATGATGCTTTCTGATCTCCATCATTCCCTCCTTCTTGAAAAGGATTCTTCTTCGAATCTCCAAACTGATGCGAACCATAAGTAACCTGCCTTGAGACCCAACACCAACATGCGTGGAGACATCATTTCCTCCTTCTTGAAAAGATTCGTCCTCAAATCTCCAAACTGATGCGAACCACAAGCAACCTGACTTGAGACCCAACACCAATATGCTTGGAGACAACTATCCCAAATAGTCTGATCAGATTGATAAGCAATGAATCTCAACCTAATGGCGAACCTGTGCCAACGAACCTTGGTATTTTGTGAAGAACTCATTCTAATCTTCTTCTACCTCAACCCAATGCCTCTTTCTTTTTTTTAATTTCTTCTTCTTCTCCTTTTTTTTTTCCTAAAGAACAAACTAACTCACTAAAGAAAGGAAAGAATTCTTTTGTTTTTTTAACCTCTTCTTCTTCTCAAACCCTAAAAGACATTTTTTTTTCTTTTTATAAAACAAAGACACCAAACTAACAAACCTAACTAAAGACGATCAATAAGATTAAACAAATCTAAAACTAACAAAAGAAACAAATAAGGATATGAACGATGGAGTTAGGGTTTTGATATACCTCCCTCTAATCAAACTGAAATATGGTGATTTTTAGAAAACCTTGGCTCTAATACCAAATGATGCGAAAACGAACCATGCCAACCTGTGAAAGAGACCCGTTATCAAAATTAGAAACAAAATCCCTGGATCATCTAAAAAACCTGGTTGAAACCATGACCCATTAGCTGAGTAATCCTAAGAACCTTGATATAGAGATCTCGATCCTTTATGAAATACCAACCAAGAACCTTGGTATAATGAGGACGCCACAATCGGTGGTGGAAAAACTCTATTGATAAGTCATGATGAAGGCCATGGGTAAAAACCCGATAAGTTCATTATGAATTCTAACAAGAATTCAAAGAAAATCTCTCTCCCAAGATATCTCAAAAAGATTACATATGATGGGTTTATATGGACTTTAATTCGCCTCAAAACTAAGCAACAACACAAATAAGAAAAATCAAAAGAATAAATAACCTTAACAAATATCCCTAAACCTATAAAGGAAAATACAATAAATAACATTAAACAACCTAAGCTATAAAGGTCGGCGGTGTATATATTGATTGAAGGCCGACGGCTTTTATCCTAAGGGCTGGCAACGTAGAACTCTTGAGATGTTTTAATCCTTCATGTAAATGCTTTTTGATCTCCATCACAAATGAAGCTAAACCCCTATAAAAGCATTCCTAGGGCCGCTCTGGGCAAGTTCCTAAGCTATGTGGTCTCTTGTTATGGGATAGAGGCCAACCTGAAAAGATTAAGGCAATAACATACATGCAATCGCCTATCTTAGTGAAGGAGGTCTAAAGGTTGGCAGGACGAGTAGCCACCTTGAGCAAGTTTTTACCACACAATGTGGATAAGTGCTTTGAGTTCTTCAAGATACTAAAGAAGCTAGATGAGTTCAGATGGATCGACAAATGCCAACAAGCTTTCAAGGACTTGAAGAAGTTCCTAACAAACACTCCTATACTATCCACCCCAACATCTAAGGAAGACCAATTCTTGTACCTAATTATGAGTGAGCATGCCTTCTCTTAGTGCTCGCCTAAACTGATGGGAGGCAACACTAGCCCATCAATACAACAAAAACAGTCTTTTGTTATGTTTTTTAAAAGTAGCTATATGTACGTTTAACATAGCCAAATAAAATATGATATGTTTTAATAAACGTGGCTAATAGACACCACAAAAGTGTTTCATGGATTAATTTGGCCACGTTTAAAAAGTAGACATAGCTTGAAAAGCTTAACCCGCCAATTATATTGTAATGTGCCAATGTCACATTTAAACATGACCAATCATAAGGTATAAGTCACATATAACTGTGGCAAATTATCATTGCAATGTATTATCCCATTGTAAAACGTGACTAATAGTGATAATTAGTCATGTTTTGGTATTACCGTTATACTAAATTCATGTCAACAAACATTAGCCACTAACTAAATTTGCCACAAGTAAACATGACTATTTTTCTAAATTTGCAATATGTTAACGTGACCAATCATGGAAATTAGTCATGTTTAAAAGTGACTGCTTTACTAAATTTGTTTAAGTTTGTCATGTTTAAGTGTGTCCAATTATGTAAATTAGCCATGTTTAGAAGTGATCTTTTTACTAAGTTTGTTTAAGTTTTTTATATTTAAGCAGTATCAATCATGTAAATTAGCCATGTTTAAAGGTGATTGTTCTATAGATTTTTTTTAAGTTTATGATGTGTAAGTGTGACCAATCGTATAAATTAGCCACGTTTAAAAGTGACCATTTTATTAAGTTTGTCAAAGTTTGTTACGTTTAAGCATGACCAATTAACCACATTTAAAAGTAATAATTCTGCTGAATTTGCAATGTGTAAACATGACTATTTCCTATAGATTAGCCTCATTTTGATATGGCCATTTAGTTGCTTTGGCTTCTGTTAAATGTGACCATTTATTCTGTTTAAGTGCATTTAGAAGTTACCATCCAATTAAATTTGTTGAAATATATATTTACTCCTGTGTAATATGTGTTTGTAGTAGCTATATTATACTCATGTTATTCCTTGTTTAATATTTATTTATGCACAATTATTGGCAACCATCTTACACCTGTTGTTGTACAACATATACCAACTGTTTGGCAACCATCATACACCTACTTTTGTACAACATATTCACTAGTGATATATGTATCAAACACAATTTTTTTTTGAACTATCACAAAATTTGCACACTTAATATTAATCCTATAAAATATCATTTAATGATCTAATAATACAAGTGACGCATAGTGATTAAATTCCTTACAAACAATTAAAGCATGTTCATGGTTTTTAATATCCTAAAATCAAATGAAAAAATAAGTCTCAAAATAGATCAAAATAGTTCCAAATACTTTTCAAATTTATGATTTGAAACATTTTTTGTATTTGCTAAAAAAATCCCTCTCCTACCTCAATTTTTATCATCATCGCCTACTTTATATCATCATCATTAAATGGTGTAGAAGAACCAACTTATCCATTTGCATGTCTTGTAACACAATATCTGAGGTAATAAGGCCCACATATGTATAATTATTAGAGAAATTAAAATAAAAAGAAAGATAGCAAAATAAAAGGTTAATGACAAATTCAACCTGAGCTACTGTTGTAGTTTAAGCAAAGGTAATATACTAATCGATTAAGTTTAACTAGCTGTAAAATAATAGGATGACAAAAGTTCAACAAAATATCCTCGATTTAAATTTAAAATTCTACAAAAAAGAAAATTGGTCATATTTTGGGTTAATAGAGCTAGCAATCAAAACATATAACAGCTGTGTTTTAATGCTTGGCTTCTCCAAAACAATTAGATTAAAGCTCCATTATAGACTTCAAGGAACTTAATGCAAGAAATTTCTTTTAGCTTGGGATAGAAAGGCCAAAACCAATTCTCAAGCCAAACGGATGGATTGCTTAAAACAAATTAAAATCAATTAAGGATGTGTACACTTATGTGGATGTAACCAAAAGAAAACTATCCTAAAGCCATGTAAATCAATGAGTAAGGGACTTGAATAAGAAACAATACATCATAATGTCTAATAGCTGCATGTACATACTAATACTACATAGTAATACTAAGAGTAGTTTTAGTAAGTTATGCAATAAAGACTAATTAATCTGGAACTATGGTAATTCCATTGAATCTTCTTATAGTATAGATAGGGTTTCTAATTATATGCTAAAGTCATAGTAAATGATGTATTATTAATACTCTATTTCCCTTTTCATGTCTCAAACATTTAATAAGCAAAAAGCAATCATCATTGCAAACAAAAAGATGAATAGCTTAATTTTAACTCCTCCATAATTCAATGTCTACAACTTTACCATATTTCATATTGGTACAAGATCTCCTGTTTCCTAGTCTTTCAATGACAACTATTGTGAATGCAGCACAATGTTAACTTAAAAATCAATCACAGAAAGGATAAGAATTACTTGTTGACCTTGCTGCTCATGTAAGTTTTGTTCCTTTTGAAGCTTTGCTCGTGTTTCATATAAAGAAACTTTCAATTCTTTCATCGGAGCCATCTTCACGATGAGCTCCCAACTGATGGTGGTCTATATCCTCTTCTAAGATGATAGTCGAACCTTGCACTTGCATTCATAAACTTGTCTACAATCTATTCTAGAGTCTGTGGGTTATCAGAAGATTGTGAATCTTCATACATCCTAACCATTAACTCCTAAATTGTAGACAACAAATACACATATTACCTATAACACCTTGTTTCGTAGCATGTTTAAAATATGATCAAACTCATAAACTTACATAATCTTCTTTAGCTTGTTGAGAAACCCATCCACTTATACCATTATACCTTTGATCACAATACTGGGTTTGCTTAAAGAACTCAATAGCATTGGGTAGTTGACAATTTTGATTTATCTAAATGTATTTATGTATGAAAATGTTAAAAACTTGATCAATGGTAGTGTTATATGTTAAAAATTATATGAAACATTTACTTGCTCATTTATTCTACTCTAAAATGATCTAGAGCTAGCCCATGTAGATACTTTACATTGCTTTATGCATCCTTCCTACTGATATCACTCTATTACTCTCTACTCGCTAGAAGTCTTTCGCTTGTTCCATGTTTTTCCTCTGTTCTTGAATAGGTTCTATCTTCATCCCTACCTGATTAAAAGGGACTACAGGCTACCAAGAAGACTGACGAATCAAATTACTAATCTACAGCTTCTAGTTTGATGACTTAGTCCTCTACTGAATACAAAAATGATAAACTTACGTGATTATAAACTCAATTTCCAAGTAAAATAATTGGATGTTGAATTTACCTTTGAAGATGGTTCGTTTGATTGCATACTTGCCCTCTCTTCTTCGATCTCTTGAGTCCAATACTCGGTATGCTTTTTCCATTCATCATCATTTAAACCGTTGGGTTTAGCAGCATCACCAATATTCATCCAACTTCTTTTAGTCTTGCTTCAATGGTTTTTGTAGAGACTTCCCATCCAACTTCAGTCTTTAACATTTGGTAAAATAAAATACTCCTCATTAAATTAGTAGTGGCTAAAATTAGAGATAATAAAAATCATGAAATACATTTTGATTTATGATTATGAAAAAGAAAAAAAATTGTGAAGTTTGAAAATGATAAGAATTTCTTATATAACAATCGAGAAATGATTTAATCAAATAAACATAGAAAATCCAACTAGTAAGCATAAGTTTTCTCGTCTAATCCATGGACTTTTGCCCACCAAGTTAAAGGTGACACCCGACTCCTTCTCGCCCCCATACCTGTCCATGATGACTAATACATGTGTTTACTTCTATATTTGATAGGCTAAATTATAGTAAATTATATATATTTCCATAACTTATTGTTAAGATTTGATACTTGGTTATCTTTTTGTTTTTGAAAGGTAGATGATGACTAATGAGCTTCAGAATGAAGTTGATCAAGTTTTATCAAATTTTTGGTTAAAAATGAAGAGGTGTAAAAGAATTAAGAAGAGCATGAGCAGACCTAATTGATCGTGTTTCCCCTGTGTTGTTGTCGGACTTAAATCATATTTGAAGTTTCAAAGACCAAAGAGAAAAATGATTGAATCCAAGTAGTCGTGTTCATATCGTACTTCTTTGGAGAATTAAAGATTAGAGGGTTACACGAAAAAATACGATGAGTCGTGCTTTCCCTCGTGCAAATCTAGAATTGTAAGTTATTGAAAGATTAGAAAGAAACACTAGAAGATAAGAAAAATTGTGTTTATGTCATGCTATTCTAGAATTAAAGACACTTCAAGAAATAGCTAGAAGCATGAGTGAATATGTCAAGTTGTGCTCCAGTTGTGTTCCTTTTTGGTTGATTGAAAATAGTGATTGGAAGATAGTTGTATTGATAATTCAATCAATATATCAATGAAACTAATAGAAAATCTTAAACAATACAACACAATGCTATTATTATTTGACAAAGAACAAGACATAGTAGTAAGTGTCCTATCTAACATGCCTAGAACAGAAACGGAAACTCATGAAAACTAACTAAGATTATGTCAAATTCTACATGTTTGTTTTCAACACTACTTCATAACCACCTCCATTATTGAAACTTACACTCCACTAATCAAAAAACAAAAAAAAAAAAAGAAAGAAAGAAAGGGAAAAAATACCCAGAAGCAGCAAATTTTACTTAAGATTCTTGTTCTTTAACATTTAGTGAGGTTAGAAATCAATACTAAAGCAGAAGTCACATAGTAAAAAAACAAACCAAGACCTTTCCTTTGTAGCTTTTGATGAAACTTAACATCATTAAAAGAAACGAAACATTTTGGACCTACTTTCATCGAAATTTTTGCATTTCTACATAAATATGGAAAAGGAACAAGAGCTAACAAACACAATAAACTAATGCTTTCTACCTATGAACCTAGATGATTCAGAACAGCAGACTTCTCTTATTTCTTGTTGATGTGTTTGATAGGCCACTGAAGGGGGGAAAAACCAAAAAAAAAAAAAAAAAAAAATCATAAGTAATGATTGAAAGGTTAGTCCAACTTAAGACCAATATTAAGTTAAACTAATGGAAATTCAATATATCCACATATATTATACTCCATCTTGAAGCATTTTGGATTTACATTGTAGCAGCCTACACCATCTTGAAGCATTATGCAAGACAAAAGAAAATACTCCATCTTCTTCACTTTTTCAAACTACAATGTATAGCATTCTAATGGATATCCATCAAGCATGAAGCTAAAAATAGTCATATAACTTCAGGGGAATAAATGATATTAACTGAAGACAAAATAAAATGCTTATACCGTAGTATGTTGAGATTTCATGAAATACACAAAAGGCTTGAAAAATACAATGATACTACTATATAATAATGCATTGAAAATTATCTATTATATCTCCTGCGAGAGTTTCGACTTCAATTAAAAGCATAGCATACCACTAGCACAGGCAATATCAACATCTTTCTCCACCTTCTTCACACGATGAATGGTAAAATTGCAATTATTCATCTCTAAATCTTCATTAGGACGTTCATTGAGAACCAGATGAAATGTTGGCACTGTTTTCTCAACTGTAGATCTAATGCATAGTTTTTTAATGCAAAAGAATATTATTTTAATAAAACAATGTACTAATTTCAAATATTGAATTCTCAAACAAAATGAGCAAGAGAAAGGTATGTTAATTATTGCCAATCTTGTTGTTCTAATTAAGCGTGAATCCCTCCTAGCTATTTTGACAGAATGTGTGTAAACCCCCGAAGTTTTGTGAGCGATTAAAGCTTAAACCCTAATCAGAAGTCAACCGGATTTCCAAAGTTAACAAAACCCTAGTCTATTGTAACCGCTTAAGTCCGGTATCCCCGTTTAAGAAACCCTAAGAGAGTAAGAAAGAGTTTAGTGAGTAGAATAGTTCTTAATTATCTAAGGTAACCTAAAAAGATCAGTTTAGTAAAACCGCGACTCATTTTGAACCCAATTGGACACAGTTCTCGAAAAATATGTTCTGGGGCTTGGAATAGTAAAAATATTCCGAATATACTTTTAGACTCATAAAAATATAAGATTTTCAAAAATATCAATTTCATAATTTTTCGGTAGCTAAAAATATCATATATCGCAATTATACGCGTATTTTCTTACTACCGGTACTTAAATTGTCATGTCTACTTTACATTACCCTATTTACCACTATTCTATACTATTTATCTATCTCTACTTTTTCTTACAACCTACTCTTACAACCTATACCTCTATTTTCTTATAATTTTCATTTCCAATACAACATCACATCTCTCATATTTACTTTTAATTAACCAAAAGACAAAAAAAATAAATTTTCACTCCCTCTCTCCTCTCAAAATAGCGCCGACCACCCTTCTTCTTCTTCTTTCAATTTTTTTTTATTTTTCATTTATTTAATTAACACAAATTATCTCCCACATTCTCCTATAAATACCCCCTCATACTTCCACTTTCTTCACACCTCTCTTCTACTAAAGTTACTCTACAAAAATTTCTCCAAGAAATCCGTCTCAAGAAGCTCTCTCAAGTTTATTCTTGTAGGTAAATTTTCTTCAAGACTTCCATATATTCATTTACTTAGTATGAGCTTAGTGTATGTTTTCTAAAACCATAAAGGTTAAGAAAGCAACAATAGATTCATACTTTGTTTTTGTTCATAATCTAATTTCCTTATATTGTTTTTATGTTTATAACTATCTAATATATAACTATATAGCTATATATATTATTGAGAGCATATAAACTCATTGTTTTGCAATTTATTTCCTTCCATGTTATTTTTAAGACTAGTCTTTCTAGTCTTAGACTTATCCTTATCAAGTCAAAACATTTTCTTTTTCTTTTGGGACTAGTCTTTTCTTAGTCCTGGGATATCTTGATGAAGCTAAGGTTCCAATACTTGATTTATTTCTTTATTAGCTTATTCTTTCAGGTTATTATGTTTCCTTATGTTTCCATAACCTTATGATTTATATTCATGCATGAACATAATGATTTTTGTCTCAACAAAATAAATATGGAAATGTTTTCTTCAAATAAAGATCCTTTTCTAGAAATAAATGTAGAAAGTAAGTTTCTTAAAAACACATAAACATGCATAGGAATGACTTTTCTTAAATAAACAAAAGGTTTTACAAAACTCAACTCTCCATCAAATGATAGAAATTCATTTTGGAACAATCTCAAGAACCAAAGAAATTCTTTTATGAAATTGTTATTACTTTTAAAAGTTGTTGGAATCTAAGCTTAGAAAATAAAATCATTCCTTAGGAATTTAAAGCAATTAAATTTAGAAGAAAAGAAATACTCATTCTAAATAAACTTAAGATATTGTCAAAGCAAATGAATATTTCAAAAGTTCTCAAGTTTCAAAATCTTTGAAGACCTTACTTTTTCATGATTTGAGACAACTTTATTAACTTCATACATTTTTTATGAGTCAATAAATATATGTATATACATTTCAAAGGTTTATAAATTTTTAGAATATCTATCTCTTCAAAATGAGCTTTTATTAAAAGAAGGAATTCAAGTTTATGTAAATTCGTGGTGAATCTGGTCGCCATTTTTTCGGAACCCAAATGACTTATTATGATGAAAATAAGTTTAGAAATAGGTAGATCTTTTCAAGTAGGTAGAAAATGATATATTATATGTAAATTCCGAGTTAAAATGAGCAAGTTATGGCCATTTTAAGTTGGAATTTTCTCTAATACGATTTTACCGCGATTTTAAGAAAAGTTTAGAATCTTCAAGGATAGAAATTTCATGAAAGACTCATTTTGGGTATTTCATCTTGTTTAGGTGAAGAAGGACCCGAGATCATTTTTCCGAAAGATTACTTCGATTAGGATCTACCGACATGGAGTGAGTTAATCCTTTACTAAGTTACATTTCCTTGTTTGTGCTGGTAAATAGTAGCACTAGAAATTTAGGAAAAGATAAATGAACAATTGTTATTATGATTGGTTGAATGAAAGTTAAGAATATCGAAAGAAGAGATGTTTTAACAAAGTGTGATTCTTGTATTGATATGATGAAATTGTGGTTGATCGCCTTTAACCTGAATTCAACATTATTCGATTAAATGTATGTTGAAATTAATTCATGCATATCATACTTGTGAGTCACATTTGTTTCACTACTATTCTTCGCGTGGGGAAACGAGGAAGTGGTAGTGGTGGCTAGTAGGAGCCGGAAAGTCTATATGGGTCAGTAGGAGCCAGGAAGTCTACAGGGCGAGCAGGAGCCAGCAAATCTGCGAATATTGATGGTTGCATGGGCCTGTAACCTCCTAACCCTTAACATGGAGGGCGTAAAATCCATGCTACACTCAATTTCCGGTTAATCTTGTGTATCTTGCTTGCTCATGTGATTGGTGCATTCCCATATGCTTGATTTAATAACTTGTTGCTATATGGAAATGTTTTGTAGATAGGAATTATCTCACTAAGCTAGATTTACTTTTATTCTTATAGCTTTTTGTTACAGTATGATTATCTGTGGTTGGCCCCAAGGAGCCCCGTATGCCAGGTACGAGTAAGCTACTAGGAGTTTTTGGAGAAGTTTTATGTATTTTAGTTTTGAACATAGACTTCTAAGAAAATCTCTATAGTAGGCTTATGTTGTAGTTATGATTACCTTGTTAATAGTTTAAGTTGTAACAAAACTTTTAAGGCGGGGGAATGCCCCTAAGATGATGTAAGAAATTATTATTCAATGAAGATCTTATGTTTATTTATATAAGTTCATGTTTGCTTTTATTATCTACTTAAATGTAATATCCTTATGAGTCTCCTACTATCTTGGAAGCACGCCTTGCATATGATATCGAAGCTCATGCATGACTAAGGTTGTTATTCATTAGCTTTAGTATTATATGCGGCGAACTGCCACGTTTAGGGTATCCTCCGAGGCGTGATAATGTGAGCACTTTTTATTGAGCTCTAATTGTAGAAGTGTCTCTTCTCGAAGCATTAAATCTTTTAGATTTCGAGCTCGGGATCCAAATACTCGTCTTTCTTCCCAGATACCAACCTACAAGTATTATGTTAGGAAGGGTTAAACATATAAGAGAACATGCTTTGATTGCATAACCCTAAAACTAATATCCATATTGTAGAAAATAAGATGCTTATCACTAAAGGCAAGCATATCTATAGAGAAACACATACCAATCTAGAGACCAGATTCTTTCCATGATCATCCCCTTTTCAACACATCCTTTTGGAGCAGCTAGAAGAACGTTCCAAAACTCAGTAATGAATTCATTGCATTTACATTGTTGTTTTGTAATATATCATTTGCGAGATATAACAAGGAAAATTTTTTAGCCATCTCCAAATTGTGAACTTGTTTATCCCATGTTGTAACAACCAACTCCGCTTTTTTTTGGTGAAATATACACAAGTGAGACAAACCTAACTAAAAAATTACACAAGGCAAAGATCAAACAACTAGTTTGAAGTGGAAAATATACCTCTAGCAAAAGTAATTTCACCTTAATATGATAAAAGACGACATACATTTCCATTTATATTACTACAAGATTTGGTTTCACAGTGTATACCAAAACAAGAAGATTTTTTGAATTAATCAAAGTTATCATTGCAACGTCCATAGCAGGCAAACCGTTTCTATAGAAAAAGATGAAATTTTTAATAATTGTTTCGAATATAAATTTTATTAGTCATGGATGAAGAAATTATGCAACAAGCTGTGCAAAGTAACAAAGTAAATTTGATAAAAGTACACATAATGCATTCTGAAATAATCATGTAACTTGTTGGAAGAGTGAACAATCTATTCTCAACAACCACATTATCTTTCTAAATAGTAGGTTTTCCTAACTAAAGATACTAAAAATGCAACCACCTCATACAATGCTTGCATTATTTATGCATGGTTATTACAAAATAAAACAACATTCAAGGACCTCTTGATTTTATAATTAAGAAAACAACAACTATTTTGCTACCATCTTAGATCGAACTTAAGCTACCAACATGTCTCCTGATTGTTTGAAGAATTTAAAATTCACAAGCTGAAATGACCTAAAGTTAATTTATAACTAATATATGTAGATTGATTGTTGCATGTGTGTATGTGTTTAAGTGAATTAGTATATTTGTAATGTGAATGTGATTTAATGTATGTGAATAGATAATAAGTTAGAGTAATATATTTAGTATGATAGTTTAGTTATATTATTAATTATTATGTTAATGCAAGTGGTTGTTGTAGCAATTAATATTTGATAAATTAAGTGTATTTTGAGCTAAGTTATAGTCTCTAAGCTTAGCAGATTTTGGTACAAATCTAAGCCCAAATTTGAGCCCAAACAAGGCCTAGAGCCTTTCCCCAAATTCTGCCCCAAAAGTCAACAATATTAGGATAAATATCAAAGTCTAATTTCATAATTAGACAATCCAAAACAGAACAAAGGAGAGGAAAATTTGAAATTCCTTCAAAGCCAAAAATTTCAAGACCCAAATCAAGTTTTCGTGGACTCAACACACCACAAATCCTTCCCCAAGTCTTATATATACATTGAGGTAAGTTCATTTGATGTTTAAGATGTCTTATTTTCCTCTTAATCCATGAAATATGCATGTGTAGTATAATACAAGTAGTTAATGTGCTAAATTATTGTCGAGATGTTGTAGAATGGTTAGGAAAGCTTTAGAATGCTTAACATGTTATAGATAGGTTGTAATAAGCTTTCATGTGGTTGGAATGAGTTGGAAGAGGTAAAATGTAAAAATTTTTTAGTTTGGAAAACAGAGGAAATCTGCAATGCGAATTGCAGTGTACACCGCCTTCGTACATGCCGGTGTTAAAGTTTTTAATTCTGATATTTTGGAAATTTTCTCAAAGGCCGCCGGGGTTGAAGATAGAATTTGCAGGCGTCAGAACCCTGATTTTTTACCTTTAGAAATTTTCTTAAACGCCGCCGGCATTGGCGTTAACATTACCGGCGTAAAGACTCCAAGTTTGTACAGAGTACATACTTCTTAATGCCACCTTATACGCCGCCGGCGTATGGTCCTATACCGTCGGCGTTAAGGTTTGCATTGCCGAAGTTAATGGCCGGCATGGACTTGAAAATTTCAAGTTTTTCTAACTTCTTCCAACATCTTCCGATACATGATATAAGACTTTTTAATCAAAGATTTGCCTTGTATGATGTTGTATCTATATTATGTGATGACTTTAGATTGTTTTACTTAAGGTTCAATAATTTTACCTAAGTTCTAATCTAGTAAATATAAGATTGACTTAGGATAGTAATGTGATATAATTGATTTATGTGGAATAGAGATAGATACTTAGTTGGAGATTCCCGTCAATTCCCAAATCAAATCAGGTACACAATACTTTGATTGATTGTTGCTTAGGATAGGCATATAAGAATTTGACCTTAATCAAAGATTAATGAAAGATATTGAAATTGGTTGTGCTTTACGTCGTTGAATTTGAAACCGGGGAGCAACAACCCTGTCATGATACAATGGCACGGTAGTTTAGGCACTTAGTCCAATCCTTTGTCATGATGCAATGACTCAAATCCATGATGTAATGGTGATTTCTTTTATTGGCTAAGTGGGTAGCTAATAGGGTTACCTATATCGGTATATCCTCTACTTAGCTCGGGAGGAAATAATATATTTTAGTTTATGGGTATGGGACCGTTGAACTAATTGATATTATAGACCGGGATAAGTGGAGTATATAAAGGAGTATGAACCCTAAATGATGCTATTATATTCTTTATCGGTTAGATATAGGATATATAGATATTTGGTCTATTTATATCAATCCCCTAAGCAGCTGCTGTTACTCAGGACTCTTAGAATTCCCAAGCTTGAATCGGAGTTTGTATACTCCAGTGTTGTTCTATTCACTTAACTATAAGATAATGAGGTTGTGGTGATTTATTGCATTGCATTTAGTTAAGTGAGCATTGCATATGTATTTGTTTGCATTATTATGTTCTGGGCCTTTAGCTCATACTGCTATCTTGCAGGTGACTTTGATGACGAGCCCTATAACGATATGAGTTATGTGACTGACTGGGAGGATTCTATGGATGATTAAGAGAGAGAGGCTTAGTATATGCTTAGGATTCCTTTTGATGTAAAATTTTATGAAGTGTTTAAGCTTATTTATTAAGCCTTGGAATGTATTTTGAGTTGAATTGTATTTGTAATATAGTTGGATTGTAAATAAGATTTTTATGTTTATATGATCCTTGGAAAGTTGTAATATATAAATATATGATATATGACTTGTATATAGTTAATGACCCACTACCTATATAGTGGTAGGGTTTCTTAGTTCAAATCATGTAAATGTTATACTGTTTTAAACAGGTAGCCATTACAAACATCTTTTTTTAAATAGAAGTTGTCCTTATGTGGAGACATTAGAGATATTTGTTGAATAAAATTATTTAGCGTATGTTGTTGGTTTTAAGCCTTGCATGCTCTTATTGCGGTATTAGTATCCAACGAAGTTATCACACCTCAACTTCCAAATCGTGTCACTTTATTTGCTCTAGATACTGCATTTACTTATACCACATAATAATACCAATATAAAAGCATGTTAGAAACATGCTCTGTATGAATTATATGTTGTCACATTCACCATTTTTGTTTCACAAATTACAGCTAACTTTTAACAATACTTCTATGAAGAATAACAACGGCACTATATTGATTTACTTTTGACAAAGGATAAATTGCATCGTAAGGTATCAATATTTAAGGATAATTTCATTTAAAGTATTAATATGTCAAGTAGTTAAAAGAGGATTAGTATTTGAGAATAAATTCATTTAAGGTATCAATATTTCAAGTATTGAAAAAAAGATTTATCGTTTTGTAAAGTAAGTCAAATAAGATACTAATAATTAACAATTAACAAAAACTTAAGAAAATTAATTAAAAATTAATCCAAATGTTAATACCTTAAATGGATTTTGTGAAACAGCGTTACCTCATTTGATCTACTTTGCAAAACGTTGAATCATTTTTTTTAACTACTCAAAACGTTGATATTTTAAATGAATTTATATCCAAACATTGATATATTCTAGTATAATTTATCTCTTTGTGAAATTTAAGTCCCGAAATGACAAATCAAAAACTTTCTAATGAAATTTATGCCTTTAAAAAGTTACGTCATGACAAAAATGAATTCTTAATTCTTGAACATGAACAACTGAGGGCAAAATAACGGTTTTTTAATGCACATCTTTAACATAAGGTTTATTTTATTTGAAGACTAACTAGTTTGTATAATTAAACTCTTAGCACAATCTTTATAGCACCCAACATAATAATAAACATGTATTAATTCATTTCTAACAATTATCTTATCCAATGTAGACACCCCATTTGTCCATCCTTTTATTTCTCACATTTTAGTTAGGTTTATGGAAAAAAACAAAACAGGGATAAAATAAGTAAAAAGAAAAAAAATCCAAAAGTTTATGAAATTGATAGATTAGCTCATAACCGATTTATGAGGCCTTGTTTTACTTAGGTGAATCAGGTTTATAAAACTCCAAAAGTTTATAAAATTGACAGATTAGCTGATGAGCACCTACGAACCGCTGCCCACCGAATCCGCCGAACACGTGTGCGGTGGGCTCCCATCTTCACTGTGCGAACTCGCGACTTCCACGCGAAAGCGAGATCAAAATTCCTCCTTTAACCATCAACGCCAACCGAGTCAGCCCATTTTGTCACCACGACTCAACCTTCGCCGCGACCAATCCCATCACCACCGTGAACTCCACTTCTTCTAGTAAGTTCTTGATTCGCGCTGGTTATCACGGATTTGGCTTAGCCCTTTCTAATGGATTATTCCGAATGTTGGAAGTTAAAAAGCATGCATTATAATTTTGCTAACTTATATTTGTTTGGATGGTTTGTTTTTTATCTGTTTTTATATATTTTTTAAAATAATATGTATAAATATATCCGATTTATATTTATATTTTATTTATATTTGATTTATTTGATCTTTTAATAAAAAATATCAATTTTTTTAATTTGTATCTAATTTTTTATAAATAATTTATTAAAAATGATTTGAAAAAAATATCTATATCTATAATCTATCAAATAAATAAACAGACCCTTAGCAACCATGTTTTTTGCAGATCTTCCAAAGTTTAAATGGTTTCCATAAAACATTTAGCTTTTCATTACTTTGCATGTTTTTCTTAATTGATGGTTAAATTATATAAAAAAGTATTAACGTTTAAGATAAATTCATTCAATGTATTAACATTTTAAGTGATTAAAAAAAGAAATCAATGTTTGAAGATTAATTTATTTAAGGTATCAACGTATGAAGTGATTCAAAAGAAGTATTAATGTTCTATAAAGTGAGTCAAATAAGGTATAATATTTAACAATTAAGGAAAACTAAGGAAACTTAATCGAAAATTAATCAAAATATTGATATCTTAAATGAACTTTATAAATTAGTAATACATAACTTTTCAAAATAGTAATACCTCATTTGATTCATTTTACAAAACATTGATTCCTTATTTTAATCAGTTGAAATGATAATATCTTAAATGAATTTACCCTTGAACGTTAATACTTTTTAGCATAACTTACTCCTTAATTGATGTAATGTGGTGTGTTATTTAAATTACAAACTAATCTAGCTTCTAAGTTATATGTTTAGTTCACTAAAATGAAATAAGGCTAAAAAAATAGTAATTTTTATTTTATAATTAAGGATATTTTTTTTATCAAAACATACTTCTCGTTTCGAAATAATTTTTGCTAGAGAAATAATTTTTTTTTATCTTTTTTGCTAGAGAAATAATTTTAAAATTGAGGTAGATAAAATGAGTAATTTTAAAATTACTCATTTTATCTTTTTTGCTAGAGAAATAATTTTAAAATTACTCATTTTATCTACCTCAATTGTTATAAGCGTGTAGCGTTAGCTATTTGTGTTATAGTATCGTGTTCTATATCGGTATCTAAATGGGTTATGTTTGAAAAAACGTCAACTTGAGATCCAACCAATTTATTAATCATGTATGAAAATTTGAACTAACGATTTAACCTATTTACACCATGCATTGTGCCGACTCGTTATTGATTGATAAAACATATAAAGATATATAGATTTTGTTGGAATTTAAATATTTTGTTATCCTGAAAAGTTAATACATTAAAATAGTTATTATTATAAGTAAATATAGTCAACAAATTATATATAATATATTACTCATATAATTACAACAAAAGAAGATACTATAATATGTGACTTAACGTGTTGTTAAATAATTATATATTAGTGGATAATAATTGATGGTAACAATCAAATAAGGCATATATTTTTACCTAATTGATATTTTATTCTTTCACTATAACCAACAAACACAACATGCTCAAAATCCAAAATAAACGAAATATAACATTAAAGGATTAAATTATCATCGAATTAAAAAATGTAACATAAAACTATACTAAAACCTTAAATCTTTCCAACCCATGATTTCAATTGCATCGAACTCAATACAAGAACTACTAAAACCACTAAAAGACTAAATTTAAACACCAAAATACCATCAAACACAAAGTCGATTTTGCAAATACCTAAAAGAGAAATAAAATTAAAGGGAGAGAATAATGTTTACCCAAATTTCCTTTATCTTAGTAACAAATGACTTATAGATGTATGTGTATATATATAAAAACATATAATTTATTTATTTATTTGTTATATATAAAATGTATAATACATAAATTATGTGTATATACTAGGAATGAGCAAAAAACCAACCAAACCAAATCGAACCAATCCAAACAAAAAATATGGTTTTTTTTAATGGTTTGGTTCAAAAGCTTTTCAATCCGAACCAATCCATAAATTTATGATTTCGTTTGGAAGATAAACCAAACCAATCCGTAAAACAGAACCAGACCGTTTTAGAAAAGTATAATAATATTTTACTATATCTTCATATGATTTCATTTAATATTTAATATTTGATGAATATTGATTAAAATCAACTTGTTCATTTAAAAAAAAATCTTTAGGCTCATGATATGTATTTTTTTGTTGATGATGAACTATTATTTTTAATAGCTTTTAACTTTATAAAGTATGAAATATATTTATTCAGTTATAAACTCTTATTATGTATAAATTGTTTAATTTGTTTTGTTGGTAGATAATTGACTTGATAGTTCTATTAAAAATTATAAATTTTGACTTACTATGTATTGGATGGTGAATGTATTTTATTAGTGGATAACTGATTTTATAGAAAACTATAGGTTAAAAGTATGATGAATTCATAAAGTATTTTTTCATGGTTCATAATATAAATTTGTAAAATGATATAAATATTTAAGTATCTACACAAATTTAAAAAAACTAGAACAAAAAAAAAATTAATTAGAATTTTGATTAATCCGTAATCCAAACTGAACCAAACAGTTATTTAATGGTTTAAAAAATTTCTAATATGAACTAAACCATTACTTAAGAGTTTGATTTGAAATGGAAAAAAAAAAAAAAACAAACCATATATTAGGTTTGATTAAGTTTTAAGAAAACCGAACCAAACCAATCCGTGCCCACCTCTAGTATATACCCTTTAAACATTTGTTATACGTTATATGATCTATAACATATAAATTATGTTAGTTATATACATATCAATATAAAATATGTTCTGTACAGTTTGTATTATATATATTTTGTATGTTATATATGCGTATTCTATATAACTATACAATATATACACCATTAATTTTATATATTAATTGTATGATATGTTATATATAATCTATATATTATATTACAAACACATATATAACATATTTTGTTTATGTAACAAATGAATTATAACAAATTTATTATATATTTATAACCTAGAAATTTTATATATGCATAGATATATTAAATACATTATATTATAAATATTTGGTATATATGTATACCTATATGATATATGTTATACATAAATATCTAGTATACATGTATATATGGTTTACATGCTATATGTTATATATGTTGTGTATGTGTATGTATATGTACATATGCTATATACATGGAGCAAATAAATCAATTGTATATTGATATATACATTATGTATGTTTTATTTTTTTGAATAATGTCTACATTTTATATATGTTATGTGTATGTTTTTTTTTTTTTTTGTTTTGCCAAAGTTACGTGTATGTTCTTTGTTTTTTATGTAGATAGTTTTATCATTTTATAATTAAATTAAGGATAATAAATAGGAGTGTTCATGGCTCGGCTTGATTCAATCAAAAGGTCGAACCAAACCAAACTGCATTAAAAACGATTCGATTCAAATCTTTAATGAGCTAAACCACTTATAATGGTTAGAGGACATGCTTTTGTTGTTAATAAGACCCAAATAGTTAAGAGATATCGATCATTTCAGTATATTCTAAGGGACATGCTTTTGTTGTTAACAAATTTTTTACAAGTTATATGCATGCATATATATTAAATTAATGGTTACATTTGCCCCCACTAGAAAAAATAAAAGTAAAAATAAAAAAAGGGATTCACCCATATTAGTTATTTAGAGCTTTCTGTTTTATTTACTTTTATTTAAATCACATGTGTATCTAATTAATATCTACTCTATATTTGTTTATATCTAGTAAATGCATTTGTCATTTGTTTTTCTAGTATCTTTAATATCCAAAATTCAATTTGAAATCGATACGAGAACGAATTCTGAAATTATGATAAAAGATAGCCCAAATTTCTTAACTAGCAGGGACCAAGAAATTGATATCGGTTGGTCCAAATCTGAGTTAGATGAGTTATCAAATGAAACACATGTGCATGGACCCAACACCCTAAATGTAAATTTGTAAGCTTGCACGGCACAAGACAATGGGTCTGCTGCTAGTGGTGGAGGACCACACGTCACGCCTCGACGCTATAAATGAGAAAATGTGTACCTATTTCTGAGAAGTAGTACAAAGGCCACGTTTTGAAGAATGCCCATAGCCTGAGCCTATCTTTTACTTGAAGGGACCACTTTCTTTTTCTTCACATTTTAAATGGCTAATTGGCTATGTAATGCAATATCTTGGGAAAACGACGACAACGACAACGACAACAACAACAACAACATCTTTTACCCAAAAAAAAAATTAAAACCACAACAACATCATCCCAACTAGTACGTGTATGAATTGGCAAGCAATTATTGTCGTATGCAAAGTTCATCCCATCCTATTTGCCAGGGAAAAAATAAAAAAAATTATCTGTTCTGATCAATCAACAACATTGGGGTTCACAATTTACTCCAATGTCTTGTCTTTTCGTTTTTTCAGTTCTCCCACTCTTACTTATCTTCCACAATCTCGGTATGAAAAGGAAACGATCCCAACACTCCTACTTCTTCTTAAGAAAATGTTAATTAATGATAAAGTATAATTATTGATAGATTTGTTATTTCGTGAAGGAGTTATCATACTAAAAGATACGATATATACTTTTTAGAAGCTAGTGAGTCGACACATGTTTGCCAGTTGATATGATATGTTTGATTTATGGGAGATTTTAATAATACCACAATAGAATGATCAATCACTCAATTACTTAGCTATTAAAATAAATAAAATAATTTATATATAAAATATTTTAGTTGTGCGATGTTTAGAATAAATCTAAGTTATTAAATATGAAAACAATCTCATCAAAAAATAGATGTGATCATAGAATGTTCCCATGATCATAATAGGTTTGTGTGTAAATGAAATTTAATACAATTACTTAGGACTTTATATGTGTGTGTGTATGTCCAATACGAGTAAAGCATAATATAACATTCAAACCCATTCAAAAACATGTAAATGACATTATAGTTTAGTAATATATATATTATTCTGTTAGATGGATCAATTAGGTTCAAATTTTCTCTTCTTGATTCTCCCATGGTGAAAAAAAAAAATGTTTACTAACATGTTTGATAAATAAATCCTGTATACATGTTTGGGTTTAACTTGTAAACTCATTTACAACCACTAGTAGTTGTAGTAGTAACCTGTGTTTTGACATTTACCAACAAGTGACTTGAATTTTTATTTTTGACAAATACATGATATGTTTTTTGATATTTTGACGAACAAGTAACTTGAGTTTTATTTTTGATAAATACATAACTTGTGTTTTGTAATTTTCCCATGGTAGTTGTAAACTCACTAGTACTTGTAGTAGTGACATGTGTTTTGATACTTTTACAAACAAGTGACTTGAATTTTGATTTTTAACAAATACATGACATGTGTTTTGATAATTTGGCGAACAAGTAATTTGAGTTTTATTTTTGACAAATGTATAACCCGTGTTTTGTAATTTTGCAATAAAGTGATCAGAGTTTTGCTTTTAACAATACATCAACCATATTTTTTTCATTTTGTGACAGTAATATATAAGAGACACGCAAAAAAAAAAAAAACAATAAAGGTTCTATTCAAAAAGAAAAACTCGAGTCACTTTTTTGCAAAAGTACAAAAATGCATGTCATGTATTTGTTAAAGATAAAACTCAGTCACTTGTTTGCCAAAATGTCAAAATATAAGTGATGTATTTGTCAAAAATCAAAACTCAAATAACTTATTTGTAAAAGTACAAAAACACGTATCATGTTTTTGTATTTAACCATATTATTATTATTAAGCATGGAGTGGCCATTAATCTCAAGTATGTTCACCATAATTGATTTTCTCTTACTTATAAATATAGATTATAAAGACATTTTTCTTGCAGGTGATATAATGGTCGTTAGGCAATATATGGAAATACCATATTTTGGAGAAATAATTTTCAAAATACGATATTTGACATAAATTCATAAAATATGAGTTAAAAAGCGCTAAGTGGATGCGTCTTGATTGTTATGAAGAAGGCGTGGCTTGAATTTCTTTCCAACTTTCTCTCTCTCTCTCTCTCTTGGTTATACTTTTTCTTACCTTTTTTTCTTCTTCTCCTTCTTCATTATATTTCCATCCTCACTCTCATGGGTGCAGAAAAAATGACCATTCCAGACACCATATTGGGGTATCCAATCTGTATTCCCTCACACTTTCCTTGAATCAAACCTAACTTCACAACCTCCCAATTCAAGGACTTAAATGCTTTACTAACTAAATAAAACAAAACTTATTCTTTGTCTACACGTAATCTACTTCTCAAAAGGGTTAATGTTATGAACGATACCTGATCTTTATCAAAATATATAATTATGTTCCTCAATATTGAAATTGTTTAATTTGGTATCTAAAAAAATTTTTCATGCACGCTAACACTACCTTCATCACAAAGGTTAAAAACACCACATCAGATGACAATGTTAGTCAATTTGACAAATGTATTATTGATATACACAAAAATTTTAGATAGTAAATTGATCAATTACAAAATTTAGATATCTAATTAAATATTTTATAGAATTTCAAATATCATTCACAACGTTAACCATTCTTAGAATTATAAATATTTTTACTAATGTCATGGTTGCTAGTGTTGCCTTTCATGGGGAAAAATTTGACTATCCTATTAGCAATATCCTTTTCATAGCGGTTAAAGGTGTGTCCATTAGTCGCGCCTTAGACACATATTAAATATCATATTTTAAAATTTATATTTCCAAAATACGGTGTTTTGTACATGCCCCAATGGCCACTTAAGGATCATCAGTCACCGGACGTGACACATTTCCAGTTTTTCATTAGTTTGGTAGTTATTTTCTACTTATACCAATTCTAATTAAATTGAACAAAAAATTGAAAAATTTTCATATCGATATAAAGTGAAATTCCCGTAAGTCCATGATACCTTGTATTTAAATTCTTCCACTATTCGAGAAAAGGTAAATTATGACAATAACCTAACTATTAAAACAATCAAATATCTATATTTATAATTGTTGTTCTTACATTTAGTGAAAAATGTTGATAATACAAGATCTCTACTTCAGTGGAATATTGAGAATTTCTTTTGAGTTAATATACAATTAATATTTTGAGGTTAATTTGTTGCCTAATTCAATCTTATTGAACAATAACATTAACACGTAAACCTTTTAAAGTCAAAATGGTGAATTGGCCTAGAAAGTATTGTAAGTACATATATAAAAGTCTAAATTTACATTTTGTTGAAAGAACATTTCCTCCATCAACGTCTAAATTTGATAGAATATTAGGAATGTCATTATAATTTATATTTTAAAAATCTTGTGGAAAACTATTTGATGATTGGTCCTTTAGTTTAATTTAGTGATATGGACTAATTATTAAGCTAGCGGCAGGGTTTAAAAAATCGAGCTAAATTCAAATGTTTGAAAAAATCTCACCTTTTAGGCTTTGAACGGAGATTATTGAGCTAATTTTTTCCACTCATCACCTTACTTGATAATCTAAATTGCAAAAATAGACTCGAAAAATGTCTTTTGAAGTCCATTTTGGCTTTATATGCCCCAATACGCCTTAAACTTAATATAAGAAGATGTGGACTTTCTTCTTTGGGCATATGAGGGTGGTAGCTAGGTTTGGAAGGAATATTGAACTTGGTAAGTGCCTAAGCTTTGTTCCATAGAGTTGTTGATAGTATAGTGTTGTTTTGGTTCAACATAGAGCCTTAGAATAGGACGTAAGTGGTATAGGTGGCATGGAGCTTGTGGGTTAGTCAAGGCTATTTACTTTCATGTTTAATCGATGTTTCAATATATGTAGCGTGCAAGAAGAGTAACAAAGTTTAGGTGGTTGGCGTTGACTTAGGATCATTGAAATGATGGAATGGATATGCTAGAGGGTTATGGAAGCAGAGACATCACTATGAGCATTGGGCTTGTTTCGATTTTAATGTCTTCATGTGCTCTTGGTTGATTTTTTATTGTTTCTTGATGCTTTGAAACAATCCCAGTGAATAAAAGTGATTAATTGAAGAATTGAGTACTATTGGTGATATTGGTAATTGCGAAAGACAAGATAAGGAAAATAATTTTATGGGCTATTTTAATTTCTTATCTAAGACACATCTTTGCTTAAGCTCAAACGAAATTCGAAGATAAACAAAGGTTGATATGGAAGAAATAGGATACAAGCCACGTTGCAAGTGAATCCTTGATATTAGGAATCAAGGATATGCTTATAGCACGAGCCAAATTGAGTTAGTTAAATGATGTCTTGAGAAGTCTAGAAATGGAGTAAGATAATAGTTTTAAATGCTAAATCTCAAATTGTATGATATCAAGCCTTAAGTAGAGTAAAACAAGTGTTTGTGTTGGTTATAAACAATATTAGTTAATGAAACATGGATAATGAAAATGGAAACTAGTCTACCTATTTGAGATGAAATAAGATGATACATAAAGTATTTCGTCTACAAAGATGTATAACTTATCATTTTGTGGTAAATTCATTTAAATGTTAATGTTTTAAATAGTTAAAAAGAGAAACTCATGTTTTGTAAAGCAAATAAAATGAAATATCAATGTTTCATAAATTTATTTAAGGTATCAACATTTTGATAAATTTTAAGAATTTTCTTCAATTTTTCTAATGGATACTTTATTGAGTTACTTTACAAAACATTTGTTCCTCTTTTCAATTGCTTAAAACGTTAATATCTTAAATGAACTTACTCTTAAATATTGAATACTTGTTAGTGTGATTTACTTGAATAAGAAGCCCTAGATGAAGAGTTAAGTACTAAATAGCATATAATGTTTCTTAACATTGTTAAAACGGTAAGATATATCTTTTAGATTGAATGTTTAAGCTGCAGTTCTATATAAGTGCAATTAATGGAATGTATTGTATGTGCTAAGGATGCTAGAGCAATTAAAATAAGTCAAAAAGAAACATAGAAAAAGTCTATTGTATATTTCATAGGGTGTACTTGTGAATTTAAGCTTAAGATGACAATAATAGTTTAAAATGCATAAGTAGCTTATCTTCAAAAATTTTGATTTTAATATAAATAAAAGAAGAAATATGAATCATATATCATCTCATTGTTTAGGGCAAGCAAATGCATGTTTGCTTTATAATTACAATGATATGTGTTTGCTTGGCATTTGCCTAGCTTCATTAATTAATATGAGTACAAGATAACTTATGCTCCTTTTCTTTTTGATGTAGGTATTGGAGGTCCTGATAACTCTTGATGTCTATTTTGAATCCCTTTTATCCCTAGTTGTGTTTATTGAAGTCATAAGTGCACCTATATTATGTGTTTTTGGGATGTTGGAAATGTGTTGCTCACTGGAATTTGATTTAAATGACTATAACTGCTAATTGTTGCATTAGTATAGGCATGCATGACATGCAAATATGTCTTTGAATTACCGTGTACTAAGTTTTACTGCTCACTTACCTTTTATTTTAGGTGTTGGCGATTGGTGTATAGATGCTCAATATGATTTTCTTGGATATAGCTTTGATGATGATGATGTCTTTTATGGCTTTGAGTTAAAGTTGCGGGGACACCTTTTAGTACTTTTTACAAACACACTTTTGATGGCGATATGTTGCCTAATACATTACTTGCTCATATTAAAGATTTCTAAACTCTCAACTTAAACTTTCTTTATCTTACTTATGATGACTATAGTTGTACAACTTGATATTATGTAGGTTAAACCCACTTTGAGCCTTGTCTATAAATAAATGAGGGTTTGGAAAATTTTATTTGTGAACAATGATTACGTTATAGGTTTTGTGAAACCCCAAATCATAATAAAATTCAGTAAGTCTTACGTGTGTCACTTAACTGATATGTATGAAAAAACTGATACACTTAGGCGCTTGAAGTGCAGCAACTCTCTTTGCCCTCTTCAAATTGCTCTCTAATTTATATTAGTTTAATATAGGTCAAATGGCTTCGTTCGACTCTTCTTTAGATAGAGGGTTGGTTTTAATATTATTTGTAACATTTCAAGCCTAAAAGATTTTTAACAACCAAGTCCATAGATCACTAATGTGCATTTTTGTTTTATTCACTTAGCTCAAAAAGTTCTTAACTAGGTGTAACACTTGTTTGTCGGTACTTAAAAATTAATTTACCACAATATACCTCATACAAATTTATTTATCATTTTATCATCGCAAGATCCATTTAAAACATAAGATTTATGACAATACACAAAACTAACATATGATTTACTCATAACTCTTCCAACGCAAATTCACATTTAAGATATATGATCATCATCTGCGCAATATTTTTGTTTCAAATAAAAATTAATTGCATGTCAAAGATACAGTTATTTTCATCTGCAATTTGTTTAATAGATACAAGAAAGTCAGTTACTGAAAGAGTGCCACGATTAAGTGTAGTGAGTTTGTCCTTGAGATGAATCATGTGGCTGGTAGAACGTTTGGCATATAGACGAGAAAGACGATTCCAAGCTTCATGACTTGAAGTGGCAGAGGACACCAACGGAATCACTTCTTCACTTAGAGATGCAAGAATGGCATGAAGGATGAGCTGATCTTGGCGACGCCAAGCGAGATTTGCCGGATTCTGAACGGTGAGTCCTACTTGTTCAATAGTTGTTTAAGGACATTTATATGTGCCATCGAGATAGCCAAGAAGATCCAGGCCAAAGAATAATGAAGTGAATTGGGCTTTCCATGAGAAATAATTATACTTGGTGAGTTTGAGAGGTAATTGAGCAGCAGCATTAATGGTGATGAGGTTTTGCAAGGAACTAGTCGATATTGTAGAAACAGAGGTAGTGGAAGAATCAGATGCCATGGAGAAAAAATGATCAAGCTCGTGAGAGAAGGGCTCTGATACCATAAAGGAATAATCTGAACTGAGGAAATAAGCTAAGGTCTTTTTTCATTGATTAATCTCATGGTACAAGCTACAGTATATATAATATTGATTTTCTGTTATGAATCTCCTATTTACAAGTAGATATTTATATGTGAAGCATATCAGATTGTTGAGATTGTTACGGCTGGTAGATAGACATGTTGAGCTGTTCTGTTGGAGAAGCTTATCCAAAGATGTTTGTTGTGATTTATCTGTCAATCCTTACGTATTACTGTTACTTCTCTCCTATATTTCACGTGGAACTTTAACCACATGCGTCAACAACTTCTACCTTAGTTCATCCTCCTACCATAGACTTATATATGTCGGTGATAATATTTGGGCCAAGTTAAAAAAGGAAAAAAAAATCGTGTTTTTAAAGTTTAGAATTGTAGATAACTCAATAATAATATATTTTAAATGTATTATTTAGTAACATATCTCAAATGTATTATTTGATTCTTTAATAGAAATTGAGAAAATAAATAGAGAAATAAGTGCACCTTTAGAGGAAGTGGTTGATTAAGTAAATGATTATTATACTTTCTTCCGGACTCATGTTGATTTTTTAACAAAATGAATTTAATTCAGCTATGGATTTGATTTTATAATATTATATTGGTTCATCATATATAATAGAATATGACTTATAAATTTATTATTATAATTTTATCTAAAAATTGATTCTTATCCCTCTCATATGTCCAAATTATTCTTTCATGCCTAGTTGCCAATTGCATTATAGTATAGAAGTATCTCTCTAGCATTTTAAATGAGAGGTTCCAAGTTCGAATCTCTCTCCTCATTGTGATGTTAATAAAAACAAAAAGAAAAAAGAAATCTCTCATTTCTAGTTTAAAAACATTGATTAAAAATTTAAATCTAGTCACTACTTAAAATGTGTTAAAAATAAAAAAAAGACAAAGAAACAAATAAATTATTGATTTCTAAAAATCACAATTTAAATTTTTAAAAAATATATTAAATATAAAAATAAGAATGAGACCTAAAGTCACAAATTCACAACTTGATTTCGGATTTATTATCGCGTACTGAACGCGAAATAATTTTTGAGACGCGGGGAAACTTTCGCTTGGCTGACACGAACCATCTCGGAGGAGTATTTATCTTGAGTTTTTAAAAATTGGATTGGACTCAAATCTAGTTCCATCGTACTCCATTTATGAGATATTTCAAACATCCCTGCAGAGAATGACCATAAATCAAATCCAACAGGGCAACATATGGATTTTGATAGCATTCTACTCATTTCTGGGACCCCTCTCACTATGCTGAACCATCTAATTTTCACTTCAAATAGGCACATCAACTCCACAGAGCTCCGATTGGAACATCTGTTTTTTATTTACATTTGTATGTGTATTTGTCTTAAATATAATCTTTTTCATGATAATTATTAATTATTTTTATTTGTATCTATTTTTAATAAATAATTTATTATAAAAAAATTTTAAAAAAATATCTATATTTACTAAAAAGTTAGTCAAACGGACCTAAAGTTAAGTCTACAGGGAAGAGAGGAGACCCTAACATTTCATCTATTCCTTTCCTTATTCCAACAGCCTAAAGCACTTAGATCTACTTGGGAAATTCTTTTCACTCTTTTCAGTCCACTAACTTCCATTGCTTTTATCTTGGGCCAAACACACACTCACAAAGCCTAACGCCAGCCCAATCCATTCATATCAGGCCCCTTCCACCTTTGTCATTGTTAGGCTGCTAGCGGAAGCACTCGTGGTCCAAAAATGCCATCACATTGTTGTGTATGTGTGTATATTATAAAGGAAAATATCGAATTTAGTATTTGAAATTTGTATAAAAATTTAATTTGATATTATAATTTTAAAATGATCAACTTAATATCCTTATCATACGTTTTGTATTTACTTTTACTTATTCGTTAACACAACCTAACCCATTATTAAATTTTTACTATTTTTCTTTTAATTTCGTCTATCATTATTGATAGACTATTTCTTTTATGTTAAGGAACATAAGATCACGGCGTTAGTGAGATGGTAAAATTAATTATGAAAAGTTTGATTATGTATTAAATTAATGACTAGATACTAAATTAAATTTTTGTGTCAATGTCAGTACCAATTTGACAATATCCCTATACAAAAATAATAATAAAAAGAAGTAAAAACATTATCAAGCACTTTTGCCATCCCATGTTTAGGTTTTTGTTTATCTCATGTAAAGTTTTAACCACCTACTTAGCAACAGGAGGAAGAAAAATACTTAATAGTCCATTAAATTGTTGTAGTGTTAGGCAGACGGAAAATTTCACTCATGATTAAGTTTGATTTTGACAAACTACCTTAGTCATTTCCCTCACAAAATAAAAGTTTTTGATTATGAGTTGAGAGTCATCATGTAATTCATAAGTTTAAGAAGGATTGAACGAAAAATTTCCCGCACATTATAATATTTTACAAAATCTACTCATCTATGAACTCTTCTTTTCTTTTGAAGTAGCATGTTAGGAGCTTTCTCTTGTCTTAGGATAAAACTACACATAAAAGATAGAAAATTTGAAATCGTATAAAGAAAAAATATTTTTTAATGGTTTAAATAAAGGACAAATGTTGCATAAAGTGATGTAAATATATCTGGACATTGCATGTGCTCTAGTGTGTAATTTTGATCCTTTATTTGGATGTTATGTTATCATGTATTTGTATTATTTTAAAAATGAATAAGTTACACCGAAAGATATCAGCATCTAGCACATAATTTTTAGGTTACCAAGTTTGTGAAAAGGTGCAAGTGTTTTAAATTGTTAAAAAAAATGATAAATTTTACGTAGGGTACTGCAAATAAATGATCTTTTTTTTTTTCAATTCTCGAAATGTTGAAATCTTTTTTAACTATTTAAAATTTGATGTCTTATGATAATACTCTCATACCTAACCTTTATCGTTAAGAAGCCATTATGGAGATTGTCCTTTTTTCTTTTATTTATAATCTCTAGTAGAATAAATATTAACTAATTCGAAAATAATTAAATCAAGTTTAAGATCAATGTAAATTGATTTTGATTTGGATTTAAATAAAAATATGTTTTTTTTATGCAAATCCAATTTAAATTAAATTAGAGGTTATTAATATTGTATATTGGTTTAGTATAATTTTTTATTATTTTTTCAAATTAAATGATACTGAATCAATATTAATGATATCAATAAAAAATTAATAATTTTATTTTTAAATTAATTAAATTAAATTAATATTGAGCCAACACTAAATAATTCGAATAAATAATAATCTGCCAATCCAAGCGGGTTTACGTCCAGCAGAAGAAGAACACGTCGAAGTTTCCTTCTTGCATCTCTCTCTCATTACACATATAAAACACGTCTTCACCTTGGCACTCTTTTCTTTTCTTCTCTTCAGTGCAATAGAAAAAGAAAATGGCAAGGATCCAGATCGCCATTATTGGAGCTGGAATCTTCGTGAGGACTCAGTACATTCCTAGACTAGCCGAGATCTCACATCTCGTTCTCCTCAAATCCATCTGGAGTCGCACTCAGGTTCCCACTCTACCCATTCTTTCTCCAATTTCCCTCAGATAACCCTACGATCTGTTTCTTCTGTCTTCCGAGGATCAATGAAGCGATCATTGTTATAAAAATTCAGTTAATTTTTTTGTTCCTCTTTCTATAACGTTTAACCATTGTTTGATGTTTGGTTGGGATTACTACGGTAGCAATTGGAAAGTAATTGTTCTATTATTAGCATTGGCTAGTGGTTTAGGGGACGAAACTTCTTAATCTAATTAGCTTTAGACAATCATATACTGCTTTGTACGATGAATGCCTCAGGCGATTTTTGCTTAGACTTTAGTGGATGTGATCACTGATAATATTGAATTAAGTAAAGGGTAAGGACAAGGAAAAAATGGAAAAAGTATACCAAAATGGATCGATGTAATAAAGGAGGATCAACATTGGTGCAAATTACAAATAAGAGACTGTTACTATGCTATTATAAAATATGCTGACGTGATAATCTGGTCATTTGGTGAAGTCAGCTCAGCTTCCATATGTAATGCAAAAATGAATGTTGATCGTTTTTTTAATCACTTAAATTATTGCTCCCTATTTACACTACTTTGTATTAATTAATAATTTTTTTAATCACTTAAAACGTTAATTCAATTTATAATTTTCCTAAAGAATAGTGATGGCAACGGATGACTATTGGTTTTGATGGTACATTGTCTTTTATTGGAGTGAAATTTGGGGGGAGAAACTACCATCTTGCTCTTTCAATTTTTTGAGGCTTCATTTTTCTTTCCAAGAGATGTGACTGGGGTGTATAAAAACCTTTTGTTTGAGGATGCTGGGGAAAGACCCAGCAACAAAAGCCTGCCTTTTACAAAACTCTCAAAAACCTAATGTAGAATATGGCAGAACAACTGAAAAAAAATCTCTGTGCAGAGCTCAATTGTTGATTTATTTTTTAAGAAAGCATATTCATTCAAGTGGTTTTTTTTTTTTTTGGGTTGTATTGATCATCCTAATTCTGAAAATCTAGAAAAAACTTTTGAGGAGAAAATTGTTTTTGGCTATTTCCTTGTTTCTCTATTGTCCTTATATAGGCTGTTGATGTTGGTATTGATGGTAATTGCTGTTGTAAAGGTTTATATTTTGCAAATTTTGTCTTATTGAGAATGTTTAAGAGTTTAGGTTCTCTATACTCTTTTAAAATGCTTGTTTTTGTGGCTAATGTCGTCCATAGTTTTCTGCAGGAATCAGCTAATGCTGCAGTTGAAATTGCGCGTAAACACTTCCCAGAAGTGGAATCTAAATGGGGTGATGATGGCTCGAGGAGATCATTAAAGATGAGTCAATACCGGCTGTTGCTGTTGTTTTGGCTGGACAAACTCAGGTATTCCATATTTTGTATAGCTATAAACTGGAGATCACTAAAGTATTATTTAAAATAGCCTTCTTGCTCTCAGCCATATATTCAAGGATTTCATCATATGATGAACTTGGAAAATGGGTTACAGTCATGGTTAGCTGAGAATTATCTTGTAGCCAATGGCCATTTGACAAATTTTCAGCTCTTTGCTGCCAACTGAGGATAAACAATCTCTCATAATGAGAAAAAGAAAATAAAATAAAGGATTATAGGGACTTAGGAGATTATGCTGATATCAAGTTCCCTCGTTGAAGCTGCACTTTGTGTGTATTTCTATTTTACATCATCCATTTTGTTATTTGGCATTATAAACTGTCCAGCTGCATATCATGTTACTACTATGAGGCCAGGATTGGTAGTGCTGCATTTCTCCCATATATAGCACTCGTAGCCATCATAACCATACCCTTGCATAAAACAAAATGTGATAATGTCTTCTAGAGTGCTGGTGCTCCAGTAAATAAATACGTGAATATCATCAACTGTGGTACATTAATAGGTACTTTTGTTGTCGTTAATAAATCTTAATCCCTGCTTGTGTGTATTCCTTTGGTATTTTGTAAGATGAAAAAACTTCAAAGGGGTGGAATGATGTTTTTGTGAAGGCACATAGTGATTAAGCTTTGCTGCTGTCATTTTCCATTCCTCTTCAGCTAAAATTCCAAGCGCAGAAAGTTCGTTGTTTCAGGCAATACATCATTTTGAGTGACTATCAGTATGAGATCATTCTGTGCAGAGGTTGTAGTTAATCAAAAAATTTGCAGCAGTATTTTGCTACATGAGTTTTATTTTTTTTTTTTTCCTCTTTTTCCCCCATTGCAATTATATCTCTTATGCAACTCTGCAGGTCGACATGTCTTTGAGGTTGCTTAAAGCTGGAAAGCATGTTCTTCAAGGTGGTTTTCAAATAGCCAGAACTGAAGGCAGATTGCTATTTTATTTTAAAACTAGTGGTTCACTGAGATGAATAATATTAAGTTAAAAAGTGCTGCAAGACTTCACCCTTTTTAACTACAATTGATCAAGTTTATGGTTCTACATACCTATAAACTTCATTGCTAGATTTTCTGTACCACATGCAAATTTACTGAGTTCTGTTTTTTCCCCCTTCTTTTTGCACCTGCCATGTATTTCTGGTCAAACTTGATGGATCTGAAGAAAAACCTGCGGCAGCTTGTAAGTTCCCGAGTTGCCTGAGTTTGTATATTTCATTGAAGAGCATGTTTATCAACCTTTTTTCTTCTTGTTTGCCCAATTAATTTGAACTTTGCTCTCTATCACCTCTGGACTTTCTCATGGTTTATTTTTGAGACATGACGGCCCTAAAATTTTAAAGTGTCTGATACAGGGATTCATATTTCACCATGTAAATGTTATCTGAACAAGGAATATTAATTTAGTTTTATAATAGGTAAATTACATTAACTATGTACATAACCTTAGTTATCCTTTTTAAAATGGTAAGTCCTATTAAGTTTTGCATGTGAATGCACATGCCTCATAAAACCTCCATGATATGTCATCTTAGACCATTCTCCAAAACAAACCTCAATTTTACTTCCAAGCACATCATCAATCAAATCAGTCATATAACTAGAATTATGAAGTGAAACTAGAATTCCTTATGGAGGGAGATGAGATTTTTGGGGATTCATGAGGCTTGCATGTGATTCATGTGAAAAATTGACATGAATTTTACATTTTTAGGACAGAGGACAGCTTAGGTTATCTAGGTGAAAAGAAAAATAATATGGGCTATGAAAGCAAAAATGCACTAAACAGACAGGTTGTATTGGTGTATTTTACCTTAATGATATAAGTTCTTCGAGCAAACCTATAACATCTGTTGCCATATGCTGCTTCATGACAAAGTCGAATGCTACCCAAGTCTTTCATTTTAATATTTCACTTGGTGATACATTGATATGGTGCTCAATTATGAAGCTACAAGTGAGATAGAAACAGCCCTTTCAAGATACGGTGCGATTTGTGCTGATTCACCATGTCAACCAATCTGGGCGTGGCAGAAAATTACCGCTTTGAGCCTGCCTTAGTTGAGGTACACACTATGCTTGCTTTGTTTGCAGCAAGCTGGCTTCCATAGTTCTCATGATTGCCTCAACAGTGCAAGAAACAAGTGGCTCAAATTGGCGATTTGATGAGTGTCCAACTTATTGTTGAAGGATCCATGAACAGTTCCAACCCATACTTCTCAAGCACTTGGAGGCGTAATTTTATGGTGAGTAATTTATTAGCTTCACAGTGCTTAGTTCACAGTCTCACATTGGAGAATATACCTTTTTGAATGTCCAGCCAGAGTACATGTAAGTATATATTTGTTTTTGCCATCTTGAGAGATAATTGACCAAAACTGATGGATTTCTTAGGGCAACAGATTGTTTGTGACAGAAATCTTTTACAAAGTTACCAACTATTCGAGGTAAATGACTTTAGATGCACCCTCTGAGAAAATGTAACATGGTGATACATGATTTGCTCAATATTGGATGGTTTTTCACATATCTGTATACATGATGTAGAAAAATGGAGAATAAGCAAACAATTAGAGACATTATTGGCTTAAGAATAATCATCCAAGGGAGTGGTACCTTGTTCCTGATGTTACTATTTTGAAAATTACAGTAAGGCTCAGGGGCACAAATTTTGGCAATCTAAAGTCTTTTAAATTAAAAAAATACTGTTTCCCTTCTATATAAACGGCCGTTACAGCCAACACTATGCAAAAGCACCAAGACAAGATTCATGGCTCCATTGATTTTTTGAAGGTCCATAAATGATCAAACAGAAGACATGTTTTGGAACTCTTTGTAGTGCAATGGGGTTTATGTTGCCAGACCCATTATGACCTAAGATAGCCGTTATAGTTGTTTGCTTTGTGATGTCAGGGCATGGTCCCTTGTTACAGAAGGACCGAGGGTAGTGATTTTATTCCTCTAGACATGGTTCTATTAATGAAATTTCCGGACTGAGACAAATAATGTCTCTGGAAATTGGTCATTTTTTTCCCGAAAATTAATGACTTTCAGTAATCCTGCCCTGATAAAAGTCTTCATTTGGCAGGGGGGTTTTATCCTCGACATGGGAGTACATTTCATTGCAGGACTAAGGATGGTAATTTTATGCTTCATTAGTACTTTCCTTGCAAATGAAGTATGGCATTGATTTGTTGAAACATCATTTATTAATTTTTAAGCGAAGCTTCTTGCTGCCTGTAATTAACATGGTAAATTGTGGTGGACCCAATAAACTCCTTGCCGCAGAAATCATCATAGCAATAGCAACCCCATTTCTTCACTTCTGGTCACCTACTTTTGGTATATATTTTAAGATTCCTACTATTTCATGGTTCCAAGATATTGTAATTAATTTGTTAAATTCAATGAAACTAGAAATAGATATAAGGAATATCATTGACATGATATCATCATGTAGCATTTGTCACTGAAGGAGAATCATCCACCACCAATTCCAATTGACCAATTAATGGTTGAAACTTCCATACTTTTAGAAGAAAGGAAAAATTGGTTAAGTGATTATATATTGCCTATTTACAGGTATAATTGATTTTCTAAAATCAAGTTGATACTATATGCTAATCTTCACAGACATATCATGATATGTAACAGGTGTAATTTGAGGTTACATATAAAATTCTTGTAGCTTTGAGATATGCTGTTTCATCAACTTTTTCAAAATTGATACAAAGGCAAATCGCAACAGGTGTAATTTTTTCAAAATTAAAACATCCTTTTCATTGGATTTGGCTGTGAGAATGAGGTAGTTGAAACAGTGGATTTCAATTTGGTTGAGTTTCTGTTTTATCTTTCAAGATGAATCCCTCCCCCCCCCCATTTTCCCCGACCCCCCAGTGGTGTTTGAACCGTTAACAATGTTGTCCTCCCCACTTCAAATGAGCAGCTTGTTGGATGTGAGATAACTTCAGTCTCAGCTACAACCGCTCATGTTGATTCAACTTTGCCTCCACCAGATGTCATATCCTCATCTTTGTAAGTCCTTGATTCGTAGTTTATCCTATATATTGCAAGTGACTTAAGAGACAAGGTAATGAGTGGCTTTTTCTTCTAGCCAACTAGAGAATGGATGCTCTGGAGTTTTTGTTATGGTTGTATCTTCAAGATCACCAAAGGCAAGTATTAGTGTTGTAATTCTGTTCTAACATTAATTTCTTGTTCTTTGTCGTCTATTCATGTGATTTGAATTTTTCCAGATATTTTGGCGACTTGTTGGCTTGAAGGGTACACTGCAGATTGAAAGAGGAAACCAAGATGGTAGACATGGTTACCTGGTAGGTTGTAGCCTAGTTTAATGTTTTCCATGATGAGCAAACTCAGATTGGACTGGAGTTCAGTGAATGTATTTCTTCCTTGACATGTTTGATTTAGCTCTGTATTTTTCATGCTTTACACCCTAATACTTGACCTGAATATCCACATACGAGAATTGCTTATTTTGCTGTTTGATTTTAATTTATTATTGCAGGCACATTATTATGATGCCAGTGGCGTATGTAAAAGCACCTTCTATCCATTCAGTGGAGTGACTGAAGAATTGAAAGCTTTTCTACATGATGTATCAAATGCTACTTTGAAGGTACTTCATTAACCCCTACTTTATGCATGTGACTATTTATCCACCTTCTTCATTGAATGATGACATGGAATTACCGTCTTGACATGCGATGACATTATCTAGTATTTTGTTTTATTTTATTTCATTTTTACCTCATCATGTACATCTTGACTTCTTTTCTTGAGTATTTTCTTCCTATCATGGGAACTTATTGGATAACTAAGCCATTTCAGTCATGTCCGGTCCGTGGCTTTTGGTAACATGATGCCTTGTAATGGAAAAGAGATTCATAAGATGGATCACAATATCTTGACAAGTCCTGCATTACTTGTCTTTCAGAACTAGGGCTATAAACGAGTCGAATTGAAATGGTACAATGTTGAGTTCGACTTGAAATTTCAAATCAAAGCTCAAGTGCAACTGAACTTAAGATTTTAAACTCAAGTTTTGGCTCAAAATAACATTATATAATCTCGAGTTCAACTTGATTAAGCTTTTTAGGCTCTATTTATTAAAAGATATATTTTTAATTCTAATTAAAATAATATTAACACCTAAATTAGATTCAAATTCTATTGACATTTATACTTGACTCGAGCTCGATTAGGCAAGCGGGCTAACTGAGCTAGACATGTGAAGTTCGAGTTCAACTCGATAAATTATTCAAATAGCTTAAGTTCAACTCGATTATTCTCAAATCAAAATTAAGTAGTTTGTGAACTAATTTGGCCCATTTGCACATCTAGTTAGAACCTTTATTGGACTTCTAGTTAGCCCATCTGTAAATAAAATCTGTCTGGGTTCTGATATTGATAACAGCCTTTGAGATAGCTATATATGACTTTTGGCTTTCCTCATAACAGCTTACACATTATCCAAATATTTGCTACTGAAATGATCTTTAACTTACTACATTCACCTGTAATCAATATAACATGGTCTCTTATTTTGTTTCAGAAGGGAAGCATCTGTGAACCTGAGCCACGCTACTCATATGTGGAAGGAGCCAGAGATCTTGCTGTATTAGAGGCAATGCTTGAATCTGCGAATAAACATGGAGAATTAGTTCCTGTAAGAAAATTTTAGTGTGGTAAATTAGAAACATTTTTGCCCTGTTTTTCTGAATTGGCTTGCAATAATTATCCCTGCCTTTATTGTAATTCATTTCAATCACAATGAAATTTGTGTGAGACATGGGTAAGGTGAACAGGACAGAGATTTATATCTTCCCTAAACTATTGGTTGAGAGAACTTTTTTCCTTTTGGTCTAAGTTTGAAAGATTTGATTGGTGAAATCGATTTTTTTACTTTTCCACCATACGGTAAACTTGAAACTCTAGCTTGAGTTACCTCGCTTGAAATGGCCCAAATTGTGAAGATGACGGGCATGGGCATTATATGGAGAGAAAGAAACACTTCCAATCTGATGTAAAAGTGGCTATAAAAATCAAGCCTGTTTTATCATTCTAATATCATTTTAGTATCGTTTTCAAACTGATGTTTGTTAAAAAACTGATACTGATAAAAAATTAATAATTTTACTCATAAATTAACTAAAGTGAACCTATATCAATATGTGGGTCTTTTTGTTTCGTCATTTTGATACAGATGAAAAACTGGTAGTTTTATTTATAAATTGATCAAATTAAATCGATATTGATATGATACGGATAAGTTATAAATATTGGCTTGATACAAGTATTATATTGAAAAAAATCTAGCAATCCAAATCGGAATACTGATTCAATACGCATGATATTAATAAAAATTTAGCAATCCAAACAAGGCCTCAGAGGGACTTAAGAAGACAAAAATAGGGTGATCACACCCCCACGCGAATTGAAGCATTGAATATAAATGAAAATTTTACACACTTTGAGTCAAGACTACGACTAGACATTGTCACGGTTCGGTTTCGGATGTAGAATCGGACCCGAACCATCTGTTCCTAATTTCAAAATTGGTGGAACTAGAACCAACTCATAAGAGTTGGTTCGGTTCTTGGTTCTTGGGAACCTCTGGTTTTCATTTCGGGAACCGTAAAACTGAAAAAATTAATTAAATAACTTTACTCAATTTAAGTAAAAAAAATTATAAACAAATTGTTAACTAGAAATACCATTTGACTTAATTATTTATAACTCATTAGTTAAATGAAATTTTCCATTTGTGCATCTATTTATGTATAACTAATTTCACTTTTAGTTGCTATATTTGTAATGTGGGACTATAAAATATCCAAAATACAATAAATTTCTGCAAATATAAAAACAAATCCCATGCTGTTAAGAAAGAAAAGTTCACTTAGGTTAGAAGTTTATATAAACTCAACAATACGTGATTTCAAGTATATTTATTATTTGTATTGTTAATAATTACATTAAATATTGTAAATGGAAAATATTTTTTTTACTTTTCCCATGAAAATAATTTAAATAATTTAATTATAATAATTTTTAATTTTCCCTCTTTCTTTCTTTTTTCCTTTTTTTTTTTTTTTTACAATTTTATGGTGTGGAACCGCAAACCACTGATTTAGCTGGTTCTTGAACTAGTGGTTCTCAAACCACTGGGTCAAGGGTTTTTGGGGATGGAACTGCCAAGACCCGTAAGAACTGGGAGGTCTTTAGCAGGTTCAGACCGCCTTTTACGGGTCTTGTTTCTGGTTCAAAACCAACTCATGATGGTGTCTAACTACGGCTATATTTGGGTGCACATATTATATATATATATATATATATATATCGTAAATACAATATTTGAGATGCTCATCAATATTACAAAGGGGATTAAAAAAACATGGAAAATGCAAAAACGTTCGAAGGAATTAGAGATCTGTACAAAATAATCTAAAACATCGAAGATAATGTCTATGCTAGTTGTGAGTGTTTTGAGTAATCATAATTTTATGAAAATCTCGTCTGCTAAGATAAGTTGTACTTTCATTTATTAACATTTCTCCGATCTTCTTTAATCATGGGCATTTCAATTATTGCATTTAAGATTTGGAGCCATACAGGATTATACATCAGTTTTGACACCAAAACATTTGTTGCAATTGGTGTATCATTGGGTTTCATCTTCAAGGTGGGTACTTAGAAAGCTTTAGAGAATATAAGGTAGAGCAATTTCCAACTCCAGGGGATTTGAAGGTTTCCCCATAATGCTGGAGACTGTAATTTGAGCTAGAAATGCTGAGTATGCATCTTATTGGTCTAACTAGGCAGTCGTCATGTTTTTATTTGGAAGTCATTCACTGAAGTTTTCTTGAAGACAAAAGTGTAGAAAAGTGCAGAAAGGGAAAGAATGGAAAATGTGCTTGTTTTAGGGCAACACTGTTTCTTTGGAAGTCATTCATTGGAGTTCCTTGAAAATAACAGAGTAGAAACATGCAGAAAGGAAAAGAATGGACAATATGCTTGTCTCATTGGGCAACACTGTTTCTTTGGAAGTCATTCACTGGAGCTTTTTTGAAGACAAAACAGTAGAAACAAGCAGAAAGGAAAAGAATGGAAGGAAAAATAAGGGAAATATTGCTTTCATTTATTTTATGGATTATTAATTTCGAAAATGAAGGAAATAGGATAAAACGTTTCCTTTTATTCGTAGAAGGCTTGTGTTCGAAGATGTTTATCGATAGTGGTTGGCATTTGTGGCAATCAGTGACCTTAAAATAAACTCTAATTCACTTTCCTATCTCTTATAGGTAACTGGCGTCTCACTTTATTTTGACGAAATAGACATATATGAAAGGGCATTTCTTGGCAATGGCTCGCCTTGCCTTGAATTTAACAGTATCTAGTCTTTATGCCCGCATATTCTTTGGGGTGACTGTGAAAATGAAGCAGATGTGTTGCTAAAATACAAGTATAAAGCCATAGATATGGATATACTTTGCACCAGCGGCGGTTTTGTTCCTTTAGTTGACTCTGTACTGAGAAAATCCATACATCACTACTTACCCAGTTGGCTGATGATTTGTTTAGCAAGACATGTGTGTCTTATCATTGGTTATCTTAATTTGTTGAAAGATGGAAAAATCAAAAGTCCCGTATCGAATTGGTAGAGACAAACTAACTAAAATATAAGAAGTAAAATAGCAAGTATGAATTATTTTAAATCTTAATATTTTATACACAAAGCTACCATTAACTAATAACCACATCCACTGCCAATAAGTCCAGGCAAAATAAAAGGTTACCGTGATCTAAAATGACCTAATTCTACCTAAACTCTACATAAATATAGGGTATTTCATAAAAGCATATCCCACTAGAAACATTTTAAACTTGTTGAATTATAGTTCTTAATTTATTTCACTATCAACTTTTATGGCAATCCCAAACGAGATTTCTCGTTTTAAATCCCCTTTTTTCCCATTAGAGGAGGGTTTTGAACTTTGATTTATTTTGCTTTAAAGACTAGTGCTCATACCACTAAGCTACAAGATTGGTAGACTTTTAACTCAAATCTTTATAGAAAGTATTTTTTAGATCTCATTTTACTATTTTGTCCTTCGATAAAATAATTAAAATTTACTAAATGTACTTTTATCATTTTCAAAGGGTAAAATGGACATAGAAGGGTCCAAAATGACTTTTTAAAAGATATAGACGTAAAAGTCTACGGTTTCAAGGAAATGAAAATTAAGTGCACATAAAGTAAATATAAAAGTATGTATTTGTAATATACCCTTAATAATATATATACATTTATATACATATATTTTCCTTATTATTGGGTTGTGCGCTATTTTGGGATATCTAATATAAATAATAGGGCTTAATTTTTACTTAACTTAAACTTGAGCTTGTAAGATTAACTAGCTTGAGCTTAGTTTGTAAGCACATTTAGAATAACGAGCCCTAATCGACTGTAAACTTGACTTCGAGCTTGTTTAACAATCTAGATTTATTAGATTTATTTGTTTCCTTTTTTATATATAATTGAATAATGACTAGTTTTAAATCTTTAATAATAAATTATATTATTATGTCATATATATAAATAAAAATAGAGGAATATATAAATATATGTATAATATGATAACATAATCTAATTCTGAACTTATCAACAAGTCTACTTATGGGTCTAAGTAAGGTCTTATTTTAATTTGGTTAAATAAATGGATTTTATTTTGAGTTGAAACTTCACTTATTTAGAAAATATGCTCGAGTGAACTATTCTTGAGTAGTTCCAAAACAGATCGGTACATTGCTCGCCAAGTTAATAAAAGGTAACTCAAATTTTTGCTTCTAACTTGACTATTTGCCAATACCACCTCAAGCTGTTTTTTTTTTTTTATTTTTTTTTATTTTTTTTTATGCAAAGATATAGTGATGTTAGATGTTTCAAAATATTAGACAACAATCTATTATCCATATGCTAAATTGCGACATAAACTCCTCACTACTTACTGTTTTTATATAGGAGTGTAAGTGTGTAACACATCTTTACTAACTCAATAAATAAAAATTATATAAAAATATTAATCTAAATACTATCACAATATTACATATATAAAACAAGATCTATATTTTCCTATTAATGTTATAGGTGTAACATTCGATACTTAGTTTCCATACTCACGTATTATCATATGTGTGATACTCGACACATATAGATATTGAGTTTTATATGTATAAATCACTCAAGCATAGAAAATTGAGTATCGCATATTTTATATGGGATATTACGATTAATATTTGTATAATTATTTTTTGAATGAAAATATTATCTCCACATATTATACACATTTCCTTTCGTATCAAATATATTTATAGATATATATCAAACATGATCTAACGCTGAGCAGGAGTATGAAAGCGATACGATAGTAAAAAGATGAGAATTGAGAACTTCGATCCAATAAATAAATCCTTCTTGACTCCACAATCTTGTTGTTATACCTATACATCATCTGATTCACCAAAATCGAGTGCCAGCACCTATTTGGTTGCCTGCCTCTCCCAACGACCCAATAGATGGGGACAGGTTTGTTTGTGGTGCTTTTGTTTCGATAAATATTTGTTGTGCCTTTTGGTCGATTATGACAAGAGACATTATTAAATGCCACGCTTATTTTTACTATGATAAAGCAAAAAGAACTGTTCCCTCAACGATATTATCCATTTCAATTCTGTTGCCACTCTAATGTAGTTTGTTGCTGGGACTGATTTTTTTTTTTTTACACTATTCATCTTGTTATGAATATATTTTACACTTTTGAACTTTAATAAAGTGGAAATTTAAATTACGTTTACATTTTAGTTAAAAAAAAAAAAAGCATTACAATCAAAGTTCAGAAAGTTTTGACATACACTTTAATTGAGGCTATATTCAATTTTTAGAGGCCATTTGTTAATTTATCAGAGTTTTGTAGTGTTCAAGCACATTTTGAAAGATAAAGGGTATACACGCATGAAGGACAAACTTTAGGGAATTATTTGCCTTCCCCCCTCCTAAAAAAAGAAAGTAATTGTAATAGATTTTCCTGTTATTCCTTATATCCTAAAATATCTTCTCAACCAAGTAGATTCGATGGGGGTATAGGAAATTGCACAATAAGTTGCATGCATAATTTTTTGGAACTTGCTCTAGAGATAGGATATAGTATATCAAATCCATATCCTGTAGTCATCATAGAACCTGTACTTGAAATTATAATGGGTATAGGTCTCAATATATTATATAACTATCATATATAAATTATCGACTAATAAAAATAAAATGTAAAATAATATTAATCTACCAAAAAGAAATAAAAAACACATAATTTATAGTGAAATCCTATTATCCATAAGAAACCCAATAATAAATTATTCTACTTAATTCATTGCATCTCTGTCTTGCCTCGTTTGTGTGTTTCTACTCTTTACCTCTTTTAACCTATTTTCTAAGCTTGTGGATGGTGTAATATGATTTTAATTTTGAGTGAACAAGATTTTATATAAGGTAAATGCTAAGTAAACAAGATGTTATAGAATATTGAGAGACTCAAGTGGTAAAAAATTTACCTTATAAATTTAATATTATAAAAATATGATAGAAACTATAAAGATTCCATAAGGTACTTTATACCTATAAGTTTTATAGGGTATTATTTCCAAGGTGGCTTTACATGTGTAGATGAGTGGATTCGATTATAGTGATCACATGTGCGTAGTGTTTGACTTATTCTACATATGGTTTTAGAGGAGTGACGTAGTAATGATATGTAAGGATGACTTAGGAAGAGAGACTAGGGAGGATGAGTAAGAAATCTTAGAGACCTTAAATGCATGTTTGACAAATGGAGAAGTTATATAGTATTAACTCTACAATTCTCAGAGAGAGGTAATACAATCTTTGTTTTGAATCCCATTTGATCCTAGGGACTATGATTCAATAACATGGTGACCTTTCTTTAAATAGCTAAAAAATTTGTCAAATGAGAAGGATCCTTGAGGTATTTATGGAGACTATTGATGTCATCGGTTAAATTATATGATAAAGATGAGTCCTCCTTCTAATGGATTATTCCATTGCCTCATCTTGAGTTGCCCATGGAGAGCTTCTTTTAAGTGTATTAGCTTCTCTGAGAAATGTTGAGAGCGAATAGGTTGATTTAATGATTTTTACTCCAAACCCACCATACCAAGTATCTCAAACTCATTCCAAAGTATACCTCGAACTTTTTAGGCCGTATTACCTAGACCAAGATGCAAATTCTTATATTTTAATATAATCAAATTAGCCTTCAACAACTTGTTATGCTCAAGTTTCGATTTTGAATTTTAGGAACCGGTACTTATAGGATAAGGTGCATATCCTCTACCCACCCTATTCTTAATAACCCTTGGTTTTGTTGCTAAGATATAATATATATTTGAGGATAATAAGTATGAGAGTTATAATAAATGTTTGGAAAATAACCCGTACCTATAAGTTCCATTTTGAAATTTCTACAATTTTTTTTATAATAAAAATCATAAAATTGACAGATGTCATCATATTATTCTTAAAATATTATAATTACTCTTGGTTGCTTATTGCAAGTAATGGAGGAATAGAAAGATGTAACAAATGATCACAATAATGGTTATTCATCATTGAAAATATCAATTAAAAATGAGAAAAAAAGGAATATCATCGGACCACCATCCTTTCACTACCATTTGCTATTACAAACCAATAATATCTAGAATATATTAAAACTATTATAATAATATTTCATAGTTAAAGAACTTTCATTAAACCATATCTTCTAAAAAGAGGTTTGTTGTCAAGCTTGTGCTGCGAGAACCAAACTTGTTGGCTGATTGTTTGGCGAAAAGACGATAGACCTGATCTTCGATATTTTGTTTTGGCAGTGTGGACCCTCATGTTTTGAAATCTTGTTTATGTTTTAACTCAGACTCGGATGTTTTGGCATTTGAATAGTCGGATGCTAAGCGGATGAAGCCTTGTATAGGTTAGTTTTTCTGGTCGTTTAAGAGCTGGCTTTATTTGTACTTGAATTCAGTTAGTTTCTATGTTAACTTGTTGAGTGAAAATTTAAAAAAAAAAAAAGGAAAAAAAAAAAGAAGGGTCTGTGGCTTCTGATTTCGGTTGTAGCCGAAGAAAGTGCTAAAAAAGCCAAATGAAAGTTCTATACACCACCTGTCTATAAACGTGACATGTAATACTTATTAAATCTTTTACATATTAAGGAAAAAAAAAAGATATAATGATGTTTATTGGCTAATCCTTCTACTGAATACGATTAGATTAATTGAACCTTTCTAGGAGCCATTGAAAAGACAAGATGATAGTCACGTATCAATTGTGGTCGGCAGATAGAAATCTTAAAGAGGGATTTGTGGTGTGCCTTGTCCTAGCCGAACTTGTAAGTGCTTTATTCCAGCATATTCTTTTGCTGGCAAATGGATATGAAGCTGATTTATAGGTAAAATACAAGTAGATAACTAGCCAAAATCCTAGATGTTTTTTATGGTTTTGCTCCCCCTTGCTGGCTACTAGGATCTAAGATGATAACCAAATGGTCATATTCTGATGGTTTCTTTAATAAATTATATGTATATGACCTTTGGCTGTCCTGGGAACATAAAAAACACCATTTGCTTACCTCATTATCTAAAATGACAATCAAGTTATTTGGAAAAATTCTAATTATTATCTCTAGATATATCCACGATCTGGCCTAAATTGGTCACGTTGGTTCTATCTTTAGGCCTACTTTGGCTTATGGATCAATCGTGTCCACGAGCCTAGACCCACCCTGCACCAATGTGAGGCAGTTCTAGATCCAAATTTTTTAGAACCAGAGCCGACAGTTCTAAGCTAGGTCTTGACCCTATTTGTCCCTATGGAGATGTCTATTTATCTCTATGGCAAAAAACAAGTCACTATATTGGAAAATTACTAATATGATATATGTTTTTGGGGTTTTTACAAACAACTAGCTTGTTTTTTTTTATTTTAATAAACATATAATCTGTGTTTTTCGATTATTTATTAGTTTCAACTAGGGACATCGGCAATTTCTAAATAATTAATCAAATAAAATAATATTTATATATTAGTTTATAAAATTTAATAGAGTTATAAGGTGAAAGTCACAACCAGGGTTTCACTGGATTAGGTGGTGATGGGATTCCAGATCCAAGAAGGGTTAATAATTAAATTTGGACGGGGGAAAAAAAATTAAAGGAAATGCTATCCAGACAACCCCATTCGATCCAGTCATTTATTCATTCAAATGACTAACCACATGGCAACAAATATTAGATTCCAATATCGTCCTTATAGTTATTGGGCATAGTTCAGGTCATGTTTGTGCCATTAAGTTAAGATTTTCTAGGTTATTAGAAGTTAAAGGCTATGTAATTATGTTTCTGCTATGACTCATTAATATCATTAAACATGGAAAAGCATCTCCATTTTAGAATAAATGTACCAGGTGGCTTTCTCATAGTTTATTCATTGTTCTTATCAATTAATGAATAGTTGTTGTGGCACACTTATTCTTATTAATCTATGGTGAGATTTTGGCAAACATTGCAGATTAATTTTAAGAAATCATGGGTAATATTGGTTCCTAAATTTTAATCAAACTCCATTTCAGTTATTGATGAATCAAGATGTCTATAATTTAATGACCGTTTTCATATTTCACCTAATTTCCTTTTTGTAAAACCTTAAATACTTTCCTTTTCTTTATAATAAACCCATAAAAATACAAAAGATAATATCTTTCAAAATTGTGAGCATTCAATACATGTGCTTAGTTCCTTTTATGAATCTTGTGGCCCTAGGTAAAGGAATGTTATGGGCAAATCAATTCGAGCTTCAAAATGCAATTAATTGATCTGCATCTGTATCTTATCTTTATCTGATATACTTGATCTATTTATGAACAAAAATGCATTTTTTTTATATGGATATGTTCCTTGAGAAATAGTTTAAATGGAACGTCAATAAACTAAATAGAGTTGTAGTCTTAAACCGCAGTTATAATCCAACTATCCTTTAGCAAAAAATTCATTCTTTCCATAATTTTTCCCCCAACTATTTTTCTTTCATGTTGTGTGATAAGCTGAATTGAGCACTCTCAGTTTCAGTAAAGGGTTGGAGTGCCTAAGGGTTTACCGGGAGCGTCCTAAAGCAAATTGCCTGTGATACGATCATATGAGCTGTTCCTTTTCTCGCCTCTTTTTCCTTTTTGTCTTTATTTTTTTTTCTTTTTCTTTTTCCCCTCGTTAAACATTTAGAAATTGAACTTGCACCACATAAATATCATCAAATATATGCAATTAAAGGACGCTACAAAATAACGAGCATGGAATGAGAACCCAACATGGACTTTCACTAATAATTAACACCTTTTGACTTTATAATATTGTTTCTGGAAATTATTTGATTCTCCAAAGTCTGTTCCATGCATCATCTATTGGATGCCTCTCTAGATGACACTACACCGATTATAATCCATTGCAATTTTATTTATTTTCACCAAATGGTATTATACAAGGATGTGCTTTTTGTTGATTGCGACAAGAGACAATGTCCTTTTCATTATTACAACGTTATGTTTAAGAATACCACGATCGAGTCGTTTAAAAACATTGTTTGACGAACGATCTCTTCCCACTCAAAAAGGCATAACTGAAATCTCGACGTCTTCAAATTGTTCTAGAGTGCTATGAGCCGATGATTTATATAGCGCTGAAAATTCTTGTTAATAGGGTCGGTCTATGTTTTTATATGGTGTTCAATTTTCGTCAATGTTTAAATTACATGAAATTAACTATAGATTATGAATAATTATGTTATAAAGTAATTGTGTCTTGTATTACTATTTCATGTCAACAATTGCCAATGCTAGATTTATGTAATTACTATTTGCTAGATTTTAAGTATACACTAGCTGTTGTCCACAGTTTGGTGCATCAATAAAATCTACATACGCACCCAAAACCACCATTAAGCTGATGGCGGACAGCCATGTTTTGTTTGGACGGAAACCTGATTGCTACTTGCGTTAATGACCTCTCTAACAATCTACATAGTTTGACTTTAACCCTCCATGCCTCTTTTACCAGAAGCTAAGTGTTGGACTTAGGGATGCAAATGAATGAAGCCGGTTCATAAATTACTTGAGCTTGGCTGAATATTTGCTTGAGCTCGATTCGAGAATAATCAAGTTGAGTTTGAGCTCAAACTACTCGAGTAGTTTATCAAGCTCAAATTTTGCATGCTTAGCTTGATTAACTCGTGAACCTAATTCAGTTCTATCGAATTCAAATTGAGTATATATATTAATAATATCAATCGGGTTTAGCTATTAATATTATTTAAATTAGAATTAAAAATATGTTTTAATATAACTCGAGCTTAATTGAGTCAAACTCGAGTTTATATGGTGTTATTTTGAGCCGAACCCAAGTTTAAAATTTTAAGTTTGGTTGAGCTCAAGTTTTGAAATTTCGAGTTAAGATCGAACTCAACATTGTACTGTTTTGATCTGACTCATTTGTAGCCTTAGTTAGAATAATTAGCTAATATAGTTTCTTTATGATTATCAATATCGGGATTAAATGAAAAAGGAAATTGTGACTTGGATAATTCTCTACATAATAAAAAAAATGATTTTTTTTTTTTTTTTTTTTTTTTGTTGGCTTCCTTGGATTGATACTCATATGTCAATCGTTGTAATTTATTCTTTTCAAAATAAATTATGCAAATATGGCTGCTTATATTTAATCCTTATGCGCCTAAAACCCCTTATATTTAAAATGAGTACCTACGTACTTAAATCCTTAAAAAAAAAAAAAAAAAAGCATGTTTTCACACCTTATTTTCTCATTTTGCTATTTGGCCAAATAACTAAAAAGATATGAAATGCACCTCCTTGCTGTAATGTTGAAACGGCCAAATAAGCGTTTTAATACTAAAAAATAGGGTTGGACAGAAGAACTAATCAAATTGCAAACTGCATTGATAAAAAATTTGGTTATTTTAAAAATGGTTTGGCTTGGTAAGTGAACTCAACCATTAGATTTGAAACGAACTGAACTGTTAATGTTAAAAAATAAAAAAAATAAAAATACTATCAATGCTATACTTTATTATGGAAATTTATATTACATTCACCATTTCCAAATATATCAAAAAATTTAACATACATATTTGTAAAGTGATGTGAAAAAAAAATGAGAAAAACATGCAAGGGATGGCGAAGCAAAATTTTTAGATTAATATTGTCGTGGAAGTATTCTTATTACTTAATACAATAGCAAAATAATTAATATTTTAATCAAAACTAAGAAAAGGGAAAAAAAAAAAGTTGCGTAACATAAATTTTCAAGGATTATTATTATTTTTAACTCTTTCACGCTCTTTCATCATTACCTATCCACCTTATAATTTTTTCCCCTTCCATGAGGATCATCGGTCGAAAATCCAAAAATGGTGTGCATTTAACTTAATTGATAAAGTTAGATTATATATCAATTAAGAATATTTGCATCGCTCAAATCCTATATAATTTGGTAGGTTATATACTCATATGTTTCAATTTTAGGTTTCTAAAATATGTAACTATAGATTGGTATGCCACTTAATCATTAATATCATCTAAAAATCGAGTACAACACATGTCTAAGGTTCTTGTGGGAAAATATTACCAATCTACAACGTCAATAAAATTAATTATTAATATATCATAGCAAAATTGTGTTTAAGAAAAGGATATAATAATTTATACATGAACCGCGAGAATAAACCAAGATATAGTGTTTATATATCGTTGCAATATCGCGATTAGTAATCGCTATAGGAGTTAATCACATATCGCAATTACAATTGCAATATAATTTTTTTTATTTGCATGTAAATCGTGTTTTATAAACGCGATATTCATGTGAATATTACGAGTATAACACACGATATATGGTACACCATATAATATTTGTATATCTTGATTCACACACTCGATTTAACAATTGTATATTGATAATTATTTTTATTTTGATCTTAAATAAGTAATTAATTTCAATTGGAGTTGTAAACATGAAATTATTTTTCTAAAAACCTATACCCTATAAACTATATCACAATTAATATTAACTTAAAATATCGTGTATTGTGCTTATTACCTATAATTAAATTTTAGAATATATGGTAGATATTTCATGAAAGTTTTTGTTTTTAGATTTTGAAACCTTAATTACATGAAGAATGGTACATTGGTGAAACACTATTTATCCGTTCCATAAAAAATAAATTACTTAAATATAAATTACATAATTTTAATTATCAAATTAACAATGTAAAATCACATATATTAATCGTGATATAGTTTTCATAAAGTTAATTTCGCATCGGCATTGGTCACCTTGTCACCAACGCGTATCAGAAGATCCCTGTTCCGACACCCTTGAAACCATTCTTCACGTCCTATATTATTTCAAAATCCATTTCCTTGTACTTTAGCTATTACATGCATTCATGTCACACAATTGCGTGTTGTTAACTTGTTATCAGAAAATGACGGACATGTCATATAATGTTTGCAAGGAATATAAATCGTATATGATCCGGAATATCTTTAAACCCGAATGTAATATTCTCGGAGTTAACAAAGCACAAGTAAGGATAATGGGTGATTCCAAAGTGAAAATTGGGGGGTTGTTTGTCGTTTACTAATTGGACTGACGAAGCATCTTGAGTGTTTAAATTCTAGTACTAGGTGTCAGCAAAATTTCTCATGTTGTGGAACAAGGGCCACTTTCAATGACCCTTTTTTGGTTACTTCAATCCATTTGGCACTAAACCATACACTTAGTTTTATTTTTTATTTTTTTCCTAATTCAAATCTCAAGTTGAGGTTAGTCAAAATTTGCAATTTAAAAGAGTTCAATGTAACATAGCTACTTTGCAATGTTGTTCATTTGGTATTTTATACTTCCTAATGATGTAATGCAATATGACTCCCCCCCATTTTCCCTCTTACTTCAGTTGTTAGGTGTGTGCTCAAAAGTGAAAATTTGGCAATGTTTTTAATTGCATGAGTGTTTACATATTAGGTGCTTGTTATTATTATTATTATTTATATTATTTTTTACTTGCTAATTGGATAAATTTTACTTGTAGTGGGATAAATTGACTTTTGAAGAAGTGTATTAGTCTATTTGATTAGGCTTTCATTACGAGTCTTCCTGTAATATTTTCTTATTGTATGAAATATATTTTTTTATTGAAGGAAAGGAAAAAAAACATATTTAATTGAGTTAGTATATTGTATATAGATGGAAACAGTGAAAAATAAAATAAAAATTAATAAAAAAAAGGCAACAATAACATCATGTTGAATGCACTGACATTATAATGTCATGATTATGATGTTGCTGAGGTTGTATAAGGGTTATGAGGTTCATGCTACAAGAGATTGCGGTTTCCTCACTTTCCATGGTTTCAATGGCAATGGCAATGCAGGATAAACGACGGAACTCACATTGATCGGGCGGAATAACCACCGGAAGCAGCTTTTTTGCCTCATTGTGTCATTAGTATGTTTCCCTTCTTGCTGTTTTCATGTCTTTTTTTTTTTCATTATACTAAGGATTGATGTGATAAACTTGAATTGAAAGAATGATGAATGGTTTCTTCAGAGGATTTAAAGTGGTGAGAATAGGACTTGTACTGTTAGAGGCCTTGAGGCATTCCCTACAAAATATTTTGGCTCCATTCTCAAGTAAATATAATTTGATTACAGAAAAAAACTAATGAGTATTAGCTGCTTATCAACACATTGTATAGGTAGTAAGATATCATTTGATTTTGAGCTCTTGTTTACCACTTCATGGTTGGCTAGAACAATGCACCCTGAGAAATTTTGGAGGTAAGAAAGGAGCAGCATACTGCCAGGCAGGGCTGGAGGAAAATTTTCAGTTGAAGTCCTGTTTTTGATCCACATTCCTGAAGAATAAAGAACCTTTTATACCATACAGTCATCATCTGCTAGATGAGTAGAATCTTCATTTTTACATTTTCACGATCTTCAGATGCCCGTGTTTGTACTAAGTCCTAGGTTAAATGAATATACTTTTAGAGGAGACTCCTGCTTTCTGAACATTAGAACAAGCCAAAATTTAATGTTTGGAAAGTCCTTCTCTCTGTGGAAAGGTTGGAAAAGTGTAAATAACTTCTGTTTTGTCCAATGTTGTGGTCTTGACAGGCAATAAAAGGTTAGACAAGAAATCAGCAGGACAGATGGATCCTAGTAAATCAATAGAAGATCAGTTCTCCAAGTTGCATCCATGTTTACCACTCCACACAAGAATTGGCATACTAGGAGGCGGTCCTAGCGGAGTATCTGCTGCATATGCACTAGCTAAGCTTGGTTACAAAAATATCACTGTCCTAGAGAAGTATCAGTCAGTAGGAGGAATGTGTGAATCAGTCGACATTGAAGGTATGGAGAGAAAGCAAGCTTCTGCAGCCTGTTTTTTCAGAATTGTATATACTTACTTTTACTTCTTTAATTGTTGCAGGAAATGTGTATGATCTTGGCGGTCAAGTTCTTGCAGCTAACAGTGCTCCAGTTATATTTCACTTAGCAAAAGAACTTAAAGCTGAATTAGTTGAAATGGACTCCCACAAGCTTGCTCTCATTGACAGCACCACGGGGAAGTACCAGGATGTCAAAGTTGCAGATGATTATGTATCCTTGGTCTCGCTGACCTTAGAACTCCAAGTAAGTCCCCTGCCATAAAAACTCTACTAGTTGCTCGAATATGTGAACTTAATATTCATTGATTAGATTTGAACATGATTTATTGAAACAACTTGTTCTCAGGAAAAAGCAAAGAATTCAAATCATATCGGGGTCGCTGCTGTGAGTGAATTTGCTCCAGATTTAACCCCTGCTTACATAGAGAAGCATGGATTCAACTCCTTTCCAAAGGGTGTGGCATATGGATATACGGCATCGGGTTACGGTTTTGTCCAAGACATGCCTTATGCCTACATTCATGAGTTTGTTCGTACTTCAATGGCTGGAAAAATCCGACGAATTAAAGGTGGATATAATAGCCTGTGGCAGAAGATCAGCGAATCACTTTCGATCAAAGTTTATTGCAACACCGAAGTAATATCTGTGAGGCGTGATAGTTCCTGTGTTAATGTCAAAATGAAAAATTGCAATGGAAAAACAGAGCATGTCGAGTTTGATAAGGTTATCATATCAGGTGCAATGCACTTAAAAAATGTTTGCACTTACAGATCTCCATCTCCAACTTCCACGGGTCAGTTGCTTGAACTTTGCTACTATATTCCCCTTTAATTTCTTTTGAATTCTAACCGCTAAAAAGAAAATTTCTTGTTGCAGAACCAGAGACTGAGCTGCTGGATATGACTGATTTGGAAAAGAAGCTGTTTATCAAGGTTCAGACCATAGACTACTATACTACTGTCTTAAAGATAAAGGGCCTCGGGCACTTACCAGTAGGTTTTTATTATTTTGCTGAGCATATGGAAGACCCTGCGACAATTGGACATCCAGTAGCAATGCAAAGATTTTATGGTGACACTAATATCTTCTTGTTTTGGTCATATGGAAACTCCGTTGATATAAAAGGACCTTCTGTGACTGAACTTGCAATAGAAGATGTGACTAGTATGGGTGGAGAAGTTGAGGAGATCATTCTACAAAGGCGATTTAAGTACTTTCCCCATGTTGGTACCAAAGGTAATTTCAATGCTTAGCTCATCATGATAAACTAAGGCAATAATATGAACCAACTTCCTTCATATAAATGCAGAGATGAAGGATGGATTCTATGAGAAATTGGAATCTGAACTTCAAGGTGCCAACAACACATATTATGTAGGAGGGCTTATGGCCTTTGAACTTACAGAAAGAAATTCATCTTACTCCATGGCTTTAATGTGCAAGCACTTTGCCACATCCTGCCCATTGCCTGCATTTCCATATGTGAGGGTAAGATAGTATCTTTGGCCTATAACTTTATATTGAGCATGACAAGACTTTTAACTCATCACAATTTCCATTCTTCTGCAGGATTTGTTCCCATTATGTCTAGACAAAAAGGACTATATTCCCAGAATGTTGAGTGAATTCCCAGGAGTGGAGTTTCCTGATCTTCCTACACTAGATGGGTATTTAAAGCATTGGGGTAATCACAACCTCATAAAAGATAAGATATTATATACCTGGCTCAACGAAGAAGGAGCTATGGTTGGTCAAAGAACTTATGGAGAACTCAATGCAAATGCTGCATGCATTGCTCACAAGCTCTTGACAAGCCAAAAGCCTACTGTTAAAGCTGGCGACCGGGTACTACTAGTCCACCTTCCTGGTCTGGACTTCATCGATGCCTTCTTTGGATGTTTAAGAGCAAAAGTTGTACCTGTTCCAGTACTTCCCCCAGATCCACTGCAACGTGGTGGTCAGGCCCTTATGAAGATAGAAAACATCACCAAGTTGAGCAATGCTGTTGCTATTTTATCTACTGTTGGATATCATGCAGCAGTGAGGGCTGGTTCGGTGAAAAATTTGCTGTCTTTCTCTGGAAAAAATGCGAAAAGCTCAGCTAAATGGCCTAATATTCCATGGTGTCACACTGACTCTTGGATTAAGAACTCAAAAGACTTGCCACCTTCAAATGCCATTGGTTGGGAGGAATCTCACCCAAATGATCTATGTTTCTTGCAGTTTACATCAGGCTCAACGGGTGATGCAAAGGGTGTCATGATAACTCATGGAGGACTGATTCATAATGTTAAGTTGATGCACAGAAGATATTGCAGCAGTTCAAAGACGGTGCTCGTAAGTTGGCTTCCGCAGTACCATGACATGGGGCTTATTGGAGGACTTTTTACCTCCCTGGTCAGTGGTGGAACTGCTATTCTGTTTTCACCAATGACATTCATCAAGAACCCTCTGCTGTGGCTTCAAACCATAAGCAACTACAAGGGTACTCACAGTGCTGGTCCCAACTTTGCTATTGAACTGCTTATTCGAAGATTGGAAGCTGACAAGGCCAAGACACATAAATATGATCTTTCTTCCATGGTATTTTTCATGGTTGCAGCCGAACCAGTGAGGCAAAAGACTCTGAAAAGATTTATTGAACTTGCTAGCCCATTTGGCCTCTCCCAAGAAGTGATGGCTCCTGGCTATGGTCTAGCAGAAAATTGTGTGTTTGTCAGTTGTGCATTCGGTAAGCAGCTTCCAATCTCAGTGGACTGGCAAGGAAGAGTTTGTTGTGGATATGTGGATGTGGATGATAAAGATGTTGATATCAGAATAGTTGATCCGGATACTGGAGTTGGAATTGAGGAAGCCGGAAAGGAAGGAGAAATTTGGTTTTCTAGCCCCAGTTCTGGTGTTGGATACTGGGGCAAGGAAGATTTAAGTGATCAGACTTTCAGAAATCAGCTGAAGGGCTTCCCAGGGAGAAAATACACTAGAACTGGAGATTTGGGACGTATCATTGATGGAAAGTTGTTTATCACTGGAAGAATCAAGGATCTTATTATTGTTGCTGGAAGAAACATATACTCAGCAGATGTAGAAAAAACGGTGGAGACCACATCCGCTCTTGTACGACCAGGCTGCTGTGCTGTCATCGGTGTTCCAGAAGATGTTTTATTGGCAAAAGGCATTACAATGCCAGATGCCTCTGATCAAGTAGGTTTGGTGGTGATTGCAGAAGTGAGAGACAGTAAACCTGTTAGTAAGGATATCATTAAGCAAATTGAATCCCGGGTTGCAGAAGAACATGGGGTAACTCTTGCATCTGTCAAGCTGATAAAACCTAGAACCATCAGCAAGACAACATCAGGAAAGATTAAGAGGTTCGAATGTCTCAGACAGTTTGCTGATGGAACATTGAATGTTGTTCCAGATCCAGTTGTGCCAAAAAGATTATTAACAAGGTCTTTCACCACAGGAACATGTAGAGATGGGAATACCCCTCGACCTCATTTATCCAAAGCTCCTGTAGATCCAAGCCCCAAGTTTAGCAAAAGAGCTATTATAGAGTTTTTACAGGGCTTGGTGAATGAACAGACAGGAATTCCTGTTGAGAACATTTCTGCCACCGAAAGCCTTGTGTCTTATGGCATCGATTCCATAGGCGTGGTCAGGGCAGCTCAGAAGATGTCAGATTTTCTTGAAGTGCCAGTTGGGGCAGTAGATATTTTTACTGCTACATGCATTGACGACTTGGCGAATTTCGCACAAAACCTGGTGATGAAATCCAAACCCCATCTGGGGACCACACAGTCTGATCTTCCAGAACCTGAGGTTTTTACTTTGGATGAGGTGACGGATGCTTCCATTTTTCAGAAATGGAGCATCTGGTGTTTCCAGCTTCTTGCTCTTGCTTATGTTTCTCTCATTCTGGTTTTCCCTGCTTACATGTCAGTTTCTGCTTTCACCAATTTAGTCTCAACCGGCCAAATACTGATTCATGGAGTTCCCTGGTTGCAATTTACCACTTCAGTGTTACTTGCTCCATTGGCTTGGATTCTTTGCATGGTTTTAACGAGTATTTCCATTGGCTTATTGGGAAATACTTTCTTGAGACCAAACTATGCACTGGCTCCTGAAGTTTCCATCTGGTCTATGGATTTTGTCAAGTGGTGGGCACTTTATAAGGCACAAGAGATTTCCTCGAGAGTCCTTGCAGTGCATTTAAGAGGAACAGTGTTTCTCAAGTACTGGTTTGAGATGCTTGGAGCAAGGATTGGGTCATCAGTTTTAATTGATACAGTTGATATAACTGATCCTTCTTTGGTTTCCATAGGAGACGGAGCAGTGATCTCAGAGGGTGCTTTGATTCAAAGCCATGAGGTGCGGAATGGTATTTTGAGATTCCAGTCCATTAGAATTGGCAGAAATTCTTTCATTGGCCCTTATGCTGTCCTTGAGAAAGGAAGTTTTCTAGGAGATGGGGCTGAGGTGCCTGCTTTGCAGAAAAGCCAAAGTGGGAAGAACATGCACAAGACAGATCTGGCACATAGCACAGAAAAGGTAAGTTCCTTCTTATTGTTGGAAAAATACTTTTGTTCTTTTTAATTTCATAAATCAGCTGTACATGTTTTAGTTATGTTAGGTTGACTAGACTAGCAAGTCAAAAGTTTTCTGTAGGCTGCATGTTATTTTATGGAGTATGTTCTTTTCATTCTTAGAGAAGGGTTGTTGTGGTATGGTATTTGAGGCTCCGAAAATATCATAATCTAAAAGACATGGTGCCCTTCCCAGAGCAGAATATTGGATAAATTAAACTGGAAGGTCACAGCATTTGGAGATAAGTCATTTGAGGTCATCATTGGCACATATTAGAACATGCCAGATCTTCTAAGTTTTAGTTTTAAATATTTTTGTTGTTGACACGTGTTAATGATGATCTTAATTGACCTACTTCTCTAAACGTTATGGCCTCTTTTTAACCACTCAAAATACTGTGGTCTTTTTTTGACCACTCGAAATGTTGTGACCTTTCGGTATAATTTACACGTAAAATAATGGACTTAAATAGCTTTAACAATGGTAGTATAGTTGAACATATGATTTATGAAGAAAGATATGATCTTAAGCGTCTATCTTGTGACTTATGTAGTAAGCCCTTTAGAATTTTCAAAACGTTGCCACCAAAGCGCCTACATATCTAGACAATAATTATTAACGTATATAATTTTCTTTACAAATATGTCTTCTTTAATGTACCGAACAAAGGGATCACATGTACATGGTATCAAGCATCGTTTCATAAAATACTGAACTGAAACTAATCGAACTTTAAATGCTGAAAGCAATAATGCCTGTTTCATTGTCGTTTTCAGGCTGCAGCATCATCTTTTGTTGGAGCCCAAAATGACGCTATACATCACTTCATGGGCATATATCTGACCGGGCTGCTTAGTTCCCTGTCAGCTGCTACGATTTATTTTATTTTCATTTGGCTGTCTCAAAGGGCACCATCTCTGCAGCACTTGGAATTTCTTTGCATTTCAGGAGCTCTACACTGGACTCCCTTCACCATCATCGTGTATGCTACCTTGTTTGCAAGTGCCCCTTCTGACCCAGCTTATTTCGCCATTTTGTGGGCTGTTGCTTATTTTGCTCATGGCTTGGTTCTAAGCATATTCACATCCATCGTAACCAACTTTCTTGCCACTAAAGAAAATGAAAAGAGCATTCATTTCAAAGCTTGGCTCTGCCACCGAATCACCATTTCTTGCCATCTAAGATTTGCCAGACTCCTTTCTGGAACAGAAGCCTTTTGCATGTATTTACGACTTTTTGGTGCAAAACTGGGCAAGCATTGCTCTATTAGAGCCATAAATCCGGTTGCAGATCCACAGATGGTTTCAGTTGGTGCTGGCGTCCATTTAGGTGACTTTTGTAGGATTATTGGTGGGTTCTACTCCTCTAGTGGATACATTAGGAAAAAAATTGATGTGCAGGAAAATTCGGTTATTGGAAGCGAAAGCCTTCTCCTTCCAGGTTCTGTTGTGGAAAAGGACGTTGTTCTTGGAGCGCTTTCAGTTGCTCCAATGGATTCAACTCTCCAAAGAGGAGGCATCTACATTGGCTCTCAAAAGCCAGTCATGATAAAAAACACTATGCATGCTTTGGATGACAGGATAGAAGAAATGGACACAAAATACAAGAAAATTGTTGGCAACTTAGCTGCCAATTTGGCTGCCACAACTTTGAAGGTCAAGTCAAGATATTTCCATCGAATCGGTGTTAGTGGGAAGGGCTGCCTAAAACTCTATGACAATATTCAAGGATTGCCAGAGAATGATATCTTCAGCCCTGGAAAGACATACTCAATGATTGTCCGGCACAGCAACAGCTTGAGCGCTGATGATGATGCAAGGATTGATGCACGTGGTGCAGCAATAAGAATACTATCAAATGAAGCAGGTTCTGAGTCCCCTTTGCTTGACTTAACCTTGAAAACAGGCAAGGCATTCTATGCTCGCACAATTTCAGATTTTGCAACATGGCTTGTATGCGGTCTTGCTGCAAGGGAGGAGCATGTCAAAAGGGTTCCACACGTGCGCGATGCAGTATGGATGTCTCTCCGCAATGCTAACTCATATGCGGAGCTGCATTATTACTCTAATTTTTGCAGGCTCTTGCGATTCAAAGACGGACAGGAGATGTATGCCAAGTTCAAGTTGAGGCCTTGTGATGAAACCATCAGTGAAGATACTGGTAAAGTTGAGCCCACCGGCATTCTCCCTCCAGAAACAGGTGCAATTCCTCGGGATGAAAACGACACCCGCCCCATGCTTTTCCTTGCTGAAGACTTCCAAGGTCGTGTGAGTTCTCCCAACGGGGTTCGATATATATTCCAACTTCAGCTCCACCCTATCCCAACTGATGAAGCAGGCCGTGACATTGCCCTGGATGTCACAAAACCTTGGGATGAAACCAAGTTTCCATATATAAATGTTGGAGAGGTTGTTATAAATGAAAATCTTAGCAAAGAGGACTCAGAAAAGCTAGAATTTAACCCGTTCCTCCGCTGCCATGAGGTGGATATCATTAGGGCTACATCAAGCTCCCAAAGTGCTTCCATCGATCATGGTCGGTCCCTGATTTATGAGATTTGCCAACATCTTCGGAATGGAGAACCTCTCCCAGAAGCCTGGAGGATTTTCCTAGAGCAATCTGATGTCAAAGTTGACCTTTCAGGTTGTCCAATGGCAGGTGCATTTGAGAAAAAGGACAGTGAAAAGGTAACTTTGTCAAGGACCTGGTACCAGACATCATGGGCTATTTTTGCTCAACCATTGTTGCAAACAATTCTGCCATACTTTCTCCTGGCACTGATCATCCATGCCCCTCTAAAATGGGCGCTATACTACAAAAACACGCAGAAAATCTCATTGCATTGGTTGCTTCCCATAACATGGCTTGCCTCGGGTATTTTAGCTGCACTGGCATGTGTCGTGGCCAAATGGGTTCTGGTAGGAAAGAAGAAAGAAGATGAAACCATGTTCATTTGGGGCAAAGAAGCATTCCTCGACACCATATGGCAGGCTTTCAAAACTGTGGTAGGGGACTATTTCATGGAAATGACTGGCGGGTCGGTTTTGTTTTTGGTATGGATGAAGCTGATGGGATCATCCATTGAGTTGGAGCAAGGGACTTATGTGGACAGCTTGGGAGCTGTGTTGAATCCTGAAATGATGGAAATAGAAGGAGGAGGCAGTGTTGAGAGAGAAGCATTGTTGTTTGGGCATGTGTATGACGGTGAAGGAGGGAAAGGAAGTTTGGTAAGGTTGTGATAGGAGAAGGTGGATTTGTGGGGAGTAGAGCCGTTGCAATGCCAGGAGTGATTGTGGAAAGTGGAGGTAATTTAAGTGCACTCTCGCTTGCCATGAAAGGAGAGTTTGTTAGGTCTAGATGAAGAGCTTGATGCTCTCTCAAAACAACTCATGAGATACAATAGTTAGCTTTTCTTTTTCTCAATAAAACATGAGTCTAATATTAGACTTACGCATTTTGTGCCATGTAACATGAGCTTAGTCACTTTTTGTGACTTATGTCTAATGTAAGCCTTATATAGTGGCATCAATATCAAAAATCAATTTACAAGTCAATTCATGCTCTCGCTCTTTCTAAAAACACAACATAATACATAGGGATAGCTATTGATGATTTGAGGTTAATGATATTACGGTTAAAAAAAAATATAGTAAGTGATATATTAAGTATTTAAAGATTCAAAGATTTGATTACTGTCAAATATGAATATGAGCTATAAAACTATTGATGAATGGCAGGATCATAAAATTTTGCTTTAATAAAATGTATTTTTGTTCATATTTGAAATTTTTAGATATTTTAATGAAAGCAAGTGAATTCAAAATTGTTCATTTTCTATTTACAAAAATAAAGAAGTTTTCATATTTAAGTTTACTAAAATCTAACTTTAACATTGAAGTACAGGTTTAACATCATCATCACATGAATGCAAAGGTAAAAGGCAATGTTCTCATCAACAAATATATTAGGTATCTTTATTATATGTAACATATTGAGTCTCTCACTTATAACTTTTCTTTCTATTGTATAATTTGTCTTTGTTGTACTAGTATAAATATTGTTACGTTGTATTGTCTTTTTTTTTTTTTTTCTTTTTTCCCCTTTCCGTTAACATATATGTATTTTTTTATTTTTATTTTTTTGCAATTTAATTTTTTGCTATTGTTTTATCATATCATTTCACACATCTCTTATTTAAAAGATAACAAATGATAAATATTTTGCGATTTATATAAAAAAATTTCAGCTAAGTTTTATATAGTACCATATAAATGTCAATTATATTATGTACAATTTAATATATAAACTACATAGTAAAATATTATCATAGAAAAATTTATTTATATCACATATAATATATATGATATACGTAACCCACTATATATGATACCTTAACCACGGTATTAATATGTCATGCATATGTATTATTTATAAGATAATATCTACTACACATTTTATTATTTAATTATTAAGATGCTTAATAAATAAAACATCTTAACGTGTAAAATAATTTATAAAGAAGGTTAAGGAGATGTCATATGTTATTTTAGGAGAGGAAAAAATATTCTTTGACCATGAAGATATATATAGTGATATCTGACCATACCTAATGTTAATGTCTCTTCATCTACAGAAGTTACATATGATCCTCAAACCCTAGAACTCCCTTTAGCTAGAATCTCCATTGAAGGACCGACAAGAGGCTAAGAGATCAAGGTAAGTTGTCTTCTTTCTTATCCTTTATTAAACCTAGGAGGTTTTGTTCCTTAATCCGCACTTTTCGGTGTCAAGGTATTTGTGTTTGGAAGAAAAAGCCTTAATCTTTGGTTTCTTAAGTGATTATTGCTTGCGAAAGAAGAGGAGAAAGTCGTTTGATTTCAGGTAACATGATTATAATGATGTTTATACGTTGTGATACTCTTTTTGTTAAAAGACTATTTTTATAGCATAAAACTACTGACCAGTGTACTAGATGCATGTGCAGTAATAAAAACTTGTGAGTACCAGGTCGAATCTACAGGGAGTTAACTGGTTAAGTACTAGATTATAATGATTTTACTCTAAGCTAGGCAATCGAAATGAAGTTTTGAGATTTCTAACTAGTTAAACTACTTCTGAAATTTCTATTACAAACTGTAACTAATCTAACACTAAAAACTAAATTAACACTAAAACTACTAGGTGAAACTCCTTTAGTAAAACAATGTGGAATTATGCAATGGTTTTGGTTAGGATTCCCACTCGTTGCTTTGTAATTATAATTTGGTTTGTTCACTTGGATTTTGATTAAACTCAAAAAAACTTGCTTCCCTCTCAAGTTGCAAAATTCTAACTATAACATAGATATCCCTCTCGAGTAACCCATTTATAATTATCAGTTAAATAACACACTCCTCTTATAAGCCATGTTATTCTAGTTGAATTTATGATTCAAGCATGTGTTTGTGTTAATAAACCATAATTTCAACCGCATTAAAAATGTGAGTTCTATAACTTGAACCGCATGTTCTTGTCAGTTTCGAAGTTGTATTTTCTATTTCAATCGGATCATCAAATTCCTTTTCAGTATCTCAAATCCTAATTCATAAGAAAATTCATAGACAAATTTTATTCTCATGACCATTGAAATAAAAATAACCAAAATGCCAAATCAATAAAACCTATTATAAAATATCAATCAACTACTTAGGAAATCCATAAACCATCACAAAATCCCACCAGATAGATTTAGCTCGTATTGAAAAATGGAATTTTATTCAAAATGATAAACCAAGCACAATCCATAACAAAAGATGAGGAGAATACACTTGAAATGTTAGGAATGCCTTCCTAATGATTATGAGTCCAACTTCATTGTGAAAGTACATAATGAATAGTACCTGGTGATGGGGTGAGGTGAGGTCAAGGTCGGTGAAATGAGATCGAGGTTAGTAAGTGAAGTGGATGAATGGAGGAAATTGTGTGTGTAATGGAATGTCTAGACCCAAGAGGGCCAGACTAAGGGATTATCCCAAGAATGACAATGGAATTCGTATATATTAGGCCTTATGGAAAGTAATTTGGTGAGTAGAAGTATGGTGACATTATAGTTGATGGAATTTGGTGAAAGTATTGTGATATGTATGTGGAGTGGATCCCCAAAATATAGTAAAAAGTACAACAAAAAGATAAAAAGTCTTATAAAATATTTACATGACAAAAGAAAATAAAACAGCAGGTTGCTTGAGTTGGACAGCAGCAGCAGGTCAATTGTTGTTCCTCATGCCACTGCTTCTCCAGTTCGCAGCTCTGGTCAGTCATCTCTCTGCACACGTTGCAGGTCGGCATGGTTGGAGCTTAGGCGTTCGGTTATGAAGCTCGATTGATGTGTGAGAATTCCATAGCTGCTCTGTTCTACTCTTACTGCTCGATGCTTTAGCAGCGCGGTTATCTGCTGTCATTGATGGAGCTCAGCATGGGGAGCTCGGGTTTGCTGTGATGTTCAGACCTCAAATTAGTCAAACATAATAGCATCTCGATTTTCTATCTTCTTTGTTTATGACTGGTCGATGGATGAGTAGGCCGGCACTTCTGTTAGTTGTTTATTGTCTGCTTGGTGTTGTAGCGGATTGTTTTAGCCCAGGTTGGGTGCAAGGGCTGCTGAAATAAATTGCAGCTCTTTGGTTAGAACATGTTCGAGGCTCTACTTCGACTTGAACAGCTCGGTTCTATTTGCTGCTTCAACCTATGGTTGCAGCAGCTTGGTAAATTCAAATCTTCTCGGACCGGCAAGATCAGGTCGTTGGGCGCTGCAACAGCTTGGCTCCTATTGCCTCTCGGGTTGGAGAATAAGGATCAGGTTGGTAGCTTCATTCTGCAGTAACTCAGGTTTGATAAGTGCACTTGGTTGGCATGTATTAGCCCTGCTGTTACAAAATGTGCTAGGCATACTACTATTTAGCACAAAGCTTGAGCTGTTGCTGATATGGAGTATTCTTGGCTTTTAAAATCAATTTAGCTTAGACTCTTACTTTAATCGTCAGACATCCTGCTTTGCTATATCCTGCTTATCTCAAGGGAGATAAGACAAATTTTAGCTGCTATGGTTCTGCTATTCATGCTTCAGCCACTTCTCTGCAATTTTTTTTTTTCTCACTTAAACCTGCTCAACATCTCGTTTCATAGCTAATATATCAACTTGAAGGCCGAAACAGTTCAGAACTCAATTTTCACTAGAATGCTATTCACTAATGCCCCTCCAAGAAGCACTTTACAAATAGCAACTTATACTTCAAAACACCAATCAAGTCTTATGCTCAAACAAAATCAAGCCTTTGATGTCCTCTTTCAATTGAGATTTTCTCTACAACATTTTAAGCCTTGCTCTTATGATCATGTACTACAAATTAAACTCCTATTTTGATCCTTTTTAGTAACTTTTAACACAAATTACACAATTGATCTTCAATCATAAAATCCATCTTTTTATAATTAATTTCACTTAAAATGTGCTAAAACATGTGTGAAAGTGTGAGATAAATGTGTATTCATGTTGATAAGATTTTTTTGGAGTTGTGTGTGGTTTAAGAATCAAGAACAATGATGTTTTTTGAGTTTTTTTTTCATGTTTTTAGAGTAAAGTGAGATATGAACAAGGCTCACGGCAGTGACACGTGTCATGTCCTCCTTGGGAGTGGCGAGTTTTGGCCGATTACAGCCGTAACAAAGGCCATAAGGCTTGCCACCACCCCCATCACAGCTATGACGAAGGCCATGATGGCCGTCATGCCCCATATCAAGAGCATGACATGGAGTGTGATGATGTTTTCTTTTTTCTCTCGAGCCTATCATGCCTTCCATCACGACCATAATCAACAGGGTGATGTTGTAACTCTATTTTTACCTTTTTAATGATCTTCTTAAATACCTAAACCCTTGGCTTAGCCTCAAGTACACCTTAACCTAAATAGGAAGTTATATATAGACATTAGAAAGTAGTAGTTCTTAATAAATTAGGAATTTAGACAACCTTAGAAGTATGTTTTGTTCCATGACAAAAATATTGAGATTGGTATTGTTATATGAGATCGGGTGTTTATTGAACTTGTATGTTCAATGTGAATTTTGATGAGAAATTAGTCGCACAATTAACCACTTAATTGTGTTAAGTTCCACTTAATTAGTCAAACAATTTGAATGAAAAAAAACTTGAAAATATATATATGTTTTGTGTTTTGGTTGTGCTATATTTTTTGCAGGTTGATTCAAGAACGATTTAGACCGTGATTCCTTTGGAATCTTTTAAAGGTCAAAACATGAAAGTTGTATAGCTTTCTCTAAGCTTTCTATAGCATCTTGAATCACCTCAATCAGAGTTTAAATGAGAGAGAGATATGACCAAAATACGAAAACATATTAAAGCTATCAAAAGTGTACCAGCTTACCGATTCAAACTGGAAAAGTGAAAATGATCAGAAATGGTCGAGGGCAAGGTCAAAAGCAAGGTTGAGGGCTCGACTTGGATTAGCTAGCCAGTGGAGACTTGGATCAGCTCACTGGTATGGTTAAAAACTAGTCATTATGAGTTGTTTTATCCGACCGTTGTAAGATCTTTTAAGGGATAGTGGCTATACTTCTCTTGAGGCTTATAAATATAAGTTTGTGAGGACTTTTTAGAAGTTGAAAAAGCTTACTTCTTGTGAACAAGATCTTATAAACACTCTCAAAGCATTATTTATGATTTGTATAGTCTAAGAGCAAAAAACTTAGTATAATGCTATTAGTTTTATAATTGTAATCTTTGTAAAAGCACTATACTATAGGTTTTTGTGAGCTTATTAGTGAAGTCTTGAGTTAAGTCTTATGAGTTTAAGATTGTAAAGACTTAACTCAGGCATTTGTTTATTGATGTGTTGAAGTCTTCAATTGAGGCAAATCTTGTTGATTGAATAAAGTTGTGAAGCCCTCCATTGAAGGAGGCATTTGTTGTGGACTGTGCAGATTAGGGGGTGGATTGAACTTCATGTTAAAAATTGCGGTGCAAGCTTCCTTTTCCCTATCTCTCTACTTATTATTGTTGTTGTTTATATTTGTTAGTGTGCATGAATTAGACTTTTAGTTTAGAAAAGAATTTTTTTTTAAGCATAATTTGTTTTTCCTTAAGTGTTACTAGCTATCTACAGTGTTCCTGGTAGAATTGAGTTATCTACTCCAAAAGTTGAACTAAGTACGTCATTACCTTGTTTGATGATTGTGCTTGTTAGGTAGAACATGTAATCAGACTAATTGATATTTGGCTATAATTTGTTTGATGCTTGCGCTTGGTTGGGTCTAGTGGACCGGGAGTACCAATATTATTACGACGACACCCTGATAATCTATGTGTGTTCTTGTCCTTAGTGAAGTTGCACACATAAATGATTTCGATAGTCTAGGAATGTTACGAGTATGCTAACAAGTATGTAGGGACTACCCAACACCAATATGTATACGTGTTCCCATTATGGAGTCATAAGTTACTCCAAGTTTAGGGTTAGATGCAAAAACCATAGGCTGTATTGGTTGTTGGCTTAAAGTTTTAGATAATGAAAAACGTGATTTATGCATTAATTATTATGTTGCATGTGAATGTATGTGATGATTGTTCATGCATGTGTGCTTGCGGTTTTGGCATACTGGGCTCTAGCTCAACCTTTTTTAATCTTTTTAAGGAACGGGTGAAGAACTCATAGTGTTTGACTTAAATGGCTATGGCGTCTACGTTGATTATGGGGAGGATGTTAGTGGTGATGATTATCCAACAAACTACTAAATTGTTAGGATCAAGTGTTAGATTGAAACTTGTTGAAATTGAAAAAAAAAAAGAAGAAGAAAAAAAACGCAAATTAATTGCTATGGTTTAGATTATATTGTAAAATTGATTTCGTTGGTCTTATTAAGTTAAAAATATACTAGCATATGGTTTTATGCTAGCTAGTAAAGTGGAATATTTTTGTTGGATTTATGATTTTTTTTAAATAAGGCATTATTATTTGTGGAGTTCGTAAATTACGAGATATTTGCATTACATACTATATTTAATTGTAGATTAATAGCAGGTTTTTGGCCTTTGCGTGTCTTTAACTAATATGGACGCATGGTGGGTTATAAATGTTCCTAAATTTAGGGTATTATATAATTTTGAATTAAAACTTTTTTATTTGTTTGTCAATAGCGTAATATATATATATATATATATAGTTTAACATTTTAATGCTATTGAAATAACCTAAAATAAATAAAAATATATTTGTGGGTTGAAAATTAATTATCTAGTTTTAAAGAGGGGTTATACCATCCATTAACTTAAAATTTCAAAAGGATAAATTAAGTCAATAGATGATAACAATTTCGTCATTCCTTTTTCCTTCTTCTTAACCATATTCTACAAAAGGACCCTCCTCCTCTTCAATTGTTATCTAATGTTCTTGGAGATTCTAAGAAGAATTTTATGGTAAGAAAACATTTCCTTCCTTTTCTCATTGTTTTCAATGAACAAAACATGTAAATGATAAATTCTCAGTGTTTTAGGTGTCAATAATAATCTTTGACAGGAAAATGATGGGGTTTTGGGATAAATTTCTTAAGAAAAATTCTAAAAGCAAGAATTAATATTTTGGAGGAATGAAAGATTGAAAAATCCTAAGAAAGTAATGCGAATTGATATTATTTTTAATTTTTGGAATGTTAATTTTAGTAGAACAAGGTAAACTTGTGTATTTTATGATGTTAAGGTGATAAAAACACGTTTGGAAGGATTAAAATTGGTTTCAAGTTGCAAATGGAAGAAAAACTAACAAAAGGAATGAGTTTTGGAAGTACATGACTCATGCACACCCATGCATCAAGCTATGTACCTCTCTAAAGATTTAATGCATAAAATTCTAGAAGTATATGACCCATATACGAGCCCATGCATCAAGTCATGCAACTCTCTATGAAACAATGAAGGTTAAACTCTAGAAGTGCATGACCTAAGCACGAGCTTGCACACTAGGTTGTGTACCTTTTAGTGATTTAAAATTTTGAATTTGAAAGTGCACAAGCTTCTCACGACCCTTGCACAGCCCATGTACTTGACCATGCACCAATCTATGACTTGTTTGGTCTATTTATGAGTTGCATGACCCCCTATATGATCATGTACACTAAGATCTCTTTGAAATCACATTTTCCTTCACTAAAGTAATTAAAATCTATTTAGTATCTTCTTATCCGTATTTACCTATAATCTATTATTAGAAAACGACCTAGATTTTAGTGAGGTACAAGTGTAAACTATAAAAGCATAGATTGCAATTGAATGAGAAATTATCAGTGATTTTGATAACTAATTTGATATGTAATCTAGGTAGTAAATTCTAAATTTGGGATGAATTAATACTTTAATTACGTGTGTATCTTAATTACTACTTGTGTTAGCTTAGGTTAGAATCACTAGTTGATTAAATGATTATTTAACTACGAGAAATTTGTTCATTGTGTTTGTGTGACTGTTAGTAAAATGTGGATTGTACCCACATTATTATCATGACAACCTAATGATCCATGTGTGATGTCGTCTTAAAGTGGAGTTATGCATATAAATGATTTGGGAAGATCTTGGTACTTTTGTGTAGTAATTATTGGAGAGTTTCCACTATTCTGTTTATAAACTCGTGGATGCTAGGGAGTACCCAACATTGTATATGAACACCAATAGAGAAGAATTATTTTATTGAGTTTGGAATGTGGCTTACAATACAGAGAAGAGTGTGTGTGTGTGTGATGACATATTAACCTTATGGTATGAAAAGGACTAATAATGACAATTACAGAATAAACATAAATTATAAAAATAATATTTACAATAATACAACCCCTCAATCTCATGGTACTAGTTAGCATAAGGTTGGTATAGTAACCAATAAAGATAGTAGTAAAGAGATTCTCGGTAAGAATATCTAGACGCTGATGACGAGTAGGAATCTACCTAACTAAAACCTGTCTTATGGCTGCTTGTTCATGCACAAAGTGACAATTAATATTGATATGTTTCATATGATTGTGATGAATGGGATTTCTAGTCATGTAAATGGCTCAAAGATTGTTACATCACATAATTATGGGGCATTGGATGGGGACTTATAAGTCATGGGTGAGATGACAGATTCATGCAGTTGGCTCCATATTCGGCTTCAATAGAGCTTTTAAAGATGGTAGGTTGTTTCTTAGAGGATCAAGAGATGAGATCATAGCTTGAAACAGCCATAATTTTAATATTTTAATGCATGCTAGATTTGATAATTATATGTGTGCATGTGTTTGAGTGAATTAGTGTATTTGTAATGTGAATGTGATATAATGTATGTGAATAGATAATAAGCTAGAGTAATATGTTTAGCATGATAGTTTAGTTATATTATTAATTATTATGTTAATGCAAGTGATTGTTGTAGTAATTAATGTTTGATGAATTAAATGTGTTTTTAGATAAATTCTTAACCTATAAGCCTAGCAGATTTTGGTCCAAATCTAAGCCCAAATTTAAGCCCAAACAAGGTCCAAAGCCTTTCCCCAAATTCTGCCCCAAAAGTCAACTATTAGGATAAATATCAAAGTCTAATTGCATAATTAGACAATGCCAAAACGGAACAAAAGGAGAGAAATTCGTAATTCCTTCAAAGCCCAAAATTTCAAGACCCAAATCAAGTTTTCTTGGACTTAACACACTAGAAATCCTTCCCCAAGTCTTATACATACATTGAGGTAAGTTCATTTGATGTTTGAGATGTCCTATTTTCTTCTAAATCCATGATATATGCATGTGTAGTATAATACAAGTAGTTAATGTGTTAAATTCTTGTTGAGATGTTGTAGAGTGGTTAGGAAAGCTTTAGAATGCTTAACATGTTATAGATAGGTTGTAGTAGGCTTTCATGTGGTTTGGAATGAGTTGGAAGAGGTAAAATGTAAAAATTTTTGAGTTTGGAAAACAAAGGAAATCTGCAATGCGAATTGCAGTGTACGCCACCTCGTACGCCGCCGCCTCATACATGTCGGCATTAATGTTTTTAATTTTGACCTTTTGGAAATTTTCTCAAATGCCGCTGGCGTTGAAGACAGAATTTGCTGATGTTAGAACTCTGATTTTTGACCTTTCGAAATTTTCTTAAACGCCACTGACGTTGACGTTAGCATTGCCGGTGTAAAGACTCCAAGTTTAAATAGAATACATACTCCTTAATGCCGCTTTATACGCTGCCGGCGTATGATCCTACACCGCCGACGTCAAGGCTTGCATTGCCGGCGTTAAAGGCCGGCGTGGACTTGTAAATTTCAAGTTTTTCTAATCTCTTCCAACATCTTCCAATGCATGATATAAGACTTTTTAATCAAGGATTTGCCTTGTATGATGTTGTATATATGTTATGTGATGACCTTGGATTGTTTTTAGTTAAGGTTCAATAATTTTTCCTAAGTTCTAATCTAGTAAATATAAGATTGACTTAGGATAGTAATATGATATAGTTGATTTATGTGGAACAGAGATAAATACTCAGTTGGAGATTCCCGTCAATTCCCAAATCTAATCAAGTACACAATACTTTGATTGATTGTTGCTTAGGATAGGCATATATCAATTTGAACTTAATCAAAGATTAATGAAAGATATTGAAATTGGTTGTACTTTACGTCGTTGAATCTGGAACCGGGGAGCGACAACCTTGTCATGATGCAATGGCATAGTAGTTTAGGCACTTAGTCCAATCCTTTGTCATGATGCAATGGTTCACCATGATGCAATGGTGATTTCTTTTATTGGCTAAGTGGGTAGCTAATAGGGTTAACTGTATCTGTATATCCTCTACTTAGGCTCGGAAGGAAATAATATGTTTTAGTTTACGGGTATAGGACCGTTGAACTAATTGACGTTATAGACCGGGATAAGTACAGTGTATAAAGGAGTGTGAACCCTAAATGATGCTATTATAATCTTTTTCGGCTAGATATAGGAGATATAAATATCTGGTCTATCTATATCGATCCCTTGAGCAGCTGTTGTTATTGAGGACCCCTAGAATTCCCAAGCTTGAATCGGAGTTCGAATACTCCAGTGTTGTTCTTTTCACTTAACTAAAAGATAATGAAGTTGTGGTGATTTATTGCATTGCATTTAGTTAATTGAGCATTGCATATGTATTTGTTTGCATTATTGCGTACTAGGCCTTTGGCTCATGCGGCTATCTTGCAGGTGACTTTGATGACGAGCCCTATGACGATATGGGTTATGGAACTGACTGGGAGGATTCTATGGATGACTAAGAGAGAGAGACCTAGTATATGCTTAGGATTCCTTTTGATGTAAATTTTGTGAAGTATTTAGGCTTATTTGTTAAGCCTTGGAATGTAATTTGTGTTGAATTGTGTTTATAATATAGTTGGATTGTAAGTAAGATTTCTATGTTTATATGATCCTTGGGAAGTTGTAATGTATAAGTATTTGATGTATGACTTGTATATAGTTAATGACCCACTACCTATGTAGTGGTAATGTTTCTAATTCAAAGCATATGAATGTTATATCTGTTTTAAACAAGTAGTCATTATAAACATCTCTTTTTAAGACGACCTTATATATAATACTTGAATGTTGTTCCTAATATTTGGGTATTATGCGTGGTCGGGAGATTTGGCACACTTAATAATTGGGTTAAGTGGGCCGGGTCTTTACATAGCTAAAAAAAATAGCATACACAGTGATAAACTTGCAACTATCTGAAAAATTAGCCCAATCAACATCAACATAGGCAGTCAAGTAGTGTAAGATGTGTAGACAATAGGGAGACCTAGTGTCATGGTGTCAAAGGATATTGAAGAACTCGATTGGTTGCCTACCTGTGATTAATGTTTGGTTGATGCATATATCGACTCAATTGATTAATTGCAAAGTTGATATATGGTCTGGCAATAGTAAGGTATTGGAGTGCCCCAGTAATCTCCTAATAGGAAGTAGGGGAAATATATTGGCACTAAGGTGACTCTAAGGGGACATTGATGTTTTAGCGGATTTGCTGAGGTGCATGTGATGTCGTTTAAGGAAGTCATAAATGAAGTGAGATTGACTAAGGTGGAATCTTTGATTTATCCATTTAGCTTTAACGCCTAAGAAAAAGTGAAGATTCCCCAGATTCTTCATTGCAAACTATTGAGAGAGAAAAGATATGTGGTAGGCTATGAGATGAAGATTGTTTCCAGTTAGGATGATATCATCAACATAGAGAAGGGGCATAAGCATGTATTGAATCTTGAGAAAAAGGTAAACATAGATGTGTCAGCCTTACTTTGATGAAAACTAATGTGAGAAAAAAAAGTGCTGAATCAATGAAACCAAGAATAGGGAGCCAGTTTAAGGTCATAAAGAGCCTTCTTGAATTGGTAAACATGGTGGAGATAACATGGATGAGTAAACCCAAGAGGTTGTTTCATGAAAATTGTCTCATTTAAGTAACCATGTAAAAAGCATTTTTGACATTAAGTTGATGAATAATCCATGAGGAAGAAATCGCAAAAGAGAGAACATATCTAATAATGGTGGGTTTTACAACATGACTAAAGGTTTCATCACAGTTAATGCCTTCCGGTTGGTGAAGCCCTAGGCAATAAGGTGCACCTTATAATGCTCACTTTGGGTATTGACATTATATTTAATGAGGGCTGGTAAGGTACTGGAGGAAGAAGGTGTTATTGTTAATGGTGGAAAGGTAGGCCTAAAACGAGTGCATCTATGGACATGCATGATAGGTTCAATTGCATGATGATCTCTAATAGTAGAGGAAGCAAGAGTAGTGGTAGTGGTAGGGGTAGGGGCAAGCGCAGGGTAAGGGGTTGGGACTGGTACTAGGGAAGTGATGGAAATAGGTGCAGAGTTAGAGATAAGGGTAGGGTTAGTGTACTGAGGTGGTGTAAAGTGAGAAGATGCAAGAGAGCTATCTTCAAGAATGGGCAAGGAAAGGGGAATTTGAATGGATGAGTGGGTAGGGCTTAGGAGAAATGTTAAATGTGAGAGGAGGTTAAATCGAGGACATGTTAGGTGGAATATTATGAGAAGCGGTAAGATAGCCATAAGGAAAAATGATTTCATGAAAGATGACATGAGGAATCATGTAGATACAACTCGAGATTGGGTCCAAGCATCGATATCCTTTATGTTAAGCAAAACAGCTAATGAAAATGCAGTCTAGAAAGTAGGAATATAGTGTATTTGGAGCTTGAGGTGTGGTGTTGGGATAACGAGATATCCAAAGATGCATAACTACTTGTACTCAAGGGGAGTATGATAGAGAAGTTCAAATGGGATTTGTTGTTGAGTGTGACTAAGGGTGAGTTGTCACACCCCCATAGGGTACCCTAACGGTATCAATACCCTATGTAATAAACTAGAGCCACAAACATTTGTGTTAAACCATTCGAGGCTTTTAGAGAGGCACATGAGTATTGTGCAACCAAAATGCCCTGTGACGTAGACAGTTATAATAGCATCAAAAGGTTTTTTAAAATAAGAAATACATTGCATATATATAAATCATATATAGTAATACTATTACATATCTTTTACAAGAGTCCTTAACTATTACTTTAAAACTTACATAAACATTGTCTTTAGATTGTTCTTTATACAAAATACTAAATTATCACTTCAATCCAAGTCTTGGCTCCTTTGCTAATATATACTAGCTTTGACTCCTTTGTATAAATCAATCCTAATGATCTCTATAACCACACAAGTCTATAAGAGGATGAGCAAATAATAACTTAGTAAATAACCAGATCTTAACACCTATCAAATAGAATAAAAAAAATTTGTTTAACATCATATGTAATACAATAGTCAATCATATGCAATAATTACAATTTGGATAACCAGAATCTAAACCAATGGAGATTTACACCCTCTTTTGGGGGTTAAAGTACCAGCTCTAGTAATTCATGCCTTGGAGAGATTAAGAACTAAGGAAGGAGAAATTGTTTTCAAACTCGTTTATTATTTTATATATATAAATAATTATTATAAATCAACTTAACTTTATAACTTAAAAACTCCATTAAGTATTAGCTATCTCAAGTCAATACCATAGGTGATGTCCTTTAATGCCTACCTAGCTCCTATGAAGCCAACAGGGCAGTGGTAACATTCCATAAAACCAAAGTTTCATTCTATTCACTGAAAAAACTTAGCATTACCATAGAACGAGATACTAATATGTGATGTGAATACCATTTAAATGCAATTTATGTACTATGAAATGCAAGTATGTTTCATTTAATGGTCAATTAAGATTTATACTAGATTACTTAGTGGCCATGCAATTTTCAAACAATCATCATTACACATTAGACAACTAGTACCAAGCAAATGGTTATCACTTCTAATATTGTAGTTTGTTATTCATTCAGTCACCATACAATATGCATTACTCCCATCTCCATACGTAGCCAATTGTCATTGTAATTATAACTTGTGCCATTATTTTACACACACAAATAATGTGAAAAGATTAGAGCTACTTACTTGTGCATTTTCCCTTAATTGTTGTAGTAGTCTATTGGGAAGTCTTGATATGGATTTATAATTCCTATAAGAGAGCACATATACATTACTAAGCATATAACTAAACTAAAATTCCTATTAACACCTAAGTATCCTAAACTCATGTCTTGAATTCTTAGTTTGTTTGTCGTTAAGGAATTGCAAGTCACTACGAATATGGTAGTTCCACTAACCGATTAGCGGGCAGGGGTTAGAGGGACAACGTCCTTTGCAAGGTTTTAGGGGTAGTACACCCCAAAAAGCTAAACAAAAATGAAGATCTAAATTTAATAAATCTTAAGAAAAGTTCACATTTTTAAATCGTAGGGATGAATTGCGGTCACTGGCTCACTGCAAGGACCACGATTAGATAGGGTAACAAATCATGATCATTTGTATAACTCACAGCTTAAATCGTAGGGTTAACTACGGGTGCAATTCAACTACGATTGAAGTTGTCACTAAAAACACTTCTCTTCAATTTCACTCAGCTTCTACCATGATTCTAAACCACAGGAGTGATTTGGCCGTGATTTACTTCACACCTAAAAGAAAAAACTTAACTTATTCCACCTTACAAACTAACTTTTCTTCAACTAATAAACAAACAAAACATGGCTAGATATAGACTTAACATAACTACTCTAAACATACTATATCTAGCAAACTCACTTAGTTAAACTGAAATCTATTATTCTTTTCTTTAACCATAGTTCAAGTATGGATGTTTAATTTAGTTTTTCCCTATTTTACTTTATGGATTGGAATGTTTATGTTTGTTAAATAAAGTCATACTTGTTCCTAAGTTTTCAATAGTTATACTATAACTCTCAAACATAGCCAAAGTTACAGAGTAAGTTTACACATGTTTTTATTATGCCTTATTCAATTTTTGTTCATTAACTTAGTACACTTGTTAAACTTAGTGTTTTACTTCTGAACAGTAAACTTTGAATATATACTAGTGTGTTTAACAAAGAAAACTTAATGTGACTTACAAAAAAAAAAAAAAAAAAAAAAAACTTACCTTAGTTTCACCGATGTTTTTTCATGTGGTTGCTTTACCTCTTTCTTCAAAAATACTAGGGATAGTATTTGAGGCATGATTTCTTAAAGATTTCGTAGTATTGAAGGTAAGAATTTGAAGAAATGGTTTGTGTTCCATTTGTAAATGTAAGTAAAATGAAAAATAGGTTTCACTGTAAAAATGGTAGCAGAAAAAGTTTTTTTTATCTAGTTTTATGTTTAATAAAAAAATATTTTGTACTAATTATATTAAATTTTTAAACTTTTCGGTATTTATCTTATGGTGGTAATGATGTCCACCTGATGTAAATTCTTCAAATCTCAATTGTTTTTTTTGTAAGCAAGAGAAAGTAAAATAGACCTAATTTGAAAATATTATTTTAGATTATGAGAAGTGGACAAGTTTACTTTTTTTATATGTTTTACGATTTTTTTTCTTTTTAAGCAGTTTTGAAAGAATTTTAAGTATAGATGATGAGAATTGAAATCTATAATGTATATAAGACGAACAAAATATGACACTATACATATATTTATTAATATTTAGATAAAACGTTAATTATCTCAAGACAAGAAAATTAAAGATAAAGTTTAAGTTTCAAGTCTCGTAAAAAGAAAATTTTTAAATTAATATTTGATCTATACTACAAAGCAAAATAATCCTTTTTAGTGTCTTTAGTGTAAATATTTTCAGTATAAATGTTTTTAATATAATATTTTTAGCATATGGACATAAAATATTTTTTGTCTTGAAATCATAAAAATTAAATAGGGTTTGAATATAATTAAACAGGGATTGAATAAACATAGTCTTTTCCTTTTTCATTTTTAGCCTAAGCATGTATTTTTATTTACTGATATAAAGCTCTGATATCATATTTATGCATGATAGTTACCTAACATTGAGAAGTTACCTGTGGAAAATGCAAAGTTTTCTAATTCCCAGGACTAATTAAGATTATCTTCTTTCAACTTATCAAAACAATATATCTATTTAATTTATATATTGGGATTATTTTATCTTTGTAAACCCTTGAATTTTTCATAACCTTAGAAAATAATCCTAGAGTTAAAGACCGAAATCAAAATCCTAAAAACAGATCCAAATTAAAACAAAATCTAAACAAGATCAAATACAAAATTTCTTAACCTTAAAAGAATAAGAACCTTCAAAAACAAGATGGAAAAATCAATAATCGTTCAACTCAAAATCTATATAATAAACAATCCATCTATCTGACATCTAACACAAAAATCGAGACAGTATATCTAAGCAAATATTCGGTGACCAAATTATAAAATCTGACCCTTCAGTTAATTTTTGAATAAAAATTTTCAATTAATATTGAAAGTTAAATTGAGTTAATACGTAACCCTAAACTCGATTAAACAATACTGAGAATCGAAAAATATTAAATAAATCATAAAGATAAAGTAAAACATAAATTTTGAACAAAAATATAACCTGGTCAGAAACCCTAAGATTTTATGATCCTATGAGTAAATCATAAAGCCAGAATTAAAATCGAATCCATAAAAGTCAAATAGGTCATCAACAAGCCCTAGTGAGACTAAATCCGACAATCCCGCGATAGAAATCCTAAAACAATAAAAACGAGATAACGTAGATTATAGTCTGTAATAATGTAATACATCCTAAAAAGATCAGATTCGTCAAAATTTAGTTCATTCGAACCCAAACGGGATCAGTTTCCAAAATTATGGTCCAACAATGCAAAACGGTAAAAATATTCTGATAACACCATTAGACTAGTAATAATATGAGGATTCATAAAATATTAGTTTCGTAATTTTTCAGTATCTAAAAATATCATATATAACATTTTTACGCTTATTTTTTTACTACCGGTAATTTATTTGTCTTGTTTACTATTCATTATATTATTTCTACTATTCATTATTATTCACCTATCTCTACTTTTTCTTACAACCTATCTCTTATAACCTACACACCTATTTCTTACATTTACTTTTCCAATATTACTTTTTACTAAACTTCCTTCATACTTTACTTACTTTTCTTCACAAAAATCAATTTTTTTAATCGCTCTCTTTATGCCTACTATTTTATTTGCTTTTTCATTTATTTAATTAACTCTAATTTTCATCCACAAATCTCTATAAATACTATATCACCCTCTATTTCTTTCACACACTTCTTAAACATACCAAAACTCTCTTAAATTCTCTCCACAAATATCCTCTCCAAAATTCTCTTCTCATCATAAAATTATTACCCACATACAACTACCAAAACATCATTCTTTCTTCAAACAACCAAAAAAAAAAAAAAATCTTAGGTAAAAATTTCTAAAATCTTCTTCATGTTCATGTAACATAACATGATCATGTTGTATGTTTTCTAAACCCATGTATATTATAAAAGCAACAATATGTTCATTTCCTGTTCTTGTTCATTTATAATTTTCATTGTTGTATTGTTATGTTTTATTTGCTCCTAATCTAACTCCTATAAATTATTAATTATATTTATGTATATATATATATATATTCTTAGAGCCTATAAACTCACTAACATAACTTTGATTTATTCATACTCTTTTATTTCTTGTAATTTATTTATTTATTTCATGCAATTTTGTTAAGACTAGTATTTCTAGTCTTAGACTTGTACTCATCAAATTAAATAATTTTTTTTTCTTTTGTTTTCTTATATTCTTGATGGACTTGCCCATGTCCAAGTCTAGGAAGCCGTGATACAAGTTAAGACTTCCCAATACTTGACTTTTATTATGTGCCTATTTTATTTCTATGTCTTTTATCTTTATATGAATTATTTTTTGTTCTTATTACTTAGCTACAAGTTCATATTCATGCATGACCATAGTGTCGTTGTCTTGATAAAATAAAAGGAGTTCTTTCTTTAATGAAGAAAATAAGACCGAACTCTTTATAAAGATAATTTTTGACACTTAGGTAAAAGCTTCCGTTAAAACTTATGATTATAATTGAACAACCACCTTTTTAAAAAATTTTCATAGGCTCATCATAAATTTTTTTAATGTTGTTTTTCTACAAAACTTCTTCAAGACGTAATTATATGGTTCCATTACTTTCTTTTCAAATATTAAAATAATTTATTTTATATTAAATTTTAATGTTGATAATTTTTTGTTATGAAAACTTCTCTTATGATCTTATTTATAAGATTTATACTCACACTTTGATAAATAATAAGAACCAAACAAGTTTTCTAAGTTAAGTTGAAAATTCACTTAGAAATAAAATCGTATACGACTTAAGAACTAAGTTTTAAGAAGTAAATTCATTTTCTCTTTATGAAATTAATGAAATATAAATAATAGTTATAATAATTTGACACCCATTTGTAACAACTCAAAATTTTAGTTTTCTTCCAACAACTCCTTAAATATCCAAATGTTGAGAAATTAATAATAAAGAAAGAGTTGTTATGATGATAATGAGTTAGAACAAGCCATTCATTTAATATCCCTCATGCTAAAACTAAAACATTTTAAAAGCAATAAAACTTAGAATGATTTTTCTTTATAACCACATAAAGCTTCATGTTTTGAAAAACAATTAGTTAAAAGAAGTTTAGTATGAAAATAAAATATTCATGAACTTTAACATAAATATAGAATCATAATTTTCTTTAATTAAGTTTCATATTTACAAAATCGAAGAATTAAAACTTTGTTTAAGGATCAAACTTAAGAAAATATACTTAGAGTTTCATGCCTCTAATGACTAAAACTATGTCTTGTAAAATAAATTATTAAGTAGAATTCTTTTCAAATATGAACCCTTTGAGGTTTGAAAATATATATTGAATCACGGTTCTCTTGTTGATTGAGTCACATGTTTATAAACTAATAAATTTAATCACAAGTCAAATAATGACTTTAACTAAACTCTATCTTTTACAAAGATTGTTTACAAATTTTATTTTTAAGACAACTTTACCAGAATCATGCATATAATATGAGTCTATGTAGATATTAAAGGGGTTTTCAACTATATAAATATTTATGTATTTGCTATGGAATTTTGGATGAAATAGAATTTAGAAAAAAATTACAAATTGAGGTTGGAATTTTCATGTTAGAACTGTACTGAGCCGTTTTCCAACCTAAACAACTTCAAATGTTCAAAATAACCTCAGAAATATATAGATCTTTTCGAGTAGGTAGAAGACGACATTTTATATGCGAAATTCCGAGTTAAAATAAGCAAGTTATGGCTATAATATGAATTTTGACGAAAATAACAAGATAGAATTTAAAAAGTTTGAGTAGAACTTCTATGAAATACTCATTCTGAGTATTTCTTTTATCTACATGATGAGGAATATGAAACTCCCCTTCTTAAGGATTACGACAACTAAGAAGATTGCGATATGGACGAGTGAGTTTTCCCTCATTATTTCATTACCTTACTTGTTCTTGTAGATAATTGCACTAGATTTATGAGTACAAGATAAAATGAATACGAATGGGGTTAAGGGTTTATCTATATATGCTTTTATATATGTGTGAGAATGGATGTTAAGCATATCGAAACCAAGAAATGATTGTTTAAGTATATCATTAATATTACACATTGTTTATGTGTGTATGATGCTTGCTTGATCACCTTTAAGTATACCATAATTATACTTGGCTTTGATATAAATTAAATGGACACGCATTGCATCTGTCGAGTCATATAATAAGGATTGCTACTCCTACAAGAGGAATCGTAAGGGCTAGAGGTCAAGCTCATTCTTAGGAAACCAAGGCATACCGGGGATACATCCCAAGGATGGGCCGTACCGGTTGATCGCTGTGAGCAGAGTGTTCGAGAACTAGTAGTGAAGATAGTAGAGATCTTCAGACCTAAATTCCTTAACCCTTGATACGGAGGGTGTAAATCCATTCTATGTATGGTTTTTTGATACCCATAAATAATTGTTTGTAATATGTGTTTGTTGCATAGCACACATAGCATATGCATGGAAACTAATTAACTTGATTGTATTTATGGTATGAATAAAGAAGGAACATCTGACTAAGCTCATTATAAGCTTACACTCCCATAGATTTTTGTTAAACAAGTCTGCTTGAGACTACATTTGAAGATCAGGACATTAAGGAAGATTGTCAGGGGATCTTCTTTTAGCTCTTATGATAGCAGTAGGAACACAAGAAGAATTTATTTTCTAATAACTCCTTTAGGAGTAAAATATGATATTTTGATATTTTAGAGATCACTAGACTATATATTTATATAGACTTGAAGACATTAGCGAAGGTATGCCCTTAAGAATTGTAATTGACCTTATTTATATTTCAAGTTAAGTATTTCTTTTGCCTTGTTACTTAATTGTTATTAAAATAAATTGTATTACTTCGACGCGTTCCCTCTGATGTGTTGTACGCCTTGTACATAATATGAAAAGCCTTTGCATGACTAAGGAAATCATTCTTGGGCTTTAATATTATATATGACGGACTGCCATGTTTAGGGTACCCCTCAGAGCATGACAATTTGTACATGCATCGCAGATGCATCTTTTGTTTGTGTTTATATATACGTAATTCATTTTCTAAACTATCATTAGCTACCCAATATAACCTTATTGGTAAAAAAAAAAAAATTCACTTATGTCATATAATTTTGTCTTTGATATATTTTATTTCTATGGGAAATTGATCTTCCAAATTCTAAACTTAAGTTAACAAAAAACTCAAGGATTATATAAGTTGTTGATAGTATAAACTATAATAAGAGCAACATCAACCTAGAATATATATGGCATGTTTACATGCAGGTGAATGGTGCATACAAGTTCCATAATATGTTGGCGTTTGCATTTAACTACATTATTTTGCCGAGGAGTGCAGGGGCAAGATAATTAGAAGTGAATGCCATTGGCATGAAGGAAATTAGTGAAGGCATTGTTTATAATATCACCACTACCATCACAATGGAATACTTTGATGCGATGTGAAAAGTAATTTTCAACTAATGCTCTAAAATTTTGAAAATTAGAGAAAACATCACTTTTATTGTGCATAGGATAAAGTCAAGAGTAGTGAGTGCAATCATCAACAAAAATAACATAATAGCGAAACCCTAAATTAGATCAAACATGCGATTGCCAAACATTTGAGTGGATAACACCCAAGGCTTTTGAGCATGATGAGATGAGTGTTGAAAGGACAATCAAGTGGACTTGCCAACGTTGCAGGCATGACAAGGTTGGGAGGAGGATGGGGACGGCTAGACATGAATGTGATGACACTTAACAAAATGGTTAGGGACATCTACATGTGGATGGCACAACTGAGAATGTCATATCTCTTTTGGTAGGACACAAGCAAAAAGAGTATGTGGAGATCAAGTAATGTAAAAGTTTGATGGGGCAGAGATGACCCCTAGTCTTTTATTGAAGAAGAAGTTTACCTGTCTGGGAATCTTTAATGCTAATAGAGGAGTCATCATAATTAATAGTATAATTATTATTGAAGCATGGTTTAATGACATATAAAATGTTGTATGTAAGAGAAGGTACTACAAGAACATTCTTACGATGTATAGGGTGATCTAAAGTGTGTATAGTGAAGTCATCAGTGTGGGTTATAGATAATGGGCCTCCATTACCGACTAAAGCCTTATTAATACAAACATAAAAAGTTAGATTAGTGAGTATACCTACATCAGGAGTCATGTGGTGAGCCACTCCAAAGTTTATGTACCGTGTAGCTTCATAAGATCATCCTATGGAGAGAGTGGCATTCGTCTTGGGTACAATCATGATGGACTTATTGTACCTATGATAACAAGAAATGACTAGGTTTTGAGATGTTTCATGAATCTAGCAAATAATCTCAAGGTTAGTGGTAGATGACATTAAACACAAGTCACGCTTTCTATATTCCGATTGGTCACGGCTATGATCGTGATTGTATTTTCAGGAGATAAACAATGTTAGTTGAGTTTGTAAAGTGGTAGGAATCGAAACTGAAGTTTCATCTACAACATGATATCTAGTCCATTGTTCATTTTGGAATGTATCCATGGATGAAATGGAATGTGACAATGTTGAGTGAATTGAATGGAGAGAGATAGGATTAGTGGTTCAAAAGAGGGAGTTTGGAGAAAGAGCATTGGTGGTTTAGAAGAGGGAGTTTGGTAGATTAAGGGTAAAGGTGGCTTGTGTTAGAGAGAGAGACAGAGAGAGAGATAACTTTGCGATTTGTGTCTATGGGTTTTGTTGACGATGGTTGACAAAGTGGATGGCAGTTTGAGGTTTATGTTAGAGAGAGAGAGAGAGGGGTCTGAATTTGTGTGTATGGGCTTAAACTCTGGTGAAGAAGAAGAAGAAAAAAAATTGATATATTAATTTTGTTTTGGTTTTCCTTGCTTTGATACCATAATACAAATGAAGAATAATTGTTTTATTGAGTTTAGAATGGGGTTTACAATACAAAGAAGATTTATATATATATATATATTTATATATGATGAAATCTTAACCTTATGGTATGGAAAGGACTAAAAAGACCTTTACATAATAAACATAAATTTTAAAAAGAATATATACAATGATAGAATATATATATATTATTATATTTACATATGGTGTGGTGCCAAGTTATCTCTGTGTTGCTTATTCAACAAAGAATAAAGATAATAAGGTGCAAATTATTGCATCTATGTCTACATGTGAATCTATGTGAACTTGATCATGTGTGCGCGTTTGTGGTATATTGTATTGAACTTTAGCCATTTCTTTTATTTTTTTTAGGTACAAGTGGTGCATGTATAAATGGTTGTGTTGTAGGTTACAACTGATAAGTAAGTTTAAGAATATTGCTAGTATTGAAGACTTTCTAAATAATGAATAATAGACATGTGATGATTTATGAAATAAGGACTATAAGAATTATTATGGTGAACTCTCTTAGTATATGTTAGTTGAATTCATGTAGATTATGAGATGAGACTCATGTGACTATTTATGATAATAAATATGCGGGGATGCAATTGGACCGAGTTTTGAGTGGATTATATGAACTTGAAATCGACTTACTACATTATAGGGTTTATCAAACCTGACCTTATAATCTTGTAGGGTTTTTTTAACTATACTTAAACATGCCCTATAAAGTTTGTTTTAGAACCTGGAACCCACCTAGTTCTTCAGGTTATATTTCTCTCTTCTCTCTCTTTTTTTCTTCCTAACGTGTTTTCGAATTTATATAATAAATTCAAGAGAAGTTGGTGCTTCAAACACACATTTTCTATTTAAGGAAAAATGAAAATATACTTATGGGATTGATAGAATATATGATAGAGAGAGGAGAGGCTAGGGTTAAGTTAATTTTGGGATTTTTTTTTCTTTTTAGGTTATGAAATGGATATTCATCGGATATCTTATAAGATTCAAACTTAACCCTAAAACCTTGTAGGGTTTTTACTACTTTTCTAAACTCATCTCTATTATCCTATAGGGGTTTTAGTGAACTGGACGGATCGAGAAATCTACAGTAGTTCGACTCGAGAACTCTATAGTAGCTCGCCTAGTCGCGTCCTTATAAGTATGTAAGCTGATATAATTTGAAGTCATCAATATATAAGAAATTTTGAAGTTATTAATGATGTAAATTATGGGTTTTTAGCAGTTTTTAAGCTTTAATGTGTTTATACTGCTTATGGAATGATGTAAAATATGGATTTCCAATAGGTTATAAGCTTTAGTCTGTTTATATCAATTATAGACATACAGCGAGTTGTAAATGACTCTAAGTGTCATAGTTGTATCTTTTATATATAATGATATTATGGATTTAGTGGTTTCAATGGTGTTAATAATATCCCTTTCCACTTAATCTTGCTATTGCCTTCGTACGAAGTGCACTTTACATTTCGCAAACTATAAAATATGTAGGTGCTCGGCATACTTGCTCCACAAGTGCACTTCCTTGTGATGAGGACGAAAAGACCTTGAGCCACGATTTATATGATACAAAGAAATGGTGAAAAAGGGAAAAAGCAGACACACATAATGGTCTTGAATCTCTTGATTTCGTCGAAGACATGTTTACTGTCCTATGAAAGTTGGGGAATTTTTTTTGAATTTGTGTCCTTGTATCCTGATCTAACCTTAGGAACAAAGATATTTTTGGAAGGGGAGGATGAGATCGGGGGGAAAAAAACTCCTATAACATTTAAGGAAAAATAATTGAAACAGAATAGACTCGATTGAAAGATTTAGAATTCATGCCAATCGGTTATAAAAAATTTAATAAATAGGTGTTTGTTTACTTAAGTAATTTGATTGTTATTCTTTTTTTTTTTTCGTTTTTCCTTTCTTAACTATTAACATCATTTTGAAACGGTTTGAGATCGTACATTCGCCGAGATTAGAAATTACATGTATCTGTTACAAAATCAATAGTCTAATAAATTTCTTATAAAGTTAGAACTCCAAAAAAAATTCCTTAGACTTTTTTTTTTATAATAAAAATACATGATTTTTCCCATAAATCTTATCTTTTTATTGCCATTTTTAATATAATTATGATACCAAACATCAGCAATCCAAACATATTAAATAATTTTTAATGTACGATGCTCAAATATAAAAATCTAAAAGATATATGATTTGTTTGAATTATCGGATTTTTATTAGTATCGTATCTATATTAAATTAGTATCTATAATTATTTGTATCATATCTATATCGTATCTATTTGATCTATTGCTGAGTAAAACTGTTAGTTTTTTTATTAGTATTTATTTTATCATAATTATTTATTTAAAAATAATAAAAAATACTAAAATATGATAAAATAAATAGTCCCAGTTAAAACGAAAAGATAATAAGAAAATTGATGTTCTATGATATTCATTATTCAACAAGAACGACGCGAAAAAGTGGAAGCTACTTCTTGATATTTATGGCTGCATAATCACTTAAGATATTGATTTAGTGATCTAGATATAATAACTTAATCAATGCTTAGCATGCAAAATATCTAAGATCACTTTCATTATAAGTATCTAGAAATATCTAGAAAAGACCCTTTTAGAAGTTAGGTCCGAAAGTTAAAACCTTTGGCTCTCCGACTTCCACGTAGACATTTGCTTTTCCATCAAAATTAAGCTTGTCATTTTCCTTCTTGCAAGATTTCACAAAACACCAAATCACAAAAAGAAATGTATTTAAAAAATCCCTATCATTCATTTTGATTTCCAGTTCCTTAAATCTAATCATTGCCCCATTATTAAAATATCTCCACTTTTGTTTTCTTGTTTTGCCTTTAGACACGAAACCGTTTAATATCACGAATTTTTATCTGAAAATATATCAAATTTAATTTCAATAGTTTATATAAACATTTAATTTAGTATATAAACTTTAAAATAATCAAACTAACATTTAGTTAAACTTTTAGTATTTTTCACTTCCAATCTAACATGGTTTGTTTATTTGTTCCTTTTACCAATCAAAAAATGACATTTATCTAGTTTACTAATAAAAAATGATAACTTATCAGTGTTAAAAGGATTTAAGAAAATAGTAAAAATTTAATAATACACCTATTGTTTTCATGTTAGTAAATAAAGTAAAATAAATGATGTGAAGAAAATAGTAAAAGTAGTTGAAAAAGTAAATTGATAACAAAGTCCACTACTAAATAAAATACTTATATAAAGATTGGCAATTGAATTTGATGTTTGCACAACTATTTTCTTTACTCTAAATGTTGTTTAATAGTATCATTGGTACATTTTATTGAAAATTAAAATATAACTATAAAAGTTTGTTGAATTATTATTTTATATATAAAATAAAAGACATATTGAAAAATTTTAAGGCGATACAGGAAATTCATTACTCAATCATTTGCGTGTGTATATATATGACACGTGCCATCGATAAAACTATTAAACTCATTTTTCTGAACGTCAAAAAAAGAATTATGTGTGTGTGTATATATATAATAATAATTAGTAAAATACTAATACAAAATCACATCTAATAAAGGACCCAAACCTTCACCTTCATTTTTAGGCCTCGGGTGGTGGATCGAATGAACACTAAATTGCGTCATCACGGCAGCGATGGATTTTAATCTTGTCTTCCTTCTCAATAAAGGCGGGGATCGTGATTTTGTATTAACACATATGTTGCATATTTCATATGGGATATTAGTAGTTGCATGTATCAAATGTAGTTATATCTAAATTATATATATCAAATGTCATTTTTTTTATGTAAGTAAATTACCAGATGTGATTTAGCCATATATCAAACTTTTAACATTGCATCCCATAAGTACAAAAATCACATTTAATAGATGCTATTTTGTAATGAAAATCATCTTATTTATATTTAGATTGTTTTCTTTAGGATTAGTAGACATGTCTTTGAGCTTTGAATAACTATAAATATTAATATAAGATATAATTTAATAATATAATTATAATTATATATAAATCCAAATCCTTTTAGTTAACTTATACAATTTGTTCTCATTAAAAAAAATGGAACCTTGAAATTTTCTAATAAACCATACATGGACTTTGAAACAATGATTTGCTTTTTATCTGCATCAGGATATATATCAAAATGATATGTGTAAATATATTTAATTTGTATTTATATTTTATTTGTATTTGATATTTTCATGAGAACTTGTCAACTTCTTTTAATTGTATCTATTTTTTTTTTTTTTGGATTCGAACCTGATCCTTCTAAAAGACTAGGGAATATACTATTAGAGTACAATGGCACCATTTATATTTATTTTTTTATAAATAATATATTAAAAAATTTAAAAAAAGTATATGTCAAACAGTAAAAGACCCCAAATTTGGATATCAGCAGTAGCACACTTACTAAAATATCTACCATTTGTTTTATTGATTTCTCAGAAAACATAGGCCCCAGCAGGCCCCACCTAATGATATTTCCGCTCGCTTTTTCTTCCCCGCTTCTGCACTTCTCACCCACGCCCACGCCCACGCCCACGCCCACGCCCACAGACAGTCTCCCTCTCTCTCATCACACGCTTGGTCTCTCGTCTCTTTCCGCCGCCCCCCGCCGCCGATGTCCTCCGCCACCTCCACCTCCAACTCCACCCCCGATGACCTCCAAACCCCAACACTCGACAAAGAGCTCTCCAACCTTCTCCACTCCATCACCGAGCACGGCGGCTACGCTTACTCCTCCATGACCACCCTCGCTGCCTCTGGCGACCTCCGCGCTGCCGAGGCTTCCCGTGAGATGGCCTGGGAGCAGCTCCACTCAGGTCCCTGGCACTCCGTCCTCCCTATCTGGCGCGACGCCTACTCCATGTCCTGCCTCCACGTCGCGAAGATTCAGTACCGCAATGGAGAGGTGAAAGAGGCACTTAGGGTTTTGGATTTAGGGCTGATTATGGGAGGGATGGTGTTGAGGAATGATTTGGAGATGGCTGTGGAGGTAGTGAATGGTAAAGCTAGGGTTTTGAGAGGGGAGAGGGAGAATGGAGATCGGATGGTGGTTGCTGAAGGGATTGATGAAGCCGAGGTGAGGTTCGTCTGCGATTCTGTTTATCGGATTTGCCAACATTTTGCAAAGTTTGTGGTTGAATTCAATAATTTGGAAAGAGCATAGGGCTAAATTAAGCAATAAGTATCTTTTTTGGGATCGAATTGCATAATCTTTGAAATTTAGGGACCTTTTGTGTGTGGAATGTGCGGTCAAATGAATCAACGTTTAGCACACCATAGCGTGAAAGTCAATCGGTTAAAATTTGTTTATAGGACACTGTTTTGACTTCTGCACAACTCGGTTTGTGAATTGTGGAAGTACAAGATCCAGTATCAGCAACAACATGAAGTTTTAGTTAGAACAAGGCAAGGAATTTTGTGGCTAGAAAGAAAGGAAAGGGACCCTTGAATTGTTCCGAATGCAAATATTGACAGGAGGAAATTGTGTATATGAAAGAATTATAATGTGATTTGCATGTAGAATGTAGTGTAAGTAATGTAGGATTTCAAGTTGATTTCGTGTTTTCTTTTTGGCTTTTGGAGTTGGATTTTGTTTGGATTATCTCTTTTTGTGCCTTACTGGATTTACCATTTGTTTAAAAGACAAGTATATGATACTTGATAAGGAGGGGTTGTTCCTAAGGCCACACTTTTTTCAGCAGATGGTAATGTGCACAAATCAAAAAAGTTAAGGGGTCTGAGCTAAGCTTGATTTATGGGTAGTCTCTTGTCATGTAAAATTGTTTTTCATTGAAAATAACACGTACTCATGATATTTTTGCGCATTTGGTTGTGATTTGTAAAAATATGTGTGAACGCTTTTTGGCATTTGAAATTGCGTAAGTCATGTTCCTAAAAAGTGCTAAGATTTTTCCTTCCAAGGCATAATGTTTTCCACTTAAATGAATGTTTTCAGCTTACAAAATAAATGAAAATAAGGTAAATGTTTCCTGGAAAATGTTTTTCCAAAAAACAAAATAGAGCCCAAGTTCAATTTTGGTTTAACTGATATCTTGGCTTTCTTCGTCCTTCCTTGCAATCAGGTATGGATGTGCAGCCTTACTGCCTTAGTACATATTTGTTTCCTCTAATGGGTGGAATTACTGCATAGTTTTTTATTTTGAGAAATTGAGTGTATAGCTAGGATGCTTGGGCTCTTAAGGTGAAAATTTCCAATCAGCTGAATCTATTAGAAGTTATTCTACAATTTTGAATCATAGAGAACTTATTTTCTTCTGGTTTTTGGAGGAGTAATGTAGATGGAAGTAAATTATAGGAAAAAAATCATGATTCTTTCACTTTCTGGAATTTCTCTTCCTCTTTCATTTACTCATGAAACAGGGGATGTTTGACTGTCGGATTTATTCATTTGGCTTTTGCTTTTCTTTCCATCTTCCTCAAAGCCAAGGAACAGGGATATATATATATATATAAAAAAAAAAAAAAAACAAAAACACCATTAGTGTTTAATTTCTGTTGAAGTAAATTTAGTGGTTTCTTTTGGATTTAGTCTGTTGGAGGAAATTTGCATCATACACCTTGAATATGATCATTCCATTACTTTTGATTCATTAAAAAGGGGTGATGTTTTATATGCCTGCAGCTAATTTGAATCAGTGAAAGTGCTTCAACTGCTCTTCCTTTATGCTTACAGGTGCTTCGGGTTCTGCCCTCAAAATCACTTTCACTAAAAATTGTTGCAAAGAGGTCAGCATTATCGTTGGAGGTGTTTCTTCGTGAACATTTCTTGATGGGTTCTCCAGTTGTAATAGCAGATTGCATGTCCCATTGGCCAGCCAGGACAAAGTGGAATGATATGGATTATCTCAAGAGAACTGCTGGTGATCGCACTGTCCCAGTTGAGGTGATTAAGCTGGTTTTCTTGTCTTGAGTTCAACTTGTTGCTAGCTAGTTATATATCCTCTTTTAGTCTCTGAAATGTCAAATGCTTAGCAATATCCCACATTCGTTAGAAGTATTTTGCATAGATAGAGAGCCTTCTGCTTCTGGTTCATCAAAATGGTATTCTATACAGTCTTGGTCTGCTTTGAATTATCAAAATATGGCACTGGATTAACACTTTAAAGCAGTATGTACTCCATAGGGTTGTGGTAGAACTACGTAGTGTGAGCCAGGGAAGACTATCTTTGAAGCAAAGAACAAGATCATGAGCTTGAAAGGCAATATGTTAAGGTTGAAATGCATCAGAAAAGCACAAAGAAGAGTGTAGTTTCTGTTGAAGCATCGCCTAAAAGGGTCTTGCGAATGCATGCCTTGGTTGCTTGTTGAGAGGCCAAAAGTGAAGCATGTCACTCATTGAACAATAACAATATGAAAACGTGAAAGTTTTCTTCTTTTGGCCTCATCAAAAGTGATTTAGGGCACCCATTATCAATTTTAATTTAAAATAGGGAAAAATGCATATAATCTCCCTAAATTTTAACCTCAGTGCAATCCAGCCCTAAACATTCAGATGAAAGGTTTTTATTTTTTATAAATATGAACCAAAGAATTTTGTTTAAACAAGTAATCAACTAATTTTTTGTTGGAAATTGAGCTTGTTATTGTTGCACTCATGAGCAATCCTCTAACCATCATCCATCAGTTTACACATATGTAATTATGTTAGCAGTGAGCTTGGGACTTCATTGTCATCTCGCTTCTTCTTGCTCACTTCTCTGTTGTACTGTGTTTTAGTTAAAGGGAAAATTCACATTTTGGCTACTAAATTTTGGTTTCTAGTCAATAAACTTTCTGTTGTACTGTGCATTGCTGGAATCCATTATGTGGAAAGTAGATAAACTTGCCTCCTTTTACCTCGTGAGAAAAACAAGATGGAGGATTTGAGTAAAAGAAGTCAAATGAAAGCTGAATTTTACAACTTCCATGAACTAGAGATTGGATATTGCTGATATTACTTGAACAATTAACATATTCCGTCCTGTGTAACTGAAAGCTGGTAAAGCTTTTAATGCTTTGTAGGTGGGAAAGAATTATCTGTGTCCTGAGTGGAAACAGGAATTAATCACGTTTTCTGAGTTCCTTGAGCGGATTCAATCAAGTGATCATTCTGCCTCTGGCCCCACATATCTAGCCCAGCATCCATTGTTCGACCAGGTATCTATATATGCTGAGGAACATCTTGTTTTCTATCCAAGATAACTTCCTTTCTCCTCTGTCATCATTAACTTTTTAAGGAAAAAATAATTAACCCAAAAAAATTTTTTAAGGGAAAAATGCAAATTTAACTGTTAAAGTTTGGCTGTATTTCTATTTGTGCCCCTTCAACTTATTTATTTTATTTAGTTATTTTCATTTGAGTCCTTGAACTCTTTAATATAGTCAGAATAAGTCCTGATATTTGTATGTTTTGTTAAATATTGACGTGTTCACCTGTTGCTTGGCTCATGATAATGTAATTTGGCAAGATCTTATTATTAACTTGTCTGCATTAGTCCTATAATAACTTGAAAGTTTTCAAAAATTAGATAAGAAAAAAGAAACCTAAGAGGGGGAGGTGGTGGTGGAAGGCTAACCAGCCACCTCCAAGGCTCTTAGGTTGCCACCCACCTTCATGCCAACATATCAATCACAGTGGTTAAAGAAGATAAGGTGGGCAAGATGAATTTTCCTTCTGAAGACATAAGCATGCTTAACTTGATTTCAAATAAGTGAAACGGCATTTGTAAACTAAGGTTGCAGGTTTTTAGTCTGATATCTCTGGTAATTTGTATGCTTGATTAGGTGACATAATTTCCTGTTTAGATTAACCAAATGGTCCAACCGGTTCTTACCTTAGGTAATCATTCCTCACCACCCACCCAAACGCCCCCCACCCCCCCCACCCACCCACCCCCCCCAAAACCCCAAAAAAAAAAAAAAAAAAAAAACCCAGTTTTTGTACATTGGTTGATTATTGCTGGCTCAGCTATTGGCAGGGCAGGAAAAATGCTTAGCCCTAGATTAGTTTAACAAAGATCTGATTTGGTTCAGTCAGTATTAGATAATCATTGTCTATATTCCTACCCTCCACGGTTGGCTGGCTGCTCCTGGTTTTGCGGCTGCCAGCCATGGAAGGAGCAGCTCAGTTTTATTCTTCCCACTCCCCTCCCTCCCTCCCTCTCAGAAATTTATTCCTGGCTTTTCCAATTTATTACTATAATAATAGTTAGTAGTAGTAGTAGTTACCGTAAGCCAATTATGAGGTGATATGTCTCAATAGTTAACAGAATATTTAATGAAATTAACGAAAGGATTTCTGTCCATTCTGAAAAGTGCGGGGGCTCCAGTGGAAAAATAAAAAAGTTGAATGGCTGAAATAAAAATGCCAGCAAATGTTGAGAACTAATTTTATATCTTTTTCTTCTCTTTTCTTTTCTTTTTTTTTTTTTTTTTTTTTTATAATTTTTCTAATGGTAGATAAATGAGCTACGGAATGATATCCTTGTTCCTGATTACTGTTTTGCCGGAGGTGGGGAGTTAAGGCCTCTGAATGCTTGGTTTGGTCCTGCTGGAACAGTGACGCCGCTGCATCATGACCCACATCATAACATTCTTGCCCAGGTATTCAGAGTGGACTATTTAACTTTCGGTACAAGTAAAAATTGGGTTTTAGTGAGCTTATTTTGGTGGCATGTGGTACAATGATATGCTTGCAGGTTTTGTTACAGACTTATTAATGTCCTTGTACTTCAATTTAACCCAAAAAAATTTCCTAGTACCTTTACAATATCCATTCCTTTTTCAGGTTGTGGGTAAGAAGTATGTTCGGCTGTATGCTGCATCTCTGTCAGAGGAACTTTATCCTTACAATGAAACCATGCTATGCAATTCCAGTCGGTACTTGCTCTCTGGTCTTTGCATTGATTTTGAAGGGATAGAAAATGCATATTCTGTTTTCTCTTCCCTTGTTCCTAGGGAAAAATGTATAGGAGTTTCTGCAGTACGTGTTTTAGCTTCATGTCACATGATAGACATGATGACTGGTTTTTGAGCACTTCTTTAAGAACCGTTTGCATGCAAGCACATCTTTTGTAGAGGCTTTTACCTGATTCGCTTTGTGCCAAAGAAATTCATTATTTTCTTTCCTCCTTGAATTTGTACCTTTATGATAAGAAGAAAAGAGATTCAAAGCTGATGATAAATTAAGTAATGGATGATGACCCCTTCCGAGATCTTGGTTTTTTCAACTTTTTATAATATACAAGTAGATCATGTAGTTGTTGGAGGACTAATTACATGATTTTGTGAAAAGATGGATGACAGGATTAGAAGAATCAATTTTGTACTCATAGAGCATTAAGCCGATGCATGTTATTGACTAGTCTGTAGTAAGCTTGAAATAAATTCTGTTTAGTGAAAATTTGGGATGGCTTACTTCTTATTCTTTGATTAATTTGTTTTTCATTATCATCTTTGAAGGTTGATCTGGACAACATAGATGAGAAGGAATTCCCGAAGATAGATGAACTTGATTTTATGGACTGTATTTTAGAGGAAGGTGAAATGCTTTATATCCCACCAAAATGGTGGCATTATGTGAGATCTCTTACTACTAGTTTTTCTGTTAGCTTTTGGTGGAGTGACTCCCAAAGCTCAACTACATCCTGATATCCTGATATGCGCACTCTTCTATTCATCCCTGTGCTAGAATTATATATATTTCTTTAACATAGTCATTGGGAAATTGTCATGGCTGCTATGTTTCCCATTTAAAAGGGACTATCATGTATCCTCTAATGCTGCTATGTCTATATTTATGATTAATGGTCTGTTTAGGCATGTTATGTTTGCGTTGTTAAGGCACACCTTTCTCAGTTATTTTAACGAACCATACAATTAAATCGTTTTGGGAAGTCTACAATGCTATGTTTGAATCGTTTGATTGACCCTTCAGTCATAATCTTCATACTTGATATATGAGCTCCACTTTTTGGGCTTGGGCGTAAGTCATTCTTATTAACAGGATCGTAAATTAGCTGAGGTGAGTCCAGTAGTAAGAATTTTTTAAGTTGAATTCATTTAAAAAATTAGCAAACTTGAGTCGAGAAAATTTTTAAATATAGGATCTAAGTTTTGACTTATATATATATATATATATATATATATATATTATAATAATATATATATATATATATTATATCAACTTTGAGTTTGACCCAATTAAAAATTGAGCATGGCCGGGTGGAGCTTGGGTTAAGCCGTTCTCACATAACTTACAAGCATTAATGTAAAAATATAATAGATGGGTGGAGTATAATATCTGAAAATGAAAACTTCTATTAAATGTATTTTATATCTTGCTAATTAGTGGAATATATATATCAAGTAAAAGTTAGTTTTTAGATTTAGTTATACCTTAGAACTCGTAAGCCTATTTCTAAATCTAAATATATTTGCTCACGGGTTTAAATTAGGACTAGTTGAGGTATTGAAGGGTTAGGTTTAATTTGTTTGAAAATCATCAAGCTTGAGTTGGAGCATGGATTTTTATTGGGTATGAATTTTGGGTTTAAACCTAGCTCATTTAACTAATTGAGCTTTGTTTTAAGCTTGATTTTGGCTTACATATAAATCAAGTCGAGGTTGTAAGTATTCCATTTTTGCTTATTAATATTTTAATTTATAGTGAAAATGAGTTATATTTAAGTGTACAAATTACATTTGAGAAATAAACACAAAAAAATATAATATAGTAATAATGTATAGTAATAAAAAATATAAATAATAATATAAAAAAGGGGAGAAAAGAAAAATAAGAACAGGAAAAAAAGTAAAATAAATAATTAGGTTCAGAAAGCATAAAATAATAAAAGATAATATGAGCTTAATATAATATAAGTTTTAATTGTGTATCAGTAGACAACGCACTCGCAACAACATAGTTAAAGTTAATTACATGCAAGATTGGTAGACGAAGAAAAAAACTAATAACATTGCATAAATTGCATAAAATACATGAAAAAGAAATAAAAAAATTAATAAAATAACACTCTAATACATTGTAATTATTATTACAAAGTTTATAACACATGAATTGTAGTCATAATTATTTTGTTTCATCGAAGACGTAGTCAAATACCTACAAAACAAATGAAACATTAGAAAGGGAATTTATATAATCAAATTATACTTCTATGAGTGACTTGGTAATTAATTTATTAAACTCCTTCTATAGCAGCTCATTTGCAAAAGTTTTAGTCTTGAAGAACTGCATTTTAAATGAAATATAGTAGAGTAAATGAAATAAATAGTTTATACTTATTAAATTGAAAAAAAAAAATTGCCTTAAGATGGAATTTTAAACCTTATTAAGATAGAATTTGACTTATGAAATAGTTTTCACTTTATAAAATGAAAGAAGCAACCTATTTAAATTAAATAAAAGCTAACATATAAAGGGGACGATGTTTGATAATATCACACTGTAACAACAATCTTATATGATAATCATAATTAGATTTATCTTATCTATCATATTTCACATATTGTTCGTGTTGTACTTGATGATTAAACTCATCTTTATATCTGCAAGTAATTGACAATATAATGAAAAGGAAATCATACTTTTGCATGTAATTAGCAATGCAATATCTAAAAATTATAAAATAGAAGTTATGACCTTTGTTTATAGAGTGGTATACTACTTGTGTTGCTGAAGCTTTCCAATTTCTTGTTTTATCATCTTAATCAATGTTCTTTTGTTAGTTTTAATAGAGAATGCCTAACCAAAACTATAAATCCTAACATAATCTCTCTATAGGAGGAAAAAAACTTATATAATTAGTAAAATTTCATACCTTCTTGGAATTGTAAAGTCTTAATCCAAAAGGAAAAAAAAAATAATAAAAAGAAAATATACGTATTAGATATAGATGCTGTATAAGGGGACTGTTAAGAACATATTGAGGAAATCTCTAAATTAGTTAACCAAGTATCAAGAGGAGTTACATAATTTAATGTGAATTAAAGTGAATGTACGATAAAACGTGGAATAAGTTATACTTTATTATTCCTTCAAATGGGTGTGGAGACGAAAGAGAAAGTTCTCACTTAAATTATAAAGATGATCAAATAATAATATTAGAGAGATTAATCAATTACCATATAAAACATATATGATAAAAATGTACGACAAATGAAAAAGGTTATGGCTTAAATTATATAAATAGATAGATAGATAGATATAGAAGAATAGGAAGAATATATTTAAATAACAATGATGATTCTTTTCTTTAGTCAATATTCTCAAATGTAATGATAAGTTTATTTCCTTAAATAAAATGATCAAATAATAATATTATAGAGATTGATAAATTACCATATAAAACTACATGATAAAAATATGCGACAAATGAAAGGATTCTAGCTTAAATTATATAAAAGATAGAAAGAATAGATTTGAATAGCAATGACGATTCTTTTTTTTAGTTAATATCCTTAAATGCAATGATAAGTTTATTTCTTTAAATAAAATGATCAAATAATAATATAAGAAAGATTGATAAATTACCATATAAAACTATATGATAAAAATGTGTGACGAATGAAAAGGTTCTAGCTTAAATTATATAGAAGAAGATATATAAATAGGTAAATATAGATTAAATAGTAATGGCGATTCTTTTCTTTAGTCAATATTATTAAATGTAATGATAAGTTTATTTCCTTAAATAAAATGATCAAATAATAATATCAGAGAGATTGATAAATTATTATAAAAAACTATATGATAAAAATGTGTGACAAATGAAAGGATTTTGGATTAAATTATATAGAATATAGAAAGAATAGATTTAAATAAAAAACGACGATTCTTTTCTTTAATCAATATTCTTAAATGTAATCATAAGTTTATTTCCTTAAATAAAATGATCAAACAATAATATTAGAAAGATTGATAAATTATCATATAAAACCATATGATAAAAATGTGTGACGAATGAAAGGGTTATACCTTAAATTATATAGATAATTCTGGACCTAATTAAATAGTCTATAATGGGTTGACATATTTTCTTGAGCCTAATTTAAAGCCTTAAAATCAATTTATATATAAACCATGACAGACCAATATTTTGTATGGTAAGATATGCACAACATTCAAAATCTCATGAGTTTGAGTCTTGGTAAGAGCAAAGGCGCATTTTGTATTTTTTTTAGCCTAAAAATACCATGTGGCATGTTGCGATTAGTTTGTGTGGTGCTGACATCATCATCTTGAATCTCTATATGCCCAAATTTGCGCACCTACTTTGCTTGGATTGCCATGTTTGAGGACATTTTTTACCACTTTAATTTTGGTGAAATCATGAAGTAGACATGGAATATTATGAGTGGCCTTGATTCATGGTTTTAATGGATCAAATTTTATCATGAATATTGAGAAAAATTTTGTCATTGGATGAAGCTCTATCCTTATTAATGGTGATTTTTGACCGAAAGTGAGCAAGATGAAGCTTTAAAGAAGCATCATATGAAAAAATATGCTTGAAATATTTGTTTGTGTTGCACGAGCTGAATCTAGGCCTGTAAATACTCAAAGATAGATCAGAGAGATGCTAGGGGTTGCTGACGCGGCCACTTCGATGTTAAAGTTTGTCCTTGGGTAAGAGTAGGGTTTATACAAATAGAATGTCAGATAACTTGCTATTATGTCTATACTCTATATTTTTATTGTTCTTTTTTCTTATCCTCTTGCCAAGGAGGCAGGGGGGTATTTATACGTTTTTAAGGATTGTGCTAGGATAGCTAATACAAAGCTTGGTATTGGGTGTGGAGATGGTACTCCAATTGGTGAGTCTAACTTCATGGAGTATGGTTGAGCTGCTGATCTCCCCCCGATCATGAAGTGTGACTAGGATGTATGTTATAATCGAGAAAGATGAGGGCCTGAGGGCAAGGACTTGGCGTCGGGTTAGGTTGAGGCCGAACTGGTAGTCGCAACGACCTGATGAGCTCGAGGAGATGTCTCAAGGTGAAGGCTTAAGGGTAAGTTTAGTCCTGTAACGCATAGTTGAGGTGTTATGCTCTTTAAGGCCTCAAGGTCGGCATGTATTGAGTTGCCATCTCCTACGACTTTCAGGGTTGTTAAGTTTTCTGGGCCCAAAAGACTGAGTGGGCTTAAGGCTATATTTTACGGTCAACAGTTTATATTACTTGAAATTCACAAAGTCAAGACTAATTGAGTCAAAAACCTTAACCTTTTGCTAATTCAAGTTGAATAAAATTGATTGCTTTCTTAGTTTATTCGAGCTCCAAAACTATAAGTAGGAGCTAAAACATCACATTTATCATGAAAAAATTATAAAGAAATACTCATAGTCTTATAAAGTTTGGATTCAAGCAGTCCTTACAAGCTAGGGTTTTTGAAGAAAAAAATCTTTGATTCCTAGTCACAGATAAAATTGAGTAAAATTGTTTTGTATAGGAGGGTTTCTGGTAAGTTGGGCTATCGATTGATAGCTTGGGTTTGAGCTAGGGACATTGATAGTTGCCTCGTGACCACCACCACTATCTGCCAAAGCAAGCTCAAAAGCACCACTTATAGGCATTTTTGAACTGTGCGGCCACTACTGGACTACTGCTCTATCTTCCTATGGCCTATTTGACATGCTCGTTGGCTGCCAACATCGCCGGATCTACAGTTTCCCAAATTGTCGGCCGCTATAGGAAATTTGGGTCATAAAACTCGAGGATCCAACCCATCTGCCTCGTTTGATCCTACCTAACCCCTTTGGTCCAAGATCCACTCTCCCATTTTGAACTTCAGTTACGTTTTAACTTCTTTTTTTAGTTTATTTAATTATTTAATTGCTTTAATAATAAAAAAGTGAAGAGAAAAAAAGAGAAAATAAAAAGAAGAAATAAAAATAAAAATAATGAAAATATGTGTGATGAAGGATAGTTTAAAAAAAATAAAAAATAAAAAAGAAAAATAATAATAAATTAAAAAAAATAGAAAGACCATAGGGAATCGTTAATGTATATTAAAGGAATAAACCTTATCATCTAGAAAAATCAAATTTCAAAAGTAAAAGTAAATTTGATAGTTTTATAGGCTTCAACACTTAGAAGATGTTAATTTTGCCAAAATAATAAAAGTTAAGAAACTTAAAGTGAAATGAGTTTTGAAATTAAAATTGACGAACATAATAAATTTTTTATAAAATGAACTACATATGTTTGATCTTGACTAGTAGGTATGTAGGCACGTCAGGTGAGACTTAAGAAATGAAAAAAGATTTTATTTTTACTTATATTATAAATATCAATATGATTTGTATTTATCCGTAAATATTATTAATTTTAAATTATTATTGTAAATAATAATTAAATTACTTTGTAAATTGTAGCAATAGCTTGTACATATTATCCTCTATAAATATCTTAAATGTTAATAAATTTTAGAGCATTAAAAGGATATACTTTAAATTAACAATTTTGAAGCTGATAATTATATGATTTTGATAGGATAGTCCTTGAACCTATGAAAACTCTGGTTTCTAAAGAAATTGATTTTAAGTTAGTTTTTACTCACAAGATTAGTTGTTAAGTTGGGGTCAAACTACCAATTAATCCTTTTTTTTTTTTTACTTTAGTCGAGTCACGACTCCTAAAAATTTTTCAAAAAGCACATCTCTTTTGATTCCAAGTTGATAATTCATATCAAATGAGTTAGGGTTTTAGTATGAATCGAATTAAAAGTAATTAAACCATAAAATGAAAATTCCATGCTTAACGGCTTGGTGAATTCATTGGGGAATGTTGGTTTATAAGAGGGCTAGTCACCTAAAAAATTCTTAAGCTAAAGATTATTCCTTTGATGCTCAATTTTTGTATATTATTTGGATAATGCTTAATTTGTAAATAGTTATACTAACTTTTTCCTTAAGTGGTTGAAATAACCTAGCTCTAATCCTAATTTAAATTTCATGCATATATATTTTATTTGTTTTAAATATCAAATTTTAGGAGCATGTTAAATTGATAAAATGAGCATGTGTTAGTGTAATTGATATTGATGATAATATATGAGTATATAATAGTGTAAATTTATTTTGTATTTGTGTTAGTTTAAATTGGTGTTAGTATTTGTATTAGCATAATTAGATATTAATGTTGATGAATGTGTTAGTGAAAATTTATATTAGAGCATGTTCTATTAATGTGGATATGTGAATAGAAGATATTATAGAGTGTAGTGTATATGGTAGAATAAAATTTGAAGCGCAAATATATGTGTTTGTGATGGAGAAAATATATGCTAATGTTTGCATTAATGTAATTAGTGTTAATATATTTGGTTAGTGGGAATAAAGTGTGTTTATGTTAGTGAAAATTTATATTGGTGCAAGTATTAATGAAATTTGATTACTAATGTTTATGTATGAATAAAATGTTGTTATATATATGTTGTTATATGCTTGGGAATATAGCAGATTTTTTGACTCAAAACAAGCCCAAATCCACATGTTTTAACCCAAATTTCAAGCCTATGAATTAGCAAGTCCAAGCCCATTTAAGCCTCCTAAAAAAAATCTACCTTCAAAAGTCAAAGAAGAGGTAAACATAAACCTAAAATGTGTAAAATTCGGATGGAAAAATAAAGAAAAAATAAGACATAAAAAACAACCCCGAACTGAAGCCTTTTACCTTCGCAAACACACACACACACAAAAACTTCACTTTCTTCTACAAATTTCACAAGAAAACCCACCTTAACTAACCTCCAACAAAGCTAAGACAAAAAGTGAAGCTCCTTAAGGTAAGTATTTGTTAGTTTATGCATATGTTTGTTAGTTTAAGTTTTGCTTTAGGAAAGAGTCTTTATGCTAAAATGAGTTTAATGAACTATATGAGTTTATTTTGCGTTAGATGATATTTTGATGGCTTGAGAACTTATATAATTTGCTAAGTAAATGACATGAAATGTGAAGTAAATTGAAGTTGAAAATGAGAAGTGTTGGGATGGTTGTTTGAGAAGTGGATTTGGTGGTATGTTGTGTTGAACGTGGATTTATGTTTGAAATGGTTGATATGAAGTTTGATGGGTTGGAAATTAAAGTAGAAGCATGTTTGAAAATGTTAACATGTTTGTTGAACAAACAATGAAGTTAAGGATGTGTTTGAAGAAGTTTTGAAAGTGTTAAAATTATACATAATTTCAAGTTCAAAATGGGGGAGTGATTTTTTGGCTCCAGGACAACCTATATGCAACCCCCCTCCCCCGCCAAAACAAAAAAAACAACATTGGTAGTATAAGTCCCTACATAGGCGAGAAAAGCAATTGTGTTTCTATGGCTTTTAAAATTCGATCTGCAGTCTACACCAGCTCTACACTGCTAGCGTAGACCCCTTAAACCACTGGCGTTAAGACCTACACCACTAGTATAGAATGCTGGTGTTCATTTTACTAATTTACCTTGTTTCGCAGCTTGATCGTATATTGGCCGTAACATTTTCATCCAACCTCCGATTGAGGTGATTTAAGCTTTTATAGAAATATTAAAAAGAGATCTATAACTTTCATGTTTTAAGTTTTTAATTCTAAAAGTATCAATGCTTAAATTTCACTTATTTCTAGATATAACAATTTTATAAACAAAGTTTAAAACTTGTTTTTATTTGTTAAATGTGTGATTGCATAGGAATAATGGATCTTTTTGACCTAAAATGAGATAGATATATGATAATTGATGTGTTATGTTAATTGAGTGATATAATTAAGTATGAATTAAGTGGATTTGTAGGTTTAACAAATAATTGAATTTCCATGAGTGTTAAACTAAAACTAAGTATGTTGTATATATTATTTCCTTTGCTTGTTTTATGATCTTATGATTACTTACTGAAATTAAATTATCTTGATAAATATATAAATGATGAGTTATGTATTTATATGAATTTTATTTGAATTTCCTTGATGTTAAATTTAAGATTTAATATGTTTAAGTGGTGCTTTTCTTCAATTATCTTTTCTTGTATTATTTGTTCTTATGATTTGTTATAAAGTTTAAGTGAACTTATTACGTATGTAAATATTAATTTAAGCTTATGTATTGACCTTTAAGCTTAAGGCTAGTTATATTTTATTTATGAATTGAGATTAAATATGACAATCTTATGAGCTTGTATGATCTTATTACACACATACACACACACATGTACGCACACACGTACGCACACACGCGCGCGCACACACACACACACACACACATAAATGCCTTGTTGATGTCTTTGTTGATAAAAGACCCTAAACAAAGTGAAAAGACATACTTGGACAACAAAGGAGAACTGTCTATATTTTGTCGCGGTGATATTCGCAGCCATAGTGGGGTTCCACATTAGTATATGATCAAACAAGACTTAAATAATATGAGTTTGATAAGTGAATGAATGAGTAGTGGTTTGAGTGCTTATATGAATTCAGTTTCTTGAACGAATGTTGAGTTTTGATTTCTAATTCTTCTACAGTATCCTCTGAGTTGAGTATCTGATTTATCTTTCGAGATGAGCTTCTGAAGTACTTTCTAATACCTTGTTGGGATTCCTTATACCAAGTACATAGTAACTTGGTTGTTATTTTCCTAGGATAGGCATATACTTAATCAACCTTAATATAGAAAAACTTAAACTTTGTTTGATTGATTGTCTATTATGCCGTTAAATCAGTATTTGGCCTGGATGGTAGATTGGTATCTGGTTTGGGAAGCGGCACCTTGCTCATATTGAGGGTATGATAGCTTTAGACGCTTAGGCCACTTTTGTCATGATGCGATGACTTTCATAAGTGGTACGTCGGATGGTTGATAGGGTTATCAGTATCGGTGTAACGTTTGTTTAAACTTGGGGGGAAATACCATGGTTTAGTTCAACATTTATGGGAATGATGAACTAGATACATGTTGTGGACTGAGTTTAAGTAGAGTTGGGAAATGGCTAAGAGCCTTAGATGAGACTATTTTTTTTTCGTTTATGGATATATCATCTATAAGATATAAGTCCTCGAACAACTTATACCAACCCACTGAGCATCGAGATCGTTACTCAGGATCCCTTAGATATCCCTATTGTCCGGTGTTTGAATACTCCCTTGCTGCTTGACTAACTAAAGATTATATAATAACCTAATTGTTGTTGCATTTGGATTTAGCTTAAGTATGTGTGCTACTTCGCATTTGTTTTTGTTACTGTGTACTGGGCCTTTGGCTCATTATTTTATCTTTTAGGTTTTGAAGATGGTGAATTCTATTCTAGTTTAAGATATAGAATCGATTTTGAGGACTTCCAGGATGGTTAGAGGATTAGGGACTTGACCATGGCTTTGATGGGAGTTTTGTAATAGATCAAGATAGAAGTTTTGTTAAAGCTTTTGTTGTATTTTGAATAAAGTTGTAATAACTCTATTTATTTTTGTTATTGGCTTGTTTACAAGCCCATGTTTGTATTTAAATATTATGTATGTGTATGAGTGTGTGAACTATGTATTATGCCTTATAGGCCATTTAAAGGAAATGTATTAAATTAATATGAAGTTTTTACAAAAGTTTTTCAAATTATTTATAACCTGGGTTTTGGCAAATAATTATCCAAACCATTCTTTATAGACAACCTTACATATAATTTCCACGGGTTATATATGGTTGAGGAACTGAATTCACCTGTTTTTAAATGTGTGTTAATTTGGGGTCCTTACAGTAGTCCAGATAAAAGAAAAATTTTATAAATAGCTAAAAAAGGCCACGCGGGGTTGGGGGGGTGGGGGGGGGAGGCGCTGGGGGAGGACTGGGGGAGGGTGTTTATTGTTTAAAATGTGTGCTCGATGTGATCAAAATCAGGCCACCTTAGGACCCCAGGCAAGTGGGCCTCAGTAGGCCTTGGGTGATGTGGTAACCAACTACTCGAGGAACGAATTGACCTCTCACTCCATTTAACATGACCTGTGGTCTGTTAATCGGGAGACCTTTAGAACATATCCGATTGCATTCATGATCATGAGATGACAAATAAATAATAATAGGGGATACCTTACAAAGAGTTATGGCTTTATGTAAATAAATCCCTTTCGAAACCTTCCCCACTAAATTATCCATTACATTTTTTAATGAGGTCGTAACTCAATTAAGAGTATCAAAATTGTCCCAATTAAGATAGTTTCCAACCTCTTTATCTGTATTCGTGTGATTTACTTGTTTCCATACTTAATACATGTATAGTATATAAGATAATTTGTGAATAATTTATAAATTGTACATAAATAAATTATACATTGTAAATAATTATTCATTGTTGGCGTAGATAGTCCTAATTTTAATAAAATCCTTGCTCTTGTAAAATAGTAGACACATAGTGTTTTTTTCTTTAAATCTATATACAGTATAGTTATCATTCATGTAAATAATTATTGTTTTGTAAATAAATAAATTTTAAATAAATGAAAAATTAAATGTTTCATAATAATTTTTCATGAAATTATCAAGATGATGTCAAGTTATCCATAAGAGATATTGAAACTTATCTTCATCTTAGGGATTCTTGATCCACCCTCTGATTGGCTAAAATGAAAGCTTGTATTTGGGAGGAAATGACTTAGAAAGCTAGAAAAATAAAAAAAAAGAAGAAAAAGTCTAGGCTTTGTTAGAGGATAATTAAGAGCTTTTAAGCCTATTAGACAAAATAGAGTCACTTATGCATGAAATGGCACAAATGATGAATTAGCTGACTCTGGGAGCCTTTCCTCTCCCTAAAAAGCCTCTCTAGCTAAAATGAATTTGGCATCTTATGAGTGTAATAAAAAAATAAATAATGTTTTGATGTATTCAGATGTTATTGAATGAAATATATAAGAAGTCCATGTTGATCTTAACGAGCCATTTTTTCTTTCTTTTATTTTGTTTTTATTCTCTTGTTCAAATTAGTTTTCCTTGTAATATAGCATTCATAATATATATATATATATATATATATATTTTCCAAACTTGTAAATATTCCATAGACTATATAGGTTGTAAAAGAAAATAAAACTTTTATATAAGTTGTAAAAAATGTATAGTAAACCTGTAAATATTCGTAGGTTATCAACAATTCGACAATTCTTTAGATTAATTCTTCCCTCTAGATAGTTATAGGGCCTTTCAACTAGAATCGCTTTTATCATAGGAAAGTATTCCTTTAGCATCAAGTTCATCGTTCTTTTTCTTTCACTTTGTAAATATCAATTTTTCTTTTATCTCCATTTGTAAATTATTTTTTTGAAGTATTTAAAATAAAAAAAAAGAAGAGAAAAATGTCAACTTGTAATACATGTTTTGGTTTAAATATTGCAAAAAAACAAAAAAAGATTAAAAAGTTAAAAGATAAGAGAAATTTGCTAACATGCAAGAATCTTTGAATTGTAGGCCTAATAATCACTTATACTAAGCCAAAGGTAAATTACATGAATTAGGGGGAAACCAAATGGACTTGATTAATCGCTAATTAGGGGCATTTGTTAAACTTAATTTCTAAAATATAAACGGGGCATTTAGTGAATTAAATTTCGAGGCAAATTGAAAGAGTAGATGATTGAAAACCAAAAAGATACCTTATTATTTTAAAAGTTTGGATTGATAAGAGGTAAATCAAATCTTATACACTAATCCTACATATTCAAGATTGGAGTGACATTGAGGAAATGTACTCATTCCTTAAAGGAGGCCCACTTTGAATTTGATATACAGATCAAAATGACATTAGACATTCATTTCAATATCTCAAACACGCATACCCTTTGCTAACCATTTAATCCTATTGAAGAAATATTTTAAAAAATAAACTCGTTACCCTACGATGGGGAATTTGGGAGATTAAGGTCATTAATAAGTAGAAAAGGGATTAACTAATGTGTGCTTGCCCTAGTTGTATCAATTTAAGACAGTAGAGGGCTAAATCTGGATTTTGACTCTTTGGGTTGAGTGATAATTCTCAAAGAGTCAAGTCCATAAAATTGGGATGACTAAGGGAGATTTGATATGGAGGGCTTGAGGTAAGGATCGTTAGACTGGACTGATTTGTTCATTCTCAACCTTTCTCTAGCTCATGCACTTAAAAGGCCTTTCATGGGCCATAAAAAGCCCATGGAGAAATCCACCATTGCGAGGACCCATCTTGCCTAATGAAGTCATAAGATTTGACTGATATCATTAAGAGTCAAGCTTTATAAATATCCAGGGCTTCTCCTTATTTAAGAGATCTAAAATTTGATAGAAACACCATCGTGCTACTAGAATACTCCCATAAGAGATCAAATAGAGCTTAGAGTGAAGAACACATAACCTCTCCTTTAGAATGGTGGAGTGAATGCTATATAGCACCTCTAGTTGTCTCTAGTGTATTCAAGCTCCTTATGATTGCCTATTCCTCCTCCATACCTTGTCACTTTTAGTCATTCCTTTCATATGCTTCCATGTCACTTTCTTAAGATCGTGTGTAGCGTGAGATGCATGTTGTACACACGTGACCATTGTGATCAAATTCATCTCACTGTAAAGAGCAATCAATCGACATGGATAATTCATTTCCTTTAAAAGGAAGAAATGTCTCCATTTTAAAACCATACACAATCCATATACTTTGAGTTATAACTTATCGATGAAAATTAAAGAAACATAAGTCACATAGAATTCATGATAAAAGGAAAAAAGAAGAAACAAAAAAGGTAGAAAAAGAAACATGAATAAAGTGTGCAAAAAATGGAGAACACTTAAACAAGGACTGGAGGCACATGCTCAAAGCTCAAAATCATTGAGACCCATCAAAACTGACCTAAACAGTATAACTCACTGTCCAAAGTCTACAACATATTTATATTATGGACCCACCCACAAAACTACCCTTTTAAGGCTTTTCAGATGATAGGAATTGATTTATTAAATCTCTTAAAACTAGGGGCAAGCGCATTATTAGTTTTCTTTAAGAGTTCTTGACTTATAAACTTAGGAAGTATTGAAGATAAATTTCAAAATAACCTGTATATATAGTATCCCTTTTAGTTAAAGCCAACAACCAAATGCCTATGTTATAGTTTGAAAAAAGACCTAATAGATTGACTAAGGCACATAATTATAAGTTGGATTGTAATTTTTGGAATCTGAGTTAAATGTGTGTAAAATAAGCCTAAGAGAGTGTAAGAAATTCTTCTTGGACTAGATTCAAAATGAGATAACTATCTCTAGGTTAGAAAATCATTTACAAGGGCATGTGAAATCACCTACCTCAAGTTGAAAGTTATATGCCCCATGCTTAAGAACTATTTGCCCCTAAATTGAAAAACAATACCCTAATAAAAGTAAATAAAAAAAAAAAAAAAGACTTTGCCTTGGAGTATAATTTTTTTTAATGAGAAACCTAAAATGGTTCAGTAGTCAAACTTAAGGCTAAGCATAAAATTGAGTGATTAATGGGGCAAGTTTGCCATTTGATTGTAACTTTTGGATCTCATAGGATTTTCACCAATTATAAAATTTTCAAGAAAAGAAAAGAGATTTTTTTAAATGATTAAAAGAAGATTTTTTAGAAAAGAAAATAAAAAAGGGAGTTTTTCAATGAAGGCTTTTGTTAAACTATTTTAGAAAAAAAATGATAAAGAAAAATAAAAAAAATGGAGAAAATATAAAGAAGAAAAAAAAAAAAGAAAATGTTTTTGTATTAAGGGCATCAACCCAAACATTTGGGAAAAAAGAGTTTTTTTTCCTCTTTCTAGAATGAATCTTTCTATACTTTAAACTAAGAGATTTCATTTTAAAAATATTATAAATCAAGCCCACAATCAATCATCACTCCTCCACCAACCTCTAGGATCGCTTACTCGAAGGAGCACTATCTTAATTTTTAGGGTCACTTGCTTGCAAGAGCATCATTCATCATAGTATGAGGATCGCTTACTCAAAGGAGCGTTGTCCTTATGGTTGCTTGCTTGTAGGAGAGCCATCCAATAGTATTAGGATTGTTTGTTCAAAGAGCGTTGTCCCACATTTTTTCAAGTCACTAGCTTGTAAGAGTGTCATCCAACATAGTATTAGGATTGTAGTGGGTGGCTTGCTTATAGGAACTCCATCTACCATAGTAATAGGATCGCTTGCTCGAAGAAGTGTTGTCCTAACTTTTCATGTGGCTTACTCATAGGAGAACCATCCACCATAGTATCAGGATCGTTTGGTCAAAGGAGCACTGCTCTATCTTTTTAGGTCGCTTGCTCACAGGAGTGCCATCCACTATACTATTAGGATATCTTACTTGACGGAGCATTGTCCTAGTTTTTTGGGTCACTTGCTCATAGAAGCACCATCCACTATAGTATTAAGATTGCTTGCTCGAAGGAGTACTGTCCTAGCTTTTCAAGTCACTTGCTCGTAGAAGCACTATCCATCATAGTATCAGGATTGCTTACTCCTAGGAAATCCTTCCAACATAGTTTAAGGATCACTTGCTCTTAAAAGCACCATCCAGTTTATCTTTAGGATCGTTTACTCGATTGAGCACTATCTTATTTTTTGGATCACTTGCTCATAAGAGCGCTATCCAATCTATCCTTTAGAATCGCTTGCTTGTAGGAGCACTATCCTACCTATCCTTTAGAGTTGCTTATTCTAAAGGAGCGTTATCTTTAAGCCTACAAACATGTTTAACCATCATTTGATCTTTTTTCAAATAATGAACTCAGAAAGAAATACACTAGCTCAAGGAGAGCTAAATGAAAAAAATATGCCAGCTCAAGAAGCACCAAATCAAGAATGCCAGCTTAGAGAAGCACTATTAGATTAGTAAACGCCATCTTAGAGTAGCACAAGCAAAGCAAAAAGCCAACTGTGAGAGTGCTAAATTAAGAGATGTTAGATTAGAAAAGTGCAACCAAATTCAGAAATGCAAGCTCAAGAAGCACCATTTAAAGAAAGACCATCTTTTGAAGCATCAATTAGGAAAAATGTCAATTAGCAAAAATGCTAGCTTGAGAAGCGCAATTAAATTTATATAAGCCAAGCTCAAGAAGCACCATTTAAAGAAAGACCATCTTTAAAAGCGTCAATTAGGAAAAATGCTAGCTCAAGAAGCGCAATTAAGTTTATATAAGGCAAGCTCAAGAAGCATCATTCCAGGAAAAACCAGCTTTAGAAGCATCTGTAAAAGCAAATACCAACTCATGAAGCATAATAAGAATTCTAGAGTAGCCAGCTTAAAGTGCACCAACAGAAACTAATGTCAGCTTGAAGGAGCACTGTTACAGGATATTCGGCATTAAGATCGAATGGTTATAATCCCCATTATATCTATTCTAGGAGCACCATTTTCGCTTTCAAGTTTGCCTTAAACTTTCAAAAGGCAAAAATGGGGTCTCTTTGTCTTTGTGGTGAAGTTTTATCGAACATCACCATAAAGAGGGGCATCTGTGGACATCCCATTTTTACCCATTTAGACTTTAATTTATAGCAAAAATGAGTATCATATTAAGCCCACAAATTACATTTTTTTTAAAAAATAATAGTAATAATGTATAATAATTAAAATATAAATAATAATAATAAAAAGGAAGAGAAAAGAAAAAAAGTCAAATAAATAAGTAGGTTCATAGAGAAAGTCTAAATAATAAAAGGTAATATGAGCTTAATATAATATAAGTTTTGATTATATATAATTATGTACCTAATTAAATGACCTACAATGGGTTGATTTATTTAAATGGGCCTAGTTTGAAGTCTTAAGGCCTATTTGTGTGCAAATTATGACGATAGCCTGTATGGTAAGACATGCACATAACATTCAAAAGATCATGAGTTTGAGTCTTAGTGAGAGCAAAGGTAGATTTTGCATTTTTTTTTCTCTGGCTAGAAAGTGTGACATGGTGTATAGTTATTAGTCCATGTGGCAATAACCTCATCATCTTCAACCTTTGGACCACCAAAGTTGCACGCCTACCATGCTTAGACTGCCATGTTTAAGGATATTTTTTACCACTTTAACTTTATTATTTCACCAAATTAATGACGAAATCATGAAATAAACATGGAATTTCATGAATCGAGATTAAAAAGTAGTCTCGAGTTATAGTATTAATGGGCCAAATTTCATCATGGATATTGGGAAAAATCCTGTCATGGATGAAGCTCTATCACCATTAATGGTGATTTTTGATTGAAAATGAGAAGGATAAAGCTTCCAAGAAGCATCATATGGAAAAATATGCTTGGAATATTTGTTTATATTACTAGAAATTCATGAAGTTAAGATTAATTGGGTAAAAAACCCTAACCTTTTGCTAATTTGAGTTAATAAAATTGATGGCTTTCTTAGTTAATTTAAGCTCTAAAACTATAAATTGAAGCTTAAACGTCACATTTATCATGAAGAAATTACAAAAAATATTTAAAGAAGTTTTGATTCAACTCCTTAGAAGCTAGGGTTTTCGAAGAAAAAATCTTTGATTCCTAGTTGCAGGTAAAATCGAGTGAAATTATTTATACAGGAGGGTTTCTGGTAAGCTGGGCTATCGATTGATAGCTTGGGTTCGAGTTTGGGACGTCGATAGTTGTCCTGATGACCACTACCATTGTCGGTTGCCAAAGAAAGCTCGAAAGCATCACCTATAGGCCTTTTTGAACTATACGTCTGCCACTAGGCTACCACTCTATCTTCTTATGGCCTGTCTGACTTGCTTGCTGGTTGCCTGCACCACCAAATCGACGGTTTCTCAATTTGCCGACCACAATAGGAAATTCGAGTCATATAACCTAAATATCCAACCCATGTACACAATTCGATCCGACCCAATCCCCTTCAAGATTTTGCATGCCCATTCTGAACTCCAGTTAAGTTTTAATTTTTTTTTATAAGTTTATTTAGTTATTCAATTAATTTAAAAATAATAATAAAGAAGATAGAAAAAAAAGTGAAAATAATAAGAAAGAAAAATAAAATAAAACAATGAAAATATGTCTGATGAAGTATAATTTAAAAAAATAAAAAACAAATAAAGGGAAAATAATAATAAATAAAAAATAGAAATATGATAGGGAATCATTAATGTATACTGAAGGAATAAACTTTCTCACCTCGAAAAATCAATTTTCCAAAATAAAAGTAAATTTGATGGTTTTGAAGTGTTCCACACTTAGAAGTTGTAAATTTTCCAAAATCATATAAGTCAATAAACTTAAAGTGAAATGAGTTTTGACATTAAAATTATCAAACATAATAATTTTTTTATTAAAAAAAAACTATGTGATATTTGACCTTGACTAACAGGTGCATAGGTACTTTTAGTGCAACCTAAGAAATGAAAAAAAAAAATTATTTTTCCTTATATTGTAAATATTAATAAGATTTCTATTTATTCGTAAATAATATTAATTTATAATTATTATTGTAAATTATAATTAAATTACTTTGTAAATTGTAGCAATAGCTTGTAAATAACATATTTTATAAATATTCTAAATGTTAATAAATTTTAGAGCATTAAAGCAATATACTTTAAATTAAGAATTTTCGATGTGGTAAGCATACGCTTTAATATGATAGCCCCTAAACCTATGAAAACTCTGGTTATTAAAAAAATGGATTTTAAATTAGTTTTCACTCGCCGATTAGTTGCTATGTTTGGATCAACCTACCCATTAATCTTAACTTATTTTTTCCTGACTTTTGTTGGGTGACGACTCCTAAAATTTTTTCAAAAAGCACATTTCTTTTAGTTCCTAGTAAAAGATTCATATCAAATGGGTTAGGGTTTGGTATGAATCGAATTAAAAGAAATGATGTAAGCTTCGTTTCTTAGCAAACCGAACTTGATTTTAGAAATTGAAATGAAACGAAACCCTAAAAGAATGCCCTAGGGCTAGTTTGGACCTAGGAACCCTAAGTCTAGAAGTATCGAGAGTGAAACCCCGGAACAATAAAAATGAGTTAGTTTTAGAAGATAGGCCTAAATAATATATCAAGACATAAAAAGATTAGATTTGAGAGAAATTCATTCGTTTCGAACCCGATCGGGATTTGTTCTTGAAAACCAGTCCCGGGACTCGAAATAGAAAAATAGCATATATGGCTCTTTAGAACCAAAATTTAATAAGAATTCAAAAATAATTATAAGAATTTTTTCAGTTTATAAAAAATTAATTATACCCTTTTTATCGTATTTTCATTACTACCAGTAATTTAATTATCTAATCTACTTTTTGATTTCTAATCATTCTATTCACAAGTACAACCAACCATGCCTATTCTTACATCCTTATAATCTAACCTTACCTTCTTACATCTTTGTTCCCTTACATTTACTTTTCCAATACACTTTTATTACTTAAACTACTTAATTAAATTTTGAAAAATTTACACAAAATAAACTCATCTCTATCTCTCTCTCCCCTTGATCTAGAACCGCCCCCCTTCCCTTATCCTCTCTCTCATTTTGTTTAAATTTTCTTCTTTATTTAATCACACAAAACCCTAATCTCTTTTCCTATATACACACCTTTATACTTTCATCTTTTCAATTTCTCTCTTTCTTCACAAAAATCAAACTTTTGAAAAAGTTTTTCTCTTCTCTCCCCCACCTTCTTTGCTGTGAGCCCCCTCTCCCATACACACACACACACACACGCACACAACTTTTTATTCTTCAATTTTTCTAGTTCCAAACACTTCCTAAGTAATAGATCTAAACCCTATCACAATAAACATGTAATGGCAATATCATACATGTGTGGTTCCACCAAAATCCCCATGAGCTTTATGCTGGGGATATGAAAAATACTTAAGCATGATATTCTTGCCATCACAATGTTGTGGATCTTGTTATTTAAGTTGTTTTGTTATTGTTTTGTTATATTATTGTCATATGATGTTCTTAATGATATTTTGTGTATATATTCTTTCTTCAACCTCATCTACATAATGTTCATATTACATTTGCATCCATGACTTAAATAACATAATAGGTCTATTGTTTTGAGTACATAAATGCCATGAAAACTTTGTTTTATGTGAATAAAGACTTGTAGTAGTATGATAATAAGGAGAATATGCCAAAAAGTTCAAGATCTATTTTAGTTTCAATAAAAATGACTTTTGGAAACTTGGATGGAAAAAGACACCTATTAAGAAAACCTATCTTCCAACTCCAAAATGAAGATTTTACATTTAAAATGAAGAGCTCAGGGAATATGTATCATAAAAGAATGATTTTGATGAGTTAAGCTTAGTTTTACTAAGAGAAATTTCAAAATAAGAAAAATGTTATAAAATTTAAGTTAGAACTTGTTTCAACCCAACAAAAACTTGAAATTCGTAACTAGGATGAGATGCTAAATAAACACCTATTTTTCAACCTTAAAACAAGAGTTTTATTAAAAAAAAATGGAAGCCTTAACGACTAGGTTTGATTAAGACATAAATTTAGCAAGATTAAATGAGTTTACCCAAGAAATAAACTTAAAACAATTTAGGAAAATTTAGATCTAGAAATGACCCTCACTTAAACACCTATTTTCAATTACCAAAATGAGGATTTTATAGAGAAATAAAAGACTTAGGAAATAGATGTAATAAAGATTTAATTTTGACAAAGATAAGTGGATTTTATCAAAGTATATTTCTAAAACAAAGGAAAAGTTTCAAAACATAGATCAAACAATATTTTCATTTCCTAAAATTTATAAAATTCATAAGTAGGCAAAACCCTTATTTAAACATCTATTTTCCAACTCCTAAATGAAGAGTTTTATTAAAATAATGAAGGTATTAGGCATATAGGTCATCAATGTTTTATCTTAGTAAACATAAGCATGATTTTCAAAGAAATAAAACTAGTTTTTCTCAACCAAGTATACTTAAAAGTTTTGCAATGTAAAAGTTTTCTAAAAATTCTTTTTAACCAAGTACCATAAAAAATATGCATATAAATGGCTCATATCATTCATAATAATAACTTGTAGATTTTCCATGCACATATAATATACTTGGTAGAAACAATGCAAATTTCACAAAATAATTTTGGAAATGTGATTTTTTGCTACCGATCAGATCTGATCCAAACTTTCCAAGAACTAAAAGTTTTCAAAACTTAGGAATAACATCATATATAGATATATCTTTCGAAGTAGATAGAAATCGATAGTATTTGCGAAAACTCCAAGTTATGGCGTTTTAAGTTGGAACTTCATTTATCACGAAAATTACGAACTTAAAAGTTTTGCTTAATAAGTTGTAATTAGTTATGGTTTGAAATGCTCATTTGGTATTTCTTTTGTTTAGGTGACTTTGAATTGGAAAAATTCTTGCTTCAGGATTACTACGACTAGAGACCGGTGTCCATGGCCGAGTGAGTCGTACTTCCTACTTACTATTTTGTATTGTGCTTGTAAATTATAGTTGTACTAGAATGATAGACAAAGATAAAATTTGAAATACATAATGGGTAAATATGGGATTATGTATGCTATCTTGATGTATTGAGAAAAATGTGCTAAGGATATCGAAACCAGGTGATAAATCGATGTATGTTTTTATGCTATGATTATGAGTGTTGCTAATTGATTGGTCACCTATGAAACTGAATTAATGATTATTTGGATTAATAAGTAATATGGACATAATCACTTCACGATAGGGATGGTGCATTTAATCATGGTTGGTTCTCCGTGATCCATAAACGGTATGAATAAGATGGGTTGCCTGTGAGCCATAAAACAGTACAATTGATGGTTTGCCCGTGAGTCATAAAACGGAACAGTAATTCAAAGTAGTACAGCATGATTCGTTAATCTGCTAACCCAAATGGAGTGCGTAAATCCATTCAACATATGATTTTGGTTGATCATATGTCTTACTTACCTATGTGGTTGTTGCATTTCATATGGATGATTACTCAACTTGTTTGTATGTTTGTAATTGTAGGATATGTGTATTCTAGAAGTATTTACTCACTAAGCTAGCGTAGCTTATATCCCCACAGCTTCTTTTTGATGCTATTCTTATACCTATGGTTGCGTCCCCGGACTTGGCTAACTCAGGTAATACGAAGTTAAGAGTTTCCTTAGAAGTTTATGATCAGCTTTGTATAGACTTCATAGGAAACCTTAAATGCTTGGGTTGTTATTAAAAATTAATATCGGAATGATTATTATTTTTGGGAGAATGCTCCTTAATATTTTGTAAATGATCCTGAGATATCTGTGGTTTATATTTTTATGCTTATTCTATCAAGTTAAACTATCTATCTCCAATTGCATATATATTCTATTGTTGTAAGGAACCCTTTGCATCTAATACAAGACTTTTGAATAACTTTGGTATTGATTCATAAGCCTTGTTTAGTATGTGGCAGACTGTTACGTTTAGGGTACCCTTTGGCGTAACAAATGAAACTAGAAAATGACAAATCCAGGCTTGATAGAGCCAAACTTTTTATAAAGCCTATTGAGTGTTTATTGGGATTAAAATTTAACTTCAAGCTTGACTTGTCTAGATAACCCGTTTTTTTATTTTTTTCAAACTAAAAATAGTTTATAGGAGTCACTAAAAATATATTCATATATACATACATCAATTATAATTTAGTTTTTGTTGTTTAAATTATATACTTATATATAATATATCATAAATATAAAACTCATAAATTTACTAACAAACTTATTCGTGAGCTTATTAACACACTTGTTAATGAGTCTATTCAAAAGTTTGTTAGTGAGCCTAAATGAGTCTATTTAAGAGTTGGCTCGTAAGCATGAATTGAAGCTTGAGTTCAATTCGCTAAGACAAACAAGTCTTATTTTAAGGCTTCTTAGTTTACTAATTAAGCTCGAGCATGTTGGTTTACTAATTAAGTTCGAGCTGAGCTGAGTTTGAATAGCTCGGGAGCAGCTCTAGTTTAAACAAGTCAGCTCGCGAGCCATGACTAAAACCTAGGCTTCAACTTATCTATAAATAAGTTTTATTTTGAGTTCGATTTAGTTCGTTTGCTGATTGACCTAAGTCAAATCTTAAAACGAGTTGAGTTGAACAACTCGGAACTAGTTGGAATTTTGTTTGCGGTGCTGCTTGTAAATGTCCTGCATCTTTTATTTTATTTTTCTGTCTCATTTTGACATGGAACTCCGATGCTATTCGAGTTTGATAAATCTGCTCGAGTGACTCAAATTCGTAGACGTAAAGTCAACTTTTTTTCCCTCCCTCTCGACTGGAGGTCGAATTCATTGAGGCCTCTAATTCGGGGACGATGAAATAGACAGGTGAAACCATGAAAGGTGAGACCGTCGAATGGGCTTGTGGAATTTTATTGCTATGACTGGGTATCCTAGTGCTAATCCGCCAGTATTTTTCCAACGTTCGTTGGTCAAAGTCTTTCGGCATCAGAGACAGACATTTATAGCTTGTGTCGACTTAGATCTTTGATAAAGTAATCATGTCGGTTCGACGCAAATTACGTAGCCGTCGTGGTGCAGAACCAATCGTGTGTTTTTTATAGCATAAATTCCATATCGTGGGCCACTTGGGTATTGGAAGCATGTTTCACGGGAATTGCATTCAAAGTTCCGTTAGAATATGAAACTGAAAACTTTCTATGTAGTGGGCCATTAATGTTTTTGAGCATCTTCCTTCTGGTCGGTAAATGAATGATGGGACAAATCTGTCCTTTTCCTTCTCTTTTTTTTTTTTTTTTCCTTTTTCCCCTCTTTCTCATTAAATATATAACATCTTTGATAAAAGGGAAATTAAATATTATCTATAGGTAAAAAAATATGTCTACAATTTAAAAAAAATTATAAAAACACAAATAAAAAATTACAAAATTACCATTGCTTTATTACATAAAGAAGATGCGATACAAGAATTCATACACTTATCATGTCTCCATTATATGTTATAATGATATATGCTGACAAGTTTTTTTGCAAATAGCTATATTTTCAACATGCGAGATAACGATGGTAATTATGTAATTATTTTTATCTAAATTTTGTTTATATAATTTTTTAAATGATGATTAAACATTAAATAATCTCTATTATCTATAATATCAAGAAATCTGCATTGATAATGACTGAAAAAAATAATAAATAAAGGAATGGGTTTCTGTTATTTAGGATTTCTTAATATAAAATATATATGGGATATTGAAATAGGTATGAATTTCTTAATTTATATACTAATGTGTTATTGAAATGAGATATATATATATATGTATATGTGTGCTTGGATAATATAATTAGTATATGTGTTAGATATGTGTTATTTTGTATGTGGGTAGTATAATGAAATTAATATTATTGTACTATATGTATAAATGTGTGTATAGTGTAATGAATAAGTGTGTCTTTTGCAAATTAATATGTATGTGTTATGTGTAGAATTTAATAAAATTAATTGTGAATTGTTTAAGAATAATGACAGAATTTTTACAAAATTTAAGTCTACTTTTTAAGCTTAAATCAAACTCAAATGCATTTGAAATTAAACCAAATTAACTTTAGGTCAAATATACCCCTAAAGTCAAACTTTGGATTAGTATCGACTTCATTTTGGACAAAATTTGGGCCCTTTTGGTAGCCTTAATCCTCCCATACGAATTTTTCTTTTCTTTTCTTTCTTTCTTCCTTTCCATCTCAAAATCCTAAACCCTAAGCCAAAATCAATTACAAGCTTTTGGATTCAAACAACACTCCAAGTCAAGACTTAATCATGTAAGTTAAATGCAAGCTTAATCTTTTATTTTATGTTCTATCTTGTACTTGTTAGTAAAGCTTAGATAAAAATGAAGTTTATGTACTAATTGGTGTTAGATTAATTTTGTGCATTGATGGTAGTTTGAATAGGATTACATGGCTAGAAGAGTTGTAGTGTATATCTTATATGAATGTTGACATGTGAGGATGAGTGTATTGGGAAGATTGAAGGATTGAGTAGTTGAAGTGTGGATTTGAAGTGTGATTGGTGTTTTGATGATTAGAAGTAGAATTTACATTGTTAGGATAGTGTTTAAAACAAATAACAAGCTTTGGAAAGTTTAGATTAAATTTGGAGAATTTTTGAAGTGAATAAAAATTGTAATAAAACAGGGGAAACCAAAAATATTTTCGTATAGACTTAAATTTAAATGTACACCGACATCTGGCACTTCAACGCTGCCGGCGTAGAGGCGGTGTTGGAAGTGAACAGAATCAATTTTCTTAAAGCCGCTTAAACGCTGCCGGCTTTCACTTGAAAAATATGCTAGTGTTTATCTTTTAAAAAGTACGCCGGCTATTAGGGTTCCAACGCCGCCAGCTTAGAGGCGGTGTGGAATGAGAACAGAATCATAATTTTTGACGCTGGGCTTAAGGCCGCCAGCGTAGGATCCAAGGCTGCCAGCGTACATGGATACGCTGCCGGTGTTGGGGGTATTCAAGGGAGTGGACCAACCCCGTATACCTCTCGGAAATTTTTGGAAATTTCGAGTTGCATTCTACACCGGCTCAAAGCCGTCGGCGTGGAATGAAGACTGTCGGCGTATCCTTGAACACTGCCAGTGTTGGCAGTGTTGAACTATAGTGTATTGCATACCGGTTCAAAGCCGCCGGCTTGGAAGGCGGGCGTATCCCCTGAGCTTTTCAATTTCAAAAACGTCCTTCAAAATTTTCTGAAGTTTGGTATATGATCAATTAAATATTTGTTAAGTGTTCTATGATATAATAAGATGTTTAAATGCTTTATTATGACCTTGTATTAATTTATTTGAATTTCTTTGATTAATTATATTTTCAATTAGTTAATTAATGCTTAAGCTAAGTGTGAAATTTAATATTATCTTAAACAGTGATAGATCCTCATTCGGCCAACCCCATTAGTACCCGAGCTATCTCAGGTGCGTAGTAACTTGTTTATTTCTTTGCTAGAGTAGGCATCAAACCAAATTACTTTAAATTAAGAAAATCTTATTAATTGATGAGTTTTGATTTTTCCTTGTTTGCCGTTGAATCTGGTTCGGAGAGCGGCACCCTGCTCAGATTGGGAGCATGGTACTTTCTAGTTAATGGATAGAATTATTTAGGAGAAATGAGTATCCAAGCTACTCATATCAACCCGCTGAGCGTCGTGATGCGTTACTCAAGATCCCCTAGTATTACGGGCTACGCCAGAAGGTGGGGCTGTCTAGTCTGTATGAACAGTAGGGACCACTCAGGGAGGCGGACGTAATACTAGATTCCTGTTATTCGGAGTTTGAATACTCCCATGTTGTTTTACTAACTAAAGATTTAACAATAAACAATTGATTGTTGCATAATACATTTAGTCTAAGAATGTGTGATACACTTTGCATTTGTATTCGTTACTTGTGTACTGGGTCTTTAGCTCACATTTTATCCATTTCAGGTGATGACTCCGATGAGTTCTATGCGAGTATGGGGTACGGAACCGACTTTGAAGATTTTTTTGATGGTTTGGAGGATTAGAGTTAACCATGGACTCAATGGAACCCTATAATTGTAATAGAGTAGATGTGATTTCTTTTGTTGGTAATGTAACTAAAGTGTTAGTTTGGGTTGTGTTTTGAAAATTTTGTTAAGGCTTGTAAGAAGCCTTTGGATGTAATATATATATATATATATATGTACTTAGTTATGTAGGAATTAAGTTATTTTCTTTGCAAAATATGTTGTTAATGAAGTAGTGTGATTTTGTTTAAGGTTTAAGAAAAAAAAATTATGATTTCTATTATATTATCTACGTGGAAGTAGATAAACAATTTCTCAAACAATTCTTTCAGACAACCTTACATCTAATCTTATAGGTTATATGTGGTTGGCAAACTGTTATCGCCTATTTCAAATATAGGGGTGATAGCGGGTCCTTACAGATATACATTTTAAAAGAAGGGCACATATATACAAAATTGTTTTCTTGAATTTTATATATAAGTTTTGAGGAATTTATTAAAATAATTTGACCATGCAATCACGATTTAACCAAAAACGACGTCGTTGCAACTTTTAATGATGTACCAATCTTGAAACTCTTATGCATAAAGTACATATGGCGATAAATTTCCATCCAAATCGCAGCCCAAATTTCGACGGAGCTGTAAAAGTATCATAAAATGATGCCGAATTTCATCCGAGTTAATTTTTTTTCCCGTACAGATACACTGTTTTGATATAAAACAACAATATTTGAAACATATTAGCATTTATCTGTTACTTATTCGAATACATGGTATATCAGGCTCAAATATTTTTTCATGAATCTATATCACTAAAAGATGAGAGGACCGTTCGCAGAAAGGAAGAACAAGATGTAAAATTTTTCCAATAATTAATTTATTACAATCCAGTTTGGTCTTAATTTTTCTGACAGGACAGGCTCTTCAATGAAACGCAGAAAAATAAATTGAATTGGTTTTTCATTAATCATGTATGAAATGATATCCAGCTTTGTTCTTGGCATTCAACTAACCATCATTCGAACAAAGACAAAAGAAGCACACCGGACATGATCTTCCAGATTGTTTTCAGCTATATATGACCGCCGAAAAAGGGCATGAAGTTGATCTTCGAGTAAGAAAAAATTTAAAACGATGGCTATCTATATGAATGCATAAAAATGATTTTTATTATTTAACGGTCTGTTTGGATTGTTTTTTATTTTTGTATTTTTATGTCTTATACTATACGTTTCTGATTCAAATTTTTAGTGTTTAAAAAATTATGTTTTGGTTTTGTTATTATTACAAAAGCAGTAATTAGGATGTGAGAATTGAAATGCAAAAATCCACATGCATTTAATTTTAAAAAATATATATTTTTTTTTCTATTGGTAAGGAAAAATTTAATTAGTATGTCTTGTAAGAATAAATAAAATAAAAGAAAACTAAGTATAATTTATAAAACTTATGGGCATTTAACTTTAAAGAGAATGGAAATGATATATTCTTTTGTCTTCAATTTTTTAACAAATACATTAACTTAAATGAATATTAAAATGGTACCACCAAAACAGATAAATGAGGTTACCCACCGGCATTAAATTAGCCCTTGCTTCTCTTTTAAATATGGACAAGGGGTCGTTGGCGATGCAGGCGCTCATTGGTTGCTGGATGAGAAAAGCGTTTCCATTATTAAAAGAAGGTTGGTAGTGACGTTTCGGTTCACGTCCTAACTCCTCTCAGCTTTTGAGCTAATATTACTCACATTTCACAGGTGACATCAAGAAAAGGACAATAAAGTTAATGATCCTTCGGCGCTCCATTAAGATGTCACTGAAAAAAAAAAAAAAACCAATATTAATAGAAGAAAACAAATTATATTAATGTCCCCAACTCTAAGATAAATATATTTAATGTGTCTCCAACTCTAAAATAAATATATGCTATGTGTATAAATAGAAAATAATCGGAGGTGTTAGTAAATTAAATTAATTTGAGATCACATTGGTTTGAATATATTTTTTAAGTTTTAATTAATTTTTCTCTTCCGTTTATACATATTAATGAACCTCAGTTATCATTTTTTTAAATTTATGACCTCAAATAATTCGTTTAAGAAGTTGTGATTCCAAATAAATTTATCTCTAAACATTTTGACATTTTGATGTAATCTATCATTTTTTTTTATATGGTGTACCCTCAACAAAAGATAAAAATAAATAACCTAAGGGTATACTATTTTTAATGGGAGTTTCTATAGTTCGGTTGATAGAATCATGCCATCAATAATTTAATCGTTAAAATAAATATAATAATTATAATATTAATTATTTTAATAATATAATTGGTTAAATAATCCACCAGCCCATAGGATTTTATTATTATCATTACCATATCTCCAAACAGGATTCATATGTATCCATCATCACCAATGCACATACATTTAGCCTGGAATACCCGATTAAACTTTTTGAGCAGAGGTTAACCTAGTAATGTTAGAACAACTTACCTTAAACAATGAGGAAGATGAAGACCCAACCTCAAAATCCATTTGTCATACCATCCTGGTACTTCTTTTTCCTCTCGTTTCTCATCTGCATTGCGGCTTCAAAAAAATCATCAAGTCCTTGAACAGACGAACCCTTGTAACCATCCTCATCCTTCATAGCATTTTCAATCATCAACCTAACTTCACTTGCCCTTCTTCTCATTTCCTTCCCCCTTCCGGTATCCCCCATGACCATACCGATCTTCTCGCTCAAAATTCTAAACTCGATCGGACTACTCTTCCCTCTTGCAACTTCCACACAAACCCCGACATTTCCTCCAAAAACTTCACATTCATGAACTGCTCAGCAGCCATTGGCCAACCCAGCAATGGAACGCCATGGCTCAATGCTTCCAGCACAGAGTTCCACCCACAGTGGGTCAGAAAAGCCGAAATCGCCTCGTGGGATAGTATCTCCAGCTGTGGTGCCCATTTGTGAACCAGAAGACCCCTTTTGGAGTCTTTTAGTCTACTCTCAAACCCTTGTGGCAACCATTCTTTGCCTCTGAATTCCGAATTGATGTCGAATTCGATCGGAGGCCGGACCACCCATATGAAATCTCTTCCACATAACTCCAATGCCATCGCAAGTTGCATCATTTGTGTTGCACTAATTGTGTTCATAGAACCAAATGAAACATACAAAACTGAGCGCTTAGGCTTTGTGTTTAACCACTCAATACATGATTCTGATGTAACATTTCCCAATTTGTTGGAACTAGATTTTACTGTGGACCGGTGTGCGGTCGGTAATAAAACGGGACCGATCGGCCACACCGGTCTGCCTAATTTCCTTCTGAAATAAGCAAAACCGGTTCCATCAAATTCCTCCACCGTATTGAACAAGATCCCATTAGAATTCCTCCAGAATGGAAGATTTTTCGACTGAAAAACAGACCAATCATCTCTTCCATCAGCTAGTAATATATTCAAAGGCAATTGGGTCCGGTCCAGTTTTGAGACTTCGGGAAAATCCGGAAGTGAAAAAACAGAATCCTCTGTCTCCCTATGAGGCAAATTCATCCACAGTGAGTAATAACAAGCCAAACCATAACCACTAGCACCACTAAACACAGCATGAAATACTCCTAATTCCTTTGCAACGGTTGCGGTCCACCCGAAGAATATATCAGCAATGATACACAAAGGAGGGCCGTGATCATACTCAGGATCATTCCCTTGTTTCTGGAGCTCAACGATGATGTCTCTAAAAGCACTTCTGAGTGAAACAGATGCGTCGAGGAGTTTAACTACGAGGCTGTAAGGGAGGCTGTCGGTGTTTTCGGTGCCAGGAGGGAGGCCGTGCTGAGAAGAGGAGAAGGGAATTTCCTTGAGGATGATGGATGAGGATGGTGGTAGGGAAAGTTTGAGGCGTTTGATGTTGTTTGGGGTGTTGATGAAAGTGACTGTGTAGTTTTTGGTCTTTTTGATGTGGAGGGCTAGAGCTAGGAATGGGATAATGTGACCTTGTGCCATGAAAGGGAAGATCACAACGTTTTCTTTCTTGGACTCCATTGTTGTTGTTGGTGCCGCTGCTCTCTCGCAGATGATGGGGGAGGTAAGATTGGTTGTGTTGGTGGGTGCTGTGACTTTCTTATGGTCAAGAAATGCTTTAATGAAAAATACAGGCCAAGTGTAATATACATGTATTGTTATTAAAGAATTTTTATGGTTCATTTATGATGGGATTGCTATTAATAACAAAATTAAATTGATCATAAAAATAAATAAATATAAAAAAAATTTAAGTGGTTTGATAAGATTTTGATCATTTATTGATGTGATGAGATCAATTCTATTATAAGTTTGTAACTACTATAAGACCATAAAATTTTTCTTATTGTTAAATAATTATTATAGAGCAAACAAGAATCAATTATATTTGGACTCCACATTCTTAATTACATGATTTTTTACTAGGTTTTACCAAAGCTTCAATTATTTATAATTTATACTTTCTTTGTTATATTTATTTATTGTATGGTTATTCTTATTTATATATTACTATATTTTGTTATTAGACTTGGCATCTCTTATATCTAAAATATAATTTTTAAGTCTTACTTTTTTTTTAATCTATTTACATATCTTTCCATCAGTAACTATTAATCTTTCGCCTAACATTAACTTCTTTTCTTTCTCTGCACTTTTTTTTTTTTCGGTTGCCACACTTGACCTAATTCAACAAAGTCATATACCATCCACATAAACAATATTTTTTTTTTTTTATATCAACTATAAAAAGCTTATAGCTAACCCTTTGTATCAATTTTTTTTATATAATTTAATTCTACATATTTTTACACATTTATGTAATGGGTACACACTCCTTTAGTCTATTATTATAAAGTCAAAATTTATTGTATTTAGACTCTACATTTTTAATTAAATGACTTTTTTTTTTTGCGAATGTCATAATCAATACTTGAACTCTGTCTAAATGTGCAATTAATTACTTAAACTTTTAATTAGTCAATTTAATACCTAATTGATCATTTTAAGTTCACTAACACTATCCCGACTAACACCGTTAATCCATTTGTTATTAGTTAATTTGCAAGATTAGAGGATGGTAGATGGAGTTGAGTGGAGAATACTTTTTGCTGTTATGTGCTTGTTGCTTTGGAACTGGTGGAATAAAGAAGTATGGGCAATGGAGTAAGTTAATGAATAATCGTTACTCCAAATATTTTTTCCAAAGCAAAGGATATTCAATTCGATAACTCTTTTTGGACATCTAGTACGAATATGGATAGTAGACACTTTTGTCTTATAGGTTGGTCTTTCCCTCAAAAGGGGTGGATAAAGCTTAACACAAATGGTGCAGCAAATCAAAATTGCAGGTGCCATTCTTAGAGATAGTAATGGCAAACATCTAGGCAATTTTATGATGATGATTGGTAAGAGTACAACTATGGAAGTTGAGTTACGGGGTGCTCTGCAGGGGTTGAAACTAGTGAAAAGGTTAAGGGTTAATTGATTGATCCTTGAGATGGATAATGTGATAGTTGTTAACTTACTATTTGGGAAATGAACTACATACTGAAAACATGGTAATATTCTTAGCCCCATATATAAGTTACTTCAAAGTGATTGAGAGGTGCAAATACAACATACATATAGGGAAGGTAATTAATGTGCTAATCCCCTTGCAAAAGAAGTCTATAATTTTCCTATTGGGCTACATCTTTTTGATTCCTCCCATGGTTGTATTTTTGATATTTTGCAACAAGATCTAATTAGGATTAACTTTCCTAGAAACTGTATTGTTTGATCTTTTTGGTCTTGTTTTAAGCCCCTTTAATAATAAAAAAAAGATTATTTATTTTACTATTGTTATTTGAAATTTTATTCTTATAACTGTTTGTTTTGAGGAAATTATTTGAAAATGGAAGACCTTTTTTTTTTTTTTTGAAAGGGATTTCCTGAAAAGCAGTATATTTTTAAATATTTTGCTAATATTATAATAATAGTTTTCTCTGTTTGCATAACTTTAAGGAAACTCATATATTTTAAGTATAGAAAAAAAAAAACATATTTTATAATTGAAAATAAATCTACTTAGAGGAAAATATTAAAGGAATTAAGAATAAATACATTTAAATAGTAAATAATCAGTAGATAGAACTTGTAAATGATTGAAAAATGACTTACACATTTATAATCATAAGTTGTTTTTCAAAAAATAAGCTATAATGAGTCTATGTTTACCAAGATAAGGGAAACTGTTTTCCAATAATTGTCACATTTTTCTTTAAATAAATATGAAAAAATGAAAAAAATATTTTTCTGAAAAACATTTTCATTAAAATAGATGGAGCCATTAGGATTATTATTATTATTAAGCATAATTAGTGTTGCCAATAATTAATATTACTTTATTCTTAACAATAAAAGAACTCAAGCCGATTAGAGTTATTAGTACAACACACCAAGCTCACACATGCCCAATAGCTTTAACAAATTCAATAATAAATGTTGCACTTTTTTCTACTAAAATATGAGGTATGTGAGACCCCACCTTTTTCTCTAACCACCATTCTCTCCTGTCTCTCTCTATCTACCATTTCCCACTCGCTTCCAGAATCTACTAAAATTAAGTTACTTATCGCCACATCTGCTACCAATGAAAGGTAAGAAGGAGACCACCTATTTTTGATACCTTCCATTGAAGGTGTGTCATATAAGCAAGTGGGGCTGCATGTGATACATATACGGTATTGTATAAAGTCCTACATGTTTTTAGTACATCCTCAATAGAGGGTGTTGCCAAAAATAGATGGTTCAAGGACCACTTACTTATCTCTCGATGAGAAGGAACCATTGCCTAGTTATGTAGTTAATGTTTCATTGGTATGTGAACCCAAAATCGAAAAAAAAGCACTGGGCATTTTTGTCACGTAAGCTTTAGAATATGCAATATCTTTCATAAGGACTAAAATACTAAGCTAGCAGAACATCTTGAAAAAGCATGATCACCATAGATTACTGATTCCATCGCCAAAAACAATTAAAAAGTGAAGAATATAATATTAACTAGAAATAGTAATTTTATGCGCAAAATATATTTTGTTTTAATAAAACTACAAGACCATTACCTAAATGTGTTCAAGTAAAAAAACAATGGATATGAACACCTATGTGTTGCTTAAACTAATTGTACATAGTGAACTTAGAGTGGTAATAAAATCCTAAAATCATCTAGAATACTTCAACTTCACGAGCCATATAGAATATCCAAGCTATAAAATAAGACACAAGGAGAGTAAACAAGTAAACCTAAATCTAAACAAACTTACCTGCTTTCATAAAGCAATTAATCCTGTCTTTTTCGAATTCACAAGGTAATTCTGAATTGAATTCACTATATGCTTTATATCATAAATTGAAGTTTTCTCAAATGCTCTGCAATTGTGGTCCACATTAATTAGTTGGTGATAGATAACAAGACTAATGAGCTTTGAAAGCTTGTGTGCAATTTCAAGGAAGCACATTTCTTCTATTTAGGAGGAGGGGAGAGTATGTGTAAGTCATGAGGAAGACATCTAGAGTATCTCAAACATTGCTGCTATTGTATTGTACCTAACCAAAAACTACCCTTAATTTCAGTCATGATACTTCCTTTAGAACCACCCATGCAAGTAAAATCGACTACTTATATAAGATATCTTACTCAGAAGAAAATAGAATAGATAATGCTTCATTACCCCTTGTAATCTATACTCTGCTTTTATGCGCCTTCACTCAACTGTTTTGTCCATTCAATCTCTCATTAGAGCACATTCTTCATAGGATAAAGAGTATGTATAATCTACTCGATTTGACTAATGCCATCCAAAGCGATGGAGGAGGAACAATTTGTTACCCTCCATATTCCACTAAAATAACCCAAAATTTGGCTCACATAGAAATATACATGCCTTCACTTTGGTGCAATAAGGTTTGCCCCAACCCTACATGGCCGCAAAGGGATGCCAGTAGTAGTTAGAATGACTCTACTAGACACAAAATACTTAGAGTATCAGAAGACTATATAGTGATACGAATCTAGAGGGGTTGGAAATTCTTTCCTTCAAGATTAGGTTCTTGATCTCTTTTTAGGGTTTTCTAAGATAAAAGAAACTGATAAAACATAAATATATGGATAAATCGTAATTTGATAGGTGCCACGCATCACAAAATCAAACCGGTTTTATGTTTGAATCATAGAACGATATAACCCACGTTCTATAAATCTCCCATGATGTTAAAAGAATATGATGATTTCAATCAACGAAGATAAATAAAGAAACTAAATCTCTCGATATTCATAAAATATTGCAAACAATTGCAATTACAAGTTCTTATCAACAAGAACTCAAAATAACTCTCAAAGGAGTAGTCTTTCTAGAGGAAATAACATATCACTACTATCTATATGAAAACTAAACAAAGGTCTTATAAATAAAATCACAAAGGAAGACAAAGGACACGAATAATAAACAATGTCCTAATAATAACAAAGGAAAAATCAAAAGACATAAAATAAAACAAAGGAATATTAAAAGACACAAATAAAACTTTAACTTCGTGAACACTGGTAGCTTTTGTAATCAACATGGGTGGTGTAAGCATGGGCATTTAAAATTCGCATTCTGGTCATGTTGAAGGTCGATGGCATAGGACTTCAAGCCGACGAGTTAAGGCCGACATAGGGCTCCTGCAGCATTTTGACAGCTTGTTTCTTCCTTGTACAAACCATTTGATCCAATCATCTTTCCATTTAAGCTTCAAAACTCCAATATTAAATCTGGTTTGTCTAAAATCTTTTAAAGCTTGGTCCATTCGCATATTCTCCCCTTTCTTAGAAAAGATTAGACCTCGAATCTTGGCATTCAATGTTTATTTCTTGTCTTGGAAGACCTGCAAGGAAACAAAAACAAACTCCTTTGACCCATAGCTTGTACATGCTCAAATTTCTCCTATTGAGCTTTAGCTAAGGTCATTGGAAGAAGCAAGAACACCTATTTCCCCTGTTAGATCTTGTAAGTATTTCCAAACCTATCATAAACAACTCGCTTGTCATACTGCCATGGTCTTCCCAACAGTACTTGTGCACAATCCATAGGCGTTACATCACATGTTATAGTATCTCTATATTCCCCTATAGCAATGAAAACCTGTGTCTGTTTATGAATGTGTATCACATTTGGAGAATTCAACCAGCGTAGGCTATACGGCTTTGGATGTGGGATCACTTGTAACTGCATCCATTTCACAAAATCTTGTGAAATCACATTAGCACAACTTCCACCATTAACCACTAATTTGCAAATCTTTCCCTGAATCATACATCAAGCTTGGAATAAATTTTCCTTTGTGTAAGATCTTCCTTAACCTCTTCTACTTCCTTTTCCACATGTGGTGTCACGCCCCAATAGTACCCTAGTAGTAATATATATATTATGATATAGCCTGATAATCCAGACGATATCAAATACACATATTCATACTAGAACTACTTTGGAAAGTGACGTATATTTAACAAAACAGGATCTTTTTGGTTGCGTGATAAGAAACGATGAAAGTAAATAAAATCATAATACCATAATTAAGTACTACAGTCTGAGTAATGACTATTACAAACCATAAAACTATCTAAATTCTCAGATAATAAAATTGATGCACTAACATCAATTAATACATATAAATAAAGAAACTATTTTTCCTGTTTCCAAAACTCTTCAAGCTTTAGAATCATACCGGCTCTAAGCTCCTAGAAGCCACCAACCAAGGCTTAAGTGTCATCCTGTAAGGACTGTAGGAGTGTGAGCATAACCACAGGCTCAGTGAATAACCAGACTTATCACAACAAGCAAGTTATTATCAATCATATGCAATGCATCAATCAAACACATGAACAATTACAAGCTTGGACAAACCGGAATCCAAACAGGAAGGAGATTTACGCCCTCTCATCGGGGTTGAAGGAACCGATACCTGAATCACCTACCCAGGAGAAACTAAGTACACAGGAATCCATAATCCTCACAATTATTATCTCTTTATGTTAATGAAGTTTTAATCACTCAGTTCCTGTCTTGTACCTTAGAAACTCCACTAAGTGTTAGCCATTTCACAGCGATACCATGGGCGGCGTCCTTCGTTACCAGTTAGTTCCCATGGAACCGACAGAACAAGGTAAACTTGCGTAGAACTAATAGCCCATTGCCTAGAAAAACCAAGTATTACCAAGAACCGAAATTCTAACACGTGATAGGTGTTCGTAAAAATATAATGCAGTTTATGCAAATCGTGCAATGCATGTCCGTTTCATTTATAGTACCGATAGTTGTTAATCAAGTTTAAGGCGATCATACAATTTACAAACAATCGTCAACATATTTCATACAATATTTATCATACAATAAGATTATCGCTTATATTATGATAGTTTGTCATCAATCATACCCACACATCACTTGTATTCCCATTCCGCATGCATATCAATTTAATATATACATATTATTTCAATTGCAACATACTACAAGCACAACCAATGTAACAAGTCTAAGTCACTCACCTGCTCATGCTGGTCAGTCGTAGTAAATCGACCGGAAATCCTCGACGGAGTCGAAATTACCTATTAAAGATGAAATATTCATCAATAATATTTATAAATAGGAAATTAAATTCCTATGAGTGCTTAAGTGTCCTAGTTCGGTATTTGGTATTATTCCTATGGTTTATGATTTCCAAAGTATTAATTCTTATGGAAAAGGAATATCTATTGCTTACTTCTTTTAAGTTTCTTCGATGGAAGATTGTTTAGAGAAACCCATTTAAACTTTCATTTAAATTAAGTTCTATTATATTTTATAGAAGTCTTGGCATATAATTTCAAATGATTTGATCATGACATTTTTTCTTGTAATAAAGGACTTCTAATCATGCTTGTAAGTTTGTTTTATCAAGCCTTATGTTCATATAAGGTCTTAGAAGCTTTTAAACATGCATTTAGACTAAATTGGATGAAGTTTGAGTCTTGTTTGTTCACTCATTCCCTCAAATCCGAATTTACTATATCACAATTATAAGACTTCTAAGTTGTTGTTTTTCTCTTCCAACAATATCTATGCATTCTCAACACATCAACCATCTATTCTCTTGAATTCATCAATAGATTTACAACCTTTATCAACCACAAACTTTCTTGGAATGCTCAATAATTCATCCTAAGTCTATTCATAAATTTAACAAGGGTAGGTTGTAATTTGGAGCTTACCTTGGATTGGGATGGAAGGAGGTTGCTCAACTTCCTCTTAAAGCAAGAATTGAACCTAAACCAAAGATTAGATGATGAGTTTCTAACTAAACACATTAACTAAAATGAGAGTTTATTAATGAAATTAAATCTCCGCACCTTGTCAAGCTAATTTCCTCCTCTTGACCTCTAGGATAACTTAGGATTTTTGATTCGGTTTTGGTTGTTATTGATGAACTTAGTGTGTGTATATAAGGTATGGAAGTAGGCTAGGGTTTATGGTAGAGTACACAATGTTCCTAAGCTTCTTTGTTGATGGTGGAAATGGAAAAAGGAATTGGAAGAGTGCTGGACGCACTTGGGTTTGCAGCTGGAATTTGAGAGTGTTTTTGTGGGGTTTATGAGCTCAAAGGGTGTCTAACTTAGGCTTATATACTTATACTAGGATTAGACTAAGTTTTAGGGGCTTTGGAGTTGGTTTTGGACTTGAAAAGTGTCCACAAATGCAGCTGGGATTTTCTACACGATTTTGCAAATTGGATGCAAACTTTGACTTAGGTTTGACAGATTTTTGTGGTTATCTTTAAGAGTCTTAATTATATTTGTTTGGTAGCTAATTAATGCTATTTATGTGTGTAAAAATAAGAGATCAACTAGTGTAAAAATCGGGTCAAAACTTGTTGAAATTTAAAGTGTGAAAACTGGAATTTCTGGAGCAATTTCACTTTGATTTTTGGACGAATTTGGGATCCGATTTTCTTATTAATTTTTGGTGTATGAAGTGTCCCTTTGAAGGCTCCTATTGATGTTTAATTGGTCAAAATTTCAGTTCATTTAATCCTAGGAATGTTGCAAAAATCGGAGTTAGATTTGGAGATGTGTGCTGCATTTGTTGAAATTTTCCTCTGCTGCAGCTGTCAAGATCCGAATTTGGCATGGATATTTGGAGTGGTTGTGGTTGTTTTTGTGTGCTGAAATTCTCCTCTTTAATGTGTTTATATGTGGAGTGTTTTGATTGGCTTTTGGGTCAATTTGGTTTGAATTTTGAGGCTTCAAATTTCGGATCAACTTGGTCAAGAAAACTAGGCCTCTGCAGCAGGGGAGGTGTTTGCTGCTGTAACTCGATTTTTCTAGCTAATTTTGGAGTTGTAATCCTCTCCCGTTTGGTCTGTAATTCTTTTAAATTAATTGTAAGTTATAGGTGTAGCTTTTGGGTTGGTTGGGGCGTCATTTTCGGGTTGGAATTCGTTCTAAAAATCGGATCAAAGTTGACAAAAATTCAACTGCTGAAGTCTGAAGCTCCAGGTGCTCTGTTCCAAGTGCTCTGTCCCAGGTGCTTATTGTGCTTGTGTGGGAGTGTGTGTGTGTTGGCGTGTGGAGTGCTGCTGCTGCTGCTTGATTGTGCGCCCAAGGAGTTCCACTGCTCGGTTGCTGCTGCCGATCGTGCGTTGGAGCTGCTGCTGCTGCTGTGTTCCTTCCTCGACCGCTCCTTGCTGCTGCTTGTGTTGGAATGGATGTGGAGCTGAGCGTGTGAGCTGGTCTGTCTTGCTCGGTGGATCCACTGCTGGCGCGCGCGGGAGAAGCTGCTGCTTGTTGAAGCCCTGCTGCTGGCGCGTGGAAATCTCAAATGCTCGGTGGCGTCAACTTCTTGCGCGCGTGAAAGGAGTATGGATTGCTCTCCTGCAGTGCGTGAAGGATCCCCTGCTGTTCACGCTCCAATTGTGCCTCAATTGAGAAAATGCGATTTTCTCTCCCTTTATATATATATATATATATACACATACATACATTATTATCTAAAATAATTTAAATATATATAATATACATATAAATTATTCGCATATGTTTATACTCGTTTATTTACGTTTTATCGAAATAAAATTTAACTAAGTTACTACAACACTTTAAATTATTTGTATTTTCAAATTTTTAGTTAAAACTTCACACGATTAATTATTTTTAGTATTTTTAATTTACGTGATTAAATTTTCAAATTCGATGAATTAAATTAGGAACCAAGTCCTAATAAATTTTTAATTTCCTAACAATTAAAACGGCGAATTAGAAATTTTCTTTTTTTTTTTTTTTTTTAGTTCTAAATTGATAATATTGTTCGGTATTAGTGTTTGTTTGTATTTATAATCTATTGGTTTATACCGATAAGTTCTATAAATTAATTGTATCTTATCGGTTTCGAAATTCACTATCTAATTTTCATTTTCTATTTTACTACTGTGTACTATTGTGAAAATTTTCGGGGTTTACATCCTCCCCCCCTTAAAATAAGCTTTGTCCTCAAAGCTTGATACATACCTGATGATTCAAATAGATTAGGATAATTCTTCCGAACTTCATCTTCCAACTCCCAAGTCATTTCTTCCGTTCGGGGATCCCATAAAACTTTAACATATCTGATCTCCTTGTTTCTAAGAGTCTATACTTTACTGTCCATTATTCGAACAGGTTGTTTCTCATATGTCAAGTTCTCCTTCAACGGGATTGGTTCCAACTCAACCACTTTATCTGGGTTGGAGACATATTTCCTCAAAACTGATACATGAAACACGTTATGTATACCAGACAGATTCGGAGGTAAAGCCAATCGGTACGCTAAATCTCCTACCCTATCCAAAATTTCAAAAGGTCCAATATATCGAGGACTTAATTTTCCTTGAGTTCGTCCGCGATGAAGACTCTTGATCGGGTTCACTTTAAGGTATACATGATCTCCTTCTTTGAATTCCAATTCCCGTCTCTTCATATCTGCCCAACTCTTTTGTCGATCTTGGGCTTCTTTCATCTTTTGTTTTATCACTGCCACCTTATCTATTGTTTCTTGTACCATTTCAGGTCCAACTGCGATTCTCTCTAAATTGTCCCAAAACAATGGTGATCTACATTTGCGACCATACAGTGCTTCATATGGCGGCATTCCGATACTAGAATGGTAACTGTTATTATACGCGAATTCCACCAAAGGTAAGTGTTGATCCCAATTTCCTTTAAATTCCAATATACAAGACCTTAGCATGTCTTCCAAAGTCTGTATAGTCCTTTCCGTTTGTCCATCGGTTTGGGGATGATAAGCGGTACTGAACTTCAACTGCGTCCCTAACGCTTTCTGCAATCCATTCCAAAATCTGGAAACAAAGCGTGGATCTCTATCCGATACTATGCTAGCTGGTATTCCATGTAATCGAACAATCTCTTTAAGATATATCCGTGCTAGCTTTTCCAGTGGATACGTCATATTGATGGGTATAAAATGTGCTGATTTAGTAAGTCTATCCACGATAACCCATACAGCATCATGTCCACTACTCGTCTTAGGTAATGAACATACAAAGTCCATAGAGATCTGATCCCATTTCCATTCAGGAATCGGTAATGGCTTCAGCAATCCTCCCGGCTTTTGGTGTTCAGCTTTAACCCGTTGACATATCTCACATCTAGCCACAAATTCCGCTACATCCTTTTTCATCCCGTTCCACCAATATGCACTTCAATTCTTGATACGTTTTCGTTTCTCCAGGATGAACAGTATATCCGGAATTATGTGCTTCTTGCATCAACTTCTGCTTTAACTCTGATTTATGGGGAACACACAGTCTGTTGCCCATTCTAAGGATTCCTTCATCATCAACTCGGAAATCCTTATATTTATCTTGTGATATCTCTTGGATAATCCTTTGAAATTCCACATCTTCCTTTTGAGCTTCTTTGATCTGTTGAAGTAAAGTGGGTTCCAAAATCAGATTTCCAAGTTCAGCTTCAAAACCTTGCATTGTGAATCCTAAACTCATCCTTTCAAATTCTTTGATGAGTTCTTTTTGCTCAGTCAGCATTGAGGCTACTTCACCATAGTTTTTCCGACTCAAAGCATCAGCGACGGCGTTCATTTTTCCTGGGTGATAATTGATACCCAAATCATAATCTTTTATTAGCTCCAACCATCGTCGTTGCCTCATGTTCAATTCTTTTTGTGTGAATATATACTTCAAACTTTTATGATCAGTATAAATTTCACACCTTTGACCATATAAATAGTGTCTCCAAATTTTGAGTGCAAAAACAATGGCAGCTAGTTCCAAATCATGAGTAGGGTAATTCATCTCATGGGGTTTCAACTGCCTGGAAGCATATGCTATTACTTTTCCATTCTGCATTAATACACATCCCAAACCATTTTTGGACGCATCACTATATATAACATATGGGTCATGATCATTAGGTAAGACCAATATTGGTGCTGACACTAATCTCTTCTTCAATTCTTGGAAACTTTTCCCGCTTTTCATTCCATTCAAATTTTTCATTTTTCTTTGTCAATTGCGTTAATGGTTTGCAATTGTTGAGAAATCCGTACAAATTTCCGATAGTATCCAGCTAAACCCAAGAAACTTCTGATTTCAGTAACTGTCTCAGGTCTTTTCCATTCCACGATGGCTTTGACCTTTGCAGGATCTACTGAAATTCCTTCTCCAGACACGATGTGTCCAAGAAAAGATATGCTCTCAAGCCAAAATTCACACTTTGACAATTTAGCATATAATTTATTATCCCTCAAAATCTGCAATACATTCCTCAAATGCTCCTCATGCTGCTCCTCTGATGGTGAATATACCAATATATCATCTATAAACACAATCACACAAATATCCAACAGTGGTCGAAAAATCCGATTCATCAAATCCATAAATACCGCAGGTGCATTAGTCAGTCCGAATGGCATAACCAAAAATTCATAGTGGCCATACCGTGTTCGAAATGCAGTCTTAGGTATATCTTCTGTCTTGATTCGAATTTGGTGATATCCAGATTTGAGATCAATACGGGAAAATATTTTTGCTCCACGTAGTTGATCAAACAAATCATCGATCCTGGGTAATGGATACTTGTTTTTGATGGTTACCTTGTTCAATTCCCTATAATCAATACAGAGTCTTAATGAACCATCCTTCTTTTTAACAAACAGCACCGGGGCTCCCCATGGAGATACACTGGGTCTGATGAATCCTTTATCCATCAATTCCTGCAATTGCACTTTTAATTCCTTCAATTCTACAGGTGCCATTCGATACGGAGCTTTTGATACTGGTTCTGTTCCAGGCATCAAATCAATGGAGAATTCCACTTCTCTTTGTGGAGGTAAACCAGGTAATTCTTCTGGAAATACATCTGGATATTCGCACACAGTTCTTATAGTATGAATATCAGGTTTCTCTGATTCTCCATTAACAGCTCCTAAAATAATTTCACCCAACTTCTCGGTGCCATCATCATCAACTTCAATAGTTGTTAATTTGACTCCTTTGTCTCGAAGTGTTTCTCCTTGGTACTCCTTTCTTTCTCCTTGACAATTCATAAAGGATACCATCTTGAGACGACAATCGATCTTAGCTTTTGTGGCAGCTAACCAAGTCATTCCCAAAATAACTTCATATTTATGCAGATCCACTACAATTAGATCAACAATTGATCCTTGATTCCCAATCTGTATTGGGCATTCTTTCACTATCTCCTGAGTCATAACCATATCTCCAGTAGGTGTACTGATTCTAACCTTTTATTCATAGCTTCACATATTAGACCTAACTGTCTGGCTAATACAGTGTCTATAAATGAATGTGTCGCGCCGGTGTCAAATAGAGCATACACCGAATGGTCTTTCACTTGTATTGTGCCTATTTATCAATTATAAATTTCATGTTATTTAAGACTTATAAAAGCAACAATTGTGCATCTAAAGTGTTTGTGTCTCATACTATTGCTTTAAACATAATAACATACCTGCAATGAGTCCGGTATCATCTAAATCAGCTTCCTCCCAAATGTTTTCATTATTATCCTCTTCTATCTCCTCTTCATCAACTGGAGTTCCGTGCATAGCATAGATTCTGGCTCCTCCAGTATTTTTGTTAGTACTGGCATTGCCTTCTTTCTGACTTCTAGCTCCAACAATTCCTTTAGATTGTGATGATCCTGCCACTCCAGTATTCCTTTGAGGACAGTAAGTTGCTATATGACCTATCTTCTTACAGATAAAGCAGGTCGCACTTCCTGTTTTTGGACACTTGGCAGCTTGATGTCCACTTTCACCACAATAAAAGCATTTATGTTGCAGATATGGGCAATCTCTTGGATAATGAGCGCCCTTACATTTCCAACAGGTAACATTACTTCTCCCGGTATTTCCACTCTTGACACTTCCAATTGGCTTAACAAATTTCCCTTTCTTTGGAACAGTACTCGTTCCCACATTATCATGAATCCTTTTTCCAAAAGTTTGCCCCCGTTTCTTATATCTTTCCACTTCATATTTCCTAGCGCGTTCTATCACTCGCGCCTTTTCTACCATAGCAGCGAAATCAATAATCTCAAATTCAGTAAGCCTCCTCTGAAAATGGGGCTAATCCAGCCATAAAAGTCTGCCTTTTTAATTCATCACTATCTTTGTATGCGTCAGGGGCAAATTGCAGTAGCCGATTGAATTCATGTTCATATTCATCAATTGTCTTACTCCCTTGAGTCAAATTCATTAAATCTGTACTATACTTCGCTTTCAAGCTGCCCGGGAAATATTCTTTCAAAAATTCCCGTTGAAAACTTCCCACGTTATGGATGTGGTAATCCTCTCTGCTTCGAATCCCACCATATTCTTGCCCTTAACCGCAGCAAGTAGGTTCCGTATGGTACCTTAAGTGCTTCAGGTATCTGAAACACGTCAAATGATCGCTCAATTTGCGACAACCAGTCTTCTGCTTCTTCCGGTTTTCCCGGCATTCCCTCAAAGTACCTGTTACACTTTATAAACTCAGGTAACAAATTCCTTTGTGGTCTCCAAGGTGGTGGAGGTGGTAATTCATGATCATGTCGAGGTGGTCCTTGCACTTCAGCTGCAGATTCAACACGTCTTTCTTGATTTCTCGGTTCTTCCACAGGTGGTTGAACCGATGCAACACGTTCCTCATTTCTCCTAGTAGAAGCTCGAGGCATAGGTGGTGCCTCAGGAGGTGGTGCTACAGGTGGTATTTGCCCAGCTTGCAAAGCTTGCAAAATTAGGGTGTTCTGTTGTTGAATTGCTTGCAAAATAGTCTCCAAGCGATTAGGTTGTAGTGCCGGTTCCTCATTAGGTGGATTTGTTGGTACTCTTGCAGTTCTTCTCCTTCCACCTCTCATTCTCGGTGCTCACTATAAATTGCATATTAAATAAGGTAAGTCTCGTTTATTGTAACCATTTCTTATTCAAGCTATTTTTGCTTCTTACTGCATTTTTCATGGAGTATCTCATGCATGTGTAAATCTTTCATAATTTAAAAATACACATGATACTTTCCTAACATGAGCATACTTTCTTTACTACTTCACTTACATTCATACACACATGATAACATATATATATGTACATCAAAACATAAACATACTTGTATTCCACATTAGTGCCATATATACACATCAAAAATTGCACCAACTATCGTCACTAATACTAAGTACATCACATCATAATAGAGTTCCTAGAGTTAGTGCTTTATATACAACATCAAAATTTGCACTAACTATCTATCTACTAGATCATCAAAAGAACATCACCATAAGTCATACATATTTAGTCTATTTATAATACATAAAACAACATTCTTTCCACTAAAACTCTCTAGGGGGTGGGGTAAAGTGGTCTCTTGCCCTTATCTCGGGCATCCAACTGTGGGTACTCCCTGATCACTGGAGTCGCTGCTGCTCAACTCGTGGATCTCAACATGCTGTCCAGGTGGAGCTAAACTAAGCTCAGATCCATCAAGCTGTACTCCCTGTGTCTTTGGAGCTTGTTTACTCTCATGCACTAACACTGCATCCTCACCACATATCCATCCTCCATGTGGCGTTCCCTTCCATGTATTATATTGACCAAAAGTACTATGTGTGAAATCCAAGAATTCTAATCCTTGTGGAATTGATGTAGTACTCCCTGTCCTGGTCTTCTTTGTCCTGTCAGTATTTTCTTCCAAGTCAATACTGGCTACTCCTCTTTTGGTTGATCTCCTTTCCTGTCCACTAACTGATAATACAGTATCCTGAGGAATATTAGGAGAAAAAGTATCACAAAAACCACAAGGACTCGGCGTCACAGGCTCAACTGTGGGTATAATAGCAGGTCGACTCTGTAATACTTCCTTAGGAAACCTGCAATTACTAAGATGATACATCATCCACTCATCAGTATATGGATCAGTACTACGTACACCCATATGATCATCCCTAAAATCATGAGCATATATCCAACCTTTGCCAATATATCCCATATCCTGAAATCTGGAAGAGTCGGCCTCATGGAATTTATTGATACTACAAATGCTATATTATCTATCTCTACTGCTCCACCATTTCTACCAACAAACCTTTCAAACCTATAAATTAATTCAATAGCAGAACCTGGATTCGGGTGTGCTTTCTCCATCAGGAATAACCAATCTCTAAAGAGTGGCCTCAATCCATGTCTCCATTTGCTTAAAACTGATCCAAGGTTTGAGGATTGCCTGCCAATGCTAGGTCTTCCACCAAGATCCTCAACCTTCGCCTGTAATCAGTTAAAGTCTCTAAAGGTTGCATACTGAAAACCAACCACTTCACATAACAGGTTGCCGGATTAACCTGCACCACAAATAAAATTTGCATGACTAATAATAATCATACAGATTTTATTTTAGGTTCTTAATTCTACCCAAATCTACCCATACTAATCTTAAATAAATTCTATCACTACTACTATGTATACTAATTATGATTTTGTTTAATTTCATCTTTTTCTTATACTTGCAACCACAGCTCTGATACCAACTAAATCTGTCACGCCCCAATAGTACCCTAGTAGTAATATATATATTATGATATAGCCTGATAATCCAGACGATATCAAATACACATATTCATACTAGAACTACTTTGGAAAGTGACGTATATTTAACAAAACAGGATCTTTTTGGTTGCGTGATAAGAAACGATGAAAGTAAATAAAATCATAATACCATAATTAAGTACTACAGTCTGAGTAATAACTATTACAAACCATAAAACTATCTAAATTCTCAGATAATAAAATTGATGCACTAACATCAATTAATACATATAAATAAAGAAACTATTTTCCCTGTTTCCAAAACTCTTCAAGCTTTAGAATCATACCGGCTCTAAGCTCCTAGAAGCCACCAACCAAGGCTTAAGTGTCATCCTGTAAGGACTGTAGGAGTGTGAGCATAACCACGGGCTCAGTGAATAACCAGACTTATCACAACAAGCAAGTTATTATCAATCATATGCAATGCATCAATCAAACACATGAACAATTACAAGCTTGGACAAACCGGAATCCAAACAGGAAGGAGATTTACGCCCTCTCATCGGGGTTGAAGGAACCGATACCTGAATCACCTACCCAGGAGAAACTAAGTACACAGGAATCCATAATCCTCACAATTATTATCTCTTTATGTTAATGAAGTTTTAAACACTCAGTTCCTGTCTTGTACCTTAGAAACTCCACTAAGTGTTAGCCATTTCACAGCGATACCATGGGCGGCGTCCTTCGTTACCAGTTAGTTCCCATGGAACCGACAGAACAAGGTAAACTTGCGTAGAACTAATAGCCCATTGCCTAGAAAAACCAAGTATTACCAAGAACCGAAATTCTAACACGTGATAGGTGTTCGTAAAAATATAATGCAGTTTATGCAAATCGTGCAATGCATGTCCGTTTCATTTATAGTACCGATAGTTGTTAATCAAGTTTAAGGCGATCATACAATTTACAAACAATCGTCAACATATTTCATACAATATTTATCATACAATAAGATTATCGCTTATATTATGATAGTTTGTCATGCAATCATACACCACACATCACGTTGTATTCCCATTCCGCATGCATATCAATTTAATATATACATATTATTTCAATTGCAACTATACTACAAGCACAACCAATGTAACAAGTCTAAGTCACTCACCTGCTCATGCTGATCAGTCGTAGTAATCGACCGGGAAATCCTCGACGGAGTCGAAATTACCTATTAAGATGAAATATTCATCAATAATATTTATAAATAGGAAATTAAATTCCTATGAGTGCTTAAGTGTCCTAGTTCGGTATTTGGTATTATTCCTATGGTTTATAGTGATTTCCTAAAGTATTAATTCTTATGGAAAAGGAATATCTATTGCTTACTTCTTTTAAGTTTCTTCGATGGAAGATTGTTTAGAGAAACCCATTTAAACTTTCATTTAAATTAAGTTCTATTATATTTTATAGAAGTCTTGGCATGTATAATTTCTATGAATTGTTCATGACATTTTTCTTGTAATAAAGGACTTCTAATCATGCTTGTAAAGTTTGTTTTATCAAGCCTTATGTTCATATAAGGTCTTAGAAGCTTTAAACATGCATTTAGACTAAATTGGATGAAGTTTGAGTCTTGTTTTGTTCACTTCATCCTCAAATCCGAATTTACTATTATCACAATTATAAGACTTCTAAGTTGTTGTTTTTCTCTTCCAACAATATCTATGCATTCTCAACACATCAACCATCTATTCTCTTGAATTCATCAATAGATTTACAACCTTTATCAACCACAAAACTTTCTTGGAATGCTCAATAATTCATCCTAAGGTCTATTCATAAATTTAACAAGGGTAGGTTGTAATTTGGAGCTTACCTTGGATTGGGATGGAAGGAGGTTGCTCAACTTCCTCTTAAAGCAAGAATTGAACCTAAACCAAAGATTAGATGATGAGTTTCTAACTAAACACATTAACTAAAATGAGAGTTTATTAATGAAATTAAATCTCCTCACCTTGTCAAGCTAATTTCCTCCTCTTGACCTCTAGGATAACTTAGGATTTTTGATTCGGTTTTGGTTGTTATTGATGAACTTAGTGTGTGTATATAAGGTATGGAAGTAGGCTAGGGTTTATGGTAGAGTACACAATGTTCCTAAGCTTCTTTGTTGATGGTGGAAATGGAAAAAGGAATTGGAAGAGTGCTGGACGCACTTGGGTTTGCAGCTGGAATTTGAGAGTGTTTTGTGGGGTTTATGAGCTCAAAGGGTCTAACTTAGGCTTATATACTTATACTAGGATTAGACTAAGTTTTAGGGGCTTTGGAGTTGGTTTTGGACTTGAAAAGTGTCCACAAATGCAGCTGGGATTTTCTACACGATTTTGCAAATTGGATGCAAACTTTGACTTAGGTTTGACAGATTTTTGTGGTTATCTTTAAGAGTCTTAATTATATTTGTTTGGTAGCTAATTAATGCTATTTATGTGTGTAAAAATAAGAGATCAACTAGTGTAAAAATCGGGTCAAAACTTGTTGAAATTTAAAGTGTGAAAACTGGAATTTCTGGAGCAATTTCACTTTGATTTTTGGACGAATTTGGGATCCGATTTTCTTATTAATTTTTGGTGTATGAAGTGTCCATTTGAAGGCTCCTTATTGATGTTTAATTGGTCAAAATTTCAGTTCATTTAATCCTAGGAATGTTGCAAAAATCGGAGTTAGATTTGGAGATGTGTGCTGCTGCATTTGTTGAAATTTTCCTCTGCTGCAGCTGTCAAGATCCGAATTTGGCATGGATATTTGGAGTGGTTGTGGTTGTTTTTGTGTGCTGAAATTCTCCTCATTTAATGTTGTTTATATGTGGAGTGTTTTGATTGGCTTTTGGGTCAATTTGGTTTGAATTTTGAGGCTTCAAATTTCGGATCAACTTGGTCAAGAAAACTAGGCCTCTGCAGCAGGGGAGGTGTTTGCTGCTGTAACTCGATTTTCTAGCTAATTTTGGAGTTGTAATCCTCTCCCGTTTGGTCTGTAATTCTTTTAAATTAATTGTAAGTTATAGGTGTAGCTTTTGGGTTGGTTGGGGCGTCATTTTCGGGTTGGAATTCGTTCTAAAAATCGGATCAAAGTTGACAAAAATTCAACTGCTGAAGTCTGAAGCTCCAGGTGCCTCTGTTCCAAGTGCTCTTCCCAGGTGCTTATTGTGCACTTGTGTGGGAGGTGTGTGTGTTGGCGTGTGGAGTGCTGCTGCTGCGCTGATTGTGCGCCCAAGGAGTTCCACTGCTCGGTTGCTGCTGCCTGATCGTGCGTTGGAGCTGCTGCTGCTGTGTTGTCTCCTTCCTCGACCGCTCCTTGCTGCTGCTTGTTTGTTGAATGGATGTGGAGCTGAGCGTGTGAGCTGGTCTGTCTTGCTCGGTGGATCCACTGCTGGCGCGCGCGGGAGAAGCTGCTGCTTGTTGAAGCCCTGCTGCTGGCGCGTGGAAATCTCAAATGCTCGGTGGCGTCAACTTCTTGCGCGCGTGAAAGGAGTATGGATTGCTCTCCTGCAGTGCGTGAAGGATCCCCTGCTGTTCACGCTCCAATTGTGCCTCAATTGAGAAAATGCGATTTTCTCTCCCTTTATATATATATATATATATATACACATACATACGTATTTATTATCTAAAATAATTTAAATATATATATATATATACATATAAATTATTCGCATATGTTTATACTCGTTGTATTTACGTTTTATCGAAATAAAATTTAACTAAGTTACTACAACACTTTAAATTATTTGTATTTTCAAATTTTTAGTTAAAACTTCACACGATTAATTATTTTTAGTATTTTTAATTTACGTGATTAAATTTTCAAATTCGATGAATTAAATTAGGAACCAAGTCCTAATAAATTTTAATTTCCTAACAATTAAAACGCGTTCGAAATTTTCTTTTTTTAGTTCTAAATTGATAATATTGTTCGGTATTAGTGTTTGTTTGTATTTATAATCTATTGGTTTATACCGATAAGTTCTATAAATTAATTGTATCTTATCGGTTTCGAAATTCACTATCTAATTTTCGTTTTCTATTTTACTACTGTGTACTATTGTGAAAATTTCGGGGTTTACATCCTCCCCCCCTTAAAATAAGCTTTGTCCTCAAAGCTTGATACGTACCTGATGATTCAAATAGATTAGGATAATTCTTCCGAACTTCATCTTCCAACTCCCAAGTCATTTCTTCCGTTCGGGATCCCATAAAACTTTAACATATCTGATTTCCTTGTTTCTAAGAGTCTGTACTTTACTGTCCATTATTCGAACAGGTTGTTTCTCATATGTCAAGTTCTCCTTCAACGGGAATTGGTTCCAACTCAACCACTTTATCTGGATCGGAGACATATTTCCTCAAACTGATACATGAAACACGTTATGTATACCAGACAGATTCGGAGGTAAAGCCAATCGATACTAAATCTCCTACCCTATCCAAAATTTCAAAAGGTCCAATATATCGAGGACTTAATTTTCCTTGATTCGTCCGCGATGAAGACTCTTGATCGGGTTCACTTTAAGGTATACATGATCTCCTTCTTTGAATTCCAATTCCCGTCTCTTCATATCTGCCCAACTCTTTTGTCGATCTTGGCTTCTTTCATCTTTTGTTTTATCACTGCCACCTTATCTATTGTTTCTTGTACCATTTCAGGTCCAACTGCGATTCTCTCTAAATTGTCCCAAAATAATGGTGATCTACACTTTGCGACCATACAGTGCTTCATATGGCGGCATTCCGATACTAGAATGGTAACTGTTATTATACGCGAATTCCACCAAAGGTAAGTGTTGATCCCAATTTCCTTTAAATTCCAATATACAAGACCTTAGCATGTCTTCCAAAGTCTGTATAGTCCTTTCCGTTTGTCCATCGGTTTGGGGATGATAAGCGGTACTGAACTTTAACTGCGTCCCTAACGCTTTCTGCAACCATTCCAAAATCTGGAAACAAAGCGTGGATCTCTATCCGATACTATGCTAGCTGGTATTCCATGTAATCGAACAATCTCTTTAAGATATATCCGTGCTAGCTTTTCCAGTGGATACGTCATATTGATGGGTATAAAATGTGCTGATTTAGTAAGTCTATCCACGATAACCCATACAGCATCATGTCCACTACTCGTCTTAGGTAATGAACATACAAAGTCCATAGAGATCTGATCCCATTTCCATTCAGGAATCGGTAATGGCTTCAACAATCCTCCCGGCTTTTGGTGTTCAGCTTTAACCCGTTGACATATCTCACATCTAGCCACAAATTCCGCTACATCCTTTTTCATCCCGTTCCACCAATATGCACTTTTCAATTCTTGATACGTTTTCGTTTCTCCAGGATGAACAGTATATCCGGAATTATGTGCTTCTTGCATCAACTTCTGCTTTAACTCTGATTTATGGGGAACACACAGTCTGTTGCCCATTCTAAGGATTCCTTCATCATCAACTCGGAAATCCTTATATTTATCTTGTGATATCTCTTGGATAATCCTTTGAAATTCCACATCTTCCTTTTGAGCTTCTTTGATCTGTTGAAGTAAAGTGGGTTCCAAAATCAGATTTCCAAGTTCAGCTTCAAAACCTTGCATTGTGAATCCTAAACTCATCCTTTCAAATTCTTTGATGAGTTCTTTTTGCTCAGTCAGCATTGAGGCTACTTCACCATAGTTTTTCCGACTCAAAGCATCAGCGACGGCGTTCATTTTTCCTGGGTGATAATTGATACCCAAATCATAATCTTTATTAGCTCCAACCATCGTCGTTGCCTCATGTTCAATTCTTTTTGTGTGAATATATACTTCAAACTTTTATGATCAGTATAAATTTCACACCTTTGACCATATAAATAGTGTCTCCAAATTTTGAGTGCAAAAACAATGGCAGCTAGTTCCAAGTCATGAGTAGGGTAATTCATCTCATGGGGTTTCAACTGCCTGGAAGCATATGCTATTACTTTTCCATTCTGCATTAATACACATCCCAAACCATTTTTGGACGCATCACTATATATAACATATGGGTCATGATCATTGGGTAAGACCAATATTGGTGCTGACACTAATCTCTTCTTCAATTCTTGGAAACTTTGCTCCCGCTTTTCATTCCATTCAAATTTTTCATTTTTCTTTGTCAATTGCGTCAATGGTTTGCAATTGTTGAGAAATCCGTACAAATTTCCGATAGTATCCAGCTAAACCCAAGAAACTTCTGATTTCAGTAACTGTCTCAGGTCTTTTCCATTCCACGATGGCTTTGACCTTTGCAGGATCTACTGAAATTCCTTCTCCAGACACGATGTGTCCAAGAAAAGATATGCTCTCAAGCCAAAATTCACACTTTGACAATTTAGCATATAATTTATTATCCCTCAAAATCTGCAATACATTCCTCAAATGCTCCTCATGCTGCTCCTCTGATGGTGAATATACCAATATATCATCTATAAACACAATCACACAAATATCCAACAGTGGTCGAAAAATCCGATTCATCAAATCCATAAATACCGCAGGTGCATTAGTCAGTCCGAATGGCATAACCAAAAATTCATAGTGGCCATACCGTGTTCGAAATGCAGTCTTAGGTATATCTTCTGTCTTGATTCGAATTTGGTGATATCCAGATTTGAGATCAATACGGGAAAATATTTTTGCTCCACGTAGTTGATCAAACAAATCATCGATCTGGTAATGGATACTTGTTTTTGATGGTTACCTTGTTCAATTCCCTATAATCAATACAGAGTCTTAATGAACCATCTTCTTTTTAACAAACAGCACCGGGGCTCCCCATGGAGATACACTGGGTCTGATGAATCCTTTATCCATCAATTCCTGCAATTGCACTTTTAATTCCTTCAATTCTACAGGTGCCATTCGATACGGAGCTTTTGATACTGGTTCTGTTCCAGGCATCAAATCAATGGAGAATTCCACTTCTCTTTGTGGAGGTAAACCAGGTAATTCTCTGGAAATACATCTGGATATTCGCACACAGTTCTTATAGTATGAATATCAGTTTCTCTGGTTCTCCATTAACAGCTCCTAAAATAATTTCACCCAACTTCTCGGTGCCATCATCATCAACTTCAATGGTTGTTAATTTGACTCCTTTGTCTCGAAGTGTTTCTCCTTGGTACTCCTTTCTTTCTCCTTGACAATTCATAAAGGATACCATCTTGAGACGACAATCGATCTTAGCTTTTGTGGCAGCTAACCAAGTCATTCCCAAAATAACTTCATATTTATGCAGATCCACTACAATTAGATCAACAATTGATCCTTGATTCCCAATCTGTATTGGGCATTCTTTCACTATCTCCTGAGTCATAACCATTCCTCCGTAGGTGTACTGATCTAACCCTTTATTCATAGCTTCACATGTTAGACCTAATTGTCTGGCTAATAAGTGTCTATAAATGAATGTGTCGCGCCGGTGTCAAATAGAGCGTACACCGAATGGTCTTTCACTTGTATTGTGCCTATTTATCAATTATACATTACATGTTATTTAAGACTTATAAAAGCATTAATTGTGCATCTAAAGTGTTTGTGTCTCATACTATTGCTTTAAACATAATAACATACCTGCAATGAGTCCGGTATCATCTAAATCAGCTTCCTCCCAAATGTTTTCAGTATCATCCTCTCTATCTCCTCTTCATCAACTGGAGTTCCGTGCATAGCATAGATTCTGGCTCCAGTATTTTTGTTAGTACTGGCATTGCCTTCTTTCTGACTTCTGGCTCCAACAACTCCTTTAGATTGTGATGATCCTGCCACTCCAGTATTCCTTTGAGGACAGTAAGTTGCTATATGACCTATCTTCTTACAGATAAAGCAGGTCGCACTTCCTGTTTTTGGACACTTGGCAGCTGATGTCCACTTTCACCACAATAAAAGCATTTATGTTGCAGATATGGGCAATCTCTTGGATAATGAGCGCCCTTACATTTCCAACAGGTAACATTACTTCTCCCGGTATTTCCACTTGACACTTCCAATTGGCTTAACAAATTTCCCTTTCTTAGGAACAGTACTCGTTCCCACATTATCATGAATCCTTTTTCCAAAAGTTTGCCCCCGTTTCTTATATCTTTCCACTTCATATTTCCTAGCGCGTTCTATCACTCGCGCCTTTTCTACCATAGCAGCGAAATCAATAATCTCAAATTCAGTAAGCCTCCTCTGAAAATGGGGCTCTAATCCAGCCATAAAAGTCTGCCTTTTTAATTCATCACTATCTTTGTATGCGTCAGGGGCAAATTGCAGTAGCCGATTGAATTCATGTTCATATTCATCAATTGTCTTACTCCCTTGAGTCAAATTCATTAGATCTGTACTATACTTCGCTTTCAAGCTGCCCGGGAAATATTCTTTCAAAAATTCCCGTCTGAAAACTTCCCACGTTATGGGATGTGGTAATCCTCTCTGCTTCGAATCCCACCATATTCTTGCCCTTAACCGCAGCAAGTAGGTTCCGTATGGTACCTTAAGTGCTTCAGGTATCTGAAACACGTCAAATGATCGCTCAATTTGCGACAACCAGTCTTCTGCTTCTTCCGGTTTTCCCGGCATTCCCTCAAAGTACCTGTTACACTTTATAAACTCAGGTAACAAATTCCTTTGTGGTCTCCAAGGTGGTGGAGGTGGTAATTCATGATCATGTCGAGGTGGTCCTTGCACTTCAGCTGCAGATTCAACACGTCTTTCTTGATTTCTCGGTTCTTCCACAGGTGGTTGAACCGATGCAACACGTTCCTCATTTCTCCTAGTAGAAGCTCGAGGCATAGGTGGTGCCTCAGGAGGTGGTGCTACAGGTGGTATTTGCCCAGCTTGCAAAGCTTGCAAAATTAGGGTGTTCTGTTGTTGAATTGCTTGCAAAATAGTCTCCAAGCGATTAGGTTGTAGTGCCGGTTCCTCATTAGGTGGATTTGTTGGTACTCTTGCAGTTCTTCTCCTTCCACCTCTCATTCTCGGTGCTCTACTATAAATTGCATATTAAATAAGGTAAGTCTCGTTTATTGTAACCATTTCTTCAAGTTATTTTTGCTTCTTACTGCATTTTTCATGGAGTATCTCATGCATGTGTAAATCTTTCATAATTTAAAAATACACATGATACTTTCCTAACATGAGCATACTTTCTTTACTACTTCACTTACATTCTCATACACACATGATAACATATATATATGTACATCAAAACATAAACATACTTGTATTCCACATTAGTGCCATATATACAACATCAAAAATTGCACTAACTATCATCACTAATACTAAGTACATCACATCATAATAGAGTTCCTAGAGTTAGTGCTTTATATACAACATCAAAATTTGCACTAACTATCTATCTACTAGATCATCAAAAGAACATCACCATAAGTCATACATATTTAGTCTATTTACAATACATAAAACAACATTCTTTCCACTAAAACTCTCTAGGGGTGGGGTAAAGTGGTCTCTTGCCCTTATCTCGGGCATCCAACTGTGGGTACTCTCCTGATCACTGGAGTCGCTGCTGCTCAACTCGTGGATCTCAACATGCTGTCCAGGTGGAGCTAAACTAAGCTCAGATCCATCAAGCTGTACTCCCTGTGTCTTTGGAGCTTGTTTACCTCATGCACTAACACTGCATCCTCACCACATATCCATCCTCCATGTGGCGTTCCCTTCCATGTATTATATTGACCAAAAGTACTATGTGTGAAATCCAAGAATTCTAATCCTTGTGGAATTGATGTAGTACTCCCTGTCCTGGTCTTCTTTGTCCTGTCAGTATTTTCTTCCAAATCAATACTGGCTACTCCTCTTTTGGTTGATCTCCTTTCCTGTCCACTAACTGGTAATACAGTATCCTGAGGAATATTAGGAGAAAAAGTATCACAAAAACCACAAGGACTCGGGCATCAGGCTCAACTGTGGGTATAATAGCAGGTCGACTCTGTAATACTTCCTTAGGAAACCTGCAATTACTAGATGATACATCATCCATCATCAGTATATGGATCAGTACTACGTACACCCATATGATCATCCCTAAAATCATGAGCATATATCCAACCTTTGCCAATATACTCCCATATCCTGAAATCTGGAAGAGTCGGCCTCATGGAATTTATTGATACTACAAATGCTATATTATCTATCTCTACTGCTCCACCATTCTACCAACAAACCTTTCAAACCTATAAATTAATTCAATAGCAGAACCTGGATTCGGGTGTGCTTTCTCCATCAGGAATAACCAATCTCTAAAGAGTGGCCTCAATCCATGTCTCCATTTGCTTAAAATCTGATCCAAGGTTTGAGGATTGCCTGCCAATGCTAGGTCTTCCACCAAGATCCTCAACCTTCGCCTGTAATCAGTTAAAGTCTCTAAAGGTTGCATACTGAAAACCAACCACTTCACATAACAGGTTGCCGGATTAACCTGCACCACAAATAAAATTTGCATGACTAATAATAATCATACAGATTTTATTTTAGGTTCTTAATTCTACCCAAATCTACCCATACTAATCTTAAATAAATTCTATTACTACTACTATGTATACTAATTATGATTTTGTTTAATTTCATCTTTTTCTTATACTTGCAACCACAGCTCTGATACCAACTAAATCTGTCACGCCCCAATAGTACCCTAGTAGTAATATATATATTATGATATAGCCTGATAATCCAGACGATATCAAATACACATATTCATACTAGAACTACTTTGGAAAGTGACGTATATTTAACAAAACAGGATCTTTTTGGTTGCGTGATAAGAAACGATGAAAGTAAATAAAATCATAATACCATAATTAAGTACTACAGTCTGAATAATAACTATTACAAACCATAAAACTATCTAAATTCTCAGATAATAAAATTGATGCACTAACATCAATTAATACATATAAATAAAGAAACTATTTTCCCTGTTTCCAAAACTCTTCAAGCTTTAGAATCATACCGGCTCTAAGCTCCTAGAAGCCACCAACCAAGGCTTAAGTGTCATCCTGTAAGGACTGTAGGAGTGTGAGCATAACCACGGGCTCAGTGAATAACCAGACTTATCACAACAAGCAAGTTATTATCAATCATATGCAATGCATCAATCAAACACATGAACAATTACAAGCTTGGACAAACCGGAATCCAAACAGGAAGGAGATTTACGCCCTCTCATCGGGGTTGAAGGAACCGATACCTGAATCACCTACCCAGGAGAAACTAAGTACACAGGAATCCATAATCCTCACAATTATTATCTCTTTATGTTAATGAAGTTTTAAACACTCAGTTCCTGTCTTGTACCTTAGAAACTCCACTAAGTGTTAGCCATTTCACAGCGATACCATGGGCGGCGTCCTTCGTTACCAGTTAGTTCCCATGGAACCGACAGAACAAGGTAAACTTGCGTAGAACTAATAGCCCATTGCCTAGAAAAACCAAGTATTACCAAGAACCGAAATTCTAACACGTGATAGGTGTTCGTAAAAATAATGCAGTTTATGCAAATCGTGCAATGCATGTCCGTTTCATTTATAGTACCGACAGTTGTTAATCAAGTTTAAGGCGATCATACAATTTACAACAATCTCAACATATTTCATACAATATTTATCATACAATAGGATTATCGCTTATATTATGATAGTTTGCCATGCAATCATACACCACATCACGTTGTATCCCATCCCGCATGCATATCAATTATATATACATATTATTTCAATTGCAACTATACTACAAGCACAACAATGTAACAAGTCTAAGTCACTCACCTGCTCATGCTGATCAGTCGTAGTAATCGACCGGGAAATCCTCGACGGAGTCGAAATTACCTATTAAGATGAAATATTCATCAATAATATTTATAAATAGGAAATTAAATTCCTATGAGTGCTAAGTGTCCTAGATCGGTATTTGGTATTATTCCTATGGTTTATAGTGATTTCCTAAAGTATTAATTCTTATGGAAAAGGAATATCTATTGCTTACTTCTTTTAAGTTTCTTCGATGGAAGATTGTTTAGAGAATCCCATTTAAACTTTCATTTAAATTAAGTTCTATTATATTTATAGAAGTCTTGGCATGTATAATTTCTATGAATTGTTCATGACATTTTTCTTGTAATAAAGGACTTCTAATCATGCTTGTAAAGTTTGTTTTATCAAGCTTTATGTTCATATAAGGTCTTAGAAGCTTTAAACATGCATTTAGACTAAATTGGATGAAGTTTGAGTCTTGTTTTGTTCACTTCATCCTCAAATCCGAATTTACTATTATCACAATTATAAGACTTCTAAGTTGTTGTTTTCTCTTCCAACAATATCTATGCATTCTCAACACATCAACCATCTATCTCTTGAATTCATCAATAGATTTACAACCTTTATCAACCACAAAACTTTCTTGAATGCTCAATAATTCATCCTAAGGTCTATTCATCAAATTTAACAAGGGTAGGGTAATTTGGAGCTTACCTTGGATTGGGATGGAAGGAGGTTCCAACTTCCTCTTAAAGCAAGAATTGACCTAAACCAAAGATTAGATGATGAGTTTCTAACTAAACACATTAACAAAAAGAGTTTATTAATGAAATTAAATCTCCTCCCTTGACAAGCTAATTTCCTCCTCTTGACCTCTAGGATAAACTTAGATTTTTGATTCGGTTTTGGTTGTTATTGATGAACTTAGTGTGTGTAATATAAGGTATGGAAGTAGGCTAGGGTTATGGTAGAGTACACAATGTTCCTAAGCTTCTTTGTTGATGGTGAAATGGAAAAAATAGGAAGAGTGCTGGACGCACTTTTGCAGCAGCTTTGAGAGTGTTTGTGGGGTTTATGAGCTCAAAGGGTCTAACTTAGGCTTATATACTTATACTAGGATTAGACTAAGTTTTAGGGCTTTGGAGTTGGTTTTGGACTTGAAAAGTGTCCACAAATGCAGCTGGGATTTTCTACACGATTTTGCAAATTGGATGCAAACTTTGACTTAGGTTTGACAGATTTTTGTGGTTATCTTTAAGAGTCTTATATAATTTTTTTGAGTAATTAATGCTATTTATGTGTGTAAAAATAAGAGATCAACTAGTGTAAAAATCGGGTCCAAAACTTGTTGAAATTTAAAGTGTGAAACTGAATTCTGGAGCAATTTCACTTGATTTTTGGACGAATTTGGGATCCGATTTTCTTATTAAATTTTGGTGTATGAAGTGTCCATTTGAAGGCTCCTTATTGATGTTTAATTGGTCAAAATTTCAGTTCATTTAATCCTAGAATGTTGCAAAAATCGGAGTTAGATTTGGAGATGTGTGCTGCTGCATTTGTTGAAATTTTCCTCTGCTGCAGCTGTCAAGATCCGAATTTGGCATGGATATTTGGAGTGGTTGTGGTTGTTTTTGTGTGCTGAAATTCTCCTCATTTAATGTTGTTTATATGTGGAGTGTTTTGATTGGCTTTTGGTCAATTTGGTTTGAATTTTGAGGCTTCAAATTTCGGATCAACTTGGTCAAGAAAACTAGGCCCTGCAGCATGGAGGTGTTTGCTGCTGTAACTCGATTTTCTAGCTAATTTTGGAGTTGTAATCCTCTCCCCGTTTGGTCTGTAATTCTTTTAAATTAATTGTAAGTTAGGTGTAGCTTTTGGGTTGTTGGGGCGTCATTTTCGGGTTGGAATTCGTTCTAAAATCGATCAAAGTTGACAAAAATTCAACTGCTGAAGTCTGAAGCTCCAGGTGCTCGTTCCAAGTGCTCTGTCCCAGGTGCTATTGTGCTTGTGTGGGAGTGTGTGTGTGTTGGCGTGTGGAGTGCTGCTGCTGCTGCTTGATTGTGCGCCCAAGAGTTCCACTGCTCGGTTGCTGCTGCCTGATCGTGGTTGGAGCTGCTGCTGCTGCTGTGTTCCTTCCTCGACCGCTCCTTGCTGCTGCTTGTGTTGGAATGGATGTGGAGCTGAGCGTGTGAGCTGTCTGTCTTGCTCGGTGGATCCACTGCTGGCGCGCGCGTGAGAAGCTGCTGCTTGTTGAAGCCCTGCTGCTGGCGCGTGGAAATCTCAAATGCTCGGTGGCGTCAACTTCTTGCGCGCGTGAAAGGAGTATGGATTGCTCTCCTGCAGTGCGTGAAGGATCCCCTGCTGTTCACGCTCCAATTGTGCCTCAATTGAGAAAATGCGATTTTCTCTCCCTTTAAATATATATAAATATATATATACACATACATACGTATTTATTATCTAAAATAATTTAAATATATATATATATACATATAAATTATTCGCATATGTTTATACTCGTTGTATTTACGTTTTATCGAAATAAAATTTAACTAAGTTACTACAACACTTTAAATTATTTGTATTTTCAAATTTTTAGTTAAAACTTCACACGATTAATTATTTTTAGTATTTTTAATTTACGTGATTAAATTTTCAAATTCGATGAATTAAATTAGGAACCAAGTCCTAATAAATTTTTAATTTCCTAACAATTAAAACGGCGGATTAGAAATTTTCTTTTTTTTTTTTTTTTAGTTCTAAATTGATAATATTGTTCGGTATTAGTGTTTGTTTGTATTTATAATCTATTGGTTTATACCGATAAGTTCTATAAATTAATTGTATCTTATCGGTTTCGAAATTCACTATCTAATTTTCATTTTCTATTTTACTACTGTGTACTATTGTGAAAATTTCCGGGGTTTACATGTGGAGTATCAACAGTCACACTAATCTCCTGCTCAACCATCACTCCATGGTCAAAACAACAACATCAATCTACGTATCTTCTTTCTTGGGAAAATTTTTAGGAATAATCTCATCAGCCTTTTCATTCTTCTCTACCTTCAAGTTATCAACAACTGCCTGTTTTGGCTCAACTTTAACCACTTTCACCTCGGCCTTTTCTATATTCTTTATTGCTTCTTTAATATCAAATTTCTCCACCCAATCATCTATGGTCTTCATTACTTGTTATAGATCTCGTCTTATAGCCCGTATTTCATTTTGTCTATGAGATTCATCACAAATATTCTTCCTATTCTTGATTTCAACATGCTTGGATTTATCATGTGATCTTGATCTACCATTATAAAAATTCCACTCATTATATTGATAATTCTCCTCTCCATAAGGATTTTTTTGAACAATAATCAAAGCGCAACATAATTTTAGCAGAATTAATAAATCCACTCCTCAATTCACCAAATTCAATCAATCCACATATAAATCCCAAATCCACAACAAATCCTAATTTCCCAATTCTTCACACCCACAATCCAATAATCAACAACAAAATTCACAGCTATAACTCAACCCCCAAATTTTAAAACACAAATCAAATTGATAAGATGACTTATCTAATTGAAGCGTGCCGAACCAAGAGCTCTAATACCAACTGATACGAATCTTGGGGGGAGGGCGGGGGGCGCTGGGTTAGAAATTCTTTTCTTCAAGATTAGGTTCTTGATCTCTTTTTAGGGTTTTCTAAGATAAAAGAAACTGATAAAACATAAAGATATGGATGAAATCGTAATTCGATAGGTGCTACGAATCACAAAATCAAATTGGTTTTGTGTTTAAATCATAGAACAATATAACCCATGTTCCATAAATCTCCCATGATGTTAAAAGAATATGATGATTTCAATCAACGAAGATGAATAAAGAAACTAAATCTCTCAATATTCATAAAATATTGCAAGCAATTGCAACACAAGTTCTTGTCAACAAGAACTCAAAATAACTCTAAAAGGAGTAGTCTTTCTAGAGGAATTAACATATCACTACTATCTATGTAAAAACTAAACAAAGGTCCTATAAATAAAAACAAAAAGGAAGACAAAATGACACGAATAATAAACAAAGTCCTAATAATAACAAAGGAAAAACCAAAAGACACAAAATAAAACAGAGGAATATTAAAAGAAACAAATAAAACTTCAAATTTGTGAGCAACAACACTGGTAGCTTTTGTAATCAACACGAGTGGCGTAAGCATGGGCATTTAAAATTCGCAATCTGGTCATGTTGAAGGTCGGTGGTGTAGGACTTCAAGGCCGACGGCTTAAGGCTGACACAGGGCTCTTGCAACATTTTGACAGCTTGTTTCTTCCTCGTAAAAATCACTTGATCTGAATCATCTTTCCATTTAATCTTCAAAACTCCAATATTAAATATGGTTTTTCTAAAATCTTTTGAAGCTTGGTCCATTCGCATCATATAGGGGCAATTAAGACCACATTAAATGCTGGAACAATGTGTGTAACTTTATTTCCTAACTATAACATCCCCTTGGCTGAACCAAAATTGCTTGAAAGTTTGAAAGTTCAAGTACAAATTCTTGAAGCTCATATGAGTGAAGGATCCACTGTTGCAACACTCCATTACCAAATGGTGTACAGGGTCTAAAAGCATGCTTTTGATCTAAGACTCCACCATGATAGGGATGAAGCCCTATATATCACTATGGATATGAAACATACACCTACATGTATATATGCTCTAAAGCAGCTCCAAAAGTTAGAACTCATTAAACTCTTGCTTGAGCAATGGGTTGCGAGTTATGTGAAACATCGACAAAATACAACACCAATACAATCCATAAAACCAACTTTTATGAGAAAGAATGATGGCACCATAACCATCAATTTCAAGAAAGAGGAAGGAAAGAAAGCACCATTTGTCTTTTCGACCTTGTTTATGATTCAATAATCAAAGGTAATATTTCACCCACAAGAAGCCTATCTGGTAATCTTGTGATACCCCCCAAATATAGATGGTGAAATTTTAATGACAAATGTGCCTTTTGGCATAATGGCTTGGAGTTCGTTGAAACTCCAAAGTTAAGCATGTTCTTTGTAGAGTAATTCCAAGATGGGTAACCTATTGAGAAATGCTAGCACTAAAAGGACAATACCTGTGACGTATGGCTAAAGTGGACAATACCTTGATGGAAAGAGTTCTGAGGCATTACAAGTGGTATTAAAGTAGTTCACCAACTGGAAGTGGAGAATTGTGTCTTCCTTACCTGGTATGGTTTTGAATCTATGTAATGAAACTGATAAGGGCATCAATTTTATAAGTAGGGGAGTATGTGATACCCCTTAAATATAGAGGCGCTTTTTGGTGTAATGACTTAGAGTTCGTCGAAACTCTAAAGTTGAGTGTTCTTTTTGCAATGTAATCTCAAGATGGGTGACCCCTTAGGAAACGCTGACACCAAAAGAACAAAACCATGCGGTGTGTAGTTAAAGTGGACAATACCTTAATAGGCAGAGTTTTGGGGAGTTATAGGTGGTATCAAAAAGTGGATGAGTGTGTCTTCTTAGCCTGGTGTGGTTTTGGACCTGTGTAACGAAACTGATAGGGTGTTAGTTCTATAAGTAGGGGAGTATGTGATACTCCTCAAATATAGATGGTGGAATTTTAATCCCAGAGGTGCCTTTTGGTGTAATGACTTGGAGTTCATTGGAACTCTAAAGTTAAGCTTGCTCTTTTTAGAGCAATCCCATGATGGATGACCCCTTGAGAAGCGTTGGTATTAAAAGGACAAAACCGTGCACCGTGTAGCCAAAGTGGGCAATATCTTGATGTGAAGAGTTCCAAGGCATTACAAGATATGAAATACCCCAAATTTTACCAATATAACTTAGGAATGTGATAATTAAATACAATGAAAATGCGAGTAATTTTAACTTATTTTAAATTTAACTTAGGAATTAAATTTAGATAGTTTAGTTAATTGTTTTTCGTAAACTATAAAATATAATTAGATAATTTAATTAGTAAATGGACTTAATTGAAATAAGAAATTCCAATACCATAAATATCTATTTCTATTTATCAAATTACTTCAATTTCCTATCTTAAATATACTCAATCCCTTCTAATAAACAACTTAAACCTAACTTTTATGTTTAATATTTAGAAATTAAAAATCACATAATAGGAAAGGGAGTGGAATACATTTAGATGCCATAAATTAAAACAAGAATAGACTAAACTCATTTATAGCATAAGACTCGGTTAAAAATTTCCTTAGCTAGTGAAAAATATACCAAAGATAAGATTACTAAACACGAGTTAATAACTCACTAATCATACACCTACAACTATAGATATCAAGTATAGTATGAGATGATTAATTTTTAGGATATATTAGATAGTAAACGACATTTTAAAGATAAATTGCTAGGGTAGAAATATATACGATGAACTAGAAATTGATTAATATCTACCAAGCTAGAGTCCAGATCAAAATTTTGAATATATAATCATGAAACTTAGAACTTTCTAAGACTACCGAGTATAATACCTTAGTTTGACCTATCGGGACTAAAAACCTTAATCGTGTAAGTGAAAATTTTGATAATATAACATAATTAGGACTAATAAAGGAATTTAAGAGAAAATAGATATTTTAATGCCATAAATACCCAATTTAACCTATTAAGCAACATCAATTACTTATTTCAACAAATTCAAATTATCCAATGATTTCTAATTATTAGTTAAAAAAATCACAAATTCAAATTCAATCTTAAACCCCTAAATATCTAACTTAGTAATTTTAGCATAAATTCCTACTCCTTCAATCCTAGAAATTTAAAACTAAATATTTTCTTTCAAATACTAATTCCTAAGCACTTAAAACCCTAAATTCAAGTGAGATATCAATTTCCCTTCAATTAGAATTCCTAAACTTAATTTCTAATGCCAATTAGCTAATTTTCTTTCTTTACTTCCAAAGTTCAATTCTAATGCCCAAAACCCATAATCTAAAGGCCTAATCTGGCATCAAAGTCCAAGCCCATCAACATAAGCTCAAGCCCATTTCTAGAAGGCCCATAATTAGAATATAAGCCCATAAATCAAAGTCTATAAGCCCATAAGACCATAAACTTAACATATACCATCACACATAATATAATTCCTTAAACTCTAGAGAATTCCATCATGTGAACGGACCAAAATAACCTTAGCCAACTCTTGAAGATTTCTACATGTATGAAAGCACCAAAATGCCCCTACACTAACCAAATAAAATGACTAATTTGCCCCTAACCTTAGAGATAATTACAATGCACAAAAAATATAAATATGCCCCTTTAGAAAACCTTAATCACCTCTTTCTTCTAGCAGCCCACAACCCCTAAAATTCTCCAAAAAAAAAAAAAAAAAAAAACTCTCTCCAAACACACAAAAAATCCTAAAATAATTCTACAACAATTTCTCTTCAAATCAAACTTCCAATGGGTAAGGAAATCCATTTTTTTCCATCATCTAATTACTCAGTTCCTTCTTAAAATCTAATCTCTATTTCAAATGATTCTTAGGTTGTATTTGAAGATAAAATCAAGGTTTAAGATGGGGATTTAGTATTAGAGGCATCATCAAAGTATTGAAGTAGTAGTAGAGAAGGTTATTTTGTTGATATTGCTAATTCAAGTAAGTAATTATAAGTAACTTGTTTAATTAGCTTAATTACATTTAGATTCATGTAAATTACTAAAAATAAACTTAGATTCAAGTATTAAATAATCTTTGTATAATAGGCATGAAAACCAAAATATGCACATGTATACGTATGTATGTTAGAAATTTGACTATTTGAAATTATTATATATATATATATATGTATGAATATATGTGTGTTATAGATTGAATTGATATGTTTTATTGAAATGAAATTATCAAATAAATTAAATGTAAATTTTGTTGTAGATATATATATATATATGGTGTGTGTGTGTGTGTTTATGTTGATACATGTTGGAATTTTTGATAAATTGTGCTAATGATGGTGATTTAAGCTGTGATTTATGATTTTAGTTGTAAATATAAGTATATAATAGATAGTAAAACATAGAACAAACATGTTTTAGATGATTTAAATATGCTGAAAAATCAATTTATATGCATATATATGCAATTTGGACAACTTAAGTTATAATATTTAAGTAAAACATTAAATAAATTTATTTTTGGATGAAATTTATAAATATGGTATTTTCATGTCCATATTTAAAATGGAAATTTTTGATTTTTGAATTACATTTACTATTTTTAAAAATTAAATTATAAAATAACAAAACAGGGCAAAACAGTGTTCAACAAGTAGCGATGACGTGATTGTTTAGGACCAAACCGGTGACTTTTTCTTCTTCTTCTTTTTTTTTTTTTGAGCAAAACTATAGCAGTTTGAAAGATTAAGAAGTTCTTTAATTTGGTGTAAAGAATCAGACTTTGATTGTCAAATCAACTTGAACTGATTGGTTGTCGCTGTGAATCCCCTATTATGGATAGTTTCATGCTAATTAAATTTAAAACCCTAATTAACTAATTATTTTAGGCTAAGTGAACTTATGAACATGTAAAATAATGTGTTAGGTAGTTTACATAAAAATTTAAGCTCAAGAACTCGTGTTTAAGATGGTGAACGGATTTATTAAAGTTAGGGTACACACTAGTTTTTTATAGGAAATAGAATATTAGAATTTAAGATAAATTAATTCTAATCGAAATAAATATGAATTAAATGTAAATAATATGTTCATATATTAAAATATTAATTTTAAGATGAATAATTAATTATTTTGATTTTAGGAATTTTTTTAATAAAATAGGCATAAATATGGCAATATAAAATAGTATAAACATAATAGGAAACTAATTAAGATTCCGTAGCACATTTATAGGTAAAAATGGATTATAAATTATATAAATAGAATAATTATATTTTAAATGAGTTGTTTGACTTAATAAAATTTTATTACATTAATTATAGGATATGTTATTGAAATTACCATTTTAAGGATCTAATTATCATAAAATAGGTTTAGTAGATTAAGTTTAATATAAAATAAACTTGATTGATTAATTCTATCCAACTTGGCCTGATAAAGTTAATGTAGACTTATTTACTAATATTGGTATAGTAAATTCTTTAAAAACCTTAACTATTACTCAACCTAGTGAACTCCTGTAAGACCATATTAATTTATAATTGGCTTAAGATAGACTATGAATAATAAGATTAATATGTTGTTTCAAATGAGTATTCATTAGAAACGTGAGTATTTTATGTGAGTTTAATATAATCGATAATCGATTTAAGTACTTATATGAATCAATCTTTTGAGCAGATATTTATATGCTTTGAATTTACCTTCTGCTTTTCCTTTTGAAGCATCTTCTAGTCTATCTTCTTTTTGTTCAAAGTATAGGTTATTGCACCAAGTACATAGTGAATTGTGTGTTGCTTACTAGGATAAGTATCTTAAATGAATTAATACTTAAAGTTGTCTTAATAATTGCTTGCTGCTTGTGTGTGGCGTTTTTTAGACCTGGTCCGGATTGTGGCAACCTTGTTAGGTAGTGTTAGCATTGTAGTTAGGTGCTTAGGCTACCATGGATGGCTTGGTAGGTAGTTAATAGGGGGAACAGTAGTAGGATAATGTCTATTCATATTGGAGAGAAGTTTTAGTAAGCGATTTAATATATGGGCTCTGTTATTCTATTTAATAACGATAGATTGATATGGATAGAGATGCATAATGGCTGTGACCTCTAGACGAGGCTATTACTTGAATGTAAGATATATATTCGAGCTACCTATATCAAACCCTTGAGTCGTTGCTGTTACTCAGGACTCTTAAGCTCCCAGCATGTTACCTGAGTGTGAGTGCTCTACTATTGTTTGCTACACTTTAATTTAAAGATATAAATTGTTGTTTGTTGCATTGTATTTAGAACAGGTGTGTGTGCCCATTTTGTATGTGCTTGTGTTGCTGTCGTATTGGGTTTCGACTCATTCCTTTCTTTTTAAGGTATTGATGATGATACTTATCGTTGCATGGGGTGCGGTACGGATTCTTGAGGAGTTACTCGATGAGTGGAGTGACTAGGATCGCTGGATTATTATCTTGATTTTATAAAATAAAATTTTACTATGACACTTGTATTTTGATAAGGGCCTAACTATGTGCCCATGGTTTTATGATGACATACTGAATACTCTTTATTTTAAAATATCTGATGGTATGGATCGTATTATATGTAATGGTTTACTCATGAAAGTAGCCTATTTGGAAATTGTTTTGAGAAATGTATTTATTTTCCGCTGCAACTCCAGTTGTTTCCAAAATCTAATTCAATGATTTCACAATCTAAAATTTATTTAGCAACGATCACAAAATTGTAAATTAGGTTTGCCTTAACGTATAATATATAAGTGTTATACGTGACAGCTGACATGCCTTGAACCCTGTTTAGGGCGTGATAAATCTTGAGCCAAATGAACTCCAGCAAATCATCCAGTCCTTCAACAAAGAAGGAAAGATGACAAACTTTGGGAAAGATCCATTCAATGGACATGAATATTTTAACCTAGAATGCCCATGTGATGACTTTTATGTCCAAAGAAATTTTCTTGAGGATCATAATGATAGATCAAGGAAAAGAAATAAAAGGAAAATTTTAACTAACTCCATTATGTGGAAAAGATATCAACCAAGAGATCTTACTATAGGAGCTCTAGGAGAAGATAGAGGTAAATGGCAATACATGGTTCTCAACGGAGAACCATCAAAAGATCCAAAGTCTTATTCATTTGGTGATGATGATGCTGACTTATCTGGTGATAATGATGCGGTATTGCCATCGCAACCAAAACAATCCCTCTATGACATTTACATGGGTCTCCAAAGGATTGAATTAAGGATCGAGGAGCCATTTGTAAGGCATGCAGAATGCCATCTTGCTCTTGAACCTCTAAAGAAGAGTATGATGAAAAGGAGAAGAACTCTTATGCCATCAATATCTAAGGTACCGAAGAAACTGACTCATCTTAGAATCCTTATTTGAGGAAGAACTACGTGATGGGAGTATCGATATATACATCTAAAGTGTTCTTGAAGCCGTACCTTAAGAGTAAGAATCTTCATTATCGAAGAAAGAAGAACCATGCAAATGTTCCCAACAGATATTTACATGATTAGAGGAAATTAAGGAGAAGCAGAGTTTCCCATTATGGAAGAGTATGAGCATGATGAATTCAAGCATGCTCCTAAAATCAGAAATCCTAGTGAATGGGATTCAAAAGGTAGATCCAAGAAGAGTAGCACAATAGAAGCTTTTCTCAATTGGCAGACTGATAATGCTCTAGCACAAAATGAATGTCGAAAAAGATTGGGTCAAAGATTGAAAACATCAATATAAGGCTTACCTCAGTTGAAAAAGCAGTTGATAATACTTCTAAAAAGATATCTTACTACAAAGATGACTAGAGGAAGTCAAGCACTGTATCAACTTCAGGAATGTCTCTTTCTAAGTTCTTAGAACACAAAGAGGTTTAAGTCAAGAATTTGAAAGGACATATAAGCTTGTTAGAAGTAAGTAGAAAATTCCATATGCTTTTGACATGTTCACTCTTGGAATCCGTATAAGTATTGAGAGCTAATTTAGACCCACAAGACCCTCTTTATTCATGCAAGAATCACAACGATATCCAAGAAAGAAAAATATTGTAGAACTGAGGGATGAAATCAAAAAGAAAATGAACAACTTAGAAGAAAAAGGTTGAGGAAGAATCTTCCTCATGACTTAAAAGAAAAACCAGTTCTCCTAACCCTCAAGATCTATACCAAACCTAAGACTTGAGTAGTGAAAATGATGATTATAGTTCAGGAAAAATCTGAAAAATCCAAATGTTCTCATAGTAAAAAATGATGAAGACCTTAATACTTTTTTGGATCAACCAATTTAAAAAATAGCCATGGTTGGATCAAAATCATAAAGTTAAGAGGAAAATACAACTAAAACAAGTTCTATTATGGAAGATGAGAACACAAGTGAATTTTTAAATAGTGACAAGTCATCCTTTGATACTAAACAACATTCCCATGAGACAAGTGAAGAAGAAGAGAGCTTGAACCACACAACTCATACATTCTCTGATAAAAAATCCACCCTATTCATCAAGATCAACTACTGGACCTCCAATCCTCATGATGAAAGGAGATAATGAGGAAGTAAGATATGAGACAGTTGATCCTAGGCCAACTAACCACAATAGAAGATCATCAAAAGTTAATTCATTTTTACTATTGATGATATTTCTTATTCAAAGTGGCCTGAAAGATTACAAGAATTCTATGCTTGGCTGATCACAAGATCCTTATCAAATGATATCTATTACGAAGTCTTATAAGAATTTGTGGCTAGGTTCACAGGTATATTGAAAGGCTAGTGGAATTCTATCCACCCCATAGGTCAACAAGTCTTCCTTGACTAGATAGACTTCAATTATGTGATTAGAATTTTGCATTTTTCTAATAAGAAATCTAAGGACTTAAAAGAAACAAAAAGAAAAGAATTTTTTGAAAGGAAGTGTTACTAATTCAAAAAGAAAGATTTAGATCTACAATACAAGAAAATGGTGCAACTATTCTATCTAGTGGGAGTTGACTCAACTCTCAAACCTGTGTTTCTAACCTTTATCCTTGACTCACTAAAGAAAGGGTAAAAAAAAATTTCAATTTAAAAGATCAAAAAATTATAGGAGTTGCCATTAAAGAAATTCAACAAGCATTGCACTTGGTGACAGATGATATATGTGAAAAGAAACAATTGTTTAAGGATTATTTTCTGGAGGCAAACTTCTTGATAAAATGTGTAAAAAGAAGGGTTTGCATATCAAGTGCAAACATTCTAATAGAGAATATAACTAGTCTAACAAAAAGAAGAAGCATCATAGAAAATTCTCCTTAGGACAAGAAGGAGATCAAAGTGGAAATAGTTTAGAAGAAAAACTAGAAAAGGGAGAAAATCTCCTTGATGTTTCATCTACAACAAAATGGGACATTATGCAAATCAATGCCCATCAAAAGGAGCACAAAAGATGATCCAATCAACCTTCCATCACTAGAGTCAAAGTAGACAAAGAAGACGATCTAGAGTCCTTATTTTCAAAGGAAGAAGAACCTTTACTAACCAACATCAAATCAATTTTAGAGAAGAGTCATACTCAGTATAGCCAACAAAGGAGATGTTGTAAGAAATTCAAAGCATTCAACAAACTCCTCATGTTCTAACCAAGATCATAACTAGAAAATTTGATAGACCCATTGTAAAGGCCGATCCACTAAATCCCGAGATTTAGTGTATCCGTGTCCCCAACCACATATAACATTTTCACATTATATGTAAGGTTGTCCTAAAACTAACAGTTTACGAGAATTGTTTATCAAATCTACTAAAACTTTATAAACAATTTTTAAACAAAAGAAGATTGCTATAAAACAATCCATACATATATACATTATGTACAAGGACTGGTGCCAATATAAGACACTATAAAATTACAAGTTGTTCTTGGTACAAAAGATAACCAAAAGGGATGTTAAAGTCTTTTACAAGTTAGGCTTATTTAACAAGCCTTATATATATAGAAATATGCTTTAAGCAAAAGCTTCTCCCAAAAACCAAGGGCATTCGAGTCCTACTCGTTCCACTCGTTCATGAACCTCTAAAAATCTGACCCGTAACCCAGATCATCATACAACTCATCTTCAATACTTGCAAAGCAGCAAAAGTGAGCCAAAGGCTCAGTACGCAATAACAAATACAAAAATAAATTGTCAAGCAAACTTAATTCAAATGAAATGCATAAATGGTCAAGTCATTATCTTGTTAGGTTTCTTTTAACAAAGCAGTAGTGTATTCAAACCCCGGAATCACGCTTGGGGATTTAGGGGTCCTAAGTAACATCAGCTGCTTAGGGGATTGATATAAGCAGTCCGAATACTTACATCTCCTATATCTATTCCATAAAGAAATAGCTTCATTTAAGGTTCAAAAGTCGTTGCCCGACTCTACTTAAACTCAGTCCACAACATGGATCTAGTTCACAAGTCCCCATAAACTTTGAACTAAACCATGGCATTTCCTCTAAGTTTAAGCAAACGTTACTCGGATACTATTATCCCAATCAACTATCCGCTTAACCATAAACGAATCGCTATTGCATCATAGCTTACCATTGCATCATATAACTTGCATCATGACTTAGGTTAAGTACCTAACTAACATGTCATTGCATCATGATAGGTTTATTGCTCCTTGACCAGATTAAACAGTATAATAGACATCCAGTTCATCAAAGTATTAAATAGAATTGAATTAAGTCAAATTTAATAATTCATATTCCTAGCATACAACAAGCAAGCTATTATGTACCTGTACCCAATAGTGTGTTACTATATTCACTCGGAGGGAATTAACTGAAGAACCTTTAACTGAAATGAGAAATATCAAAACAAATCAATAATTGAAAATAGAATATATATATATAAACACAATCCTAAGTTAACTATACAAGGAGATTCAATGAACTTAATATATAGTTTTATCATTTAATTCATACATAAAACATGGTTATATAGCTTATAGATTCATTAGAAGACCATATATGAAGTAAATAAGGATAATTGAAGAAGGTTGAATTTATAAAACTTAGGAGATACACGGCCAATTTACACAAGCAAAATTGAACTGAACGCGGCAGCGTTGGAATTATATGCTGACGGCGTTAATCCCGATTAAGAAAATCAGTTTATTCGCATTCAATGTCGATTAAGGCTGGCGGCGTTGAAACCAGTGGTCGGTACGATTTGAAAATAAACGTCGGCCAATTTCTTTACAAAAGCTGGCGACGTTATAAGCAGCGTTAGAAAAATTGGTTCTGTTCACATCTAATACCGCCTCTACGCCAGCAGTGTTGAAGTACCAAATGTCGTACACTCAAAAAAGACCTGTTCGAAAAGTGTTTGTTTCCCTTGTTTTGCACTTTGAAAATTTATAATCTATAACACTTTTAATCCTTCTTTAAACACATATTTAACTTCATACACTATCTTCTATCCACATTAATCATTCCTAGCAACTTTGAACATCATTTTAACACATCAAACTACCTCATTTGTATCAAACCCTCTCTATCTTCACTTCAAACTTAACTACAAATCAACTTCAATCCTCACCAACACTTCTCACTACTTCCATAACCCATAAACAAGTTCATATAATAATAAGACACAACCCAACATTTATCAATACATAAAACCATTCAAAGTCATATGACAATAAACTCATCCTAACATGGATTCTATATCTATATTACAAGAAAAAAAAAAACAAAGAATTTATACTTGCATTAACTTACGTGAAGAGGCTTTAACTTGGAGAAATTGTTGAATCCAAAGCTTGTTTTTGGCTAAGGTTTAGGGCTTATGGTTTAAAGAAAGAAGGACAAGAGAAGGAAAAGAAAAGTGGAAAATTAGTATGAATTTTGTGGGCTGCCAAAAGAGAGTCTATTTGATCAAATTTGGGACTTATATTTATCCTAAGTTTGACTTTTGGGGTATATATGAGTTTTGCTTAATTTAACTTAATTTGGGGCTAATTTGAATTTAATTTGAACTTGAAAATAGGCTTAATTTTTTTGTAAAATTCTACTAACAATTATTTAGACAATTCAAAAGTTGTTTTGATAAATTTAAGCATAACACATATATATATAATATATATTAATTCATAAGAGACATATACAGAATTATACTAAACACATTAATATATATAAAACAATAGCATTAATCTCATCACATATAGACATATACATCATAATTTATATTAATAAACATAGTATATCAAACCTATATCTACACATTCATTTTCATGTATAAAAATTACTTCAAACTTAATATTTAGAACTAGTATTATATTTACATGAAAATTTAATTATTGAATAAATTAGGTTATTTCAACCATCTAAGGGATAAGGTTTATTAATATTAGGGCAATAGAAAGCATTCTTAATCTTAAAATACTGCTTAACAAACTTTGGAGGCCTTATGGCAAAATCTTTGTCACTACTTCTAATGAAGAATTCAATGTATACTTAAAAAGTGTACCTATCAAAATCCAATTTTTCCTAACATGCTCTAGCATCACTCTAATCCTTGGATCACCATTGCCAAACAAATATATGTTGTTGGATGGGATAATCTTCAATGAATCCCAAAGCTAAAGATCCATGTTGAGGGATTAAGGTTTAAAAAATACTTTGAACCTTACACAGATGTTTCTAACCTTTACACCATCGAAGAAGTGGCTATCCAATAGATTACTAAGAAACTGAATAAAAAAAAGCATGTGCTGAAAACCATATAGAATTTCTTAGTAACTGCAAACATCCACTATGGCAAAATGAGGAATTCTTTATAAGGATTCCATTCAAGAAGAATGAAGACATAAACCTAACCAAAGTAAGCCATTCAGGGATAAACCTTGCACATGTAAAGTTAGCAGAGCAAGAGTGCTAGGAGCTACTTCAGTAAAGTTTGATAGAACCATCAGATTCACAATGGGCTTGTGAAGCCTTTTATGTCAGTAAGCGGTTTGAACAAGCTAGAGGCAAGTTAAGGCTTATGATCAATTATCAATGCTGAATTACTTTATTCATGATGATAATTTTATTATTGGTAATAGGAATACAATCTTCCAAAACATTGCATAGGCTAGAATCTTCTCAAAATTTTGATCTTAAAGCTAGATTTTGGCAACTTGGAATTCATTTTGATGACAAACATAGAATTGGATTCTATATCCCATGTCATTACTACCAATGAAAAGTGTTACCATTTGGGATCAAGACTACACCTTCATTCTTTTAGAAGCCATGATTAAAATTTTTGAACCAATTCTTGATCATTTGATTATCTATATAGATGATATTCTTCTATATAGTCTAGATGAAGATTCTCATGCTGAATTACTCTCAAAATATGAGATTGTTATCTTAAAGGGAGTAATGTTAGCTGAAAGAAATGCGGATAGCCTAGACTGAAATGGAATTCTTAAGGATGAAGATAAAAGATGGTTACTACTGACCAGAACCATCCATAGTGCAGGAAATTCTCAAGTTCCTTGATTTTAGTCTCACGACCAAGCAGATTTAACAATTTTTAGGCATAGTAAACTACTTGAGAGACTTTGTGTCATGCCCCGAAAGTACCCTAATAGTAGTAAACAAGATACTCTTGAATACTATTACTAGTATACTTTCTGAGAATGACATATTTTCAATAAACAGGATCTTTTAGTTGCTATGATAAGGACAAGTATATATAAGACATAAATTAGTAAATAGTTGTCATACCAAATTTGTGAATTGTAAAAATATTACAAACCATAACATTTCTATAAAATCCTTCAAATACATAACTAAAGTTTCTAATGCAAGATACTTGCAACTAAAGATAGAAAATATATCTTATCCTATACTATTCCTTAAGCTTCCAGCTTCTAATTTCTTATTGGGATAATGCTCCTGGTAGTAATGAGCCAAGGTCTCAATGTGAACCTGAAAGGACTATTAGAGTGTGAGCTAAATCATGAGCTTAGTGAATAACCAGAACTTATTATATAACACACAAGTTATTTAACAATCATATGAAATGTATCAATCAAACATATGTACAAATATAGGCCTGGATTACTCGGAATCCAAACAGGATGAAGATTTGCGCCCGCTCATCAGGGTTGAAGGATCACAATCTATGGCCTACTTACCCAGGGGAGACTAAAATTTCAGGAAACAACAATGCTCACTTTAATTATCTCTTTGAATTTATTGTGTCTATCATTCATTTTCTGTTTCAGCTTTAGAAACTCCACTAAGTGTTAGTCATTTCCAAGCAATACCATAAGCGGCATCCTTCATTTACCATTTAGTTCCTATGGTATCAACAGAACAAAGGTAATCTTGCGATTAACTAATAGCTTTCTTGTCTAGATAAACTAAGCATTACCAGAGATCCGAAATACTAACATGTAGTAGTCTACCACTCACTCAAATGCTGTTCTATGCAAAATATGCAATGCATGTACAATTTCCATTACGGTACTAGTAGTTTTTAATTAAATTGAAGGCGATCAACCAATGCACAGACATTCAATCATGTTACATAAACAATATAATCATACATAATTCTGTTGTCATTATTATTAGAGTGACTTGGCAATCAATACAATAAATAGTTCCTATAAATCCATAGAGTACGCTCAAGTTATTATCTTTTATTTAAAGTTCGCTAAGTTATAAGCACATACAATGTAATAAGACTGAGTTACTCACCTGTTGGTCAATCGTAGTAGTCGTCATGAAAGTCCTCACAAGTACTCAGGTCACTTATTGATATGATTAATATATTCATCGATGATACATAAACTATATGATTAAACTGCTATAAGTGTCTAAGTGTCCTACATTGATGTTAGGTTTTCATTCTAGTACTATATTGGTTTTTTTTTTAATGGTCTTATGATAATCCAGTATCATTTAATATTTATTTTCACGTTGTTTGTCTTGATCTTGTTTGATACATTTATCTGGTGTTTGAACAATTGATATTGGATAAACTTATATTTTCGTAGTCATTATTACTACTTTTGTATCACTTTCTAACTAACCAATTATAGTAACTTATATTTGTTTACCATTGTTTAGTATCGTCGTGTTTCTCTTAATCCGTTTCACATAATTATTTTGTCATTTTTAGAAGTTACATTATTCATAAATTTAACTTATTTTGATTTCCATTATTATCTATTTATCTATATAGAGCAAATATTTAACAATTATAGTAGCTAGTAATATTTAATATTTCTCTATAGTTTTTAGGGTTTAAAAGTTCTCAAATATTAAATATATTATTATTTTAAATAATTGTATTTGTTTATTTACTTAGTAAAATCTGTTTTAATATACATATCTATATATAATATGTTTATATTTATTATGTAAATATCTTGTCTGTGTAATACAGACTTTACGTAAGAAAAACAGGTTTGTACTCGGCTCCTACGCCGTCGGTGTTGAAACCCAGATGCTAGCGTTCTTAAGTTTTTCATTTTATTTCGTATCAGTTTGCACTGGCTTGTAAGCTACCAGCTTCCCACGTACACCTGACTATACGCTGCCGGCGTACAACCCCAGTTAGTTGGCGTTCGTTTACTTTATGTAAAAATATGTTTTACATAGCTTATGTTCCAGTGTAAGCCGTCTCAACACCGCGGCCTACCCTCGTAAGCCATCGGCATTCAACATCTAAACTACCGGCATGGGACAGTATTGACATTATTCATTATCTTTTCCGATGTAACAATTCATATTCTTCAATTTTCTATGTCATAAACATTCTCAAATCATTCCTAAGTGTTTCTATGGCATGTATATATACATACATCAACTCATAACGCATCTTGTGATATTAAATTTTTGAATTTGAAAAGGTACAACTAGGGTTTCTAAATTTTACCTTGCTTAAGCTTGCTCAGTGGAATTCGAAGCTTGTTCTTGGGTTAGTAACGATCCTATAAGCATCAAAAGTTAGTTTCAATCCTTGTTTTTAACAAATAACAAGCCGAATTACAACAACTTACCTTATTCCCAGTTTAAGCGTTTTTTGTGTTATGTTTTTCTTTGATTCGAACTGGAATATTTAGGATGATTTGATTTTTGTTTTTAGATCAATTTGATTGCTCAATAAGTGTTTGTTCGACCTAAAAATTTCAAGAGTAAGTGGAGGTTGTTTGCTTGTTCATCAAGAGTTATAAACATATATATATATATATATTATAGAGAGAGAGAGAGAGAAGGAAAGAAGAAGACATTGTCTTATGATATTTGCTCCGATTGTTCCTCATTTGAATACTGTTTCCTCCATTTGTTTTGCTGTCATTAATGAAGGAGATGAGTTAGCAAAGTTTGATTGGTTGGTGTGTTGATTTTGTTGACAATTTGTGCACAAATTGCATGATTTTCAAGCAAGTTTTGGTTCTCAATTCTCAAGGAAATCCAAGCCCTACGTTTTGCATAACTTGCAACCGGTCTGATATGCATATATATTACTAATTATTTAGACAATATCAATCTATATTTTTTGGTAGTTTATCAAGTTAATTGGGTACAAATTAGCTAATATTTGAGAGTTTTTTGTACAAAAATATTTTTATAGGATTCGACAAAATGTTTAAGTTATCAAATAATACAATTTTAAATTTTAAATTTACGCGATTAATTGTTTTTAGAATTTTTTCTCTCGCGATGAAGGTTTCCTAAGCTTATTAGGTTAATTTTTGTTTTAGGCTCTAATAGCTTAAGAAAACCCTAATTAGAACAATGGTGTGATTCAAATATTTATTTGAAGTCTAAATCTTTAGTTATGCATCTGTTTATGTTTTTATTGTGTATTTATAATCCTAACGGTTTATCTTTAGGTTATCGTTTCCTATCTATAAGCATAGTTGGTTAACTACTCAATATCGCATTTGATATATAAGCTAAATTATCTATATATCTTTGGTTTTTGATACCTACTATGAAATCTTATTAGTAGTGTTTAATACTATCTAGAATCTTGAATTTAGAGTTTAAATCCATGTATAGGCTCATTACTACTCATTGTTCTAGTCTTAAATCATTGTTGAGTTCAATAGTAGTCATTTAATCTCTATATCTATATTTTTCTATCTATTCTATTTGTAAAACAAGTTTCGGGGTTTGAAAATTTGGGTTATCTTCAATCATATCTTGAATTATCAGTTCAAGATACAAAATCTCGTTTTTGATATCAATTAGGGTAAAAAAAGTTCTTTATTCGTTTTTAGATCCTAACCCAGCCAAATTCAAATTAAGGATCTATTCTTAGGTTTTTATTGGATTCTAGGTTTACTAACTAGTTCATACTTTCTATTTTAGAGTCGTGTAGTAGTGTGAAAAATTTCCGGGGTTTACACTTTGTTCCGAAAATTTCTAGACTAACCAGTCCACTCTCCAAGATGTCAAAAAAGGATCATCTAAAATGGGGCGATCACTAAACTAAAGCTGTCCAGCTACTATAGCAAAAATTGCAAGGATTGTCGCCATTATAAATTCCTTTTGATGGAGAATTTATCCTTTAAACTGATGCTAGTTACAAACACTAAAGAGTAGTTCTCTTAGAATAAAGCAATGGCAAAAGACATATATGTGGATATAAAAGTGGTAGATTCAAGGAGTTTGAAATACACTATCACTTAACCTTCCTGGACATCCTTGCTGTGAAAAAAGCAATTCAAAAGTTTGAAAATCACTTGATGGGATCACATTTCAAATTTAAGGTAGACATGAGCTTTTCCCTAAAATGCTCAAATTCAAGTAGAAAACAATACCACATCTACAGTTACTAAGATGGCAGGAGTGGTTTTCCAAATACTCCTATGAAGTTAAACACATTCCAAGGCAGAAAAATTTTGTTGCTGATTTTCTTTTCAACCTCAACAAATTCATCACGTCTTACTTAATCCACAAGTTCTAAAAGAAAGGACAAAGAATCCACAAGTTCTTAAAGAATGTGGATTATTCCATCGATTTGTTTTTTGACCAAAAACTTGCCTCCCAAGGATACTTCTGCACTTTAAGTGATATTTGTGCATGTTTAGTTTATGGCAACCTTTGGTAGAGAAAAAGCGCATCCCAGATGATAGGCCTACATAGGCCCAACAATCCAAAAAGCTTCTCTTCATATGCCACATTCAGATGTTTCGAAACCCAGGATGTAGCCTTAAGAGCATTTTCAACTTCCTCAATAGATTCCTTCTAGGGAAAAGCAAAAATTTAAAGGCTAAGATGGCAAAATGAAACAGCTTCACTAGGAATAGATGAGTTGATCAAAAGAGATAACTTCTTTGAAGACATTAAGGAAAAAATTTGTGAGTACTAGTATCTCATTTTTAGCAAATATGGAGGATTGAATCTCAAACCTTATGGTCTCCATCTAGAATATTCCTTCATTCATCCTCATATATTCCATTTGTGGAACCCTTTCCAGAAGAATTAAAATGGTTTTACTAGTACTTATTTCATCATTATACTTCTGTCATCCAAATGCTAGCCATGAAGGCATTAAGGTTCCTTTCTAATCCCACATGCCATATGGAATGCTAGTCCATCCTTTAGCAGAATTATTAAGATAGTTCTGTTCAATTTGTAATTGGAAGAAAAATGTCCACGTTACAACATAAAATATTTGAGATTAATCATCCATCTAAGGCAAGAATGGATTCAAATCAATAGAGCAAAATTTTATCTAATTCCAAATCATGTTATCTTAAATGATGTTCTCTTTGATATATGTGAAAATGATGGATATTATCAAGAGCTTCAGAGGAAGCTTTGTGTCCCAAACATGATAATCCCAAAGGAAATTTGGCTTGGAGCCTATGAATCTGAAGCTCCATGGGATTATAGCTAAGATTATGAAAAAAAAGCCAGAAAGAGATAGAGCCTTGGTTGAATTTCAAGCTTGAAATCTAAATTAGCTAATGGACATAGATTAAGCTGGACTAAGTTAAAGATCATCTGAGCAAGATCAGGCAGCTTAGCTTTATCCTGATCCTATTGGATACAGTCAAGACCCATATGATAGCTATTCAGAAAATGTCATGGATAATGCACCAATCCCTACGTAGTTAGATCTTGAAGAGAATACTGATGATTCTAATTAGTCACTGGAAAGTAATCTGTCGCCTTCCCATTTATGTGACAAGTGTCATCATCAGAATCTACCTTATCAAGACTTTGTAGGAAAATTATATGAAGTTACTGCAATGCTTTATTAAAGTAGCTTTTTCACTTTCAAGTCCTGATCATTGAAGTAGCTTTCAAACTTTTAAGGCACCGTAGCCTTATCTCATCATTGTCTGCTATTCACATGTGTAATCATTTACTTTTTTTTGCTTCCTTAGTCCTCTTACTATAAATAGAGGATCGTTTGTAATTGTAGGGTAGACTTAGCCTATCATAAATCTTATTGAGTGCTTTGGTACCAATGGCTTTCTAAAACTCTCTCTCTCTCTCTCTCTCTCTCTTTTAAACTCGTAAGAAAGAAATTGTATGGATGCTTGGTTTATCTTTTGAGATTCAAAGTAGCTCTATACTTGCCTCTTATGAGGATCCTGTGTATCATAAATGAATTTCCATATCTATTTAGAACATAGAATGTATTATGAGTGAGAATCATAGTGTAAGAACATGAGGTATTACATATAGTATAATACTCCAATGATTGATTGGTTCAATTGGTAGTTGTTCTAAGATGGAGCTTAGTGTGATTGTTGTAATTGCTCTTCAATCTTGAGGTTCCATTGACGTCTCTTCAATAGTCTTTACAAGTTTTGTTTTTTCTTTTAAATACTTTATTAAAATGTTATTTGAAGTATGATATAATTCTTAGAAATTGTTTACATGGAAGAAAAGAAGCTGTAATAATGGAATAATGGTTGAATTCCTTTTTTATTTATTTGTTTGTTTATAATGTTAAGATTGCTAATAATTGATTTGCTATCGAAAACCTCACACAAGGAAGACCTTTTGCACATTTTTCTTAGTTAATGTATAGAGAGAGAAAAAGGAGACATGGTTTGTTTGGAGGAGGAAGAAAGAAGAAGAAAGTGAATTCCCAGTTCCTAAATTCTTAACAGTAACCCCAGTATATGTTATAATAGTGAAGAGCTATGCTGCAAGTTGTTAAATATTTTTGGATGTGATTAGGATTATTTACATTAATAATTATAATGAAAATAAAATAAATGATTTTTTTTTTATCCCACTACCAACTTTTTTCTCTACCATTAAGTTTTACAAAAACTGCCATTATTTATATTTTCCATTACTTTTAACTTTCCCACACAATAATTTTATTAATTTTTTTTAACAACAATTTGTCTTGCATAAGAGTTTGCTAATAATTTTTTTCATTGTTAATTTCTTTTTTATTTATATTTATTACGTGGATATTATTTTTTATATGTTATTATATTGTTATATCATGTATATAGTTTCATTAAGTTAATATGTTATATTATTTTTTCCAACTGTTGCTTCATTTAAATTTTACACATGCAATATGGGTCTAACCATTAGTATATACAAATAGGAACTATGAAGTACTCGAAAATTTTTATTGTATTATAAAAGATAATCTTCTTATTAATGGAATTATTTAGAAACTATTAAATAATTAATAAAATTTTTTTATAAACTAATTTAGAAAAAACCATAAAGGTAGTCCTACTGATAAAAAAATTAAAAAGAAGCCAAAATGTTTGTAAACACTTGTAACAATTTTTCTATCATCATAATCAAATATCTAGACATCTTGTAGGTTTAGGTCCAATATTTAGAGACCTGTAACCACCCTAGTTTGTAGATGGGGAGATTAAGACCCATAGATTTGCCGGTTCTACTGGGTGGGTCCAATATTTTGGACCTTTTTTTTCTAAAATGAAAGATTAAGCACCTAAATAAAAAATTTCAGAACCCAAAACAAAATTGCATGTATGCGTTAGGAGCAATCAAGATCATTTCTAGCTTTTTACAATTTCATCATTATGTGCTACTTTTTCTAGGGATCACTATTCAACCATATGTACAACTATTTTCAAGGACAAGGATCACTATTCAACAACTGAAATATGCATCTTGGTCACTTGCAATGTCTACAAAAAGCTAAATGCATGTGTTATCATTATTATTATTTTTTATTTAAAGACCATTAAGGACCCATCAGATCCAAGTATGGAACCAGACCCATCTTGGACTTGTGGACCATGACGGGTCCACTAAGTTGGTTAGACCCATCTTGCTAGGTCAAGTTTTGGTTCAGACCTAATCCGAGGAGATATCTACAAATATCATATCCAAATTATTATAATTTATTTTTTATTTTAAACTTTTATAGCTATCAATCTTCAGTTAACATCAATCTTTTGCTCTAAATACCGAGTTTTGTTTTGTTTATTTTGCGTTGTTTTTTTAATTCCTTGAACTGTTAGTTTGTTCCCAAGCTGTTCTTATTTATTTTCGTACTAATAGAGGTAGAAATCAAGGTGAAACACATGTTTATTAACCCTATAATCACATCATCTTAATTACCAAACTATTAATGCAAAATTGCATCTAGGACATGCTATTTTGGTTTTAATAAAAAATTGCATCTTTAACATGCAATTTTAAAGACGTAATTTTAAAATTTTAGTACATCGCAAAATTGCATGTTAAATATGATTTACTATAAATAAAACGTAAAATAGCATATTTAACATGTGATTAACTATAAATGAAAAATTTTACTATTTTCATAAAAATCACATATATGACATGCAACATTCATAGAAAAAGTAATACCGTATCTTATACATGGGATTTTTGTCGATTTACCTCTTCATCAAGAAATTTAGTTATACAAATACCCATTATTAAAATATATTAATACCTTTTATAAGAAGCAACGTCAACGGATATCTATTGCACTTATAAAACAGCAAGCAGATGACGCACTAGCGATCATGTCCAAATATAACAACTCAACAAATATAAATTAAATAATATATTATTTTGAAAATGTTGGAAGAGGATAACCTTAATTAGTCCTATAAATTAAAAAATTAATTACAAATCATAATTACAATTGTATTTTCCGCAGGTAACTTCTTATGTTGGGTAACTGCCATGCATATATGTGGTATCAAAGCTTTAAATCGCTATATAAAGATACATGCTTAGCTAAAAAAAGGAAAAAAACTATGTCTATCCAACTCCTATTTTATTCTATTCAAACCCTATTAATTTCATAATTTCAAGGATATTATAAATATTTTACGTCCATACTCTAAAAAAGGAAAAGACTATGTCTATTCAACCCCTATTTAGTTCTATTCAAACCCCATTTAATTTTATGATTTTAGGGATACCAAATATATTTTATGCAGAAAAGACTATGTTATTCAAACCCTATTTAATTCCATTCAAATCCATTTAATTTCATGATTTTAAGGATACCAAAAATATTTTATGCCCATATGCTAAAAAAGGAAAAGACTATGTTAATTTTCATGATTTCAGATATACGAAAAATATTTTATGCCTATATGCTAAAAACATTATATTAAAAATATCTACACTAAAAATATTTATACCAAAGACACCAAAGGGGTGGTTTTGCTTTAATAGTAAACATTATACAAGATTTCTTTTTGCTTTTTTTTTTTTTGCCTTTAAATGCTATATTTTCTTAAAAGAAGTATGTAATTAATGTTGATAAATATACTAGGTTTTAAATTTATACTCTTAATAAATGCTATTGAAATACCCATTAATTTGGCCCAAAAAAAAAGGGAAATTTCCATTAATATACTTTTTAATTAATGACAATTAACTTTCTTCATTTATTTTTTCTAATATTTTTTAATAAGATATTTTAAAATTGAATTTCATCAACCACCAATTAATAATTTTTTTTCAAGTAAATAATTAATAAAGATTTGCATCTTTCAAATTCTATAATAAAGAATAAATATACTAATATAAAAATAAATTATATATAAATATATAAGAATATAAATTATATAATATATAAATAATAAATAAATGAAATTCTTTTTTCTTTTTTTTAATTAATTCTATCTAGTGTGTGTATATATATATAGACTATTATATAGATGATATTGTAATATAATATTATATATTAGAAATTAGAAATTAAAATTGAGAGTATATAGCCGAACTGGGGATATCTATTATCCAAAAACTTCATGTCACACCAAGAACAAAAAAAAAAAAAAAAATGCAGATATAGTCGAATTAGCATCACAATTTCATTTTTATCTTAATTTTTAAATTACTAATACAAAATTGCATCTAAAACTTATTATTTTGATTTTAGCAAAAAAAATAATTCATCATTTACCTGGGGTCGGAGGAGAGAGAGAGAATAGCCCACACACAACGCCAAACAAGGTCACTACTCTAAAGTATCAGCAAAGTGTAAATACCAATTAGAGTTAGAGTTAGGCTGAGATCCGAGCTTTTCTTGAATGGATTGTTCTAGTTGTTGAAATGGAGCATCCTAGGAGCACCAACCACATGAGCAATACTTCATCTAGTGTTTGAAGGAAGAGTCTGACTCGACATTCATAGATGACCATCAAAACCATTTGAGCCACATGTACCGAGCTGAGATGAATTGCATAAAAAGTTAATATCAAATCCAAGCTTGCAGACCGGGCCAACATACTTGAACTACATAGAAACTAGAAGCCAGATCGGAACCAAACATCTATAACCACTGCAACTAGCACCTAAGCTTCTTGTTTGAGACTGTAGCCCTATTAGCTGATACTTCTCTGTATTACACTGATACGAAGCAACTGCAATTTCGAACCAAGTGTGAGCAACGAACGTCTCAGATACGAGGAGCTCATTACAAGAAACAGAGCGGGAATTCCCAATTTTTATACGATTATATTATAATACTTACATACTTGTGGACACGAATATGTTACGTTTCCTTCTTTCTATTTCCTGCGACTTCTAGTTTCAGATCTCTCTTCCTCACCCCTTTCTCTACTTCTATATACTTTGTTTTAATCCTTATATCAACAGCACCCACTCGAAGCTCTCAGATTATCTTCAATTTACGACCGCTTCTTCTCCTCATCCTGGTGTTCTTCTTGTTCATTAAGGCGATTGAGAAAAGTCAGTGAGACGGTCAAAACATGGATCTTCACATCCCTAGAAAATGTTCTGCCACAAATAGACTTATCACATCGAAGGATCATGCTTCTGTCCAAATAAATATTGGGCAATTGAATCCAGATGGTGTTTACGCCAACCAGGTCACCACTTTTGCTTTACGCAGATTTATTCGTGCTCAGGGAGATGCTGACAGCACCATTGATAGGCTTTGGCGAAAGAAGAAGGCTGAAATGTCTTATTATCTCGTTTACCTATTTTGGTGCATGGGTAATCTAGCAGTCTTTTTTTTTTTTTTGGTGCCGTCTTTTTTTGTATAATAATACATTTGAATTTTTTCATATTTTAGACGATGCATTATACTTCTTGCCCGACATTGCTAATTTATTAACAATAACAATAATAAGCAATATGACAACCAATTGATTGTAATAGAAAAATTGTAATATGTGTGGGCCGGTTAGGAGTGTGTTGAGTGGGTTGAGGCCGATTGATGTGCCAAAAGTCTTTAGATTATGTAAAATAACTATAATTATAATTATGATTATAATAGTGAATTTAACGGGATAATGGCACGAAAAATGCTTGTACCTTTACTTTTTGGCATTTTAGTGCTTGATATTTAAAATTTTGCAAGAAAATGTTTGTTGTTTTAAAGTACTAGCATTTCAGTGTCAAAATTGCCAAAAAGTGAAAGTATAGATACTTTGTTTTAAAGTATGAAGATATTGAAATACCAATACCTTAAAACAACAAGCACTTTTTTTTTTTATCAAAATTTAAATATTATACACTAAATTGCTAAAAAGTGAAAGCACACACTCTTTGTGCCATTCTCTCAAATTTAACATCAACCATTTTTAAACATAATTACAACATTTGACATTCATTGTTGATTGCTCTTATAATTTTTCTAAAATTCATTAAGACATTATTTTTTTCAAAACATAGCAAATGCCTTCTAGTTTTATCAATGCCAATGCTAAAGTGACCCAAATTATTGATATGTTATCTCATATTATTGCCACATTAGCATTATTAATAATTTTATTTAAGTATTATGTATCACATCCTGAGCATATATGACATATCAATTTACCCACACATATTACATAAGTAATATATGTAAGGTATGCTTAAGTTAGGTGGGTGTCTAATAAAATTTCATTTACAAAATCATTATTAATTTGGTAAAAATTTTGGCATAGTATCATTTTTTTTTCATGGTTTGGTTATTTACATAAATATGTAAAATCTTTGACAATTTATAATTTTCACCAAAACTATTTATTTACAAACAAGGCCAAACTTCGGCCACATCATGTGAACTTAGTTCACCTCCTGAAAACCCATGGTCCTTCTAACAATATTTATATATATATATATATATAAGTTTAGTTTAGTTATGGTCTTTTAAAAAGTTTAAAGTGTACTTCAACTAAAGTTTTCATAAATCTCATGTCATTTATACTCAGTATCCATGCTAAAACTAGCTTACCATCTAAACACTTAGTTAGCATCTTTGTCCCCTAAGCCCAAAGCATCATAATGAACATTTACAAACATATCATTCATGGCACCTAAAATATTAAATAGTGAGTGATGAAACCTAGTATAATAGTAATTGATGTAGTTGACGAAATTGCAAATGCTTTTCTACAAAGATGAGAAAAAAATTATTGTGGCAATTTTGTAATTTTCGATGCTATCGCGAAGTTGTTTTTGCATTTTCAATGTCTAATCAAATGGAAAATGGGCTAAGGATCAAGACTCACTATCTTTACTTATGATGTACGCTGATTTTCAGCAAATTTCATTGTTTAGGCATTCATTGTAATTTTGATGCTTTTGAGAAGTTGGAATTTTGCATTTTCAAGGTCTGATTATATGGAAAATGGGCCAAGGATCAAGATTCACTAGCTTTACTTGTGATGTACGTTGGTTTTCAAGCAAATTTCATTGTTTAGGCATTCAAATCACGTTTTGACTATTTTTGGAAAGTTTCCAAAATGTAACATCTTTTAGTAGGATTTTTGGATTTTAGTATCATTTGTAGTGTTTTCATGTCATTTTATTTAGTTTATGATAAAAGCTTTTTAGGCTTTTTTCCTTTTTTGGAAAATTTTAGGGTTTTCACATAAATTGTACGCCTGACGGATGGACATCTAGTTTTTACGTTTTTAATAATATTATTCAAAGCATGCTTATGTTCCTTTCTTTCTAAGATTTGTATTCTTGTTGGATTTCAAATTTTGATGCCTATTTGTCTGACATTCTTTTGAATCAATTGGCAAGTAGAAGATTGTTATCTGATAATCGTGCGTGATTTAATATATTTCAATTTTTATTCTTTTCTTATTAAGCTTTTGCTACGTCGGTAATCAAACACATACTTGCATGCCATATGTTCCTAAACTAATATAACATACACATGTATAGTTATTTAAATTTAAGTCAGGCAAACAATGCATTTCAAGCATCTTAGAAATACAAAGATGCATAGAAGTACTCATGAATCAACTAACAAAAAAAAAAAAAAAAATCAAGGAATGAAGGGATTCTCTAGTGTCGGGGGAGCACAAGCCTCCAGTACTTGCTAGAAAAGTAAGGAAAAAAATGTTTTTGTCTATTTCACTTCTCATGACTAGCTATTGATTAGTAAAGTTCATTCTAATGTTATATTTGGTTTTTTATTTCCTTGTATAATCTCATTGTCAACTCGTCCGAGCTATGGATGGCTATACTTATTTTGGAGCTCCAAAAAAATCGCTAATCTATGCTAAGCTAATTAGGAATATAATAATGGAATAGTATAAAGTATGGGTTGATTTGAACTATCGATTAATCTTGATATAATAATGAAACTTAGTTAACTAAGGTTAAATAACGTGAACTATAGTTTATTGTTAGATACGTTAGCAAAATTAAATGAAATTGAATTAGTAAATGAATCAAATTAAAATTAGAGATTCAATAAAAACAAATATAAATTACTAAGGAATTCAAATCATATCCAAATATCAAATTTAGCCATATTTTCTAAATTCTATTACATAAACTCAATTGTTAATTCCTAAATCTTTAATTCCCTAAAATTAAGTTCAATTCCTAAGCTCCAATCCTAGATTCTAAATCAATCTACCAAAAATCCAATGACTAAGGCCCCTAAAGTATAAATTAATTACCTAAACCCAATAAATGAATTCTAATAGTCCAAGCTTACGAAGCTCAAAGCCCATTTTCTCAATTCCATCAACATATAAACTCATTCCACTAAATCATTACCCTCATTCCTATAAAATATCTATAAGCCTACTAGACATAACCACACCTAATCACAACCTTATTTGACCTCTCTAAACCCACCCTCACTTAATCTCTTTCTAGTTGCACTATCTAAACTACCCATAACCCATAATCTTTACATGAGAAAAAAAAATATCTAAGGGTATCTTGGTCAATCAACTTTCTATGCATGTTTTATATCACCTCACTTATATATAAGTCTAATTCTCTCTCTTCACTCTCATTTTTACGTCATAAAATGACACAAACTCCTCTCTAGCTCACACCTAACTCTATATGCCATTCATGCTCCACTCCATACCCATTTCATTTAAAAAATTCCTTAATTACATCATCAAACCCATTTGAAAATCAAGTTTGACACTAAATGCAACAAGTAAGGAATCATCATATAATTGAAGTGTCTTATCAATCACCATGCAGCAAACCACATGCATAATACATAGTCTCAAGCAAACCAGTTCATATAATATTTGTTAAGGCACAATTGATCTACAAACACAATCAAATACAATAATTATAGGAGAGTACTCACTCTTTTATGGTGGTATCTAATCTAAGTAATCTTTAAGGAGGTTCAAATCTAACTCATATTCGGTAAATGCAACAATAATAATTAAATTTTTATAAGGAAAAGGTTATTTGAACTATTGGTAATACTAAACTAAAATATAGTTTTGTTCTACTACATTTTTGCTAACCAAAATTAAATAAGGTAGAATTATCTCATTTTAAATTCATTTTTTTGCAAATTTATAGTTGATTTAAAAACATGCTAATAACTTTATGAGAATAATCATTAAAATTCTAATCAAGCACAAGTAACTTGGTTACTTTTGGATAGAAAAAAGATGAAAACCTAAACTTAGCTGACTCTATGGACTTGACCAACCATGATGGTGTGATAAATTATCAGCTGCACATTCAAATGATTTCATTTAATCTTATACTTAATACCAACTCAAGTGTACACAAAACCATGATAACATGTACTTATGAGTACAAAGTTTAAATATAGAAAGTAGTTAACAAATAAAAATTTTATATAATGGACAAAACATAAAAAATCATAGACATTGACCCCCTAATTTCATTAGATGAATTGACATTTTGTTTGCACACACACATATACATGTATAGTTATGTCTTGGTTCTCCTTCTCTCCCTATTGAATTTAACCCAGCTTATCATGCCCAAAGGGTGCCCTAAACGTAACAATCAGTTACATTCAATATTAAAGCTTAAGTATGATAACCTTAGTCATTCCCAAAAGCTTATATATTAAATGTAAGGCATGCTCTTACAATTTCAGTAGACCATACTTTGACATATGAAGCTTAAGAGATACAATAACAATTAAGAAATGGAAATCATAATATTGATTCATAAATATAAGGTCTTACAAGGATCTTGGGGGCATTCCCCCACCAAAAGTACAATAACAAAGCTATATTATATACAAGAAGTTTTCCCTAGAAGTCTACACCTACACTAATGTTGGACTTCATCCAAAAACTTCTTAACCAAAAAGGAGTTACCTGGGTACATGGCCACGTGGCTTCAGCCAAAGGTAGGAATACTGTAACAAATAGCTATAAGGGTATAAGCTACTAGCTTAGTGAGAATTATTTCCATAAATAAGTATAACTGAATAGCAATAATCAAACAAGCTGTTTAATCAACCAAGTGAAATACAACAATCACAAGAGTATACAAGACATATGATTTTTTGGTAATCATATGTTGAATGGATTTGCGCCCTCCATTTAGGGTTAGGGGCGGTAATTTATATGCTTCTAACCAAACGTCCTAAAGCTTTAGTTAATGTGCTTTTAACCAAATATCCCGAAGCTTTAATTAAGATCCAACGATCGTACCATTTCCCCTTTCCCCCACAAGGGTAGTGATCCCATGCAATGTGACTCACAAGTGGTATGCATGATTTTAGCTTAATTAAAGGCTCATAGCATAATTATTAACAATTTAAGATGACCATAGAATTTCAACTAAATCAAGTTCTAAACTAAATCAAGCATTGATTATAATCAATCCTCATCTCAATATTCTTATCATTCATTCAAACAATATTACATGCATACCATTCAATCTTTTCCTTAATCCTAGTGCTTCTAGACTACAAGCACAATCAAGTAAGATAATTTATGAAAATAAAAACTCACTTGGCTATGGGTTCACCGGTCTTCAGTCAAAGTAGTCTTCTAGATATGGGAGATCTTCTTCACAATCACCTAAACAAGAAAATACATACAATGAGTATTTCTTGATAGTTTTATTAAAATTTGACAAAACTATGTCATTAAGTTCGTCAAAATTCGTATGGAAAACAATTCCAACTTAAAATGGCCATAACTTGCTCATTTTAAGTCGGAATTGCGTATCTTATATACCGTTTTCTATCTATTCGAAAAGATCTATCCATTTCTAAGGTTATTTATATCAAACAAGGTCTTTTATGTTGAAAAACATGGGTGACCAGATTCACCACGAAATTCCCAGCCTAAAAACAATCATTTAAATCTCAACTCATTCAAAAATCCTTTGATAATTACTTAGTTATCAATATAGATTGAAAAACCTTTTTTATGCATATATAAACTCATATCTCATGCATGATTCAAGTTTTGTTGTCCAAACTATGACTTTAACCCATCTTTCCTCATTCATTTTCTTCTCAAGTTCTGTCACAAACACTCTCTCTTCTCTTTTTTAGTATTCTACTAAGACAACCCTTCGTTTCATGTTTTTCCTTCGATTGACTACGAAGTTCCTTTGCCTTTTTCCTTTTCATATTGTTAAGCAAGCTATAAAAAATGGCAACTCAATTATATCCTCTACTTAGTGAATGAACACTAGTGAAAGAGCTCACCTCTTTAGTTGAGTTTCCCTTGTCTAAACAAAAAGAAGTTGCCTAAGATTGTAGCAACAACACCTCCATCTTCTTAGATGATTAATCAACAAACGAATCTTTAAGGTGATTTTGTCGAAGCTCCATAGGAATAAGCTGTCACTTCGTTTTCCAATATGAATTGATTAAGCTTGAAGTGATTGGACATGCAAACATCTTTTTCTATATAGAATAAGTACAAATATATATTTATATTCTAGTCATGTCTTAAATTGGAATTGGGCACTTCGTTGCAAGCTAGAATGCAATTGTCTTATTGAATTTATACACCTAAAATATATAAGTAATTTTCCATAGTTAAGTGTCATTTCAGAATGCACTAGAGCACTACATGAAGTTGGTGAATGTTAGAACTTATCCTCGTTTTATTCTTAGGTAAGATTTTAAGTATACAACATACCTTTTCATAAGTTGGTGCATTGATTGAAAAATTAGCACCTCTCATAGCATAGGATAAGGTAATGATGCTAAGTTGATATAGGAATATGTTTATACATACATATAAATATATGGATACTTATGTATATGAATTTAAAAAATTAATTTATACCCATATCCAAAACATATGATTATAAATATATATATTCATATTACTAACTATAAGACTAAACTTGAAAACAACAACAACAACAACAAACAAAACAACATATTTGTTAAAAGGTTAAAATAAGGGTGTTTTGGATAGAATTAAAAGAAAAAAAAAAACTTGCACTGGACCAAGACTTAAACACCTAAATGGACACCACCACGAGAAAGTACATCCGAAACCATATTTTTTTAATTAAGATCCCGAAGCTTTAATTAAGATCCAACGATCGTACCACTTCTTTTTTCCCCCACAAGGGTAGTGATCTCATGTAATGTGACTCACAAGTGGTATGCATGATTTTAGCTTAATTAAAGGCTCATAGCATAATTATTAACAATTTAAGATGACCATAGAATTTCAGACAAATCAAGTTCTAAACTAAATCAAGCATTGATTATAATCAATTCTCGTCTCAATATTCTTATCATTCATTCAAACAATATTACATGCATACCATTCAATCTTTTCCTTAATTCTAGTGCTTCTAGACTAAAAGTATAATCAAGTAAGATAAGCTATGGAAATAAAAACTCACTTGGCTATGGGTTCATCGGTCTTCAGTTAAAGTAGTCTTTTGGATACGGGAGATCTTCCTCACAATCACCTAAACAAGAAAATACGTACAATGAGTACTTCTTGATTGTTCTATTAAAATGGCCATAACTTGCTCATTTTAACTCAAAATTGCGTATCTTATATACCGCTTTCTACCTATTCGAAAAGATCTATCCATTTCTAAGGTTATTTCTATCAAACAAGGTCTTTTATGTCGAAAACACAAGAAATTCCCAGCCCAAAAAAATCATTCCAAATCTCAACTCATTCAAAAATCCTTTGATAATTACTTAGTTATCAATATAGATTGAAAAACCCTTTTTATACATATATAAACTCATATCTCATGCATGATTCAAGTTTTGTTGTCCAAACTATGACTTTATGAAAAACAATATCTTTTGAAAGTATGAAGAATCAAAAGTTAAAAATTTTCCTTTTGTAAATCCTTGAGATAAAACCATAACTTTTTAGTTTATTTAAAATGAATATCTTTATGTTCTATTTAGTAGTTTTTTGGGTGGTTTTCAAAAAAATAAACTTTTAAATTTTTCTTTAGAAAAATCTCTCACTAGTGTTGTTTGCATTATAATTTCTCAAGTATTGTTTTGATAATTATTGATCTACTAACTTGATTCAAAGCTTGTTTATTTCTTTGTTATGGCGTTTCTTTTAAATTTAGTTTTTAAGAAAATTTTGTATAACAAAGAATTATCAACTTTTAAAATAAATTTAGCAAAAACAAGCCTTCTTATGGTTTTTGGAAAGACTTTTTCAAAATAGAATAGTTTTGCTAAATCATGGTAAGTTCTCTTTGATTTTTTTTCTTTTTTTTTTTTTTGGAAAGTAAAGTTTGTTGAAACAAAATCCTAAGCTTCATTTGGAAATTCTTATAACATGAATTTATTTTAGAAAAGTTTAGTTTCTATCTTTGTGTTTTAGACAATAATAATGAATATGGGCATGAATATGATGATATTTACAAGAAAAAAATAGAAATTGAACAAAAAAATAATAAGCAACATAATATAAGTTCAAGTATTGAGAGTCTTAGTTTCATAGAGGCTCCTAGGACAAATAATAAATTTCGTCCCGATATAAAAGAAAAGAAAAGAAAGAACAATTGTTTTAATTTGATGAGAAGAATTCTAAGACTAGAAAGACTAGTCTTAAAAATGAAAGTAAATAAATTGCAATAACATGTAAGCTTATATACTCTAAAAGATATATATAGTTACATAGATATATTTAGTTAGATATAAATATGGAAGCGTAATAATAACAATAATATGAACAAAATAACAATATAATAGGATAAATATGGATTCACGAACAAGAAAAAAACATGAACATAGAGTTGCTTTCATAATATATAGTTTAGGAAACACACTTTATGGTCATGTTAACTTACATATCATTATAGTAAAAATATGAAAAGAATTTTACCTAAAGATAAGATGAGAGTAGTGTATATAGATAGTTTTTATGTATGAAGAAGAATAGAGCTTGGGACTGTTTTAGGAGAGTAATGGGAAGAGTATTTGGGAGGAGAATTCTAGAGAGTTTTTTGTAGTAAATTTATGGGAAGTGAATATGTGAATAAAGTGAAAGAAAAGGGGGATATTTATAGGAAAACGAGGAGAGGATTTTGAGTGATTTAATTAAATTAAATTGAGATAAAATAGAAAAAGAGATGGGGGAGGGGGCACCGGCCAAGAGGAGAGGAGAGAGGGAGAGACTTTATTTTTGTAGTTTTATGTATTAAAAGTAATAATGTGTAAGATAGATGTGATAAAAGTAGTGGTTTAGGTATGGTAGTATGTGCAAATGAATAGTGAAAAAGCAGAGATAGTATGAATAGTGTAGAATAATGTAAAGTTGTACAATGAATAATGTACAAGACATAAATGTACCGTTAGTAAGGAAAATATACGTAAAAGTGCAATTTATGATATTTTTAGTTACCAAAAAATTATAAAACTGATATTTTTGAAAACCTTATATTTTTACGAGTCTAACGGTGTCAATGAAATATTTTTAATATTTCGGACTCCGGGACACGTTTTTCAAAACCAGTATCCTTTCGGGTTCGAAATGGATCAAGTTTTAACCAATCTAATATTTTTAAACATGTTTATATAATTACAAACTATTCTACACACTTAGCTTACATCTACTCTACACAGGTTAGGAGCGCGGGATTGCCGAACTTAAACTACTGGGTTCTACAAGAGTTTTGTTGACCGCAGGGTTTCTAATTGACTTCTTGTTTCAGGTTAGAGATAACATAAAACTTGGGGGTTTGCATAGCTGATACAGGATTTTCCCCTCCTATGTTTACGCATCTTTCCTCATTCATTTTCTTCTCAAGTTCTGTCACAAACACTCTCTCTTCTCTTTTTTAGTATTCTATTAAGATAACCCTTCGTTTCATGTTTTTCCTTCGATTGACTAGGAAGTTCCTTTGCCATTTTCCTTTTCATATTGTTAAGTAAGCTATCAAAAATGACAACTCAATTATATCCTCTACTTAGTGAATGAACACTAGTGAAAGAGCTCACCTCTTTCGTTGAGTTTCCCTTGTCTAAACAACAAGAAGTTGCCTAAGATTGTAGCAAAAACACCTCCATCTTCTTGGATGATTAATCAACAACCGAATCTTTAAGGTGATTTTTTCGAAGCTCCATAGGAATAAGCTGTCACTTCATTTTCCAATATGAATTGATTAAGCTTGAAGTGATTGGACATGCAAACATCTTTTTCTATATGAAATAAGTACAACTGTACATTTATATTCAAATTTGATACTTTTAGCCATGTCTTAAATTGGAACTGGACACTTCGTTGCAAGCTAGAATGCAATTGTCTTGTTGAATTTATACACCTAAAATATAGAAGTAATTTTCCATAGTTAAGTGTCATCTTAGAATGCACTAAACCACTACGTTAAGCTGGTGAATGTTAGGCCTTATCCTCGTTTTATTCTTAGGCAAGATTTCAAGTATACAACATACCTTTTCATAAGTCGGTGCATTGATTGAAAAATTAGCACCTCTCATAGCATAGGATAAGGTAATGATGCTAAGTTGATATAAGAATATGTTTATAAATACATATAAATATATGGATACTTATGTGTATGAATTTAAAAAATTAATTTATACTCTTATCCAAAACATATGATTATAAATACATATATATATATATATTCGCATTACTAACTATAAAACTAAACTTGAAAACAACAACAAAAACAACAAACAAACAAAACAACATATTTGTTAAAAGGTTAAAATAAGGGTGTTTTGGATAGAATTAAAAAAAAAAACCGCACTAAACTAAGATTGAAACACCTAAATGGACACCACCATGAGAAAGTACATCTGAAACCATATGAAAATGACTACAAACTTGCAAAGGAAAAAAAAAAAAGGCATATTTAAACTAAGAAAGTTATACCCCATTTAAGTTAAGATTACCAAAAACTACATAAGAATATAACTAAATTGTATTTTGACTGAAAGATCATTCAATTGACCTTATCCTATGGAAAGTCCTTTATTCTTGTTTTATTTAAGTGAGTACAAGTCAAATTTAGACTTTTTAGACAATTACTTCGACTAGATATTTGCTATGTCTATGACTGAGTGACTACTCAATCTATGACTACCATATTTGTTTTGTGCATATACTTAGTTGGATTAATTGTAAGATATAAATGGGAAACTATTCTCGTCTTTGTTATTATGTGGTGATTGTGAAAATAGTCTAATTATAAGATTACCATCTAATTATTGCATATCATAGCGAATGTTTGATATAGTGATATATATATATATTATTTTAGTACCCTGGATGAATATAATATTTATTCAATTTAAATTAAATAAACAAATATTGCATTGCAAGAATTGCATTATTTAAAGGTTGTCACCATTATGCAATAGAATGAGTGGGTTGTTATTAAAGGTATTGTGGTACCATGGGCTCTACTCTTTATATTGGGAACTATCTTGCTCGAGAAGTATGGCCTAAGGGAGAGAAGACTATGCTAGTATTGAGGGTCTAGATTGTACCCACTTGCCTATCTCAGGATTAATGTTGCATTTTTCGAAAGATAATTTTCAAACTTTTGTTTTCATCCACCTTGCTTATGTTATGTCAAGCTCATTCCCTATTGCAGTCAAGCCTTTTTATGACCTATGTTTTTGATAATATCCATTGTGATAGATTTAGGTGTGTGATCTTAGGATAAAAGTATTTGGATGTCGATAGTAATTGATTGACTTTCCAACCCTTGTTGCAGATGGCGTATTCAATGCTATATATAGTTTTTAGATGACCTTATATATTTGTGACATTCATATGATTGATCATGCATAATATATGATTATTTATAACTTGTTTGATTCATTACATGCAAGGTAAAATATAAGATTAATACAACTAAGACAGATGGAACATCGGGACGAGTGAGATTAAGTGGAGCAATCCATTTCATTTACCCCTTTTTGTAGAGACTCCTTAGACATTGCATCTTTTGTACTCATATTATTATTGTTGCTAATAGTATTATATTATTTGGGGCCCACAACCTTGAGTTCATATCCACTTTTATCTTCTTATTAAGTCATTGTTTAATAAAACATATTATACATTATATTAGAAGTCTTTAAATGACATGGGTGTTAGTTTTAGGTTTTGATGTGGTATACGATAGAACTATATGTGCTAGTTCCCTTTGGGGCATGGTAGTCTCGGTATGTTTTCTAAAATTTACAAGTACAATTAACGTAATTTATCCTAATAATAATAAGAATAACAATAAAACAACAATTATAATATATATTATTATATATGTAGCTAGGTTGCTTCTTCCATTGTGGTTAATGTATATAGTTTCAATGCCTTGTATATTCTATAAAGAAAATTGTATGATTACCGATCCCTCAAATAAAAATTACTCAAATACTAATTACATGAAAATTAGTATCAAAATACTGATACAAAATCGCATGTTAAAAAGACGTTTCATGAATTTGCATGTGAATCTCATGTTAAAGATGTGATTCATGAAGAAATATGAATCACATGTTAAAGATGTGATTTGCATGCAAAATAAGTGAATCGTTTTTTCAAGATGCGATTCAACTTAAAAAATTATGAAGCGCTCTTTGAAAATGTGATTTAACATTATATGACTTTTAACTGAATCGAATCCTCAAATGATGTTTCATATATAAATTTATGAAACGCCTATTTAATATGTGATTTTGTATTGGTATTTGTGTATTTTTTTTTATCTAATTTGTATTTGTAATTTTTTCTACAAAATTGGTAGACATATGTTTCACCCCATTCTATATCTTAAGGATTTATGATAATGATCTATTGGACATATAATAGATACTACTTTAATTAAATAAATATCACACATTCAACATACAATACATGTAAAGTACAAGAACTTTGTGTGTATTACACATTATATATGCGATACATGTATAGCAAGTGTAATATTATGCATATAATATATTGTGCATGTATAATATATAAGTGAGCAAGTGTGCGAGTGAATGAGATAGCGAAATAACAGCGAGACGATTGGAGAGAAATTTGAGAGTGAATATCTTGATAGGATATGTTTGAGGGTATATATAAGAGTAGATCCACAATAGATTGGAAAATGGATAAAATCAAATCTGGCAAGTATCTCTCAATAGTTTATAAAAGTAAATATAAAAAGATATGATAACTATATTATCCAGATTAGGAAACTTATGATAACCGCCATACTAATTGCAGATAGCTTGAAGAATATTTTTCTCGTCCAATGTGAAAGGTGACCACTATAGATAGGTGGAAGATCGAGGTGTGATTGAGCTGTTGCCAAATAGAGCAAGTCTTACTTGCAAAAAATTTGTTGTTTAGGGCCCCAAATGAAATTAATTACTTATTTAAGGTCAAAATAAAAATAATTACCGAAATGTAGTACCACAATCGCATGTATAAAACAAGATGCACACAAAGATTTATATATGTATGGCTACTTACTAGTGCTATATCGCGAAAGCAACAAGCGATATGCATTTTATTTTAAAAGGGTTAATGATAAAAATGGTACTTGAACTTTTGCAAAAAAAAAAAATTAGGTACCTAAAGTTTGGTTTTGAATAATTTGGTACCTAAACAAAGTTTTTTTGTTAACATTTTTCATTCCTAAAGTCTGGTTTTTACAATTTTGTTACCTGAACAAATTTTCTTTATAATTTTTTTCATACCTAAAGCAAGTGAAATAATGTATGAAAAAAAATCCATAAAAACTTTGTTAAGGTACCAAAATTTTCAAAACCAAACTTCAAGTATGAAAAATGTCAACAAAAACTTTGCTTAGGTATCAAATTATTCAAAACTAAACTTGAGATAGCTAATTATTCTTTTTGCAAACCTTTAGGTATAATTTTGTCATTATCCCTATTTCAAAATGGGTATCGCGATTATCATTCACAGTAGTGACCATAGTGAAATATGATATTATCGGTGTAACACGAGATTTGCATACGAAAAATAATGTCCCATTTCATAAATGAGATTTTGCTATGGGATAATGCTAATTCATTTCATCTAACTTGTATATTGATAATTTTTTGGTATAGAAACGTAGATATGTATTTTACTTGAGATTGAAGGATGCCATGAGCTTAAGTAGATCAACCCATGATCCAAAAGCTCGATTTAAGATCTAATGTAATCCCCGAAAATTTTCACATTAGTATAAACCATAAAATAGAAAATGTGAATTAGATAGTGAACTTAAAACCCGATAAAAATCCTAGAATAGATCTATGAGTTGTAAAGAACTCATTATTAGTTTAAAAACCCGAATAAAAATTTCTTTGACCTTAATTGATACAAAAAAATAAGATTTTATATCTTGAGCTGATAACTCAAAATATTATTAGAAGTAGCCCTCAATTTCAAACCCGATAAAATATAATCTATTAACAGAACTTGTTGGTGTAAAACAATAATCCAAATATGAACTACTAGGATTATAAATATGCAGTAGATACTAATACAGGTCAATAATTACAAGTTTAGATCTCAAATAAAAATTTCTAAACCACTGTTATATTTGTTAAGGAATTCTGAATCCATTAAGAATTAGACCCTAATTCGACCTATTAGACTTGAAAAATTTAATCGCATAAGTTAAAATACTAGAAATAATTAATCATGTAAACTTTAAACCAAAAATTTGAATATATAAACATTCTAGAAATTTTGCAGAAAGTTAAAAAAAAAATTTTTAGATAAAATTCTTACATAACTGTTATAACATACACGCATAAATTAAAATTTGTTAAGATAATTTAGTTAACTATATTAAGAAAATAATTAAAAAATAAAAAAATGTAGAACTCGGTGTAGAATTTAGAAATCATGGCTATTGTTGCTCCATGGGATTTACATCTAACAATTTGAGCAAATTGGACACCCAAATTCAATAGGAAAATGACCCTCAAACCAACCAACAAACTCCACATTTCATCCTTGTTAAATGCAAGGAATTCCAACTAAAAACAACTTGTGTAACAACTACAAATTTGCTTTAAATTTCTGTGGAATGCAGCTCACTCAAACACATCCAAACTCTGATTTGGCAAGATTTATAGGCTTAGTTTGAGTTGACTTTTTTGACTAAATAAACATAAATAAGAAAGCTCTAAATGGACACTTCAAACACCAACAATTAGTTAAAAATTAGACAAAGAAATCTATCCAAAAACCATGAAAAACTGTAGCAACATTTGGGATTTTTTTGCCTCTGTTTTCACACGAATTTTAACCCGATTTTTGTACCACCTGAGCCCCAAATTTACACCTATAAATGGCCTTAATTAACTAGCAAACAAACACAATTAATTCACCTAAAAAAGCCACGAAAATCTATCCAAAATACTTCAAAAATCGTCCTTTAGCACAACTCACATTCTACCAGGTAATAATAGCTGCAAACATAAATTTTTCAAGTCCAAAACCTCTCTTATTGGATCCTAACTTTAACCTATGTCTAGTGTGTGTGTGTGTGTATAATATATATATAGGAGTAACTGTTGAGATGAAAATTACTCTTAATTCTTGGGAATAAATTAGATTAATTTGTTATTAATTTTATAGAAATTATATGGAATTGGTACTTAATCGTGATTTATATGAATATCAGGTCTTTGAAGCCAAAAGAAGTGAAAAATACGAGATTGGAGCAAAATTGAATCAAAGGAGAAAAATTACATTGAAGGCCGGCTGTGCATATGCTTAGGCCGTCGGCCTTTATCATTCTGGACATCACGCACACAATGAAGGCCGCCAGCTTATCTATCAACGCCGCCGGCCATTACAACGCTGGACGCACGAAAGGAGATCAAAGCCGTCGACGTATCTGGGCTTCTTGCCGGCCATCCTAGGAATTTCGCCAGCCTTCTTATAACGGCCGGGTAAATGAAAAGCTGTAACGGCCGGGTAAATGAAAAGTTGTAACGGCTGGGTAAATGAAAAGCCATGAAGCATTTAGGCCGATCAATTCATGATCTAAACGGATCCAGCCTTTGTCCCTACGAATTCCATAACTTCCAAACTTGTATTTATATATTATTTAGGGTTTCTTTCAGGAGGAATTATTCATTCCATATTCAGATACAATTTTGTAAGAAAACCCTAGAGAGAATTCTAAGGGTCATGAGTGGCTAAATTCCAAATCTAGCCAAAGGGATTATTGCAAAATCAATTCAAGAGGGATTGTGAGACCAAAGTGGTTTGATTTCATTGTTCTCTATTTTGAATATTTATATTTCATCAGATTTATTTGTGATTGTTTGTCTATTATTGATATAACTTTGGATCCGGTTGTATTAGATAACAAACAATAATCAATCAATTAGGACTCATATCCGTAATTGTATGAATCTCCTAATATAAAGTGATGAAACAACACGATAGTCATAAAATAGATGATTATTTGTTGTTGTTGATGAAATATAATCTATTCTAAATGATCCATGCTCTATGAGATTGTTGATTAGGGTCAGGTCTCTCTAATTTCTAATGCAATTGATAGATTAAACCTTAAGAGCTTGTTTAGGGTTGTCTATTCGATTAGGAATAATCAAAGATCTTATCTTGGTTATTTAATATATAAAAAAGATTGATTTTCAGAGCTTGTGAAAATTATAACTAACCTATTCAAAATAGGAATAATTATTATTGAGTCAAGGATCAATCCCGGGAATTGAATTGTAATAAGACCTAGGTAATATCTTTTAATATAAAAATTCTTGTTAATTAGATATAGGTTTATTTTAATCGTGTGATTTCAAAAACCCCTTATTTTATTTTCTTTTTCTCTTCTTAATCTTGATAGAAACTTGGGAATTTTACCAGTCCCTGTGGAGACGATCCTGCTCACTCTATTTACAAATATTTAAAGCAGGTTGATTATAAATTATTATTTTTGTTGGATTCAACACCCACCAAAATTTGTAACTTAGCAGCAAAAAGACTCCATTTCCTCCTCAAACTCAATCCGAAAATCAACCCAAAACATCAACCATGAACTAGCTTGTTTCCTCTCCTTTTCCCACATATTAACCTTGGTTTAGTACTTCAAAAATAGAGCTCTAACCTCTTTTTTGTACCATCCTAAATCACCTAAGCTTCATTCTTTAACAAACACATCAAGAACTCCATTTATCTCCTTCAAACACCAACAAAAGCCAAGCTATAGCCCTTGGTTTTGCCTTAAACCAAGCTGAAAATTCAAGCTCAACAAAGTAAGAAGTCTTGGTTAAATTAGTTAACTCCTATTACATATAAAAACTAACTATCCAACTTTTAATATAAGTTTGGTTCTTGTCAAGGAAGGAAGCTTGGTATCCTTTTCCACATCTAACCAAGGTAACCTCTATCCTAACCTTGATTTCTTATTATATTTATGTATAGACATTAGGTTGGAATGAGTAGTTTTGGAGAAGGTTATGTGTTTGAGACAAGTAGTTATTCAATTGGTGAATTCAACTAGATGAATTATTATTATATTAGTAATGCTTAGATGTTGAGGGTTATGGAAACATCAACTTAGAAATTTTATAACCTTAAGTCTAGAAAATTCGGATCTAGGAATGAATGGGCTAAATCCATGCTCAAATTGCAACTAAACTAGCTTAAAACTATGTATAATGCCCCAAGGACCTAATATAAGAATAAAACTTGATAAAACAAGCCTTAAAGGCACATTACAAGAAAAATAATAGGAAACAATTCTTAGAAATTAACACATATTGATAATTTCACAAAGTTGTGAATAAGATAAGAAAAGGAATAAAAGATTAGATAGTGAAATGAGATCCTTTAAATAATACAAATTTTAATTAAGAGTATAGATAAGGTTGACAGGCAAAGTAAAATAAACAAAAGATTACTACTAACAAGAACATTAAACAATGTAAGACCTGAATAGGAATTTAATAGAAAAATTTAATTAAGTTCATCTTGAATATAAGAATGAGTATCAATTTTAACCAAGAGAAACCCAATGAAACTAAATATTAAATAATAAATATCCTTTACTGTAGGATCAATACCATAGGGAACCAATATAAGCAATGGAATTATATCAAATATCAACATAGGATACTTAGACACTCATAGAAGATCAATATTCTATTTATAAGTATTATTGATGAATATTTTTATCTCAATAGGTAATTTTGACACTGTTGAGGACTTTTCAATCGATTACTACGACTAAACAGTATGAGCAGGTGAGTGACTCAGACTTATTACATTGTTTGTGTTTGTAGTTTAGCTGCATTATAAAACAAAAAATAATAATAATAAACTCATGTTGTATATGGGTTAAGGGCATTGCTTGCTGTTTGAATCACTTGGTTGCTAAACAATACTAAATAAAAGTGATAACGAAATGCTTGTGAATCCGTTGTATGTATAGCATGTTGATTGTCTGTATGAAGCTTGAGCACTTTTAACTTGACTAAAAACTATTGGTACCATCAATGAAATAAACATGCATTGCATAAATTGCATATACTGCACTATGAATATGAGATAGCCTATTATGTATTAGAATTTTCGATTCTCTGGTAATGCTTGGTTTTTCAAAGCAAGAGGCTATTAGTTCTACACAAGATTACCTTTGTTTTATCGATTCCATGGGAACTAATTGGTAATGAAGGATGCCACCCATGGTATTGTTTTGAAATGACTAACGCTTAATGGAGTTTCTCAGGTTTAAAATAGGAAAGGAGTCCTTAAAATATAATTAACATAAAGAGATAACTACAGTGAGGATTGTGGCTTTCCTGTGTACTTAATCTCTCCTAGGTAGGTGGATTATAGATCGGATTACCTTTAACCCCGATGTGAGGGTGTAAATCTCCATCCTGTTTGGATTCCGAATTGTCCAAGCTTATAATTGGTCATATGCTTGAATGATGCATTATATATATTTGATAATAACTTTCTTGTTGTGTATGTTCTAGTTATTCACTAAGCCCGTAGTTTATCCTCACACTCCTACAATCCTTACAGGTTAACCCTTCGTCCTTGGTTTGTTGCTTCCGGAAGCTTAGCACCGGTAAGGTTCTAAAGCTGGAAGAATTCTCGAGATAGATTATATAGTGTTTCCTAGTTAAATGTTTAAGATGATGTTAGAATATCATTTTTATAATTTGAGAACTTTAGTTATATATGATGGTCTATAATATTTTATTATTCCGACAATAGTTAGAAAGATCTATTTATGGTGAGTTATTTTTATTTGTCTTCATCACTCTTATCAACGCAACCAAAAAGATCCTGTTTTGTTAAACCTATGTCATTTTTCAATGTAAATCTAGTAATAACATGTGTATGTGATCTGTCTTAGTCATTAGAGTATATCATAATATATGTGCTACTGCTAGGTACCCTTAGGGCGTGACATCCAATAGGTTGACCTATGGCTCAAAGAGGCCAATTTAAGTCTCTTTGATGATAAGTTTATAAAGGGAATGAACTCAATGATGGGATTTCTAGATCAATATCCTAGCTATTGATTTATTATTTGACCAATTAAAGTGTTGATCCCTTATATGACTCATTCTATAAAACACTGAGTCCTTTTTAAAATCACTTCAAATATTGATACCCTATTTGAAGTTACCTTGAAGTGTTGATGCCTTTTGTATAATTTTATCATTTGTAGTAGTAGTAGTAGTAGTAGTAGTAGATGTTAGTCTATTTGTTTCATCATAGTTTGATTATTTTGGCATCATATTTTTATCGCTTACAAATAGATTATATTAATAAATATATACCGATGAAAAACTAACAGTTTTACTTATAAATTAAATAAACAAATACTATATAAATATGATACATATATGACACAAATAAGTTATAGATGCAGATAAGATATAAATACAATACAAATAAAAATCCAATAATGCAAACAGACCCTTCTTCCATTATGGGTATCGTGTTTAGGTTTAAAACCTTACGCTTTCTACTTTTGAAGGATCTGCAACGATTATATAAAGATAAAATAGATGTCATGTTAATTATATATATATATATATATATATTTGTATATCTAAATAATAACATGACATAGCAATCTCTATATATAATTAACATTTTATATGTTATTTGTGCAATACATTGTGGATGTATAATATGTCAAATCATATATTATTACGTTTATATTAAAAATATATATTTTTACACATTGTATATGTACAAACACTATATATTATTAAGGTCTGTTTGGATGGTCTGTTTTCATCTGTATTTATATCGAAACGGTATGTGTAAATGTGTCTGATCTGTATCTATATTTGATCATTTCATGAGAATTATCAACTCTTTTTTATCTGTATCGATTTCTTGATAAACAATTTATTAGAAAGAAGTTTGAAAAAAATGTCTGTATCTATCGGAAAAAGCTAACCAAACAGACCCTAAAATATGCATGTTATAATTGATAAAGTGGGAGAATAAAAGGTAAATTCACTTGTATAACAAGTGAAAAGCAAATATCAATAAAAATTTTCAAAGGCTAAGACTAAATACACAATAAAATTCTATGGACCCATCATTTGTCAATAACTTATACTTAGGCACATTACTTAAATACTTAAAATATCAATTACTATATTTATTTTAATGGTAAGATGATTGATTGAATGGTTTTGTTAATAGTGTCGTAAAATTACCTAATAGATAAATATATCAACAATTAAAGGTAAAGTGCAATTGATCTCATACTATTAAAGATGACATTAAAGAAATTCCCCCCACAAAGCAAGTAAAAAATGCACAATATTAGAATAATTTATTTCTAATAACTTCTATTTAATTTGAAATAAATAAATTTATTTTCAAAAAAGGATAATTACAAATCACTTACCTGCATTTTCACATATATGCAATGTAATCCCCCTAATTTTATGTAATCTGATTTTAACAAATACTAAAAATGTAATACATAATTATTTAGAATAATTGGAACAAGTAGTAAAAATCACTCTAAATTTTTCTCGATTTAAAAAATGTTAAAGTATGAATGAATTTGATTATAATTAGAAATATTAAAATCATACCAATAAAAACTTTGAAAATACAAAACTGTAACAAATATGATCTCAAGTAATTTATAAAACAACGATAAGGTAATCGTTAATATAAAGTTAATGAATTCTTTTTCCTTAAGATCAAAACTTAGAAAATAAATCCTACACTTGTTAAATAATGAAACAATAGTGTTCAAACTATTTTTAATACGATAACAATATCAAGTAGCCTAGATAAAAGATGTTGTTATTAACAAATTAGTAGGAATAGTTCCTATACAGTAAAACATAACGTTTAATAAAATGATCAATAGTCCAATAAACAAATCATAGTTAACTGTAATTTTAAATCACAATAAAAGACGATTAATTTTCAGAACTTGCAAGATATAAAAATATAAACTGAAGACAAATCACTAGAATTACAAAAGATACGATAAGATCACAAATAGATCAATATCTAAGAATCTAGATCTTAAATGAATATTCAAATTATACTAATATTCTAATTAAAAAGGTTTTAAGCTTTTAGAAATTAAAATCCCGAATTGTCAACGTAACCTTTAATAATTTTCACAACTAGAAAATGAACAAATTGGCAAATGTGAAACTAATATCAAATATATGATTCAATAGAAAACCTTAGAATAGATCTATAAATTATAATAAACTCATTCGTAGATTGAAAAACCCAAATAAAAAAAAATTTCCTTGACCCGAATAGATACCAAAAACGAGATTTCGCATCTTGAAATGATAATTCAAGATATAATTCAAAATAGCTCTAAATTATAAAATGATAAGATACAATTTATTAATATAGCTTATCGGTATAAAACAATAATTCAAAAAGGAATTATTAAGATTATAAATATATATAATAGAAATTAATATGGAACAATAATCATCAATCTAGATCTAAAAAGAAAATTTCAAAACCACTGTTATAATTGTTAGGCAATTCTGTAGTTATTAAGACTTGGTTATAACTTAATTTATTAAACTTGAAAAATTTAACCATGTAAGTTAAATACTAAAAATAATTAATCGCGTAAATTAAAAATTTGTTTATACAAACAATCTAGAATTTATTTTGGAACTTAGATAATTTTACTTTGATAAAATTCTTATCTAACCATTATAAGTATACGTTTATAAATTAATATTGGTTAATTTATTTTAGTTAACCATTAATTAAATAATATATATATAAAAAAAAAGAAAAGGAAAACTGATCACGCTGCAAGACAATTATCGGATGAGCAGGGGACAATTTAGTGTAAATGAAATCACGTGGAAAGAGCATTGGGCAGAATTGTCCCACAAGCAGCAAGCAGTAGTAAATTGGAAGCCACGAGCAACGCTGCAGGAGCTCCACGCACAAGGCAGCTGATGTCCCTCACGCGCAACAGATGAAAGTCATGCATGCTGGAATTGGAAATCAGAGGATGCTGCAATTTCTACTCCTCACGCGCACACACTCCTAGATTTCCCGAACGAGACGAATTCATTCCACGCACAAGACAGCTGGGACTCCACAACACACGCAAGCAGCAGCTCCTTCTCCCATGCACACGAGCAACTGTAGGCACATGAAGCCCTCACACACGAGCCGCTCCTTCTCTACGCATGAAAAAGTCACGAAGGTAACAGGTTGGAGTCCTCAATAGCAGTTCACTTCATCTTCACGTAAGCAAGCAGCAACATCCACGTTGGAAAAGAGCAAGCATCGGTTGAAAACAGAGCAGTGGAGAAAACATAGCAGCAACTGTTGATCCTTCTCGGTTGCAGCAGATGTTATCCAACTTTGGTCCGAATTTCACACACAAATTCAACCTGAAAAAGACACCCCAACCAACCACAATACTCCACATAGGATTAGCCTTAAATGCAATACAATTTCAGTTCAAAACAAGTCATAAAACAGCTGCAACATGGAATTCAAATTAGTAATACAGCAGTAAGTGAATTTCCAATTGTAGAACTTCATTTTTTTCCTACTCGATTTTGATCCGAATTTGAGCCTCAAAATTCAAACGAAATTGACCCACAATCCAACTAAAATACTCCACATGTAATTAACATTAAATGCCAAGAATATGAGCTCAAGAAAACAACCAAAACAGTTCCAAATTTGCCCTCAAATACCTAATAAAAACAAACAACAGTAGGAGGAATTCAACAAACATTGCAGCAGAGTTCCAATTTCAACCTTAGATTTTGATCCGATTTTGACCCGATTTTTCTTGCAACATGAGCCATGTTTTACACACATAAATGGACTTAATTAACTAACAAACAAACCCAATTAATGCCCTTAGAAATTAGCTACAAATTTCATACAAATTCAACCAAAATCGTTCTCAAATTCGCATCAAATTTCTAGCCAAGATACATCAACAGAAACTTGTGTTTTTCAAGCTTAAAAACTCTCTTTAGTCTCCTAAACTTAGCCTAACATTAGTACAAATATATATCCTTAAGTTACACACTAACTTAGCTCAAAATCTCCCCAAACATAATCCAAAATTCCTCTCAAAACAGCCACTACGAATTTATCAATACTCCTCCTCCATGTTCACTTGATTAACCTTATTTAGACACTCCAACAATAAAGTGTATCCTTTGTCCATATCATATAGCAAGATCTAAACATCAATACTCATCAACCACCATCAAAACCCCACTTTAGCTATTCCAAACAACACCTAAAACCAAGATAAATAACCTTTGGTATATCATCAATTCAAGATGAATCTAAGCTCAACAAGGTAAAAATATATACATATATAAGCTAGTTTAGCTAGATTAATTTTTTTTAGATAGTCATCTTCTCACTACCTCCTTAGATAATTATTTTCATCAAGAAGGAGGATCTAAACCCCATCTATGGTCCAATCAAGGTAAGAACTATATCAAGTTCAAATTTTCATTATGTTTGAACTTTAGGAATTGACCTATAAATTTATCAAAATTGATATGATAGTATATTGATGTTATTTAGATTATTTAGTATATAAATACAACAACTTGTGTAGAAATTCAAGTCTTAGAAAGGAAAAACCACAACCATATTTCAATTGCAACAAAGCTAAGTTGGAATTTAGATGACTTATGTGTATTCCTAAGAAGATTAAATAAACTATATTAATGTGTTTATTATAACCCAAAAATTACCTCACCAATGGAAAGAACACGAAAAATCCTATGAAATCTACTATTCAATTGTTAAAAACGAATAAAAAATCACAAGTAGAAATTTGTTCAGTTTTACTCTTAAACCAACATCAATGTTACTGTTATTCCTATAAGTATAATTATGATTAGTGTTATTATTATGACTACTGAATATAGTATTCACTATTATCGATATTTTCATCACGAGTTGTGATTGATTATTAATATTGTTATTTTCACGTTAACATCACTATATCTATATTATCATCAATACTATTATTATTTTGTCACTAGTATTATTATTACTAATGGTATGAAGATGATTGTTATTATTATACCTGTATTTATTACTAATATTGATATTAACGTTTCAAAACTACTATTACTAATAATATTGTAGTATTAAACTTAGTTTGTTTTGCAATAAGACCAAAACTGAAATATAATAGAAATTTGATATATCTAAATACGATTTTTATAATTCTTGAAAGATATAAATACTAGAATATACCCTTAAATAAATAAAAATACTAACATAAGAGACAGATAAGGTTAACGGGCAAAGGATTAATAAATAAAAATCTTCTACTACAAGCAGTAGAACTTAAGAAAATACAAACCCCTAGAATAAAAATATAGATAGCAATTAATAAAAACTATATCAAATACCGATACAGAATAGTTAAGCACCTATAAGAATTCGATTAAAGTATTGAACGACACAATAATTAATATAACAGACTTAATCTAATATCCGACGATAGAGATCAATACCTTTAAATTATAGGAAGACTTCTCTTACAGAAATAATCCAATAATAAATCTCTGTTATTTCCTTTCATAGGAAAATAGATCCATTCCCAGACTTCCAATAGCTTATACAACAAATTAGCGAGGACTACAGGTGAGGGAATTCTGATGATCTACTATTTGCTTGTGATTGCTACTGTTTGCTGGTATGTTGATTGTATTGCTTGTATAGAATGACTGATTGATGTGAGTGCTATCATCTGCATGATCACCAGAATAAATGGATAAAGATAATAATTCGACTAAACTAATTGGATATACTCGTCGCATGTGCTTGATCCCTTTGTAGGAAATGTCCCAAATTTGAAATCAAAAGTATTTTGAAATGTATTTTTAAAGAAATCCGACTTGGAATATTCCAGGTTGTGTTATATCCTTTGAAAAGGAAGAATTTATACTAAAAGAGTTTATGAGATAACCATGGGACATTTCTGAGTATTGTTGTGACAGTGGATGTTGCCTGAGTTGGGGTCTACTGGTCACATGGCGATAGATGTTGCCTAAGTTAGGGTCTATCCGTCGGATTCACCTTTAATAGTTGATGGTTCGTATTGGCAGTAGATGTTACCTGATTTTGGATCTACTTGCCTGATTCACCATAGATTGGTGATGGATTGTAAGAATCGCCATTAAATTGGCATTATATATATTTAAATATTAACCAGTGTAAATCACGTAAGCACATTGGGGAATATTTGTTGTTACCAATGGCAATTAAGCATTGGGTGAGTCTGGATGGATGCTACCACCAGGCAGCCTCGTACGGGTAAGGCGAGGTGTCCCATGTGGGTAAGTATGGGAGACAACTGAAATGTAGATAGGTAAATCTACATCATCTATGGTTCCAGACCCCCATAGATGTGTTGCTTGCATTCATCACGTATGCATTCATATTGTGTGTAGATAGATTTGCATGAATGTATAATTAATGTTTGATAACTTGCGTGACCATAGTAGTGAGGAATGAACTCACTGAGCCCGTGGTTCGCTTAACCCCCTACAGTTTTTGTGTAGGATCATTACTAGTTGGGATTGAGCTAGGAATGTGTGAAGAGAGCTTCTCCAATAAACTTTATTCAAGATAGAGATATAAGATATGGAAATTTAGAATGTAAAATAGATGAATTTTAAATTTTGTATGTTGTAGTTTGGAAACCCAATTTCACTATTTGGTGGGGATACCGATTTTCTGCGATCTTGATGGAAATTGGAAAATCGGATTCCATAGTTGAAATACTGTAATATATTATATCATTTGTATGATAAACATTTATAAATAAATAGAGTCTTGTATACTCTGACATACAAGACGGCTCTCATGTTACGGGTGTACACGTGATATGATGGCTTTAGATAAATCCTGTTAGGCCCCCATATTAGAGTCGTGACATGCAAACATAAGAAGTGTGTTATTCATTTATTTATTTTGACAAATTTGTGACTTAATTTTTATTCAGAAGTATCAATATAATTAAATATTATTAGAGAGACATATGTAAATGTCTTATTGGTTTAAGAAAATTAATTTAATATAAAATACTAGATAAAATTAAATCAATAAAATGTAAAATTATTTTTAAAAGCCAAAAAATTGAGAAACAATATGTAAAAAAAGTTTCTAAAATTATTTTTCTTTGACTAGTAAAGTATTTATGCATCACTTTTGAATGAAACTTAAGCCACCTATTTGTCATAAAAATTATCAGCGATCATATGTTTACAAAAATGCCAAAACATAGATAAGGATTTTATAAACAATGCTTAAAAATATTAACTAATAAAAGAAGATTACTAGTGGAAAGAGGGGGGGGGGGGGGGGGGGGGGGGGGGGGGGGGGGGGGGGGGGAGGGGGTGGGGGGGGTGAAGCTTTTATAATACCAAAACTTGTTCCATTTTAAATCTGCACTAATCGATATAGTATCCTCCCATGTGCCATCAAAATCAAAATGTGATTTATTTCTTTCTAAATTTTACCCATCTTGACTTGGTTTGACTATTGAGGATCTTACTTCGATGCATGACTTCCAAAGTCAAAAGCTTATTTTAATAGATGCTAAGAAATCGACAATTTATATCTCTAGTAATCTTATTATGTTGGAATATAACTGGTAATAAGTGTCATTGAGCAAACGATTGGGAGTCTAACTATTTTATTAATTTTGAGATAAGTTACATATTTTATTGGACAAATGTTACATTTAATATTTTTATTTTATAAATTTTTAATTGACTAGCTAAAGTTTAAACTATTAATTCATTATTTAAATTTTTTAAAAAAGTATTTACAGTATGTCTTAATTCATTATAAGAATGGATAAAGTTATAAGAAAAATGTCAAATTTGTTATTTCAACTTGACTTAAAAGTTAAATTTAATACTACTTTTAAGTAATCAATTCGATACTTTATTAAACTTTTCATGTCTATTTTACTACGCTCTCTAACATGGATTATTAGGTTGCATACATAGAAGAGTTATGTTAGACATACAACAAGGAAATAGAAAACGTTACTTTAATAGGTAAACAAATAATACTCAAAAGTCACCTTGTTGAGTTATGTGAATTGACATGAACCCCACCGGTCTTATACCTTTTTCCCCCTTAACAACTAAGGAAAGCTTAATTTGATAGAGTGTTATAAAGAGGCAGAGAGAGTAAAAAAGGCAAGGAAGAAAAAATAGTAAATTTTGGTTTAAAAGGGGGATTTGGTTTGGATTAGTGAAGATTGGTAAATCTTTGAGTGCTTCCAATGTCTATAGCTTCCTAGCACCATCCTTTTCTCTATAGTAGTGGGCTTATTTAATTATGGGTTGGAAATAAAAAAAAAAATTCAATTGTAAAGATAGAGATGAACCATAGTAAAAAGATATATAGATATCCAAAATTTAGTCTGGTGATCTTTTAAACTATATTCTTCACATGTAAACGAGGTTGCACATGCTTTCTACTTAAGAACTCACTATCAATGAATTCACATCAAGTTACGGCTCCACTATGGTGAATAGGATTCTAGATACGGTTTTGATGGTGGTTAGGATTTCACTATGCGTCTTGATTGGGGTTTGATTGCATGGGTTTGATCTTTCTTTCAATCAATTTAGTTTTCATAATAAAAATAGGGCTTTGATTTATAGTTTGATGAACCAAGGGTGGTTACAATCTTATTTTGTTGATAAAATGCATTGCACAAATGTTCCTTAACTTAGTTAAGTTACATTTAATAAGAAAAACTTGTCTTTGATTTGTTTATACTTTAATCTTCACATTTGTGTATGTTACGTGTTTTATGGAATTTGTGCATGTTTTAGCATAAACATTTTTATATGTCCATAGCCTTGGTCGTGGCCTAAACTCGAGGGACAAATCAAGGACTTGACATATTTGAACCAAGACGTGATAAATATAAAACCAAGGTATGATGAGTTGAGTAAAACAAGATGCAGAGTACTTGGTCGAAGGTCATGTCAAGGGTTGACAAGTGAAGTGTTAAGGCAAGATAAGCTCGAAATATGCACTCAATAAGCCAAAGTCTCAGGCTCGACGAGATAAAGATAACAGAATTGGTCGATGGCTAAATTGAGGAGCAATAAGATAAGGTGCAACATGTTTGAATCTAAGGCTCGACGAGAACAAACTTGGTCAAGGGTCAATTTGAGCGCAGTAAGTGTTAAGGCATGATAGTTTAAAAAATTGCGGTTACAGACTTTTGAATTCGCCGTTGGAGGTTCTTTTGGATCAAACAATTATGTTTTTAAACCTAATATATATATATAGAATGTCTTGGGGTGTTTTTTAAATGATGAGAAATGAGAGTAGAGCTTAACTTGTAGATATTATGTAAAAACACTCTTTGTTTATGTTTATTTTTGTTACATGAATAGTGCCATTTATGATATCAGTGAGCCACTATTATAAGGCACTATTCACCTATTTTATTTGAGTGATTCAGTAAAGTCCTTATGTGTTGAGGTACCTATGTGAAGTCCTACGTGTGTATAGGCATTTGTGAAGTCTTCTATCAAGGCAATGTGAAGTCCTTGTGCTGAGGCATTTGTTGTGAAGTCCTCTTTGTTGAGACAATTATTTTGTGTTAAATGAAATGTGTGAAGTCCTCCTTGAGTGAGGCAATTGTGGACTGTGGAGACTAAGGGGTGGGCTGAACTCTACGTTAAATCTAGTGCAAAATTTTCTCATTCTCTTATCTCTTTATTATTACTGTTATAATTGTGCGAAAATTGATGAAAAAGATAATGGTTGTTTAAGTATGCTTAAAATAGTTTTAAATACCCACCTAGTAGCTTCCGTTTCCATAATATGTGTGCGTGTCAACAAGCCTAGCCGTGCTATAATTTCCTACATAGTTATTCTCTCTCTCTCTCTCTATCTTTCTCTCTCTCTCATGTCTAAACCAACTTTGTCTCTTACCAGTTACCTTTCACCCTATTGTTTTGACTCAACCATGGTTAAATTTTTTTTCAATTTAAACTACTTCAAGTAAAAAATTTAGTCTACTTTTATACTAGTAGGTTGGCTCTTGCACATTGGCAAATAGAACAAAGGTAGTAATATTGTCACAAACAATTAAGTTGAACATTTGAAACTTTAGGTAACAGATTGAATTCTCAAGCTCATGTATCAAATTTGAAATTTATATATAATAAAAATGAAGAAAAGATATAAAGTGTTCCACTTAACACATATTGAAACTAAAGACATAGAACTCTAATAAGATCACTAAGCAATATATCTTAATTTATTCAAACATTCTTACTATAACGTTCTATATTCTTAAAATCAACTTATACTAAGTCGATGATTTTATTTTATCTTATATTTTATTTTATGTTTAGATCGGACAGCAAATATCCATCCTACTTATTTGTGTTGTTTTGAATTTTCCCTCATGAACTTAGAAGCTGAAAACAGCTCATCCATCTGCAGAATAGATGATCCTTTGATGCCTCCTTCCTCTTTCTTGGCATTCGTCATAATCTCTCTAATTTGACATGCTTTCCTCCTCATTTCCCTACTCTTCTCGGAATCACTCATGACGATTTCGATTTTCGATGCTATATCTTCATGATTGACCTCACTAGTCTTACCTCTGGCCACCTCCACACAAACACCTATCTTCTCTGACAATAACTTCACATTGTAACATTGTTCCGAGGCCATTCCCCACCCGAGCATTGGTACACCATTGATCAGAGATTCCAGGACCGAGCTCCACCCACAATGGCTCATGAATGCGGATATCGATTTATGCGATAGAATCTCCATCTGGGAGCCCATTTTTTAAGGAGGAGACCTCTATTTTGGTCCTGGATGACCCTTTTGACAAACCCTTTTGGCAAGAACTCATCATCATTGAATTCCGAGTTTATGTCGTAGCCAGTGGGAGTCTAACCACCCAAATGAAGTTCTTGCCACTTGACTCCAAAGCCATTGCGAGTTGCATCATCTGAGAAGCAGATAATGTGTTCTGTGATCCAAATGATACATATAGAACTGAATGGAGAGGCTTCTCGTCAAGCCATTTTCGACAAAGATTGGTTTCAGCAGGAAATTGGCTTTTGTGGGGCAAGAGCAATGGCCCAACTGACAAAATATGCTTCCCAGTGAATTCCCTAAAGTATCCCAATCCAACCTTTTCGAGTTCTTCCATGGTGTTGATTAGCAGCCCATCAGCATTTAAGCTCTCAGGAAGTACTTCCTTCATGTAAGTGGAAAATGCATCAGTGCCGTTTGCTGACCTGATGCTGTCTGATAGCTGGGATCTATGAATACTTGAAGCTTGTGGGAAATGAGGTAATGCGATTTCATTGGAATTCGAACCCAGATGAAGCTCATGCATGCATATGGAGAAGTAACAACCAAGTCCATATGCACCAGCTACAGAGAAAAGGGCATGAAAAACATTGAATTCATGAGCAATACTTGCACTCCAACCAAAGAATAAATCCGAGATGAGACAAAGAGGTGGTTTCCCACGTTCCTTGACAAGATCATGGAACATGTTTTTAAAAATTGGCTTGAAAGAGTTACAAGCTTGGCATAAGTTGATGATTAGATGGTAAGGAAGATTGTTGGTGTTCTCAGTATTAGGTGGTAGGCCATGGTCCTCGCTGCGGAAAGGAATTTCCAGGAAGCGAATGGAAGAGGTCGGAGGGATCACTGATCTCATCCACTTTATATTGAGAGGGGTGCTAACCATTATGGGTTTATAGCCTCTCCTTTCTTCCATTTCAAGAGCTAAAGCTGTGAAGGGGATCAGATGGCCTTGTGCCATGAAAGGAAACAATACAACATACTCATCCTCCATGGTTTTTTTTTTTTTTGGTTCAATCTTGTGGAAAGATGAACTTGTACTACCATGTTTGATGAAATTGGACTCATATTTATAGAGATCTTAGAATGGCAAGGCTGTGAATAGGTTGGCATCCGAAAACCCATGTATAGCATTTTAAAACCCATAACTCAACCTCTTTAATAAGCATTCTTTCTATTGGAATTGAACCTATCTCTTGATTTAAAAAATTTAAAATAAACCTATGTTAGTAACTATCAAGACTATAACTTTAGAATGAGAAATTTATTCTTCAAGTAAATTCAAAAGTTAATAATATCAATTACATTGGAACTAGAATTTCTTAAGGGCAAATATTTGTCAACTTCAAGATTGTAGATGGTTAAAAAATTAAAATTCAAGTTAATATCTAGCATTTTTAGTGTTCTACACTATGTTTGGCAATTCATTATAGTGGAAAAATTAACGGAAATAAGTGGTAAGGAAAGGAAATAAGTGAAAATGCAATAACATGTAATTTTCACTTTATATTTTGAGAACATACAAAGAAAGAGATATGTCCATTTCCCTAATTTAGTCTATTCTAAAAGAAAATGAATATTGTTGGATAATATTATTCTAAGTTTTTTTCATGAAAAATTGCTATAAAGTTACAATTTTTGCTATTTTGGGGCCTACAACTAAAGAAAGCTCATTAATGGTTTATGAGGTTGTCCAGCGAAAGACCTGGGTCCAAGGACAAGATAGTCCTTATTGTGCAATGGGCCTTAGGAGGGTTGTGGGGGACCGTTCGACTAGATTTGAACCTGTTAGGCCTACAACCAAGATGTACTTATCAACAACATCTATTTCTTTGCTATTTTGCTTAAAATGCGAAAGGTTAAAATATATTTCCATCCTTCTTTACTAATTTGGCTCTTTCCGTAAATTGGTAAATATGTAATTTCCACTCATTCAAACACAACATTTTAGCTTGAGTAATGCCACCCCAAATCTTCATTATACCTAAGGCTGAAGTGATTGAAATGAACTACTACGTGCCGAGAGCTTTATTGATTGACCACTATCTTATCATCCACAAATGATATTGCTTCATATGCCAACCTATGGATCAATTCTAACGTAGCAAAAGAAAAAAAAGATAACTATCACATTTTGTTGATTCTCAGAAAAGTCAAAAAGCGATCTTCAATCATCTATTGATTTTGTGAATACCTACATAACTAGCATCTAAATAACAATTGAATAATTCGAAGATTTTGGGGAAAAATAGCAAAATAGCTCAAATTTCTATTTTTTATAATAATTGATTAATTGATTCCTTAATTTGCCTTAGGGCGTACAATATATAGCAAAAATCTAGAATTTTTCAATGAGGAATCTTCCTAAAAAGGTCTACAAGCATAAAAATATTCGAATGATGAAATAAATGTCATAAACGACAAATATATGAAACTTCCTAAAAGTCTACAAACTTCAAAATAATTAAAAAGGACAAATAAATTCCAATTAATTTCTTTCCTAATTAAAAAAAATTGCCATCTCTTCTTCTACCACATCATTCTCCCCCGATTAGACAAAATTCACCCTCGAATTTTCATGGTATCTTGCAAGATCCACTTAGAATTAACCACATAAGCCTTAGACAAATTGATCCAACCATGGCTAATCAATTGAAAAATGTTATTCCTCAATCAATCATCTCTAATAGCTCTAGGAGTCATACAAAACCTCTTAACAACCAAATTCTTTTTGCTATCTCTGATCACATACTCTTGTTGAACATAATTAATATGAAAAATTGGTTCACCATCACCAATAGCCTCAAAAACATTATCTTCATCATCAACATAAATATCAAATATCAGTTCTCCATCAGCCTCAAAAACAGCTTCGTCCTCCCCTTTTTCATTCTCAAAAATTTGGTTTTCATAAAAGTAAAACCAAAGCGTCTTTTCCTCCGCTTTCATCTTAGTTCCCAACTCCTATTATCTTCCTCATCAAACAATGAATTAGGGAACTGCCTACGAGTAAGATTAAGATTCCTATTTTGATTGAAATTAATTTGCCCATCCTCTCTACCAACCGATCCACCACTACATCCAATCGATGCTCCAAGTTTGCATCTAACCTCTCGTCAATCATTCTTCTAATCATGCGATACAGATTGTCACAATCATAAATCCCATCCATTGTACACTATTGATTGGTTTACTTGCGAGGTGCCATGATAATTTCAGGAGTGAACACGGCTTAGATACCAAATTAACACGAGAATATCATAATTCTGTTGATTCTTAGAATACTCGGAAAGCGATCATTAACTATTTATTGATTATGCAAACACCTAGATAATTGGCATCCAAATTCAAAAATAACAACTAAATTAAAAAAATTGGGAAAAGAAGAGCAAGACGGTTCATATTTTCTATTTTAAATGATAACTGATTAATTGATTCCTTAATTTGCCTTAGGGCATAGCAAAAATCTAAAATTTATCTAAAAGGAAACTTCCTAAATTCTATAAACATAAAAATATTTGATTGACGGAATAAATATCATAGACGAAAAATATAGAAACTTCTTAAAAGTTTACAAACTTCAAAATAATTAAAAAGGACAAATAAATTTTAATTAATTTCTTTCCCAATTTAAAAAAAAATTGCCATCTCTTTGGCTGCATTAAGTTCATTTACCAACCCTACGTTCTCTTTAGTCTTTAGGTTAATAAATAGAAGTGCATGCAAATTAAATCTTCCAAAAGTCAATTAAACCCATGTCTAGACTTTGTTTTCATTATAATTGTGTCAATATTATCAGAAGAATTTACAATGTCAGAACAAGACATAAAGGTAATGTCTGCACACTTATTGAGAGTTGCTAAAAGGGTTCACTTCACTTAAAAATTAGGCAGACCTATTATAGTTTCTTAGCTGAGTCTACGTAATCTACTCATCGTAAAATTTTTCACTCTTGGCTTTACAAAATCTCTATACAGATCAATCCAATTTCATCAAAGATTGCAATAAAGTTTCATCTTTCCTTAAACTTAACATAAGGAGGGGGAAAAAATGGAAAATGAATATGTTGTATTGTTTCCTTTCATGGCACAAGGCCATCTGATCCCCTTCAGAGCTTTAGCTCTTGAAATAGAAAAAAGAAGAGGTTATAAACCATATCAAGTGGATAAGATCCGTAATCCCTCCGACCTCTTCCATTTGCTTCCTGGAAATTCCTTTCCGCAGCGAGGATCATGGCCTACCACCTAATACCGAGAACACCACCAATCCTTTCTTACCATTTAATCATCAACTCATGCCAAGCTTGTAACTCTTTCAAGCCAGTTTTTAGAAACATGTTCCATGATCTTGTCAAGAAACATGGGAAAACATCTCTTTGATTAAATGCTACTGTGAACAATGTTAAAAAAAATTATAAAAAGAAATTGTGAAGGCAGCAGTCTACTAGAGATTGTTGGAGCTAGTAAAATTAAAAATTCGATTCAAAATCTAAAGTTTTTGGTGTTCGACGCTATGTTTGTATTCTACTGGAGCTGGAATATCCTTTTTGTGAACTCCATGTTTGCATATACTTATAAGGATAGCCGGGCCAACTTCGGATTTTGGTAATTTTGATATTTTGCTCCTCTAAATTTGGCACAAGGGAAGCTTTCGGTTTGTTTAAGTATTAACACATGTTATTGGTGACTATGAGAGTTTTTAGAGTGCCAGTGTTTTTGCTCTCTCGGGTTATAATTTACAAGCATGATGTACTTTCGATTTCTTAAAATGATTGGATTCTGATTTGAAATATATCCATATATATATATATATATATTATATAAGAAAGGAAAAGTAAGTGAGCAGTATTCTGGAGAGAGAGAAGAGGTGTTGATGTGATCAATGCTTGGATTTTTCGTGTACCCTTGATTTGATGTTACATAGTATAGGTGTTGGTGTCTTGCCTTGCGTAAGTGGGTAAATCAAGACCTATGGTGGCATGGTTTGGGAGTGATATGTGACTCCAAGGAAAAGAAAATAAATAAATAAAATGATTTAACTTGATTTATATGGTTAGTGAAGTTTGTTGGACTAGTGGAGTGGTTTGGGCTTGGTTAGTTTGTTGGTTAGCCTATCCATAGATAGGTTAAGATCTTACAGAATATAGAAGCTCAAAACTCTTGGATTAACTTAAGATACTTCAATTGACTCTTAAGCTTGTCCATTAGAATGGACTGGCTTACTTAGAAGTTGGAGTTGGCTGGTCTATTATCCATTTGGCTTCTTTTATTTATTGTGTACAAATTCCATTTTGACTTATTTAAGCCATATGTATATTATTTAAGCCTATTTGACCTTTTCATTGGGTCATAAATTATGAATCTTGAGTTTTCAATGATAGTGATTTAACTCTAGTTCAAGTAATTTGGATTCATTACTTAATAAAATCCTTATAACAATATATTATAAAAATTAATTTCCCTGAGTCACTTCTTTTAATTTTGTGACTTTATATCAAAAGTTTGAATAAAAAATACAAAACCCAAGCTTCTTCCACAAATGCTGCAGGAACTGGATAGTTTTCTGCTGGGGTTACAGAGGGACTAATAAATTGCCCTCCCATGAGTCCTTCAATTCTAATTGCTCTGTTGAGATCTCCAAACAAAATCAGCCCAATCCAATTTTTATCTAAAACATAAGCTCTTAGTAATATCTTTCTATTGTTGAAGCAACAACTCTAGTAAACATAGAGCACGCTTCATAAGTGAAAGAAAAGATGGTTTCGTTGAGTATTAAATATTATCCATACCATACTTTTAAGCGAGATGGTCACAAATGTAACTTTCACATTAATTTATACCATAACTATAATTAGATGGAATGATTATAGTCCCACCTTAATACATGAAATGAAAAACCTAAGTTCATGCACTTCATATTTATGTACAATATTCAGTGGCTGTTACATGCAACAATTAAATGCAAAAATATTTGTTTAACAAGATCAGTCTGAGCAAAGATGTGCAGGTTATATGATGAAAAATGAATACTGAGGATTAAAGTACAGGATAGAAGAGAATTACTTCTTTGTTTCAGACCTTAGAATGCTAAATACTTACCCACTAATGATTAAACCATTTAATGTCTTTCTTCCCATCTTTTCTTGGATTAAATGGGTGTCTGTTTGCACGAGAAAGATCACATATTTCCATTTATTGGCACATCATTGTGCAGACAGACTCATTGTAGAACTGCTAAATATACAACGAAGAAGAAACAAAACAGATTCTAAATCAAGCCACTGATTTGTACCTGCATAGAACTTTGCATCTCAAAACCCTCTCATGAACGTAAAAGCCAGGCATTACCATGATTTTAACCCGGCTTGGACCATGCTGTGATTTCTGCCTATCAACGAACATATCTTCCATGTACTGTGGTTCAAAGCTTCTGTTTTCTTCAACCCTTAGGATTGTGAGGGGTGGATTGAAGGAAAATGCAAGTAAATGGAGCAACCATATACATTTAGCAGCAACAAAAAATGCCTGGAGAAGTTGTTCAGGCCATGGTCTAGTCCAATTCATGGTTGTAATTATGCTACTCATCTTCTGATCACAAAACTTACTGAATTCTTCGCTGTAAAACTTAGTCCCCTTTCTTAGCACTTCATTCCAGCTTAAATTCCTAAGCGCTACAAATGATGCAAACTGTGCTTGACGATCCTGTTGGGGATCTAGTATCTTTGGTGAACCATTTTTTTGAAAAACACTATTCTCAAAATCTTGGTATAGTGTTTGGTTTATAATAGCCTCCAAGTGGTACAAAACTGCTTTTGAGTACCTCGAATTCAAAGAGAGTTTGTATGGTAATAAAAGAGAATTCAGATTGTCCATCAACGTACTATCAGTTTCCTCAATTTGCCCAACAAGTGTCTTACAGAACTGTTTCACGGACAATCTTGCTTCAGATACTACCTGCAGAAACCCCTCTGTCATTACATCCTCACTGACAGGCATTGAATTTTCTTCAATTGCATTGATAGTTTTACCCCTCAAAGGCAATGCCCCATGCTTTTCGAGTAGTGGAAGTTCCTTTGCAAGTGTTGCTTGCTTTAGAGCTCTTTTCAGCTCTTCACAATAAGTCTCCAGATACTCCAACTTCTGTCTTAGCTCCCCCAATGAAGTCTTCATTTCTGCCACCTCCACCAAAGCTGCATCTCTATGTTCATTTGCTTCCATCAGCTCTTTCTTCAAGGCTTCAACAGACATTATTCCCAAGTCCCTCAAGATCTGAGAGACTTCCTCGGGTTCTGTCTGATTTGGTGAATTGTCATTCTTGTTTTTCTTCTTCAACCGGGGAAACAACCGTGAAAGGAAGATGCTCTTGCTTTTGTTTTGTGACTGAATGGATGAATGAGGATTGGTCAGTGGCACGACAATATTAGAGTTCTTGCTGTTCCTGCCGCCGTTTTCTGATCCAGAAGTTATTGTTGCTGGCTTGCACTTATTACATGATGTAACTGATCTCAAGTCTCCCATACTGTTTCTCCGGCTTGATCTGTAAAAATCAGTTCTTGGAGAAGTTTGAAGCACTGATATATTATTGGCACAAGAACCAGTGACTGACTCCTGATCTTCAGCAGGACAAACATGAGAATCTAAATTGAGAAAGTTAGGAGGCAAACTCTTCCTTGAAGATGAGTTCTCCTTCTTATAATCTGAGAAAACAGATTCATCACCATGTCCTCCTCCAAATCCTAACTCATCCCAACTTTCTGACAATGTTCGACCCTTCAATTGATTTTGACTGTATCCAGGTAACGTTTCATCATCATAGCTCTAAAAACAAAATTCGAAACCAAGCACTGTTAACAGAATCTTTATACTTCAAAAGGTAAATACAGCTAATAGCAAATTCACTGAGGATAAAATGTTTGACAGTGTGACTGATTATGTGCTTCGGGATAACAAGTTTAAGGGATCTTATGCACTTCAACAATTAAAAGGCAACTGCAAATCCAAGAAAACAACTAGAGCATACTATTATACGTATTGAGAGGTTTTGATAGGGATAATGCAGCCTAAGACGGTTAGCGTAGAACATCAGGCCAGCATTGATTATCAAGCAAACATGAATCATGATGTTCAGATGTCTTGGTGTTTTGTTAAGGCACATCGAATTCATTGAAAACATTTCCATGTTTTCTAGTACTAGATTGTCGGAAGGACACTGATGGAAAATATCACGAAAAGGAACAAAATATTTCAATTCAAAGAAGGGAGAGATATTTTCAATAGAATTAGTTGGTCACAATAAGACAATCAACCACCAACTCCAACCACTTCCTCGAAACCTTTTTTCAATGAAAAGGGTCTGCTTTTGTAACGGAAAAGACTTAATGCGCAAAAAGCAATAGCAGCAGCCAGTCACAGGCCATTACGGCGAAGTCGCATGCGGCTGCTGCTATGTAGTCATAACAGCAAAGACACACAAAAAGTAGGTCTTTCATAATCTTATTGATTCCTTACTAAAACCTGCACGAAACTTATAGCCATCAGCACATTAACAACCTTTATATAAACATTCAGCACCAAACAAACACCACTAACACAACAAGAAATTAAAGTGGGCAATGCAAGGTCATAAATTACAATTACTGTCCATGTTCTATGTTTTTGAACTCACAACTTATGCTTTTAAGAAAGCATGTTACTGCTTCTTGAGCAATTAAAAGCACAAATTCAACAACGTTTTGACACCCGGTTCAGAAACTTGAGGAAAAAAAAAAACCCAGAATAAATTGATTCCAAACAATTGAGAATTAAAGTACTTACAGGAGTGAAAACAGGATAATCTTGAGCAGAGAGGCTAGTTGCAGAGTGTAGACCAGGGGATGAAACAGGAAATCTAACATTAGCAGGACTACCACCACTTATATTTCCTTGTATCAAAGCTGCATGTAAGGCCCTCAATTCCACAGCTTTAGCAATTGCAGCTTGTATTTCTTTTCTACTAACTTCTGGGTTGATGTTGTTTCCATCACTTTTTGTGTTGAAAATTTGAGGTATGGCTGCTGTCCCCATGAAAACAGAGCAAAAACAGAACAGAACATAAAAACTTTGGTAATGAATAATAACAACAATACCATGAAAGGTACTGTAATTTATCTTATGCTACTAGCTCGTAGATTGAGGCAACTGTGGGTTGTTTTGTGCTTCCTCTCAAAGAGAGAAAGAAACAAAGGTGGATTTTGAAGGGAGGTCCAAATGTTCAGTGGCTGGATATAATCTACAGTGAAAAAGAAGATTGTGTCATATCCAATGTAAAATCTTGGATGGCCAGAAAAAAATGAGAGAGAGAGAGAGGAGAGTGGTGAGTGGAATCAGAAAGAGGTTTGGTTATGTAATGTGATGTTATGTCTTGTTGCGGATGAAATGGAATGAAACCATGTGAAGTTGAAGAGATGATGAGTTGTAGTTTTTACTGAAAGTAGGCATGATTCTTTGAAAGTGAGATTACAGAAATGCCCTTTGTTATGTTTCACAAGTTCATTCTAACCAAGGATGCTTCTACGATCTTATCGACTAATCGTCCAACCAACCATTTAACTATTAAAATAAATATAATAAATAAAATATTAACTATTTTAGTGGTTCAATCGCTATTGGATATGATGTGGACTGTTAAATAATGATTGAACTGGTTTTATCAAAATTAATAACAGAATCAAAATTCCTTTTAATTAGATATATTAGTACTTAATAAATTAATATGGCCTATTTTCATTCTAGTTTCCTTCATGTTTAAGATATCCCGTAAAGTTTTATTTTAACATAAAACGAGATGCCTAAAGTTTATTATAATTAAGATTGACCTGAGTTTCATTCCCTCTTTCTCTTAAATTATTGATTGTAATTCCAATTAGCTCCCTGTATCGTTGTGTCCAATTTTATTTCATGCTCCTATTAATAATAAAAATATGTAAAAGTTAAACACAGATAACTACAAATAGTTTATATATATTATACTCCTACACTTTTGTAAATTTAATTGGATAAATCTCGTGAATGCTAATTTAAATTTAAAAAAAAAATATGTAATTAGTTATCTAAATTTTAAATTAATCAATTAGTTCTATAAAGAATTTTCATTCACGTCAACAGTACTTGGTTAAAAACACCAAATAGAATAACAGTGTTAGCCAATATTATAGAGGTACTATTAATGTGCATAAAAAGTTATTTCAGATACTAATTTGATCAATTTCAAAATTTATATAACTAATTGCATATTTTGCTATATTAACTCAAATTTAATCATATATCTTATATTATATAGTATCAACTTCATATTTATAACCGAAAATTATTCACATTTCTGTTAATATTTTAGGTAAGATTGCATCATAACATGTGAAAACACTAAATTCAACGAATTCACAAAAAGTAACAAGGACATACATAATGAGATTACTGTAATACATGATTGTTTTAGTACTACAGCCCATCATATAACTTCCACTATTGTCTAATCTTCATGATACACTCGTGGATGGTGGTAACCCTATTCTCCACTTTGATAGGACTCCGCAATTTCATTGCGGTTTCGTAATCATAACATTGCCATTGCCACTAGAGTTTTTTCATTGAGTTGTCTCCATGAGATTGATTGGTCTGATAATGTTTCATATTGAGATGTGATATGTTAGGGTTACACCTCATTTCTTGTAAGAAAGTGGAAAAATAGATTTCTTTGATTCTCTTTTAGGTATAACTTCTTTTTCATTGATCTCACAATTATTACAATGAAAAAATAACAATAATTTCAAAATCACCATCTAAATTATATATATATATGTATATATTTGTTTTAGTTTCTTACTAGTTTAAACTAACTAAATTTAAGATACTTATTTTCAATTTTACTATTTCATCTCTTATTGTTCTATACTTCTATAGTTTTAATTTTGTTCAATAAGTAACAATAAATTTGTCAAGTAAAATTCCTTTGAGTATGATATTTAGCAACTTTAAGCTTTGAATGTAAATCTTGACAAGTAAAGTGGACATGGAAATAACATTGAAAAACTTTAAATATTAAAAATAGTATTGGGGAAAAAAAAAAAAAGCAAGGTTTCGGGTGATTTACAATACCTAATGAAAAAACAGTAATGTCTCTAGAATAAGTTTATGACATGGGTTATTAATTTAGATTGAAAACTTTGTCCTTTTATTAACTATTCCTACATAGAGCATGGTGTAAATCCTAGCTTCAACACTAATAAATTACACTTAAGCTTGGCTCATTTTAGGCTTCATTTGACTCAAGATTGTTTAATAAATGAACTAAGGTTGAGCTCAAATTAAGCTTATTTAATTAAATGAGTCGAATTCGAGCTCACGAATCCTTAACAAGTTCAAGCTTAAGCATATATGTTTTAGACTTGTAAAAAGCTTTATTTGGTTCAAGCTTGTTTATTCAGCTCGGTTTAAACTCATTTATTATGTTAAATGAGCTGAACCCAGGTTTCAAAAAGCTCGACTCAACCTCATTATAGATCTAGTTTTTACTCTTACAATCCTATCACTTTTTACTCATTAAAACTTATATTTTTCAAAACCTGTGGTCTTTCGCTTTTTTTTTTATTATTAAATCCCCTTTAATAATGATATTATACAAATAACCCTTATCTACTTTCATGTAACCAGGCTATTAGGAGCACTAAGGGTCTGTTTGGCTAGCTTTTTTTTATAAATATAGAAACTTTTTTCAAACTTTTTTCTATCAGACTACTTATCCAAAATAGATATAGATAAAAGAGAGTTGACAGTTTTATGAAAAGATCAAATATAAAAAAAAAAAAAAAAGATGCAAATCGGACATATTTATATATATCATTTATATATAGATATATATACAGATGAAAAACAGACCATCTAAACAGACCTTAAAACAGATTCAAATGTCTACAGTGAAAGCATATGCAATTGATTATATTTTTCCTCTTTTCAAATTGGACATTTACAATATTAGCAGGAGGAGTCCTCACTGAAGGAAAAAAATTAAAATAGCTTATTCTCACATTTGACTTCATGACCCAAAATGCAATAAACCATGAAGGGTCTATTCACTATAAGTAGCCCCTCTCACACCACGGGAGAAGTAATATCATTTGGACTTTTTTTTCGTAATAATTATCTTCCTAACATCAATATTTTTACAGACTTAAACATTAGAGTAGCTATACCGGGCTCAATCCCGACAGACTACTTATCATGTTTTGTTTTGTAGGTCTAACATGCATACAAATTTAGTACAATAATTCTCTTTTCTTTCTCTGCTGGATTAGAGTTAGGGACAACACTATTCATTAAAAAAAAAAAAAAGAATCTCCATATGCAGTATGCTTACCCCAAAAAAAATCATAAAACATTAATAAAGAGTAATGATTAATATGTAGCATTATCTATGGTTGCGTCTTATGATCGATGATACCTTACAAGAGCCTAAAAAATATCAATAACAAATATATTAAGATTGTATGCATCAATAATACTTCGCTTTATTTCGGAACAAGAGTGCTATTATGCTTATGTATGATTGCAAATACGTCGTTAGTTAAGTCTCATATAATATAATTCATTGTTTTCATAATTCATCATAACCATTAATTATAGGAAATCTATACATCCAACCACCCCAATTGTATAAAGGTATCTAATATTATATTTATAATAAACATAAAAACCAGTATAATTTAAATCTATTATTATTAACCAAATCCCCTCTTTTGGTGTCGAAAAATGATATAAAGTAGGGGTGAAAAAAAAATCGCCCAATGACAGTCATTTTTAATGGACGGTTACATGCAATCAGTTATCTCTCTATCTTTCTATTTTCTATTTTCTTTCCTTTCGAACACACAGGGGAGTGTCTGTGTGTATTTATTATATATATATATGAAGAAATTACAAATCACTTACTCCTTGAACTTTCAAATTACACATTTAAATTCCTTAAACTTTCAACAATCATCCTAATTAATGATAATTATCATTTTCCATTAAGGAGAAAAAGGGGCAAATTGCAAATCAAATTTGGAAAGTATATTTTTTTTAATGAAAATATTAATTGTCTTAATTGTGTCCAACATTAAAAATTTAGAGATAAAAAAGTACATTTTGAAAGTTTTAGAATGAAACCACGAGTTCAACCAGGTAATTTGCAGTTTTTTCAAAATATTTTGATAAAAATAAATATATATAAACTTATCTATCTATATTTTGGCAGTCATCTAAATCAAAGAGGAAGGACAAAGTGGAAATTACGTGAATATATATAGAGTGAGCTGTCCGCATGTAGTTTTGTGCCAAAAGATTTGTGGTGGTTCATTACAAGAACACCCAACAAGCTAAGGCATCATCATCTCTCTCTCTCTCTCTCTCCCCCCATCTTTAAGACAGCGAATTTTCGAAGTGCTGTAAGTGGGGGACCTCGTGGTTGTGGAAGATACTGGACATCATGCATAACAACACAAGAAAGCAGAAGGGCATTTTAGGAAATTGAAATGCAATATAGAATATCAAGTTGCTTTTACTTTAGTTAGGTTATTGAAAAATGGAATTCCAAGTAGGATGGTGAAAATGATTTTTTATATATGGGGTTCTTTCTTTTCTATAACTGCTTTGAATTAAAAAAACGAATATCTTACTAGGAGTTAAACTTTTAGAGCCAACTGCCCTCTGAAAAAGCTCTGCAAGATTTGTCAACCTCTTCATGCATAAAGCTTTTTATCTTGCATATAATTATCGTTTATTTTAACTAGGTAGCTGATGTTACATGATGTGGTATAAAGGTCAGGTTCGAGATCTATCTATAAAAGGACGATTATATTGATGGATAATCCATAAAAACTCCTTAAAATAGTCTCTGTCTTGAAGTTGAAGATATATCCTAGTCTGTGACAACAATTAGATTCAAAATCGTTTCAACTTTTCCTCTTATTTTCTTATCATTTAAAATAAATAAAAACTGCTATCTCAACACGTGTTATGAAGTGATTATTATATTTTAGGGATCGTTTTATTTTTAAAATTTACTTAATGGTCAGATTTTTATTCGCAAGAACTTAAGTGAGACAAAAAAAACATGAGACAGTAAACTCATTTTCAAAATATCTAGTATATTTATAGAAAATAGGTTCTTTCTTTTAAAAAGAGTAAATCATTATATAAATATTGTATGGGAAATGAAGTTTTAAAATTGTATGTTTTAATTATATGTTATATATAAATATGTATGATTTTATTAATAGATATTATTACTTGATTTTAAAGGAAAAGGCTTTAATTTGCTCTCGTGAAAAAAAAAAGAACCCATATAGGAAAGGTATTATAAGAGGGGTTTTTAAGTGAGGATTTAGGACTGTTAATATCTGATATGAAATGACAATATAAATACAAACATAATATGATTAGGAATATAACACAAAAATAAAATATGAGACGCATGATACAATGAGTAAATATAGTTATATTGAAAATAAATTATTTGTGATTTCTATTTAATTTTGTATAATCTTAGCACCAAAATAAATTCAATAAGAAAATGAAGTAAATATAATCAACTAACACAAATTATCATCCAATAAATCATATTAACTAATATTAGCTCTTTCACTTCCAACGTGCCACGGATCCTTGTCCTAAAGAGCAATTCATTTTTCTTAGGAAGCTTGAATAGCAACAAAGTAACTCTGTGTACTATCAATATTCAATAATAACTAATATCCACGGATTGTCGTATATTTAATAAAATTAATAAATTTAATTTATAATTATCATGAAAAATACATTAATATTATATGTATGCTTTTAAATTATTTTCAATACGGTGGTTATTATTTAATTACACGAATATGTTATAGTTTTATGTGCATGTTGAGGGTTTTTTTTTTCTTTTTTTTTCAACATTTTATATGTTGCCATTTCTCAGATTATAGATATGTAACACACCAGGACTCGTATTATTTATCTTGAACCATGCAAGAGTAGCAGATCCTTAATAAGTTCCGCTGTTTACACCAAAAAAAAAAAAAAAAATGTGCTTGAAAAAGCTCATTGAACACGTTGTGTGTTTGTACAAAAACTAGTTTTGCATACAGTAAAATTATGATATACGATGGTGCGTGGAAAATATGGAGAGCATTATTTTTCAAAATTATCTATTACCACGATTAGATACTAAAATTTTATTATAATTATTATCACTATTATATATACAACCCTTTCTCTTTTGGACATGCAATTTATTATATAATATATATTAATTAAAAAATGACATCAACAAAATGCTTACAAATTGGAAAATTTCTAATCACAATTTGATACTCAGATGGCACCACAAACGAAGACCTACTAGAAAATTCCTCACAAAACCATTGGACTAACATAGGAATAATAACGATTTATATGTTTGACTTGAGAAATGGAGCAAAATGCCCTGATCGAAAGAGAACTGAGATCAACTTCATGAGTCAAGTAAGAAATCGGTTTTGAGTTTGTTACAAAATAGAACAGAGTTTTTCTTCGACTTAAAGCAACTGGACTATTTAGTATATATATACTTTACATGTCCAATATTAACTAACTATGACACATGCAAAATAAATATCATTCAAAGTCTATGTGCATACTTCGCACCCCCTCTAGGTGGAGTCTCTATGTGGCCCAACTTGGACAAGGTAAAAGACATGTGAGATACTGAAACCAGCTTTGTAAAATAATAAGCCAATTTCTACTTGGATGGAACAAATGGTGTTTGTAAGAAACCCAAAGCCACCTAATCGCGAGTGAAACGAGCATCAATGGAAATATGTTTGGTCCTACAATGTAAGCAAGGATGATCAGCTAAGAGATGAGCTTATTTATTATAACATAACAAAGTTACAAGTAAGGCAACTGCAACACCAAAGATCTTCTAAAACATAAGAAAGCCACAAAAGATCTTTAGTAGTAGAAGCCATACTACTATATTCAGCTTCCATAGATGAAGTGGAGATAGTAGATTTTTTTTTTTTCTTTTGTTTTCCAAGAAACAAGTGAATCTCTAAGTAGAATGCAATATCTAGTGATTGACTTTCAGTCTAAGGGACTAGCCCTCCAATTTGGATCTAAGAAGGTACACAAAAAAAAGGAAGATGAAGCTGAGTAAAATAAACCAAAATCAATAGTCCCCTTCAAGTACTTGAGAAGATGAAATACTGCTCTCATGTGATGGGCACAAGGGCTTCCCATGAACTAGTTGAGCTTATGGATAGCAAAAGCAATGTCGATCTTAACAAGGACAGATACAATTGCCTACCAAATACCAATAAAACTTAGATCATCAAGGGCAGGACCAGCATCAAAGAATAATGATAATCACATGGCAGAGGAACTTTGACAGATTTGTAAGTAAGCAAACCAGCACTAGTAAACAAATCAACAATAAACTTCCATTGATGCAAAAAAAAAATTCCATTAGTTGTGCGAAAAGTTCCATTCCAAGAAAAAAAAGTGATAAACCCAAATCTTTGATCGTGAATTTATCATGTAATTTCTATTTGATGTTAGGGATAAAATGATCACCATTTCTAGAAATAAGCATGTCATCCACATAAAGTAGGATAACAACAATACGAGATCACGATGTTCGAGTAAATAGTGAATGACCATGTGATGACTGTTTAAAGCGTTCTTGTATCAAAAAATTCAAAATCTCATTGTTCTACTGACGTGAGGCGTGTTTCAAGCCATTAATGACTTCAACAACTTACAAACTTACCTAGATTTAGCTTGATGATAACCTTGGTGGAGGTAACATGTACATTTCTTCATTTAAGTAACCATGAAGAAATGCATTATTCACATCAACTTGGCGCAAAGGCCATTTATGTACAGCTGCAACAACTAACAACAAACGCATCATACCAATATTAGCAATCGAAGAGAAGGTGTTATGATAATCTCCTCTAGCTACTTGAGTGTAACCTTTTACCACTAAACGTGCTTTATAGCATTCAATGCTACCATTAGCATTATATTTAATTTTATGAACCCATCAACATCCTATAGCACATTTGCCAGGTGGTAAAGAAGTTAATTCCTAGGTTTTACAAGATTCTAAAGCTTGCAATTATTTTTCCATAGCATCAACCTAAAGTTAGAAGCTTCAAAATAAAAATTTGGTTCTTTAGATGTGAAAAAAAAATGAGCTAATGAAGACAACAAAATCAGGTATATATCAAGCAAATGATGAGAATGAAAAAAGAGGATATAAAACTGGTTTAATAGTGGTAGTCACAGAGCTAACAGCAGTAGAAGCATGATTAAGTAGATGAACAAAATCCTTAAGCCATGAAGGAGTTTTGGTAACTCTAACTGATTTCCTCATAGCAGTTGAAGAAATAGAAGGTCAAACAAGTGATTCATGAGAAGAAGGAATAGAAAGCTCAGTAGAAGACAGGAGTAAAGACTTTAAAGAAAGATCAACATGAGACATAGATGGAAAATATTGAATAGGATGCATTGGTGAACATACATCAGTCTTGTTATGAAAAGGAAAAATGTCTTCATGAAACAACACATCTCCACTGACATACACTTTCTTATTCTCTAAATAGTACACCTTATAACCTTTTGATTATATTCATATCCCAAAAGAACACATTTCAATCCTTTATCATCAAACTTATCAAAGGAAGAAACTGATCTAAGTTGAGGTATATGACATAAACAACCCACCACTTTCAAACTATTATATTGTGGTGTTTGAGAAAACACTTTCTCAAATGGTGTTTTCCAATCAAGAGTTGATAAGGGCATCCTATTAATCAAATAGGTAGCAACAAGAACACATTCACCTAAAACTCCTTTAGAAAACCGACGTGCAATCTAATAGCTTAGGATGTCTTAATAAGATGTCTATGTTTCCTTTCTACTCTTCCATTTTGTTGAGTGTAAGGAATCATTTTATAATGTATAGTCCCTTGATTACTAAGTATATGAAAACAATCTCTAGAAAGAAATTCATCACCATTATCACTTCTTATAAACTTTAGACAATTATTAAAATGGCTCTTCACATAAGCTAAAAACATTGACAAAATTGTACTAACTTGTGACTTGAATTTCAACAAATAAGTCCATGTAGCTCTCGAATAATCATCAACAATTGTAAGAAAATAATGTTTTCCCATCCGTGTAGCAACATAATACGGTCCCCATTAGTCAATATGCAAAAATTCAAAAAGTACTTTTGATGTATGTTCACAACATTGAAATGGCAGCTATGTATTTTAGATAAAGAACAAGACTCACAAGAAAATGTTTTAGGACTAAAGTGTTTATAATATGGCAAGTGCATAAACTTGGACATAGAAGTGTGTCCTAACTGAGCACGAAACAATTGTGAGGACAAAGATGATGTAGACAAAGCATTACAAGGAAAAATTCGTGAACAAGAAGTATCACAAATAGAATTACAAGGAGAAATATAGTGAAAAGTCGAAGATAAACATATAACCCATAACATTCTACTACTGTAGCAACACGTGAACTAGTTGTTAGGTCTAAAGTGTGCAAACATTTCGAGTAAAGGTTACATGAAGTGAAAGGTATTTTAGTAGCTTAGAAATGGAAAGTAAATTGTGTTTGAATTCTAGAATAAGAAGTACATCCTTGAGGATCAGTTTCTCAAAAAGTTTTATAAAGCCAGCTTCATTTACTTCTTTTGGTGTACCATAAGGTAGATTAATAGTAATGGTTAATCAAGGTGTTTTAGGTGTGAGAACAAAGAACGAAAAGGGAAATGTGATCACTAGCTCTAGAATCTACAAGCCAATCACTAATGAATTTATTTAAACAAGCTAAACGAGCCGAGTGTTGACATATACCTAGATAATTGATTGAAGCAGCTTCACCAAATTTTCGATGATTAGTACCTTGTTTTTGCACCTTCATCAATCGCATGACTTGGCTATGTACTGTATCAACAAATGTGGATCAAAAGTATCTATTGATCTTGACTCTATAATAGAATCAAGTGGAGTTTCATAGACTGATCATGACCTTCCTGTTCTATGATTACGGGCTACCAAATTCAATCGAGCGTTATTTCTTCGATTCTTTTGGCCTTTGCATTAGTCTGGATATCCTTCTAACTCAAAGCAATTCTCAATGGATATATCCATCAGTATTACAATTATTACAATGTAATTTTCCTTTTCTAAAATCTTCCTTTCAGTTGATCCTTTCAAATTCCAATAGCAAAAGTAGAGGAATTAGAGTCTCCAATCAACGAACTAGATACTTGTTTTTGTTTTTCTACTTGAAGAACCAAGTAAAAAACTTTATTAACTGTTGGTAAAGGATCTATGGATAGTATATGATTCCTCATTCCTTCAAACACATTAGATAGTCCCATCAAAAATTGCATCAACATTGTATGTGATTCAAACTCCATTAACCTTTCTTTAAGAGCACATGCACAATAGTCTAATCTACCATAAGTACACATTAGATATGGATACATTGCATGCAACTCATCGAACACTTTTTCAACTTGTTATAATAGTCTGTTATTGATTAATTTCCTTGACTTAAATCTGAAATTCCATGTTCAATTTGAAACACCAATGGTCCATTAGTCCGACCATATTGTTTGGCTACTTCTCGCTACTATTCTTGTGTCGTTTGAGTTAAAAGAAAAGATTGTGATAGTTTAGGCAACATAGTGTTCAACAAGCAACATTTGATCATATTATCACATGTATCACATTATCAAGTCATGAATCTTCATGTTTAGTAGACTTCCATATAAAAAAAAAAAAAAAAACTAATTTAATTTTGCTTTCAAAGCCCTTCGAACAGATCTACTCCAAGCCAAATAGTTTGATATATTAAAAACTATATTGCCTATAATCATTCTAGGACAATCCAAATTAGAAAGGTAAAAGGATCAACATTGGCACATTCTTCCATTATGAAATCAATAGAACAGTAAGAGAAACTTAAACTTCAATCGAATAATAAAAGAACAAATAATCTTCAGTAGATCACTAAGAACAAAGAATAATCGGAGAGGAAGATACTGTTCCTACTTTAATACCATGAGAAATGGTGCAAATGCATTGATTGAAAGAGAATTGAGATGAACTTCATGAGTAAAAAAAAAGAAATCTATCTTGAGTTTGTTACAAAATAGAACAAAGTTCATCAACTAAAAGAAACTAGACCATTTAATATATATATATATATATTTTTTTTTTTCATGTCCAATATTAACTAACTATGACCCGTGTAAAATAAATATCATATAAAGTCCATGTGTATACTTCACATATTGTCAATGTGAACTTGGTGCTCAAAGAAGAGCACTCAAATAAACTCACAATGTGTTCTACTCATTTTTTTTTTTATAAAAAGAATTAATATCACGAATGGTATCTAAACTTTTGTAAAATATGTAATTAAACTTCAACCAATTTGATTAGTACCTAAAAGAATTTTTTTATGCATCAATAGTGCATTCGTTATATTGGTTAAAAACATCATGTATTTAATAGCGAACAAATGCACACTTGATGGAGATGTCCAAGTCACTAATGGGCTATCGCATTTTTCTAACTATAGGTGATTTATTTATTTATTTATTTAAAATAAGAATGATATACTAAAATACACTCACTAGTACTCTATAATGTCTCTCAGGTATGAAAATGGCATAGAAAACATGAAAACATAAATTTAGGCAAAACCATGTCGGATGATACCTTTTATCCCAATGAAGCCTAATTCCGTCCACACGAAGTGTCAATGAAGGTTTCATATGGCAAGTAAACTAGAAGGTTGCCAATCATACAACCATTCGGACTGCTTCCAATGGCTTTTCATAACAGAGATGCCATTTGAATGAACTATCTTTGCATGTTCTAATTTGATATAGCATCTTGATTTGACTTGGCTTAGAACCCCACCAAATAAATGATAACTCAATTCAAGATTTCCAATGTGTCATCTCTTGAAAACATATGTCCTTGAATCTTAACATTTTAATTATTGAATAATATGCCAATCTAAATCAAATACCAACCTGCAAAAATGAATCTTATTTCCTATTACAACGTTAAAATCCTTTGCTCTATCTCAAAATCATATGCCCTATCAATTAAACTCATGGACCTAATCGACTCTCATGAAATTGCACTAACTTTCAACAATATACCTTATTCATAGCATGTATAGTTTTTATGTTTTTGAATTATGAAAAGGATTAGTCTCTCTATCTATAACAACACATTGACTCTTAATTACAAAATGGCATTGGTAAATTTAATATGAGGGTTTTGCAAGACTTCTTTGCTTGCCGGCTCTAACTTCAACCATCCCATCTTAGAGCAACACTTCAGACTCAACATCAATCTCCAGGTCTCTACAAAATTAATATTTTTTAACTTTTTTCATTCTCTATTATAGCATTCTCAATTTCTTGATCTAACATCTTAAGTTCTTCTCTATCAATTCCACTAACTCTTCTCAATTTTCATTATTGAATTTTTTGGCAATAACCTTTCACCTTTAGGTTTGTCATGAGTGATGATTTTGATTCTCAATTGGTCTTATTCACAATTGTTTCATCAGAGTTCTCATTTTTACTTTCATGATTCATCAACCCAAGTGATTATCTATGTCATCTATTCGGTTTCTTTTTCCAAATATCTCCTCTCAATGTATAAATAATAGTAGCATTCCAAGTAATTAAACTCAATAAAATGTGCATACATAAATAAATGCATCTAAACTCATTTATCCATTACTCTATAAAGCTTAAATCAAAGATGAAGCATTCCAAGTAATCGTATAAATTAACTCACTTCATAATTACAATAACCTTAATTGAAATTCTCACTTGATGAATCATGAACTTGTACTTTTAAAATAATTCTTACACTGATGAACGCATCCCCTAATGTTCTAATACCAATTTGATGAGGATCTTTGAGTGCTTTTACAATCAATTTGATGTAATTTTAATTTAAGTTTATAATGATTAATGATTTTTAAGGTGTTTTTTGGTATATTTATGAACTAAAAATTAAAGGATGCAAATGAATATATATTCGACATGACCTAATATCAAGAAAAGATGGAATTAATTGTTTCACCTCATATATTATGCATAATAAATGAAATAATCTCATTAAAGACAATTTGATTTGATGTACAAATTTGAATCTAAGTTTCTTCACCACAATCTCAAAGATATTGATAAAAGTGGATGGTCTATCAAATCTATGATAATCAATAAGACCTCAAGAATCAAGAGAATTTTCATCTCTAAATAATTCAATATTATAAAAAAGCTTAAGAACCTCAATAATGCCTATTATATACTAAATAATCCTATTTATGAGTTAATTAAGAACTTAAGTAGCAATAAGATCAAATATAAAAGTTTCCATAAGTGTTTTTCATAACAAGGTTAATATTCAAATGCCAAACCGAACCATTTATGTAGCTTTTTATAACAAGGATCCACTCAAATGGAAGCAATGACTACTTAAGTGAACTAATTGGACATACGCCAATTCAACAATAGCATTTTGATTTAGCAAAGAGTCTCAACTCAAGATTTACATTGTGAGGGCTTAATTAGAAATGTCATGTGAAGTGTAAATTGAAGAAATTAATATAGAAATTAAGAAAGGCTCTAGAAAGTAATATTAAGTTTAATAATATTATTACCTTTCATTTTTTAAGATAATATAAGCATGGTGATAGGTGCATATAGTAAAGGTTACTTGGTGTGTGTTCTGTTCTATATTGGATCATAATGAGTGTTAGAATTGTTTTAGAGCGCTTATGCACAAAAACTTAAGTTTAGCCTAATTCAACATCTAAAGATTGACATAGAAGCATAAAGAGATAAAATCAATTTCATATAATATTATACCTAACAATCTTACGTATGTAAAAACATTAAGCTATCATATATTAATTTCACAGTTAAATATTAGGTGCATATTAAAGTAATCCAAGAGTTGATCATTCCAAGACTAATGTTTAAAAATACCTTTATGAAATAGAACTACATGATTATATATAAAGGATCAAATGAATTACATACTATTGGATATTTATATTCCAATTTTACTTTATGTGTTGAGATTAGGTAATATAGATAAATTTGGCTTATTCCTTTATTTAAAAATGCATTAAAGCATCTATCATAACTTCCTCATAAAGTAGATTATACTACATCTTTTGAAGTTATAATTCAAGCACAAGACTTTAGGTTCTTAGTTCAAGTTATGGGTTCATAAATTGATCATCAAATCATTAAAAATTTGTAATGATCGTTTTGTAGTCATATCTTCCTTTAGAAATCACATTACTTAAAATGTGATAAGCATATGCAATTAAAGTATTTTACGATCAAAAGAAGAACTCATAATATAGGTTGGAGAGGGCTAAATTTGGATTATAGGTCTTAAAGCCTAGAAATAACTTAGGTTTGACTCTTTAGGTTAAGTGACAGGGCCTAAGGAGAGTCAAGTCCATGAAATTGGAATGACTAAGGAAATTTACCATGGTAAGCTAGATTAGACCAACCTTTTTGCTCTTAAACTTTCTCAAGGAGCTCATGAACTTAAAGAGGCCTTCCATGGGCTAGAGAGCCCATGTAGAAATCTATCACTAAGACAACTCATGTCACCTATTGATGGTCAATACGATCTGATGGATGCCAATAAGAGCCAAACTTTTAAATTAACGAACATTATTGTATTGCCGGAATACTCTCACCAGAGATCAAATAAAACTTAAAGTGAAGAACATACAATCTCTCCTCTAAAATAGTGGGGTCGATGCTATATAGCTCATCTCCTTATCACTAGTATGTTCAATCTCCTTGGGATTACCTGCTCCTCCTTGCGTGTGATTCCACATCGTCTTTTTGAGGCTACGTGTAGCGGGAGACGTATGTTACACTCATGTTACTACTGTAGTCATATCTACCCACTATATAGAGTATTTATTAAGCATTTCAACATAGATCTTATAATTGATGATCCATCAACTAAGGGTTATACGAAAAGATTTAATAGGGTGTTATGTCCATTGATGTACTTAATTATGTTGACTTTGATTTCACTTATATGTTTCTGATTTTGGTATTTGCTTTCCAGTGCACATGCATCTATGTTTATATGTGATAGTATAACGTCCTAAATTTAAGGTCATTTACAACTTACCATGTTTCCATGATAAATATGAGACACTAAGGCTTAGAACCTACTAGGAATCCATAATTTACACCATCATTAACTCTAAAATCATACAGATATTAATAACTCTAAATAATGTCGTATTAAATACTTGCAACCATAACAACTTCATAAGTCTCATCTCATATTCTAGGAGAATTTCATAAATAGGTAGCCTTAAGAGACCATCAAAACATTATTGCAAGAATTATGCATTATCGCTAGAACTAATTATACATAATTAAAGTCTGTATTTTTTTACAAATTACCATATGTCCTCTATCGTTCATCTTGAAAGTCTTTAATGTTAGTAATATTCTCAAACTCACTAATTAGTTAAAACTAGTGATACAATGGTATATACATTCATCATCTCCACCTAAAAAAGATGAAAAAGATGAAAGGATGAGTTGGAACGTAGTGTACATTTACTATTGAAAAAGATGAAAGGATGAGTTGGAACGTAGTATACATTTACTATAACCACACATGAATGATCAAAGAACTCATTCACATGCAATGTAGACCTACCATTATTACACAACCAATATTTTATTATCTTTATTTTAAGTCAAGTAAGCAACATAGGGTCAACTCAGTATCCCTTCATATGTAAATATAGTAATATATATATATATATATTATGATGTTAGGTACTCTCCCACATCCATGAGTCCAAATCCTCTGGATCTACCCATAATCATCTTAAGGTGTGACTATAAGTAAGGACAATGTTACACAAGGATCACTAAGGTGCCACATTAACATTGTCGATCCTCTTGATCTACTTAACACAGTCTAGCACACACAAATATTATGTTCTAATGTTCAATTAGTCAACTTATAATTCTATCCTAATAAACATAAGTAACAAATAAAGTATATGCCTACTTAGAAAATCATTCCATTCTAAATACTGGAATCTACTACCTAAATTACATACAATTAAGCTATTCAATATTTTTTATACATTTAACTCACCTCGTATTTACACCATAATATTTCTTGATCTTACCCCATATTATTTAGGTTTCAAGATCTTATGATAAACTTTAATCTTAAAGGAATGAGTTAGAGTAATTTCAATTGCTTTTAGGGGGGGGAAAAAAAGAAAAGATGACTTTTAAGGCTTTATAATGTGCATGGTTGTGTATGAGGTCATATATTGCTTAGACAAATCAAACTGGTCATAAAAAGGTGTATGTAAAGTGCACGAGAACTACATGGCGGGCTTATGCACTTGGTTGTGCACTTTCAAGCATACCATTTTAAGTAAAGATTAGTGTACGATGGTGTACATAGGCTATGCACAAGTTGTGCACTTCCATGGTCCTTATTTCTTCAAAAATATGGAGGGATACATGACCTAAGGCACAAGCTCATGTATGGGCCATGCTTTTCTAGGTTTTTCATATTTAAAGTACTGAGAGGTACATGACTTGATACACAGGCTCATGTAGTAGTCGTGTTCTTCTAGAATTCGGTCTTTTATAATATATTCTTATTTTTTGACTCATAAGCGTGCCTAAACTTTCCTTAATATCACCTACCACTCCTATATCGTAAATAATCCTTATAACAATGATGTATGAAAAATTTATAATCCAAAGACAATTCTATCCTTGTACATTTTATTATTATACAAGAATACCTTTCTTTATAGATGCATTTATTTGGATTATTTCCAATAGCATATTCTAGAGCCACTATTACAAACTTTATACACAATTACACCCTTTATGTTGAGAAGGCACTAGTATGTGGTATATAAAAAGAACTATATTCTATAAGTGATGTGCAAATGTCACAAGCTGCACTCAGTCTATAGCATTTGAAGGATTAATATTGATGTTTTCTATACCTATTATTTTTACATTATATGTTGATTTCAATTGCCTTGTATTATTTATGCAAAGAAGGAAGATGTTATATTAATTTCCAATTAAGACCACTAATAAAACTTAAGGAGTATTATTGTTGTTGTTGTTGTTGTATCTATACTATTATGAATCCAATCTCCTATCATTCATGTCAAAAAATCATATAATAAAGTAGGATAGTTATTGTTTGTAACCCTACTCTCCCTTCTCTCTCATTATTCTCTCTAGGAAAAATCATTCTTGTTCTTTTCTTTTTTCTCACATGTAGTGTAGTTGTATCATCCGCTAGTTATTGTAGTCATGAGATAATATCATAAATGATATCTGAACTTTAGCAAATATGCAATTAAGTACCTAAACTTTAAAATTGATCAATTTAGTAATTGAATTTTGAAATCGATAAATTTATTACTTGAAAAACTTTGAAATTGACTAATTTAGTACCTATAAGAACTTGACAAAGGTATTATCACGTATATAAAAGTTCTTTTGGGTACTAAATTGATTAATTTCAAAGTTTAAGTACCTAATTCCATATTTTGTTAAAGTTCATATACCATTTGTGATATTAACTCTATTATTATCATTGTTGTTGTTGTTGTTGCTGTTGCTGTTGCTGTTGCTGCTGTTGTTGTTGTTGTTGTTGTTGTTGTTGTTGTTGTTGTTGTTGTTGTTGTTTGACTATTAAAATCCTTATTATACTAACTTCTTTAATAATAAATAATTAATCAATTGATTAGAAGATAATCTCTATCTTGTCTTTTATGATTTTGATTATCTACGTTGGATGAACAATTCAGAATAAAGCGCGTAATTTTCCATGTAAGAATATCATAAAAAGAATTACGCCAAGGAAAGAAACGAAAAGGAGCATACGTTTTGATGAGGTCTTCGATGCATACAAAGAAGAGAGGAGATCCATGGGGCCTTGTGCGTGCGCACGAGACAAAAGCCGTGAGCGGCATGATTTCGCCAAGAAATTCCAAACGCAATCGGATAATTCCTCATGATCATGGAGTTAAAACAATGTGGTTGAATGCTTATAGCATCCGAGGGAAGGAGAAAATATTGGATCCACTTCAACCGTATCGAAAATTCGCATAAAGATTTCTTTGATTTTCCTAAATATACAATCATATCGGATTGTACCATGGTCCTTGGTAATTGATGTTGGGGATGATGGGTTGACGATAAAAAAAAAAAAAAAAAAAAAAAAAAAAAAAAAAAAAAAACCTTTAAATAGTGTGGCTGCAATTTTTGACAAGGTAGGATAGTACAAATACCGAGGTGGTATAAGTAAAAATAGGATTATAAAGAGATAAGATGATATATGGTACGACATATAGTACTAAAGATACGATGATATGAATATATACTACTACAATTTAAACTAACTATTTATAATTTAGATCCAATTTTATTTATTTATTTATTTTACATGAATCTAGTGCAAAATTAAGATATTAGTTTGACTCGTTATCACAAGGTGCCACCTTTGTAAAAGCGTCAATATCTTATAGTCTTAGTATGAATGTTATCTTAGAGTAAATATGATGCATGTTCAAATTTTTCATCTCGTGTTATACTGATGGGGAAAAAAAGCATTGAAACTAATAATATGCATAAAAATATTTTAGAGTATTTATTTCATTGGTCAATAAATTTCTATCATCTGGATTATATAAAAGAAATTATAAACTAAGTGATTATGGTATAAAAAAAAGGGGACTTCTATTTTGTCTCGTTTGTAAAATGATCTTCAGTTCTAAATAAAATATACTTTTGAATATTGTTTTTTCACTTTTAGTTGCTTTTTCAGCGATCATGTCAACGAACCAAATTTATAAAGGAAAAAACAAATTGACTTGGACTCCTTGATTTGTCCTCTACGTGCCTTTTCTTCGAGTTGTTCTAACTTTGGAGGGTTTAGTTGGAGAAAAGTCATTTGAATTTCACAGAAATGTCCCACAAATAATTCTTTCGAGTCTTATCATGAACTATGCAGATTTCAAGTAATTAAGGAAGCCCGACCATAATGTCATCTTTCAGTTCAAAAAGCTTCCAAGGCCCCATATATTCTGGAGATACCCCCAAACTTTTTTCCCATTAAAATATCCGAAGTTGTTTGGACAAATAAAAATACCTAATATTATATCTTATTAGCATTCCGCATAATAAGGACAATAAATGCCTAAACTACATAGAAAAGTATCAATATTTGATGATAAATTTATTTAATGTATCAACATTTCGAGTGGTTAAAAGAATAATCAAACGTTTGGAAATAAATTTATTTAAGGTATTAATGTTTCAAGTAATTAAAAACAAAAATCAAAATTTAGCAAAATAAATCAAATAAGATACTAATAATTTATCATTCGATATCTTAAATGAACATTGCAAAAAAATTGATATCTCATTTGATTTATTTTGCGAAATGTTAATTGATTTTTTTAATTACTCAAAACATTGATACCTTAAATAAATTGAATTTACTCTCAAATGTTGATACCTTATGGTATAATTTATCCATAGCATTTATGATGATAAATTGTTTTAGAGGGTTTGATATCTTATATCCTTATTTTTTAAATTAAAAAGTCATTTAAAATCGTTATATAAAGAAAAGAATAGTGAAATAATAACTTGTCTTTAATTATTTAAAACATTGCAGCCTTAAATAAACTTATTTCAAACATTGAGATGTTGTACTGTAATTTATCCGTTTATATTTCTATTCTTAAAAAAGGGTGAAAAATGAAAAAGTTGTATTGATCATCTTTTCATCTCGGCCTTTTGAAATGAAAACTACCACCTTTTTCCCGGATTAAGCGCATAATAATATGATTTTCATGCATGTGCTCTTCACTGTCCAACCCGTGGTGTAAGCTTTACTCTAAAGACTACTTAATTTTCAATTCATTTAAGAGCCAATGACTTGGATGGGACACCTAAACAACAATCTAGAGAAGAGTGTATAAAATAAATTTATTTAAAAAATATATGTCCTAGGGTTTGTATATAAAATCCATCATGCATTGTATTCTTTCTATATTTAAGTGGCGGGAAATATTCGGGGTTTAAAATAAACTAATCTAATCATGCGCTAAAAACCAAGAAAGCTCCATATTCATCCCGCGTGGACCCATATAAATATTGCTTGCTAGATGAAGCTTCTTATGGCCGATTAATATATATTTCCATATTGTCAAGGGTTGGAAAGAAGACTCTCCCCACCGGTTAGGTGTCAAGGGGTTTAAAATTATATGTAATTATTCGGTAAAAGGTTCTCAATGTTATTTGACTTTTGGTTTTAAAAAATACAATTAAGTAACAAAATTCTAAATTGGATCAATTATTCTCGAAGAGAACTTTTCATACATCTTTTTATACTTCCGCCCACTCTGCCATGTCTGTCTGGCTCTGTTGGATAATTACTCCAACGATGATTTGACACATGTCAACAGCTTTTTTTTTTTTTTTTCCAAATCCTCTCTACACCTAATTTAGGCAAAAGAAATTGCAAAACACATATAATTCTCTAACTTTAGCTTCAACATGATATTTGACCTAAAAAGTCACATATATAAATAGGGTTAATGTCATAAATTGTACATGAATTTTGAAAAAATGACCAACTAGGTAATTGAACTTTGAAATTATTTAATTTAATACCTAAAATAACTTTGTGTACACTATCTGTCAAGTTCTTTAAATATCAAATTGATTAGTTCCAAAATTTTTAAGGTATTAAATTGATTAATTCCAAAGTTCAGGTATTAAATTGATCATTTTCAAAATTCAGGTATCTAATCGCATATTTTGTCAAAATTTAGGTATCATTCATGACATTATCCATAATATAAAACTAATGTTATTGAAAGATGACCAAACACAAAATTTTCAATTTGCTAGAAATGTAAAAGGATATAAACTTTTTATGCAAGGTAAAAAAAAATGTTCTTGAAAGAGGAGGATTGATGATGTGTAAGTTTGCTTACAAAGTAATGGTTTGACCTAATTCCATTAGCATTAATGGTTATATAACCTAATGACATCATTCCTATTCTCTTAAGTGAGATATACTAAGCTTGAATCCCCCTTATCCAATTGTAATAGCATAATTTCATTAACACAAGTAGAGTGCTATATATATAGGGTAACTAAGGTATTTTAACCCTTGTTAAAAATAACAATGTCACTAAATTATAGGAGAAAATTTTCATGAAATTAAACCCTCAAAGAGGTCATGGGAAAAACATAAAAAAGAAAAACTAAAAAAAAGGAACTATGAATTATATACAATATATATTTACATGTCCCTTAATCTCATTAGTCAAAATTGATGGTAAGATTATGGCATTGATCATTAAAGCGAGTGGCGACTTTGGTGAGAATGTTAGGACATTGTTATCAAGTTTGAACAGAATGAACTAGTTCCACATCATAGATTAATCACTAAAAGACAAATCTTGATTATTAATGCCAATATGTTTTTGATGATGTTAGATGGGATATATAGAAACTAAACAACACCTATATCGTCACAAAAATGACAAGGTGTTGAAGAGGAAAGTAGTGTCTTCTAGCAATATGAAAGATATGGATTCTCCAACTATGTATGCCAAATTTCACAACACAGTTTCAGTGAGCTATGGTATTCAGTGGGCTGATTATTAAAATAATGTCAAAAGATGAGATGTGTCATATGATGATATCGTAATATAGAGAAAAATATTTTATAATGAAGGGCAAATGTGTCATTTGTTATAAAATAAAAGGGTTCGATGGTCAACCATAATAAACGAGATATTATTATCAACCATCACATTAATGATGGTCAACAAATCCATAAAAATGGTAAATCTTTAATAAATTATGATAAAGGGCAAAAGTTGTCATATATTGAAAAAATAAGAGGGTTTTATGGTCCACCTTAGTATTAAGTTGAGGGTTTTATCTATGATCCAGATGTTTTGAAGAATAGTTTTTGACAAAAAAAATTAGTCTTTAGGCCGCCTCCTGGAGAATCTACGCCGCTGGCGTAGAGACGGTGTAGGATGGGAACAATAGCGTTTCTCTTAAAGCTGGGAAGAACGCTGCTGGCGTTCACTAAGGTTTTATCTCAACACCGGCATGAAAGCCGCCGGCGTAGGACAAGGATTTGCCGGCGTATGAAGGAAGAATTGAAATTCTGGGATTCAAAGCCCTGATGAAGGCTGCCGGCGTTCGTATGAATTTGCCCGCGTATGGTTACGCCGGCAAGATCTGCAAGTACGCCTCCGGCATAGGGCCGGCGTATGACCAAATTTCTATAAATACGAGACGAGAAAAATATTTTCCATAATTTTTTCTTTATATCATTTCTCCTTCGTGAAAGAGAGTTTTGGAGTGTTCTTGGAGATTTATGCTTGGAAAATCATCGGGAGAATATTTTATGATCCAAAGTAAGTAATCTTAACCTTTTCATTAGGATTCTCTACAAATTTATACAAGTTTCTTAGGGTTTGGTTGAATTTTTATATGAAGGTTTTTGGAGAAAAACCCTAGCACGCGTAAGATCAGTGAATTGGTGAATGCGAGATGGGTTTTAGCGATTCAAAAATAGTAAGTAAATCTCCTCTATTATAGATTCCAACAAAATACGATCTAAACGATCCTTATATGTTCTTAATGTATTGCAAATTAGGGTTTTGATGAAAATAATTGGTGATTGTAGAGTTTTGTGCGGTTTCTTGTTATTCTTGAGGATAATTGTGGAGTTTGATCGGAATAGACAGTATAGATAATGGAGATTTCTTTTCAGGTTAGGATTTTTGGAGAATTCATGTTCATTAAGGTATTTTGATAATGCGATCATGTCTGTTAATGGATATATAATTGTAACAGGACATTTGGAGTTTGTGAAACTGTTATTAGTGTGGATAAAGAGATTGTGGAGTTTAGGTTGGCTTTGTTGTTGTTGTATCAGGTTCTGAGGATTGATTTAGATTCCTGAGATTTAGAAAGGTACGACCAATCCATTGTTTGATGTATTGCTTGTAGATTAGAATTTTGTGAATGGATGTAGGAACAGAATTGCATAATGAACTTAATAATATTCGGCTTAATAATTGTTTGTCTGGTTGTGGTTGGCTTTGACCAGTAGAGACCTGGCAAACAGTGATACTGGTGAGGCACCCTAATGACCTTAGTGTGGGTTGTCCCGAGTGGACTCGTGCTAAGAAATGATTCCGGTAGAATTTAGGTGTTCAGAATTGGGATTTTGGAGAGTACCCACTCATCCATATATGTAATATGATTACCTATTTTCAAATCAGTTGGATGTTTTTTATAGCAATCTGAGTTACTCTAAGTTTAGGATTTATGTATACTAGATTCTGAACTGTGTTTTGTTTTGCTGGACTAAAATAAATAATAAACTGTTATATGCATTTAGTTTAGTTGCATTTATATATATATATATATATATGTTGTTTGTGCATAACCTTGGTTGAACTGGATTAGATATTATCGTACTGGGCTTCGTCGCTCATTCTGTTATATTTCAGGTGCAGGTGATGATAATGTGATTTATGATTTTTCGGGTTTTGATATCATCTATGAGGATGGGGATGGCGTTAGCGGTCCTGACTACCCTGCTGATGACTAGTTGTATAGCCATAGATGATATAAGATGAATCAAAAAAGACTTTTATGTCTGATTTATATTCTGTTCATTGAAATTTTAAGTTGTACTTGGAGTTTTTCATGTAGTGACAGTTTTAGGGCATGGTTTGACTTGTTGACCTGCAGTTATGTCAACAATGTCTAGTTTGTTGATTATGGGGATTATATTTTTATCATATGATTTATTTTATTGAGGACTACATTTTTATATATATACCTTGTGAGTTATACATGTGATATTCATGTTGTTTGTGGAAATTATAGCCTTAGCGTGTTCTATTAAGAGAGAACATGTGGCGGGTTGTAATGCCAATAGGTTAGGGCGTTATAGATATTATAAGTTATGGAGGGATTATGAGTATTCATAAAACTTGATTATTATACATCTAGCATGGGTCATCAATTGAAGAGATGGTGAAAAATAAATGGCTAAGCTCATTGAGATTATGCTTTACGATGTACTATGGAACCCATTTAATAGCTTTCAAATGGATAGTATTCAAGTTATGTAAACCCCGAGAATGTTCTACATTAGTACACAACTCTAAAGTAGTATGTATGAACTAGTTAGCTAACTTATAATCTAATAAAAACTTAAGAATAGATCAGTGATCTGAATTTGGCTAGATTAGATCTAAAAATCGAATAAAGAACTTCTTTGACCCTAATTGATACCAAAAACGAGATTTCGTATCTTGAACGGAAAATTTAAGATATGATTAAAGAAATCTAAATTTTTAAACCTCGAGACTTGTCATACAAATAGATTAAATAGAAAAATATAAATATAGAAATTAAATGACTATTTTTGAACTCAACAATGATTTGAGACTAGAACAATGAGTAGTAATGAGCCTAGACATGAATTTAAACCCTAAATTCAAGATCCTTAAATAGTATTAAACGCTACTAATAAGATTTCTTAATAGGTATCAAAAACTAAAGATATATAGATAATTTAGCTTCTATATCAAATGCGATATTAAGTAGTTAATCAACTACGCTTATAGACAAGAAACAATAACCTAAAGATAAACCGTTAGGATAATAAATACACAATAAAAACATAAAACTGATGAATAACTAAAGATCTAGACATCAAATAAATAATTGAATCACATCATTGTTCTAATTAGGGTTTTCTTAAGCTATTGGAGCCTAAAACAAAAATTGACCAAATGAGTTTAGGAAACCCTAATCGTGGGAGATAAAATTCTAAAAATAATCAATCACGTAAATTTAAACTTAAAGTTGTATTGTTTGATAATCCAAGTATTTTGTAAAATCCTATAAAAATATTTTTGTATAAAAACTCTCAAATATTAGCTAATTTGTACCTATATAATTATTAAACTATCCTAAAACTAAGTTAATTAACTAACTAATTAATATATAATATTTGTGTCTTTTGCCAGATGCAAATTACTTCAATGGAGGGCTTGGATTGCATTGAGAATTGAGAACCGAAATTTGATTAAAACATCCAAATAATGCACCAAAGGTCAACAAAAATCAACTCCTACCCAAATCATAGGTTGCCAACTCAACATACACATTAATTATAGTAAAACAATAGGCAAAACAGTGTAAATTTTAGAGGAGAACAAATGCAATTGTCGAAGGAAAACATACTCCTTTTCTCCTCTATATATACATATATTTATAGCTCATAATGTAGAAACAAACAAACACTAAACACTCTCAGATTTTCCAGATTAAACAAGCACCTAAATAACAAGCAAATTAGCCAAAGAACAGAAATTAACTCGTCCAGAACAATCCAATCCGAACCAAGGAAAAATACAATACGAAAAACGCTTGAAACAAGCTCGATGTGAGTTAATGTAATTCGAATGGTTTTCTTTCAAAACTAAGGATTAGAACTGACTTTTGATAATCATAGGAATATAACCAACATGAAAACAAACTTTGAATTTCATCGGATTGGCTCAAACAAGGTAAATTTCGAAAACCTTAATTGTACTTTTCTATAATCGAAATTTAAGATTACATACTTGTAGATGCGTTAAGAGTTGTTGTATGTATATATACATGATATAGAAACACTTATGAATGGTTTAAGAATGTTTTTGACGTAAAAAATTTAAGAAATATGAATTGTTTCATCGGGAAAGATGATGAATAGTGCTAACACTGTCCATAAGCCGGCAGTGTAAACGTTCAACGCGGGCGGCTTACAAAGGTAGGCTGGCGATATGGAGACGGCGTACACTGAAACAAAAACTACGTAAAACTTATTTTTAAGTAACATGAACGAACACCAGCTATCTGGAATTTTACGCCGGCGGCGTATCGTCCGGCGTACATGGGAACGCTAGCAGCTTTCAAGCCAGTACACCTGATACGAAATAAAATGTGAAACAAAGGAACGCTGGCACCTGGGTTTCAACGCTGGTAGCGTTGGAGTCGGCGTATACCCATATTTCTTCTACGGGAAGTCTGTATTACATGAACAGAATATATATATACACAATAAATACTAATAAACATATATATATATATATATATATGTTAACATAGAATTTACTAAGTAGATAAATAAATACAAATATTTAGAATAACTTGGTTAATATTTGATAACTTTTAAAACCCTAGAATTATAAGAAAATATTAAGTGTTAATAACAACTATAATTACCAAATATTTGTTTTATGTAGATAAAATAGGTAAGAATGGAAATTAAAATAAGCTAAATTTACGATTAATGTGACTTCTAAAAATAACAAAATAATTATACAAAATAATTAGGAGAAACACGACGACACTAAGTATTAATAAACGAATATGATCTACTATAATGCTCAGGTATAGAATAACATTAAATTAGTATTAATCACTGCTAAAACTTGATAAATATCAACTTAAGACACCAGGCACGTATTATTTAATCTATATTATATTGATGAATACTTTCTTTATCTCAATAGGTGACTTTGATACCATAGAGGATCTTCCGGTAGATTATTACAATTAAGTCACTATGAGCAGGTGAGTAATTCAGTCATATTATACTGTTTGTGCTTGTAAATAGTTGAACATATAATGCAAAGATAGTAAAATTAATGTTGCGATGGAAATGTATTGTGATCTGATTGTATGATTGCTAATCTACCATTACAAAAGTGATAATACAATGGTTTAATGATGTGAAGTAATATGATGATGATTGTGTGTAATGTATGATCACCATGAAATTGAATAAGAACTATTGAATAATTAAATTAATCTGGGCATGCATCGCATGTACTGCATTATTGCATATATAAACGTGTGACAGCTTGCTACGTATTAATATTTCAGTTCTCTGTTGACGCTTGATTTTTCTAAATTGTTAGTTCTTCCAAGGTTTTCTTTATTCCGTTGGTTCTATGGGAACTAAGTGGCAATGAAGAATGCTGCCCGTAGTACCACTTTGAAATGATTAATACTTAGGGAGTTTCTAAAAATGGATACAAGAAATAGTCAGTTAAAACTTTTATATTTTAAAGTGATAACCCTAAGACGAGAAATCGTTGATTTTCCTATAAACTTAGTTTTTTCTGGGCAAGTGGGTCATAAAGTAATTGTTCTTCAACCTTAAAAAGAGGGCGTAAATCTTTTTCCTATTTGGATTCTAGATCATCCAAGCTTGTATCTGACCATATGATTAAGTGATTGCATTACATATGATTTGTTAATAACTTGTTTAATGTGTAATATGTCTAGTTATTCACTGAGCCATGGTTTCGCTCATACTCCAACAGTCTTTTCAGGTTTACACTTCGACCTTGGTTAGTTACTTCTAGGAACATGGCTCCGATAAGAGCTTAAGAGTTGGAAGTCTATGGTTCTACTTGGGATTAATGGTTATGTATTCCTAGAATAGTTTAGCTAGTGCTATTTTATCAGTTATGAACTATAAGGAAACTACATGGTTTGTAATAATCTGTGATACTTTATGATTAAGACAACAGTTATTTACTAATTTATTTCTTACATGTATTTATCATTTCTTATTAAAGCAACTAAAAGATCCTGGTATTTTGGAAAACATGTCACTCTTTGAAGGTAACCTAGTGATAGTATTTAAGTGTGACTTGTATACTTCTACTAGGGTACCCTCGGGGCGTGACAAATTATGCATGTATTGACTCAACTGATTGACTACAAATATATATTTTTTCATGTGATTCTTACTTACTGAAAGAGCACCTATGACCTCACATTTAGGCTAAAGGGGAAAAACCATGTGTACATAGTCTAAGCGAGGGGAAAATAATTTTAGAATAGATTTAGAAAGGAGTATGTTATGCTAATGATAAGTTTTTGAGTATGATGAGAGGGAAGAATATCCTAAGGTGTGTGCATGAGAAAAGACATCTTAAGAAGGTAGTAACGGTTGATCACTTTTTATCAATCAATGTGATAGTGGTGGCATTTTGACATTAGTAGAAATAATTAATTAAGATGATAGGGGCTAAGAGATCAAGAAGAAATATAAAAGGGGGAAATTGATTGTGTTAATTTGAGAGACAAGGCAAAAAGGGTTAGTCGCATAGTGAGGACAGTTTAATATGTTAATGTGATGAAGAGTAAAAGGACAGTAAGAATGTGTAGGATATGACTTAGTGTGGCTCTTAATAGTGGGCTAGTGGCAAGAAGCACAATGGAAATAAGCAAAACAAATGAAACAGAATTAGTGGGTTAAAATGGTAGTTATGTATTAGTGCTTTATGGTTAACTAGCTCTAGAAGAGATGGAGGAACATATTTTAGCATGGTAGGTGTAGAGGTCAAATAGTGGTTTTTGTTGATCATGTAAGTTTAGATTATGATAGCATGATGTTATTGGTGTGGCTAGTTTTGTCTAATGGCTTAGTGGTTGTGTGTAATTGTTTTCGTGGTTAGGCATTAGGCTTAGATTAGATTGCGGTAGTATGTCATTCTATGTGAGTGATGGTGTTTTCTTGTTAGGTTAGAACTGGTTGCATAGGTATTAGTTAAAGTGAGTTTTATATGTAGGGTTGGGTCAGGTAAGGTTATGTAAGATAGGAGCTAAGATTATGATTTTTTAATTTATATATTTTTTTTCTTTTTATGGTTGGTTTGTTTAATTTGTGATGGTTGTTAAGACAAGAAAGGTAAAGGAGGGAAATATATTATAAAAAAAAAAAAAACCTCAAAAAGTAATGAAAGAAGAGCACAGAAAGATGAACGGAAGGAAAAAAGGAAAATGAGAAAAGAAAAATAAAGTTATTATCAAATATTTAGGCTTGGCTCCTCAAGCTAATGATAAACCCTCAAAAGTCTAGCTTTGTATTAGAGTGATCAAAGGAGATTTGGTATGGTGGGATCGGAATAGGGCTCATTGAACTAATCTATTCATCATCGAACCTTTTTTATTATGGTTCATATTCCAAAAGGAACTCAACTTGATCATCGATTGTCAACATGATCCAACAGATGATGTTGATGGTCAAATTCTATAAATACCCTAGGTCCCCAGTCATTTGAATAAGGATAAAATTAAATAGAAATATGGACGTACTGCCAAGTTTCTATCTTATGAGAACGAACACTTATCCATCACTACTAGTGAGGTTTGGTATTTGATAGCTCTTACATTCGTTACAAGTGCATTTCAGACAATTAAGATTTCTTACTCCTCCTCCTCCATATTCTATATCTCTCTTAATCATTATTTAGGTGTCATCCTATTTCAACACACATGTGACCATTTTATTTATATTCATACATCCAAAAATTTCTATAAAAGATGGATAAATGATTTTTGTTGTTGATTGATGCCTTACATAAAGTGATACTTTCAATTAATTTATCTAACAAGAGACAAATAGAATATGTAAAAAGTTAATAGGCTTCATTTTCTAGATAGAAATGACAAATTTATTCTAAAGAAAAATGTAAAATAAAAATATTTATATCATCATTAGGCCTAAGGAGGTCCAACATGTCTTTAAAGATTAGATATGGTGTTGCTTTATGGCATGGGATCAGGTACGGTTCTGTTAATAAGACCATTAAATTAATATTTAACCATTAAAATAAATATGGTAGGGTTAATATCAAAAATGGTACTTAAATTTTTACAAGAAGTTCAATCAGGTATCTAAAATTTGGTTTTAAATAATTTAGTGCTTAAAGCAAGTTTGTGCATATATTTTTCATACATAAAGTATAGATTTAAACAATTTGGTACATAAAGTAAATTTCCATATATTTCCTACCTAAATCAAGTTTGATCAAGTAAGAAAAAATATACACGAAAACTTATTTTAGGTACTAAATTATTTAAAACCAAACTTATAATTTTTGATATTATCCCAATATAGTATTTGGTATATTAACTATTTTATTGGTACGATCACAGTTGGATATGAATATGAGCTATTAAATAATTAACAGGATCGATCCCATTAAAATTAATAAAGGGACCATAAAGTTTACAATCAGTTATGGAAGGTTAAATTGGTAAATATGATCCCATTAGAATAGAAGATTGACTAATTTGTTCACAAGATCATTCCCTTTATTGGTATAGAAAAGGAACTAACAAAAAGGGTGCTAATATTGCAATGGCATATATGTTTGTCTTCGAATCTGCTATATTCTTATTTCTAAAGCCCGAACATAAAATTATATCAGTTTCACTGTACATTAGACTGCTAATGGATGACAAACCGATAAAGTCTCTGTCATCTCAGCAGTTAGCAATGGAATTTGAAAGATACAACTCATGGGTAATGGCCTCTTAGTATCTCATTGTCTGTCGTGACAAGAATGCATCAAGCCGAAAGTTCATAGCAACCCAAAAGTTGCGAAGACCTATGGTTAAAGCTTACGATCACAATTCATCTATTTGGGACATTCCATGTGTCCGTATAGTTATCTCTTAGTATTACCATACGGTGTTTTTCAAGGTATAATAATAATAAAAAAAAAAAAACAGTTGTTCCTTCTATTTAATCCATGTGATAATATTGTAATTAAATTCTCTTCTTTTTGCTTTCTTTTCTCGTATGATGTTTGAAATTTGTCCGCTCTTGCTTGTTCTGTTGTAGAAAAAGTTTATTCCCAACGTTTTTGTTGAAGTATGGTGGTTTTTTGGGCTTACCCATGTAAATTATTGCGTTTTAGTTTATTGATTACCTACTTTGTGCTATAAATTCTACGTACTTTGCGGAGCACAAAAGTACACCGCATTCCGAAGGAGTACTGCACCCCACCTTCTAATTTGCTCGTTCATTAGGCCGTTTGCATCTTGATTTGCGTTTCCATAATAAAATTTTATAGGTATTATAAAATATGGTAGTAATATTATTTGTTATGAAGAGCGGTTCGGACAAACAATTTTCTATTTAAAAAAGCGTACCTTATTCTCAAAAAAAATGTTAGTCTTTTCAATAAAAAGAAAATGTTTTCCTCTATTAAAAAAAAAAGTATTTTGCACATATAAACAAGTACATTGTAGTTCCAGTAAATGAATTAAAATAAGGTTTCCCCAAAAGAATTTGAGGTGAAAACCATGGGACAAAACCAACAACATGCTTGCATGTCTAGGAAATCTAAGTGAGTAAGAAAAGTTAAAGCTTCAAGATGATATGAAAATTGACACAATGAAATAATTAGGGTTTTATCATAAACCGTTGATTCACACACAAATGTTAAAAAGTATAATCTTCAAATTCCTATTGATTCTAAAAATACTTAGATAAACTTCATTCAAAATAAAAAATAACAAACAAATTAGAATTTTAGGAAAAAACAGAGTAAGATGGCTCAAGAATGTGAATTATACATTTTTTGCCCTTGGCATATAAATATAAGAAGACTCAAAAGCTACTAAAAATAAAAATATAAAAATTTTCAAAACTAGAAAAGTTCTAAAATTTAACGATACAAGATACATGAATGGACAAAAAAAATGCCATAGACGGCATTAAAAATAAGTTGTAACAAAATTAAAACCTACCAAAAATATAAAAATTGCCTGTTTAAGGACCTAAACGAACGAATTTTCCCTAAAAACAAGATAGCTCGCTACCGAAGATGATGACTTCTCTTCCTATTGGATTGTTTCCTTCAAAATGCGGACCTCAAATAAAGAAACTATAACTAACCATCTCTATCCCACTTTGCTAAATACTTGTTTACTATACCTTCACCTCATCATTCTCTCTAAAGTGGAAAGAATTCCCTCTCGAATTGTCTTCATCCAAGTTATCACCGATTTAAGGGATAAGGTGCTTCATATTAAATACATCTACAACTCGAATGTGGCTAGGTAGTTTCAATTGATATGTATTCGGGTTGATCTTCTCTATGATCTCCATTAGTCCAATGTTCCTAGCTAACAATTTATTGTACTCACCAGTAGAAAATCTATACTTAGTAAGAACAACCTAAACATAATCCCTTACATCAAACTCCACATATTACCTCTTTCTATCTACAACTTCTTTATATTTACCTACAACCCTTTCTAAATTGTCTTGAACAATCTTATGAATCTCCTACATGATATGGACAAAGTCTTTTGCCTTCTTATGAATCTTGGTTCTACTAAGTAAAGGGAGTAAATCTAGAGGACTTTTGGGAACAACAAAGTAAACTACTTAAAATGGACTGAACCTTATACTGATTGAATGTATGATTGTGTGTTAACTCTGCTAGACTCAGCTTCTAATCCTATCTTTTCACATGCTCTCCGACCAAACTCCTCAATAGATTTCCTAGGATTTATTCACTACTTAGTTTTCCCATCTATTTATGGGTGATAGGCACTACTTAAATTTAGCTGAGTATTGACCATTTCCACAACTATGCGAAAAGTGGCTGAGAAATCTGGTGTCTATGTCAGATGCAATAGTTGCTAGAAACCCATGCAATCTATAAATTCTCTAAAGTACAACTGTACAAGATGCACAGCATCTATGGTATAGAAGGGAATAAAATGTATATTAGAAAATCTGTTCAACTGCTACAAAGATTTAGTCATTGCCTCGTTAAGTTTGTGGCAATCCCAATACAAAATCCATGCTCACATTAACCCAAGACCATAAAGGGTAGCGACATATATAATCTTGCATTTGTAGCTGTCCCCTTGGACACTTGGCAAACCCTACATCTACACATACCGCTCCACCTCTTTGCAAATAGTTAGTTAGAAATAAGATTCTTATACTAATTGCAAAGTCTTATCTTACTCCACATGACCTTCACCATGCAACTCTTTAATGATATAATCTCTCAAACTACAGTCTATGATTCACAACTAATTACCACTAAATAAAAACCCATCTTGTAGCAGTACTCTATTCTCTCACCAACTTTAACTCTTGCCAAATAGCAGAAAAATAGGGATAATTTTCAAGTAAATTAGCAAATGAATTAAAAACCAGGTACTCTATTAGCATTCTGCTTAGAAGACTCCTATGCTTACTCAATATATTTGCAACCTAGTTTTTAACACCACCTTTGAGTTTCATGACAAATGTGAAATGCTCTAGATAAGCCACCCAAGAAGCATGGTGAGCTAACACCTTATCCTGATTGTGCAAGTGCTTTAGAGCTACATTGTAGTATATAGGATGAATTTCCTAGAAATAAATAGTGATGACAATGCTAAACAGCTTACTACAACATAGAATTCAACATCATATGTGCTATATCGCAAACTTGCCCCTGTTAGTTTCTCGCTAATATAAGTTGTTAGTCTATTGTTCTAGCTCAAAATAGCTCCAACCCTATTTAAAGGCATCTGTGTGCAACTTAAAAGGCTAGTGAACATCAGGCAACACTAAAATCGAGGCTGTAGTAAGTCGCACTTTAATATGCTTAAAGGCCTTTTTGCTTTATTAGTCCACATAAATTTTCCAACCTTCATATGATTTGTGATGTGAGCCATAACACTGCTAAAGTGGGGCATAAATCATCTATAAAATGATGCAACGTCATGGAAGCATCTAACCTCGGTTAATGTAGTAAGCCCATACCATTATCTAATTGCTTCTACCTTGAACTTGTCAACCTATAAACAATCAATAGAGACTATATAGCTAAGAAATAATAACTTTGAGGTCATGAAAACACATTTCTTCATAATAGCATATAACTTCTCCCTGCACAATACATTGAGAACATCCTGTAGGTGCTTGAGATATTCTCTAAGTCAGCACTATAAATTAGTATGTCGTCAAAGTATATGGTAACACACTTGCCAATGAATGGTCTAAGAACCTGATTCATCACTCATATAAATGCGTTGGGTGCATTTGGCAATCTAAACAACATAACTAACCATTCACATAACCCTTCTCATGTCTCGAAGCTTGTTTTCTACTCATCACCGACTCAAATACGAATTTGGTAATAGCCACTCTTTAAATCCAGCTATGAGAATACCTTAGCACCACTTCGCTGGTCTAGTAAATCATCTGGAAGAATTGGAAAACGATACCTACCAATATTCTTGTTAATGGCTTGGCTATTCACACACATGTGTTAAGAGCCATCCTTTTTAGGAGTTAGAAGAGGTGGAATTGCACACGAAATAAAACTCTCCAAAATGAAACCTTTGGCAAGCAATTCTTCAACCTACCTCCTCAACTCCTCATGCTCTATAGGACTTATTTGATGATGTGGCCTGTTTGGAAGGGTTGCACTAAGCTCAAGATCAATTGGCACTGAATGTCATGTAATGGTGGTAACCATTCTAGTAACTCATCATGAAATACATACTAAAACTTCTCCAAACTGAAACTACCACTTTAGGTACTTCTATGTCCCTTTCAACCTTTACCCACTACAACAAAAAGAATATTAGAATCATGCATCTCCTCCTTAAATCTAGATAATGACAACTTGCTAGAATTAGTGCCAACACTCTGCTTAACTGGTTTAGACTTTGTAGTATCCTGATTAGGGACCAACACAGTATTCAACACTCTATACATAAAACTATAGGTGTTAGTCTCCCATCACAAGTCACATTTCCATCAAACTGTCAAGGTCTTCCCAATAATAAATGAAAGCATCCATCATCACCACATCACACCATACATAATCCATATACTTAGAACTAATGGAAAAAGAAACCAAAGCCCATTTAAAGATAGTTACCTCACTACCCTTATTTAACCACACCAGCTTGTAAGGTTTCAAGTCATGTTCTAGTTGAATGCCTAATTACTACATAGCTTATGTGGACATAATGTTCTTGCAGCTACCTACGTCGATCATGAATCAACACACCTTACCTAGAATGGTGCAAGTGGATTGGAAAATGTTGTTCCTGAGCACTCTTCCACAATAGCTTAGGGAGTCATATACGACCTCCTAACCACCAAATTTTCCTTACCATCACTGATTACAAACTCTTCCTCAACATATTCGGTATAAAAAATAGTTCCTCCATCACTCGCAGCTTTAAACATAGCCTCATCATCCTCCTCCTCTTCGTTCTCAACAAAGAGTGTCTTTTTCTCCACCTTCCTTTACCCTAATTGTCGGTGACTAGTTTCACCACATTTGAAACACTTTACCCCACTAGTGCCAAGGCTACTAGTGTTAGACTTATTAAAACACCCAGTATACTACTCGTGGCCCCATTCCCAGCACAATTTACATCAATATTGTTACTACTACCTCTATTACCTATCATACTGCTACTATGTGCACCACTCCAAAATTGCCTTTACTATTTCCCGACAAGCAACCCCCTCTAATGTGTTGCTGATATACTAACAGGATTGAATTAATTTACTATATCTTAAATTTGTAACCTCAAATCCTAATATGCCTTACCAACAATTAATCCTCTGTCTCTTGAATTTTATTCCTAGTTACCAATAGATAAAACTCAGAAGTATAATCATCAACTAACCTACTACCTGATTTCAGATTCTATAACCTCTGATACACGATGCATTGAAACTTATAGGCCAAAATTGTTGCTCGCAGGTGCTTTTGAATCTTCTCCCACATGGTATTTTTTAATTCCCCAGCCTTCTCCTTGTCAACTTTGTCTACTACCACTATGTTGTGGCCCTACCACATAATCCAATTATTGCTATCAGCTATGTACATTTGTCCTTACTGGCCCCTTTAGACTTTAGGATTTCCTCTACCATAACTAACTAGTCTAAGAACTCCTTTGGTTGAAGGCTGCTAGGAAATTATGGGATCTCTGTTCTCATCCCTAGGTCCCAACACCTTTGGTCTTCCTCAACACAAGGCCTATAATGTCTACATGGCAATTCTTTGTGCTGCTTTTCCTCATCAATAGGAGAGGAATCGTCTCCTATCTCTTCAAGGTTAGGCATTGGATTAGGGTTTCATCCTCGTCCAGGGGTATCATTCCTTTGGTTCCCCATAAATGCACCTCTCCTCTTTGTCAACTGATCCACTACCACATCCAATCATTTCTTTAAGTCTACACCTAAATGCTCGTTGATCATTTGTTCAATCCTTTGATCCAGATCATCACAATAATAGATCTCATTAATTGCACATTATTTATTGGTCTATTTATGAGGTGCCATGCCAATCGAAGAGCGAACATGACTCTAATACCAACTGACGCAGTAAAATAATTATGGTTTTTATCACAAATCATTGATTCACATACGAATACCAGATTGTGATCTTCAAATGCATATTGATTATAAGAATACATGGGTAAATGATCCAAAATAAAAAATAACAAACAAATTCGAATATTAGGAAAAAAAAAACATAGCAAGACAAGTTAAGAAGATGTATTATTAAATAACTGAGTATTTCTTTGCCTTGTGGCGTATAGATATAAGTAGACTCAAAAGTTACCAAAAATAGAAAAGTCCTAAAACTAAAGGACACAAAGTACATGAAATGATAAAAAAAATGCCACGTATGGCATTAAAAACAGATATATTTATAAGAAGCTATAACAAAATTAAATCCTGTCAATAATATAAAAACTACCTATTTGAGGATCTTAGAAAAGAAATTTACCCTAAAAACGATATAGCTCATTAGATGACTTCTTCTTGTTGACTCGTTTCCTTCAAAATAGGGATCTAAAATCAAAAAAATGTGATTAACCCATCTCTGTCTCACTTTTGCTAAATACTTATTCGCCACTACCTCCACCTCATTAAAAATGATATATCTTTTGGTAGGGATAGTACCAAGCCATGAATTTGTATTCTTAATTTTTTAGCAATTTAATTAGAATTTGCAATTCAATATCTCCATTAGCTAATAATTTGATCAATATTTATTTTAATGATGCGTATTTTTTTTACATCGATCTTTGCTACTTAGAAAATTACATTTTATCAAAAGTTATAGGGTAAACTTTATTATCCTTACTATGTTGGTACCTCAAATTTCTTAAAGGAATGTAATAGCATAAGCGTAATTTTCATTTCCTCTCATATTAATGCCTAAATTTTAACCATATAATGATGGTATTTAATTTGAAAGATGGACTAGGTAAATAGCAATACTATTACTGTCGTTGTCCTCCTCGGCGTCGTCATCATCATTATTGAGGTGATAACTGTTATACATTGAATACTTTAATGCCTTTTCGGCCATCTAGATTTTAAGTCGATATTAAAAGTTATAGATGGTTTCGTATAATTTCTTTTTAATCTACTCTTACGTAAAAGTTTCCATACCATATAGGGTACTAAGTATATAATGCACCATGCCTATTTTATAAAAAAATTATTAAGTAATCATGAATTAATATATATATATATATATATATTACTTAACGGAGACTCTAAATTGCATATATTTTATAAAGTATAGACACTAATTTATCAAAATCTAAATATGCAGTTTTTAAATTACTAAAAATTGAAAGTATATACACTTAACATGCCATTATCCCTCTTTTAGTACAGACAACAAAATGATTTAAAGAGTTTTAAAATTATAAATTAATGTATAAAAATATAATTTCTTATATAAGTATTTTTATTATATGAGTTTATAATATCTATGTAATCTTATACTCTTGATCCAAATTATGTAAATTGAGAAGTATCAATGAAAACCAAGGTTGAGTAAAAAAACCAACCAAACCATGAAATGGACCATAATTAAGTTTATTTTTTGAAATGATTCAGTTTGCAGTTTAGTTTATTGAATTGTGACTGATTCGTAGTTCAATTTTGAACTTAGACCAAACCATATGATTTCAACTAAATCGAACCATTTTATATTTAAAAAAAAAAACTCAAACATCCTTTTTTTATTCATTTATTTTATTTAAAAATTTAATTATTTTTTTAATTTTTTATTTGCATATGTGTCCTTCACGAAAATAATTTTACGTTTTAGCTTTTAGCGTTCTTAACATTTTTTTTTTTTTATGTCCTATTGATTAATTCACCTCTATGACTTGGTTACTAATTAGTTTATGTTGATTAAAAGCATAAAGAACTGAAATTTGCACCTCATATTAGGTTGTCATATTATAATTTTATTGTCTTTTGTATATAATTGTAATTCAAGAGAATGAAAATAGTATATAATTATAGTTTTTAATAGATAAAATCCATTCCTATTATAAGTTTTATATATTTATCTAGGTGAATAAATAATTTCAAATTCTATTTTTTGTATTTGCATTAGTAATATGAATTATGTAATTGGATAAGGATGCAATCAAGCGGATCAATATAAGGTATGAGGTACCTAACTCGTCCCAAATTGACCCCAATTGCACCTCTATAATTAGAACCTCTAGATAGAATGTATTTTTATTTTAACAAAAAAGAAAGTTCAAACCGCAAATCAAACCATTTTTTCCGGTTCAAAAAATATGAATTGCATCTGACATTTAGGTTTGAGTTTAAAAAAAAATTGAATATATATGGTTTGCTTTAGAGAATAAATCGGATTCAACTGCATCGTGTCTACCTCTAATCAGCACTATATGAATTTTATTAAATATTTTAATCTAAATATATGAAACCTTTAAAACTTGAAGACATTACATATCCATAGAAAACACGCAAAGGCCAAAGATAATCATCGATTGGATAGGCGGTTTGTTGTTTTCTTTGATTTGAAATAAATTATTAGTACTTTTTCAATTATTTGACATATAATTGAATAAGCTTTCAATCAGTCACTAGCAAAAATATCTATAATTAGTTTAAAAGTCCAACGAGTAACCAACTCCAAATTTGAACGTCATGCATTCTTTGAAGGATTCGCTTCATAGTAAGTACAAATACTACATCATTTGCTATTTGCCGTGTGACATTCGTCAACAGTTAGTAAATCCTTATTTCACGTTTAGAACATTTGTATATATGGGATCAAAATTCGCTATCCCAAAATTATTGTCTCATTCTTATCGCCATAAATAAATATTTGACATATATTATGGAGAAAAAATTATAATTTTAAGGGCTTTTTTTTTTTTTTTTCTATTCATACGTAACACATGTTTATTTGCGATGATACCAATATGACAATATTTATAGGAAAGCAAATTCCTATCTATATATATGGGTGCACACACACAAATCCCATTAGTAGATGCCTTCCAAACGGAAAAGTATTCAATTTGTATATACCACGTGTATATACACGTGGTGGGTAATTACCAATTATATTTTAATAAATGGATGAAGTAACAAGTAGTTTGTAATGTAACTAGCACTCATAACGTCACGTGTTAGAATATTATTAGTAGCTACACATCACATATAAATTACACATGGTGTATCATATCAACGAAGCCCTGTTTTTAAGAATAAAAAAAAAAAGCTCCATTGTACTAATTATACATTTGGAAAAAATAAATATATAAATTACGGAAATTTTCTTTATTCTTGAAATTTTTTAAATTTTTTGACAAATATCACTAATATACTGAATAATATTTTCCTGTGAAATATTAAAATACATAGATCTGGTTTCAAAAATTCTCAGGGAAGAAGGAAGATGACTTCTTAATAGCCTAATGTCCAATCCTCAAAAGTATCAATGCGTTGGACGATAATACAGAATCGATATTAGAGATAATGCCATGAATATTATCTAAATTTTTTTAAAATATTCAATTTGCTATATCTCAACTTGTATTCTATTAAATTTGGTATATAATTAGAACTTTTTGGGTCGCCATTTATACATTATTTAAATAACATAAATGACTGTTTGTATATGATCATTCATAATGTAACATGTATCATATAAAATCCAAAAGATACAGAAAAAAATTAATGAAATTGAAAAACCTTTTTTTTTTACTCTATAAAGGATTAAACAAACATCCATCATCTTTCCCATCTATTTGCATCGTTTATTTATCTACAAAAAGTATGCATAAACATGATAATTTTGAAAGTACAATGCATTCCTCACAAACATGCACAAGATGATCCACATAAATAAAACCTATCTAAATAACTGATGAAGTGGAAGCAAAGGCTAACAAGTATATGGAAAACTAGCTAGTTCCATAATTCCAAGTCCTTATTTGAAAGAAACGAGCCAGTATAAAGAAGTCATCGATGTTGGCGGTGAGCTACGTCGGGTTTAAGGTAAATTGCTTCATTTAGACCCTCAAAATAACAATTTATGTATTTTGGGAAAGTTGTATAAGTGTTATAACTTTTGGAGACAACTCTATTTTGTTTGCCGCTTATGGTATTTTATTTGCCTTTATATGTATTTTGTGTCCCTAATTTTTAGAGTGTTCTATTTTTAGCAGTTTTCATGTTCTATTTTGGTAGCTTTCGAGGTTGCCTATAAGTGTATGCTCTAAGGCAAAAATAGATTAGTTTTTCAGTAATACACATTTTTTATCCATCTTGCTCTATTTGTTTCTCCAAAATTCGAATTTCTCTATTATTTTCAGATTTGGATGCTTTTTACCTTGGTATTCGAAGAATCAACAATTAACTAAAGATCGTAATTTGGTATTCGTGCGTGAATCAACGGTTTATGATAAAACCATAAATCTTTCGATACCTCCATAACTTAACTATTTATCAACTAATATAGAGTCCAATGAAGAAGCTTCGATGCAGAGAGAGTGGTGGTAGAAGGAGTCATAGAGGAGGTGGTAATGCATGGATGGTGAGTGGGGATATTGAGTAATCCTATCTTAGCATTAGGATACATGAGTTTGCCCATGGTGGTTCTAGATTTTTTAGAATTAAAGCTTTTCCTAGGGTTTTTTTTTATGTAGATGGACGAGAGAGAGATGATGTAATAGGAGAGAGAAATGTTTCCTTATTCCTTTATAAAGAAGACAAAAAGGTTTTTCTATCTGATTGATTTTTGTGTTTCCTTTTTCTCATATCATCTATTTGTTACAATCCACTTTGGATTTTACATGACACGTATTGCACTATGAATGACTATTTACAAATTTAGGAATTTAGAAGTTAAGATGACAAGTTAAGTATTTTTGAAAAGTTTAGATATAGTATTTGGGGCATTATATATTAATATTATTAGTACTCATCTATAATATTTATATATATGTATATAACATATAATATTAAATGATACATTTGATGTTGAATAATCATAGCTATTTGTGAACACAAAGGAGGACGATAGCTAGCTACACTTGCAGGGAACTTAGATGACCCGTGATACTGGAGGGTAGGATCTATTATAGATTCGTCGCGTGACCTCGTCCTTTGCAACTCTACAGTCTACACTGAACGCAAGAAGAGAAGACAACAGTAGATAATACCGTATGTTTGTATGTTTGTCTCTTAACTTTTACTTTTAGGGGGCGGAGCAGGAGTAGATGGGAGCAAAAGTTCGCGGTCTAGTTGACAAATTTTTCCATGGATGCTCTAGGGCCATCCTTCCTTTTTTTTTTCGTTAACCGAATATAATAGATCCAAGCTAGCTGTGCCATGTGTTGTCGTGATTATTTATTTTGCTTTTTCAATCTCTCCCCCTTGGATGATTGGTGCAGTTTTCGGGATCTGACTTCAAATCATCATTTTTTTATTTGTATTTAATTTATATTTATATTTAGTTTATTTAATTTGTTTATAAATAAAATATCTATTTTTTATTTATATTTTTTTGATAAATTGTTTATTTAAAAATAATAAAAGTAAGATGATAAACAGACTAAAATAAAACCAACCATGAACGCTTGTGTCCATTGGACATCTACAATGGATCGTATTAAATAATATATTTTACTTTTTTAATATGCAGTCAACCATGGTAGAGCCCGTCACTGGTGGAGATATCAAACTTGAAACATCCAACATGTTGTAAGTCTAAAATATAACTTAATATATATACACGCACTTTTAATTTTGAGAGGGTGTCTTCGTGTTTTGGGGAAAGGAAAATAATATTGATTTTTTAAAAATAATTACAAAAATATTATTAAAGTAAAAACAATACAAAAAATAGGTAAATTGATCATGTCTTTTAAAGAAACGAGATTATTAGTAGTCAACATCATCTCTTCAAGAGACGAGATCACTGTATTTTGTACTAATCTATATCTTCAATATTGTCTCTTCAAGAGACGAGGTCAGTACAAAATACACTGATATCGTTTTTTGAAGAGACGAGGTCGATCACTTATGGTCTCATCTCTTCAAGAGACGATATCGACTTACTTATTTCTAAGTTTATATTTTCATCTGGCATATTTGTATAAATTTTTGAAAAAATAATTATTTTTTTCCTTAATCCTTGTATTTTATCCAATATTTTATTTAATGTTTATCATTATCCTACAAATAAGCTAAGCTTTCATGAGAAAGAATAAGTCCAAACTGACCCAGCTATTTCAAGCGTCCGGCTAAAGCAAGCCCGGAACTGAAACTGGTTAAGGGCGGGACAAGCTGGTTTCTAGTTCGGTTCCGGACCCATGACCGTGAAACTAGTAACTTAACTTTTGTTAAAAAAAAAAAAAAAAAAAAAAAAAAAAAAAAAAAAAAAAAAAAAAAACCCAATTTTTTTGACAGAAAAAAAAAAAAAAAATCAACTAGAAATTAGTTTGCTATTGAAGTTGCCTTCGAACTGTTTTAGAATACCGATATTTTCAACCTCAAGAAAGATGCAATGATTTTTGTCAGACATTAATTTCTGCATTAAAGTACATTAGCTAAATAGCAAATAATATAATAAAATAAAGGATTTCATCAATGATGAATTCGATTCATATTCAAGGATCCATTTTAAATACAAAAATAAAAAGTTCATATATTATACTGATAAATATATCTATCTAAAGGAAAAAAAATATTAAGAAAATCACTAATAAATGTATTTGAATTGTAAATGATTGGTAATTGAACTTATAAATCGATAGAAAAATGACTTACGCTTTTTATATTGCATAATTTTTTTCTCAAAAATAAGTTATGAATGAGTTTATGTTTTCCAAAATAAGGAAAAATGTTTTCCATTTTTCCTTTAAAAATATAGAAAAATGAAAAGGTATTTTCTTGAAAAGAATTATCATTAAAACAAATGACCCATAAAATAAAATGGAGATGGGAAAGTGTTCACACTTATAAGAGGGGGGAATATAATGTCCCTTTTCTTCATTACAAGGAGATAATATTTATATAAGTGATTTTTCAATACAAAAGTATTTATAATAAATATTAAAAATAAACTATTAAATGATAATTTTTATAGAGATATGCATTGCTACTCGTTGTTTTGATTAGTCACAATTCATCATGAATTGTCATTCCCCACAACAAAATGCCGTAATAACAGCTTTACATAGAATAAAAAGAAAATAAATAACCATTTCCTTGAATGAACGAGCTATATGTTTGTTACAAGAAACATGAAGAACAAAAATGAAAAGAAGTGAATTTTTCTTACCTTAAAAGATATCGATGTATCCACTAGGCCAAATCATTCTATCATAGAATTTTTCTTACCTTAAAAGATGCCGATGTATCCACTAGGCCAAATCATTCCATCATAGTTCGTTTAATTATTATTTTTCAAAACTTTAGAAAGTAGGTTAAATTTGGTTATGAAATTCAAGTCAGTTTACATTTTTTACCAAGCAATTAAATTTTAAAATCACCTAAAGGACAACCTAAGTTGAGTTGGTTAAAATGATAAATTGGCTTAAATTTTGTAAAATGTCATTTATGATTTTTCCATTTAGAAAAAAAAGAAGGTTTTCTACGTGGCAAAAAAATTTCAACTTAAATGAGAAAGAAGTCTACTCACCCCATGCATGCTTTGATGTCAAACCAGCCATGGACTCTCCAAAAGCATTGAAATCACCAAATGTCCTCCTTGCTTCTCATGAATTATATATCCTTTACGCGTTTTTCCGCTCTATTCCAATCATCAGCTAGGGATCCAATAGTGACTATTGATACATTTGACTTATGGTTGTACAAAATTGGATTAGTCATATTAAATACTTGTTCGATTGCTAGTAAAAGCGACAAAACTTGCCTTGTCATGCCAAAGAGGATGAGAAATGTCCTTCTATGCCCCACTGCCATTCCATTGTCTCTCAAAATCCCATGCACTAGTATTGTTACGAAACTTCAACTTAGTATTTAAGTATTTGACAATTTCTTTGAGGCACCTGTCCCAATTAAAGCTCTTGGTTTCGTTATCCATTGGTCATAGGATCTAAATAGAAAAATAATTTTATAAAATTCAACTTAAAAATATAGGATAAATTACATCAAAATGTACAAATGTTTGAGAATAAGTTCATTTAAGGTATCAACGTTTCAAATGATTAAAAAGAGGAATCAATATTTAGGGGTAAATTGATTCAAAATATCAATATTTCAGGTGGTTAAAAAGAGGAATCTACATTTCATAAAGTGATTTCTCCTTTTAGCCATTATAAATGTTGATATATTAAATGAATTTATCACCAAATGATAATACCTCCTAATGTAATCTACCCAATATGGATATAGAAAAGGGGGAAAAAAAAGCCTATTTAAATTACAGTAAGCTTTAAGATATGGTATGCATTGTCATTGTAGTGTGACAATTTGCTATGATAACTTATCGTTTTTGTAGCAATGGAATTGTGTACAAAAAAAGAAAATACTAGGATGAAGTAACAGCCGAGGTCATATCAAAATTATTAATTAGGGTTTTGGTAGAAAAATGACAACATATTTCCAGTTGAATTAGTTGTAACAGCTAAAGATCTTGATAAATCTATCATAGATCTAACTACTTGTATAGATAACAAAGAGGGAAATGAAAAAGGGGATTGAGTGTTACATCCTTTAGTTGGGGTTTTTAGAGTTTGAGGTTACTTAATCAACCCTTTTCCTTTCAGTTCTTACTCATCTGCACTATTAAATGCATAAACACGTTAGAGATTAAATATAGGGTTTTAAACATATAGAATGAAAGTGAGAGAGAGAGAGAGAGAGAGAGAGAGAGAGAGAGAGAGAGAGAGGGTGTGGGGGGGAGGTGGGAGAGGAGGGGTTACTAGGTTTATGAAAAAGACTTGTTTATACACTAAGTCCATATGTATGTTTAGTTAAGTGGTAACATTTGTCGGTGCTCCTATTCCATGGCACTAGAAACTAGATCATTAGCACAAGTGACTGATATGATTTTTTTTTTCTATCACGCTCTAAATAGAGTTTGGAGTGTTAACAGTTTTGCTACGTATAATACTTAAGCGTTATACACAAATGTTATCCTTAATTAAGCGAGTTTCTAACTAATTTTAAATTAAGAAATCATTATTTAAGTTTCATAAGTAATAGTAAATATATCTCAATAATACATCAGAAACCTCATAACACAAATATTAAAATCTTATATTAATATAATAGTAGAAAAATATCCAATGCATCTAACGTCCAGCCTATCCTGTCTCTCACCAACATTCAACTTGTAGCATAAATAGTCAAAGCATCCATATTAGCATCATCATTACTTGTAAAAGAAAGGAATGAGCTAAAACCTAGTACAACAGAAACACATGCACACATGATGTGATTACACTTTCCTATGCTTATGCACATGCAACAACCATCATTTTATATCTATAATTTAGGTAGAGTAAATCAATAGTGAAGCACTCACACTCGGTGATGCGAAAGGAAACCTAGGTTTCTAAATAGCAGCAACTGCTTAGAGGGTTGATATAGGCAACTTGCATACCTATATCTCCTATCTCTATATCAAATAAGTAGCCTTGTTTAGAGGTTACAATTGTTAGTTATCTCTATTCATCATAGTCCATCACCCTATATAGATTGATGGAGCCTATAATCTTAACATATATAAGTGTAACTTCTCTCCCATCAAGATAGATGCTATCTCGCTATCTTTCACCCTATTAACTACCTATTGAGCTACTCATGGTGGCCATAACTACCATATTGACATTACCTATGCAAGGTTGTCGCTCCCCGAACCAAATATAAGAAATGACATAAGCACACTCAGATAATTATTTAGGCTATCTTTAAGCATTAATTCATTTTAAGATGCTATCCTAGCAAGCAACACCCAAGTTATTGCAGACCTACATATAAGTGTGAACCCACCACAAAACAATCAATAGGTAATCCAAAGGACAAAAAATTTATAAATAAATTATTTCAAATAAGTTTAAGTTACCAATTCAATCATTCATTCTTATTAGATTACTTATTACTAAAGTTTCAATTTACTTATACATATCACTCATTCTAGTTTGAGATTTCACATAATTTCTTTTCTTAAAATATTATTCATAGATAAATATAAAATTCTAAAGAAATATTCTAAATTTCAAATTATTCTATATATTAAAGTTCATTAACTACTTGTCTTAATCATCTAAACTAATTTATAGTGATTGATTCCTTAGGGTGATATTTCTAATAATATATCTTATAATTAATTAAATAAAATTTTATCAAGTAGAATAACTCATTTAAGATGTAATTAGTCTATTCATATCATTAATAATTCAATTGTACTCTTAAGTGTGTCAAGGAACCTAAATTAGCTTCCTAAGAGATTGTTATTAACTTATAAGTGATTATTTATATCTATTTTATTAAATAATTTCATAAAAAATAATTATTCATCTTAAAATTCATATTTTTATTACAATTGTCTCTTATTTATTTGATTAGAATAAACTCCTTATTAATTTCAATATTTCACTTTCTATAGAAAGTTAGTGCGCATTCTAGATTAATTAAATCGGTCCACTAACTTCTAGATTAGCTTTGTGCCTTTTTATTTAAACTTCCTAACTCATTGATTTATATGTTTCTAAGTTGGTGAAACCTAACTGAATTAGTTTAATATGATTTCAAAATCAAATCTGGTTGGAATAGGGAAATAACACAATTGACTGATTGGTTTTGCTAAAATTAGGAATGTTCCTGGCTGACTCTTGGCTCCTTAAACTTTCAAACCATTATAATTTTACCCCAAAAGGAGAAGAAAAAGTGTCTCTTTCAATCTTATACATTACCGCCACTATGTTATCAAAACCTCTGTCTTGCTCTATTTTTGCTATTTTATAATTTAATTTTTAAAAATAATAAATGTATTTCAAAATTCATGAAGATTTCTAGTTTAAATATAGACATTTTAAACTACCATTCCTAAAATTTTCATTCAATAATAAATTCACTTGATATTTTATTTAGATTTTACATCTCAATGACTTTCATGATTTTGAAGCCTTTGTTCAAATAAACTTTCGTAATAATTCATCACTTATTCTTAAATCTATAGATCTAATATCATAATCTATGATTTCATTATTCAATCATCAATCATAACAATATAAACACATAAATATAATATTATGAGTTAGATTACTTATCTATGAAGAATATAAAAAAAAAAAAAACTCTTAAACTACTATTACTACTATTAATCAACGAATTGCTTGTTGTTGAAGCTTCTTAAGCACATCTCCTTCCTCCTCTTAATTCTCATTATTCTAAGACTAAGTTTGTATTAGGTTTTTGTTCTTATATTTTTCTCTTGATTTCTCTTGTGTAGATCTCTAAATCCTACAAGAGGATGTTGTTTGTGGTTTTTTTTCTAACAAACGATTAAGAGAGAGTTTTTAGAGTAACTTCTCGAGGAAGTTTTGAGAATGAGGAATGAGAGGGAAAGAGGAAACTAAGGCTTTTATATGAGGATGAAATGCCTTAAATGTATAAATTATACGTTTCAGATAGAAATTACTCCATTCCCTCATGTTTTGTATTGATTAAGTTAGTTATTACCTAAATTATCTGTTTTACCCCTCCTTATTTGTTTTATGATATGTGATGCATATTGATTATTATCCTCATTCTAATTATTTTTTTTTCAATTTTTTTAAACTTCTAATTGTTATATTGTTTTATTTGTTCTTAATAATTCCTTATCATATTTGTTGAACATTGTCGTTATCATTATTGATGACTATATTTATATATATTTTTTCAATATGTTTTGTTATTGTCTATTAATATTACTATCTTTATTACTGTTTTCACTCTTGTAACATAAATTTTTAGAATATCTCATTTTCAAATCCACTTTATTATATGTGCAAGAATTTTTAAATATGTTGAATTCCCATACGAATAAGTTTGAAGGAACTGAGAATCAACAATCTTGCAATCACAATGACTGGAATTCACTTAATTCGTCATATTCCAAAGAAAATGCCAACATAGATGCATTGTTGAAAGGTATCAAACTTGAAATACCAAAGTTTTGGGGCAAAGATGTGTTAGAGTGGATCCTTAAATTGGAGCAATTCTTTAAACTTTAGCACATTGTAGAAGTTCAAAGACTTACCATTGCTACATTTGCAATGGAGGGTGATGCCTTACAATAGTATAAGTAGATGTATCTCAGCAAACAACTCACTTCTTAACGTGAATTCTTATAAGCTTATTAGTTAAATTTAGACCATTGAGACATGAAGATGTCTAAGGCATTTTATCTAAGCTTACTCAAACACCAACAATGGCTCATTATCAATCATAATTTGAAGCATTGTCAAACCATACAAATGGTTTATATAAATCCTTTCTTTTGAGTTGTTTCATTTTAGGTCTAAAACATGTCATTAGAAGAGAAGTCTAAATTAATAGACTTAAATCATTTATTGATGTTGTATGGCTCAATAGAAAGTGTGATGACAAAATTAATGATCAATAAAAGGCATGTAAACCTCATTTTTAATGAGCTCTAATGTTAACATCAAAGTCTACTACATTACAAATTAGTAAAACAAATGCTTCAAATGTCATAGCATCATCATCATCATCATTGGAGCATACATTTCTTATTAAGGAATTAATGTTTGAAGAAATGCAAGTTAGAAGAGAAAGGGGCTTTGTTTTAACAGTGATGAGAAGTTTCATAGGAATCACAAGGCTAAATTTCTAATTATGTTGATAGAAGATGAGATACAAGGTAGTGATATAGAAATGGATGAGACAAAAATGCATATAACAGTAGATGATTCAAATGCATCATACATAATAACCTATCATGCAATGTTGGGAGAATTAGTGTTGAAAGCGTTATGATTTTAAGAGTCAATTGATAATTTACATTTTTAGTCTTTATTGGCTCTAGAAGCAACCACAACTTTATTCAAAATCCGGTTACAATGCATTTGGGGTTGGCTGTGAGTCTAGCATCATCATTTTAGGTCATGATAGGAAATGGATAATATTTGCATTATAAAAGATAGTGTAACGATGCAGCTGTATTAGTTTAGGAATTTACTGTCAGTGCTTCTTTTTATATTTCATCAATACAATGAGCACATTTAGTGCTTGATGTTTAGTGGTTGCAAGGGGTGGAACCAATCGCCATTGACTATAATGACTTAACAATGCATTTTGTTCAAAATGATTAAAACATTACATTACATGGAGATTTCTGCAATAGTGGTGGCCAGATTACTCATCTTCAGTTAAGTCTCATGATACGACCAAACGCAATAGCAATTTCATTTCATTTAGTGCTAAGGTAGGTGAGATATCAGCGACTACTACCATCAATACTCTTTTAATTAGAAGTATTGGATACGTATACTCATATTTTCAAGCTACTATCGTTATTGCCATTTTTTTTAATTCAACATCAGATTCATTTAGTTAATGGTGTTTCAACTATCAATGTGAAACCTTATTAATATCCTCACTTTCAAAAGTGGAAATTGAAAAACAAGTGAAGGATGTTACAATGAAACAATATAATGATGAACTAAGGATGGTTACAATCTTATTTTGATGAGAAAACATATTATGCACAACTTAGTTAAGCTATATTTAATAATAAATTTTTTTTTTGATATGTTTAAGCGTTAATCTACATATATATGTTTGTGTTTGTCTATGTATTATTCTCTGCAGATTGTGCAGGAACAAATTAAGTGCCATAGCCTTGGTCGTAGCCTTGATTGAGGGGCAAATTCAGGGTTCAACAAGTTTGATCCATGGCATGACAAGTGTAAATGTAAGGCACAACGAGTGGAACAAATGAGATATCATAGCCTTAATCATAGGGCAAATTGAAGGCTCAACAGTCTAAAATCCAAGATGCAATGAGATGAAATAGCATAAAATTAATCAAAGGGTAACTCGAGATACGACAAATTTAGGACGAGACAGTCTAAAAATAGTTAATGCATAATTTTAAATTCGATCATTGGTAGTTCTTTTGGGAGAAAATGGCTATGTTTTTAAAGCTATATATAAAATGGTTTGGGGCGTTTTTATGCATCAAGAAAGAGGAAAAGAGAGAGAGAGAGAGAGGAGAGTAGTGCTTCACTTGTATATATTATGTAAAAATACTTTATGTTTGTGTTTGTTTTTGTTAAGGGAATTGTGTCATTCATGAGTTTAGTGAGCTAATAATGTAAGACATTATTCACACATTTGTCTATAAGTGTTTTAGTGAAGTCGTTCTGTGTTTGAGGCAATAGATGAAATCTTCATATGTTGAAGCACTTGTATGAAGTCCTCATTGAGTGAGCAATTGTTAAGGGAATAGTGTCATTCGTGAGTTTAGTGAGCTAATAATATAAGGCATTGTTCACGCATTTGTCTATGGGTATTTTAGTGAAGTCCTCCTATATTTGAGGCAATAGATGAAATCTTCATATGTTACTTGTGTGAAGCCCTCATTGAGTGAGGTAATTGTGGATCATGGAGACTAGAAGACAGGCCTAACTCTACGTTAAATCTGGTGTTATCATTTCCTTCCTTTATCTCTTTATTATTGTGTTGTTGTTATTGTGCGTAAAAGGATAAAAGAGATAATGATTGGTTAAGTAAGCTTAAAATTGGTTTAGAAACTTACCTTGTAGCTTCTGCTTCTACATGTATGTGTAGACAAGCCTAGCTGCAGTTTACAATGATTTTTTTCCCCAAAAAAAGCCCAATTTCATTTTCTATTTTATTAGTTAAGAACAAAGATAGCATATGCCACTTTTGCATAGATTATAAAGCTTTTAATCAAGCTACAATAAAAAGATAAATTTCCTATTTTGACCATTGATGAGCTATTGATGAGAACATACATTACACAATTATTCATTTATCAAAGTTAAATTATACTTAATTAGTGAAATTTATGTGTAATGTGAAATAATTGTATTTGCATAGTAGTCCGGATCAAGTTAAAGTGACCTAGATCAGTGCAAAGTCCCTTAATCTTGTCTTTATGTAGGTTAGCACAATAGGTCCAGACTTGTTGCAAGGAGTCTGAACTTGTTATGAAAGTTGATTTGTTATGATTTTACTTGCCGTTGGAGTGCATTTAATGTAAGTATTCTCTTTAGGAGTTTCGAACCCACAACCATATTATTAAGGAACTTATAAATAGAGCATCTTAGGTGGATTATATTAGGTTGTTGACCACATTAACTTAATATTAAAGGTTTGTTTGGTTCATCCTATTATGGTTATTTTGATGTCTTATTTTTATTATTGTCAACCAGACTATTTATTAAGAAACAGACACAAATGAAAAACACATATTTTTACTTATAGTCATATCAGCCATACCATATTCAAAGCAGATGCAAATAAAATACAATTGTAGCTCAAGTATATATAAGACAAATAAAAATCAAACAATTTAAACAGACCTTAATCACCTGTAACACTATCTCTATGACTTTGTCATTGCACTCTATTTTGCTATAAAAATGTTGAGTAGTTCCTTTGCCTTTTTGTTTGTAAACACTTTGTAAGGAACTACTTTAGAGTGAATTTTGTGAGAATTTTAGAGTATTGCATTGTGCCTAGAGTTATAGGATATTTATTTTAAGGGTAAATTATATCGGAAGGACTTAACATTTAGAGATAATTTTATTTGAGGTCCTAATATTTCCAGTGATTCAAAAAATGTCTCAACATTTAGAAAAGTGAGTCAATTGAGATCCGAATATTTTAGAGTGATTCAAAAAGAGGTCCTAACGTTTAAAAAAGTAAATTGATTGAGATTTTTATTGACACATATCATTAGAGAAATATTTGATTAAAACTTAGAAAACGCTTCTTCTAATATATCAATTGACATGTATCAATAGAAGAAATATTGAATTAAAACTCATAAGACACTTTTTCAAATATTGAGACTTTTTTTGAACTTTTCAAAACCTTAGAATCTTAAGTAAACTTATCCCTAAACATTGGGACCTTCTAGTGTAATTTACCCTTTATTTTAAAGGCACAACTCTTGTAAATTGTTGTGTTCTTGTGTTTGTATTGCGTACAACACCTTAGGAGTATTTTATTTATTTGCGACAAGTAAAATGTGTGAAGTCCTCCATTAAGAGAGGTATTTGTATAGACCATGCCATAGAGACTAGGGAGCAAATCAAACTCCACATTAAAAGCCTGTGATACATTCTTTATCCCTTCTTTCTATAATTATTGTTATTTACTTTACATTGTTTATACCTTCTTAAATCCATTGAATTGCATTATTTAGGCACTAAATTTACAAGAAAGAAAAATTAGTTATAGAACACAATTTACCCTTTATTGTGTTTTATCCTAGGTGTTACATAGGTTTTTCAATTTGTATAAGAGCAAAGCTCTAGTTTAAAGTGCTCAATCGTATATAGAGAAAATGGCCATAGCTAGTAACAGTTTAAGATTTTTAGAGGGTCAGGCTATAAATAGGTCACCAATCTTAACCTATAGTGATTATGCTTATTGGAACTATAGAATGAAAATTTTCTTAAAAGCTCAAAATTATTCCTTATGGAATATAGTGGAGAATGGCCCCATAATTATAGAAGAAAGATTAGAGTAATTATACAAAGGCTGAAAAAGAAAAAGTTCAATTAAATGGAATTGCCTATCAATATTTTGTATTGTGATTTAAATGAAAATGACTTTTGTAGAATTTACACATGTAAATCCGCTAAGAAAATACATTATAATTTAGAAAGTACATATTAAGGAGCAAATAGAGTTAGAGATGCTAAAATAAGCTTGCTTCATGGAGAATTTAAAATTTTTTAAATGAAATCAAATGAGTCAATTGACAAAATGCATGCTACATTCATAAATATCTTGAATCAATTGACTACTCTTTGCAAAACTTTCACTAATATTGAGATAAATTTTGAACTCCCTAGGTCCTTGCTCAGAGAATGGGAAGCTAAGAGGAACACTGTAGAAAAAGCTCATGATTTGAGCAAATTATCAAAGGAGCAACTCCTTAGCATGAAACAACCTCGCCCTTAGGGTGCTAAAGGGCATGGTTTTTTACCACACACATCGCCTCCAAGCAATATGTGCAAGGCATTCCATTGTTGAGTGGGTTTCTATTTAAGTTTTAGCTTGAGAAATCCTTATTAATTTTTATAAAAGAAGTTCGATGGAGTGTCGTCTGTTTTCCATGGTTTAGGTTTATCAAAACCTGTGAATTTTTAAGCCATTGGAGGAACGAGCCTCCAATATCAATTTACAAATATCACCCTTAGGGCCCATCAAATAGGTATGATTTAACCGCAAAACTTTTGGACTTAAAGGTCCATGTTAAATCGAACAAATGTCCTTGATTATTACTTGATTACAATTATCTAAATTATAAAACATGATTACAATAAAACTTTTATATGAAAAGGGCTCATAAAACCCATGTCTCCTACATTACGAATTAACCAAGTCATCCGGCATAGCACTCATCCCTATCGTACCACCAACGAAACCTGGAATATTAAAGAATGAGTTGCGAAGCCTAGTATACAGTAATACAAGCACACACTGCATGTAATGCATACTTAGGCTAATGCAATAAGCACGATTTAAGTCTAATTAGATTTAAGTCATCAGCCAAGTATTCTTAGCGTCCCAAAAATACAAACACACACAAGAGTACTGATGACTCTCACCAAACAAATGGGGTAAGGTTCCTTCAGTGGATCATGCACCAAAGAGGGGATTTTGATAAATTCCCAGTACTTACTGGAAAGAAAAGAAAGAAATAGTCTCGTACGGCTCAATCCCTCACAAACAGCCATCAATGATCACGGTCTATTGCAACGCTTTATACAAGAGCCTATACCTCCACATAACTCTGTTGCAACTTCTCTCCAGCTCCTAATTGATCGTCGGATTTTGGAATCTCCCCTATCGACTACCTACTTGTCCTTACCATGCACTTCGTGGGGGCCTAAGTGCCTACTACTACCACATCATCTTGGAATTGCGATAAGACTCGCAACCCAGTCCGAGGGTGCCACTCCTGGAGTAAGAAGCCAAGCAGCAACCAACACTCAATTAAGCTGATTTTAAATTCTTAGTCCTATTATTAAAACTATTCTAACAAGCAACACACAATTACTGCATACCTATAGGTTAACTCGAGATTGTTATTCGTTTCCAAGCCAAAATCTAATAACTGTTCATTTTTGAAATTATAATCAGTTTATGATTAACTATATCTAACCCCTTTACTTTGTTTACTGCATTTAGGTTGCATTGACTTAATCTTAACCAAGTTAATTAGACTTAATCATTTAGTTCAATTGCTAAGTGAAGTTGATTGAACTTAATCAATCTAATTCATTTTAGCTCATTCAAGTTCAGTAAGCCAAGTTGAACTTAGATTATTAACTAAGTTCATTTTATATCTAACTCTATATTTAACAAAATTATTTATTAAATTTATAAATCCACTAATACTTATGCTTAATTATATCATTTAACTAATACAACACATTAACTATCCTTTTTCCATTTTATTTTAGCTTAAAAAGATTTATTTTATACTTAACTACTAAAACAAGTTTTTAACTTTATTTGTTTATATCACTGCTTGAAACAAAAGAAATCTAGGCCTTGATACTTTTATAATTTCTAAAAACTTTAAACATAAAAGCTGTAGATCTCTTTTTAGGCTTTCCGTAGCCTCTTAAATCACCTTAATCCGAGTTCGAACGAAAAAGTTAGGATCAATTTACAAAATAGTGTCGTGAGTAGAGAGTAACATAGGGGAAGCACGGCCGGATATATACCATCGTGTTTCTCGGCGAATGTTTTCATGGTGAAACGCAGTGAGAAGCATGGTGGGAAACTTGCCCTCATGTTTCTATCGTGTTTTTCTACATTTTGTGAATTTCCCTTGTGTTTTGGTCTGAGAGAAACATGGTGGGAAACACGAGGCCGTGTTTTCTCGTGCTATCCTATTTTTCACTATTTCTTCGCGTTTTAGAGGATAGTTAGAAACATGGTAGGAAACATCGTGTTGTGTTTCTAGTGTGCTCTTTTAGGTTTGTGTTTTTACATTTTAAACTTCATTTTTTTCATCAAAATGAGTTTTTAAACCAATCATAAGGTAATCAAATAGTACCAGATGTTCGTATATATACCTAAACTCAACTATGTTCAAGTTCCATGTGCTAAAGCATAATAAATTCAAGATTAAAGCTCAAATCATCTATGTTAATAGTCTACTAAGATTATCATGGTTTCATTGAAATTTTCCAAATGTTTCTAGTGAAATTCTTTACTTAGCTTACTTCAGCATCCATAACACTACTTTATACTCATTCCATAATCTTATCCATAAATTTCAACACTTAGCAACAATTATTTCTCCTCAAAGTTAGTCTATAGAAGATTTCAAATTTAAAGCATGTTTATCTTCCTCTTTATTACTTCCGGACATGTCTCATTTCCTCATTAACACAAGTTCACCTCAACAAAGGTTGAGTTTTGGGTTTTTACCTTATTGTAGCAGCTATAGGGTGATTCTACAAATCTAAAACACTTGAAAAACTGGTTTTCTTACTTCCTTCACTTCCCACCAACATTTCTATATCATAATCTACATCTAAAACACCTTAAACATTGCTTTTTGACACTTGAAATCAGCACACTCACCTTGTTCAACTGGAAAAGATAATTCTAGTCTCAAAACCACTCTAACACCCAATTTCTCGCTGCCCATGTCATGAACCAATATACCCAAGCCAGTTTTCATGCTTAAAACACTAAAGTACTCACATTTAGATGTCTTAAAATTTAATACTTACCTTGACACGAATTTTATTGGGATGATGGGTCTCCTTCCTCTTCTATCACTACTTCATCCTCTCCATTTTCGTCATGTAAAGACACCACATAAGCTTATTAGTGCTACACTTTTGCTAATCATGTTCATTTAACATAAGAAGGAGCTAGGGTTTTAGAGAACTTTACCTTAGGTTTTGAGAGAGCTTCATGAAAGGGGAAGAGGTAGAAAAAGAGAAAAGGAATATTTATATGCGAGAGAAAGAGAAAAATTAGGGTTTTAGATAAGGGAAAACGGTCTCCTTTTAGGGTTTTTGCGACATGGCATGACCCGATGTGTCTAATCTCACATATACAAGATCTTTAGCTCGTTTTAAACAGTTTAGGGCTTTTAATTAATCTTGGGCTAACAATGATTTAATATATCATCTAAATCGAATTTATTTAAAACTTTAAATTTTAATACTCGTAAGTTCTCAAACAAAGGTAAAATCGAGATTTTGCAAAACTAAATCTTCTAACAACATTGTTTTGATTTTTTTCTTACAAAACTTTTCATTTAAAGGAATGCTATGAAATTATAATTTAATTTATCTCGATATTTGAATCACTTTTGAATTTTCAAAATTTTTGTTTTCAATTTGTAACTAATTTGGTAATTTTGAAAAATTTAGCAATTTAAATCTGTTCATAAATCCAATTGGATTCCATTGACTTTATTTAATTTTTTATTTTTGATGACTGGTGTTTGGATCATTTCATCCTTCCTCCCCCTTAAATAAAATTTCGACCACAAAATTTTTACCTGGTGATTGAATGATTGATTTCTTTATGTTTGATGCTTAAGGCTTCCTCTATTTGAAGGTGATTGAGTTCCGTAGCGTGCGTACGTTGAGCCTTGAATTTTCTTCTTTTCGCTCATTTGTTTATTATCGTTCAATATTGTTTTGATATTATGACGTAGAAGATAGGATTTGCATTTCTATCATGTTGCATCTTATCTCTTGCCCATTATTGTCATATGTTCTTTGTACATTTAAACATTATAGTTACCATCCTTGATTTTATAGGATTGATGCTTCATATGACTTAGTATGTACATCCACAAGAATGATTTGGCAAATCTTGAATCTCCACTGACTCGGACTCACATAACATGACCAAGGAGTTGAATTTACTAGATATGATCATCGACACGACTGATGACTTGATACAACGTACTCAAAACCGACAAGACACAAGATCGGACATGCCTTTAAGCTAATGTGGCATAACAACATAACTCAACACATACATGAGTCACATAGATTTGCCATTCCATTCTATCTGTATATGCATACAATTGAGCATATGGAATGCGCCATTCCGGTAATCTTTTAATTGTCAATAGCATTCAATTATAAGTTTCTTGCTAGTCTAATTTTTTGGTTATTTATAATTTGTCAACATGTCATCATCGAATAATAATCTATCATTGGTGGTATTACAAGGTTCCTTTTCATAACAATTTCTCATTGACTTCAATTCAATTATGGTATATCATTTTTTTATGGCTATGTTATCAGCTGCATATTAAAGATATTTGTTTAGTTCACAAAGCTTTCAGTCATCTTTAGTATTTGACTTTAATATTTTAGTTTTCGTGATGCATTGAAATTTTTGCAAATGCACCAAATGTCTTGGCTGACTTATGAGTTCAGTAATAACTACTAAAGATTGGATGTTGTCTTACTTTATTCTAGGCTTATCAATCGTTCTCCATCCGAGGTTAAGGGCTAGTTTACTTTATTATTAATTATTAGGAGTGAGGTATGATGGATTGATGGAACCATCTATAAAAATACACTATGTCCAACAAATGAATACTTAGCTCCTAACCATCTTTAACTTCGTCATCACTATATTGGAACCATTATGGTTCCATCCCCCGAAGTCCCCTTTTGATATCGCTTAACATCTCTCATTCTCTCTACCTATCACCTCAAATTATTATTCATTCATGATCGGAATTTATACACCAATATGATTGTTTTAATTGATTCTTAGGACAACTTTTGTTTTAATCTTGACAAATTATCACACTTAATGCTCATCTTATCTACACCTGATTCAATTTCATTTTGATATCCAACTAGCCCAATAGGTCATTAATTTCGTGAGAAGGTAAATTTTTTCTTTAATGGCGACTTAATCTAGATCCTAAAGTTAATTATACAGCTTCATGTTCATACCTTACTATTCCACCAAAGTTAAGGAATAGCCTAAGATGGCATATAGGTCATTTCTTATGTACCTTTCAGTTTGAGTAATTAACTCATTATCTCATTAAAAAACTACAATACTATGCTCTCATAGCCAATCTTCATGTGATACTTACCAACCAACTTAGTATGATAAAGACTTGTTTTAGCTTTTCTAACCATAATCCTTAATTGCACTTTGCACTCCTAAATTCATCTAGTAAACAATTAGTCATTCAAGGCTCTTCAAAACATTTCATTGAGATTTCCTAAGTTACATAAACACTTCACATAGACAAAAGAACCACGTCTTAATTAACATTCTTCAAATAGGCAATTACTTGTATATCCAAACTCTACCCAATCCTTAGTTAGGAAGTCACTTCTATTTCACTTAAATTAATTCCTATTGTAGGCAACGACAGTTATGATATCTTCATGAATTCATTTAAACTAATCACCACAACAAGCAAGCACAATTTATCACTCCTCCTGCATCTAAAGCATATCATTTAGCCAAAGTTTCATTCACTAGATTTTACTCCCATTCACCTTGATAACTAAAATAATTCGTTTATTAGCTTCTCTAAAGTCTTAATCCATAATAGTTAGAATCCACATATATGAATTACCCCATATCACCCTTTATATATATCGTCACTTACATAATATCATTTGAGCATCATTTATAATGACAGATCTTACTACTCTCAAGATCATATTTTGTCAATATCTCATCATAACATATTTAGAGGAAGCATCAATTCCAAAGGAGGACCACTTTTATGCTATTCCAATCATTCTATCTCATAATCTATAAACGACCAATCATTTGAATATAATAACCACCCATAAACTAAAACTTAGTCTAGATTCATCACATAACTAACATGCTCAAGTTTAAAGTTCTAAAATAATTTCAGCATCCTCTTCATAAAATCCATCACATTCACTTTTGGGATTTCATATGTCTACCATCTTGAACTCATTACTTCCTTATCTCCTTTATCATGTTAACCAGTAAGTTATCAATATACTTAAAATATTTCAAACTAAGTCTGGTTTCTAGTTCCATATTTTAAGAAATAATAAAGTACAGAAGATAAATGAATAAACATTTAGTCAAGTCTTTATTTAATTAGTCCACATCCAATTCATGGTTTTCAATTTAAGCTGGCACATCAAGCAACATAATCAAACCAAAGTGTCCTATCCCGCTTTCATCACTCACCGTCCTAAGTATCACACCCTAACCAATTTCAACCTATAGCTCTCATACCAATTGAAACGATGGTGTTAAAGGGCGTGGTTGTTTTGCCGTGCACATCGCCTCTAAGCAATATGTGTAAGGCATTCCGTTATTGAGTGGGTTTTTATTTGAATTTTAGCTTGAGAAATTGTTATTAATTTTGATAAAAGAAGTCTGATAGAATGCCATTTGTTTTTCCATGGTTCGGGTTTATCAAAACCTATGAATTTTTAAGCCATTGGAGGAAAGAGCCTCCAATATCAATTTACAAATATCACCCTTAGGGCCCATCAAATAGGTATGACTTAACAGCAAAACTTTTGGACTTAAAGGTCCATGTTAAATAGAACAAAAGTCCTTGATTATTACTTGATTACAATTATCCAAATTATAAAACATGATTACAATAAAACTTTTATACGAAAAGGGATCATAAAACCCATGTCTCGTACATTACGAATTAACCAAGTCATCCGGCATGGCACTCATCCCTATCTTACCACCAATGAAACCTGGAATATTAAAGAATGAGCTGCGAAGCCCAGTACATAGTAATACAAGCACATACTGTATGTAATGCATACTTGGGCTAATGCAACAAGCACGATTTAAGTTTAATTAGATTTAAGTCATCAGCTAAGTATTTCTAGCATCCCAGAAATACAAACATGCACAAAAGCATTCATGGCTCTGACCAAACAAATGGGGTAGGGTTCCTTTAGTGGATCATGCACCGAAGAGGGAGGTTTGATAATTCCCTAGTACTTACTGGAAAGAAAAGAAACAAAAAATTTTGTACGGCCCAATCCTTCAAAGACAACAATTAATGAGCATAGTCCATTGCAACACTTTATGCAGGAGCCTATACCCTCACATAACTCCATTGCAACTTCTCTCCAGCTCTTAATTGATCGTCGGATTTCGGAATCTCTCCTATCGACTACCCGCTTATCCTTACTATGCACTCCATGGGGGCCCAAGCGCCTACTACTACCACATCATCCTAGAATTGCGATCAGACTCGCAACCTAGTTCGAGGGTGCCACTCCTGGAGTAAGCAGTAAAGCAGCAACCAATACTCAATTAAGTTGAGTTTAAATTCTTAGTCCGGTTATTAAAAATTATTCTAACAAACAACATGCAATTACTACATACCTGTAGGTCTTCTTGAGCTCATTATCCGTTTCCAAGCTGAAATCCAATAACTGTTCATTTTTGAAATTATAATCAGTTTATGATTAACTATCTCCAACCCATTTATTTTGTTTACTGCATTTAGGTTGCATTGACTTAGTCTTAACCAAGTTAATTGGACTTAATCATTTAGTTTAATTACTAAGTGAAGTTGATTAAACATAATCAGTCTAATTCATTTTAGCTTATTTAAGTTTAGTAAGCCAAGTTGAACTTAGATTATTAACTAAGTTCATTTTATATCTAACTCTATATTTAATCAAATTATTTATTAAATTTATAAATGCATTAATACTTATGCTTAATTTTATCATTCAACTAATACAACACATTAACTATCCTTTATCCATTTTATTTTAGCTCAAAAAGATTTATTTTATACTTAACTACATAGTTTTCAACTTTATTTGTTTATATAATAGCTTGAAACAAACGAAATCTAGGCCTTTACACTTTTAGAATTTCTAAAAACTTAAAACATAAAAGTTGTGGATATCTTTTTAAGCTTTTTGTAGGCTCTTGAATCACCTCAATCCGAGTTTTGAAAAAAAAGTTATGATCAATTTATGAAATAGTGTCGCAAGTAGAGAGTAACACGAGGGAAGCACGACTGGATGTATGCCACCGTGTTTGACAATGAATTTTTTCATTATGGAACACAGTGAGAAGCACAGTGGGAAACATGCCCTTGCGTTTCTGCGGTGTTTTTCTATATTTTGTTAATTTCCTTTGTGTTTTGGTTCAAGAAACTCGGTGGGAAACACAACGCGATGTTTCCCTCGTGCTATCCTATTTTTCACTATTTCCTCGCATTTTAGAGGTTAGTTAGAAACACGGTGGGAAACATGGTGTTATGTTTCCATCGCGCTCTTCTGGGTTTATGTTTTTACATTTTAAACTTCGTTTTCTTCATCAAAACAAGTTATTATACCAATCCTATGGTGATCTAATGATACTAGATGTTCATATATATGCCTAAACTCAACCATGGGCTAAAGCGTAATAAATTCAAGATCAAAGCTCAAATCATCTATGTTGACAACAACTACTAAGATTATCATGGTTTCATCGAAATTTTCCAAACAATTCTAGTGAAATTCTTTACTTAGCTTACTCATAGCACTATTTTCTACTCATTTCATAATCTTGTCCATAATTTTCAACACATAATAACAATTATTTCTCCTCAAAGTTAGTCTATAGCAAATTTCAAATTTAAAACATGTTTATCTTCCTCTTTATTACTTCCAGACATGTCTCATTTCCTCACTATCACAAGTTCACCTCAACAAATGTCGAGTTTTGGGTTTTTATCTTGTTGCAGCAGCTGTAGGGTGATTCTCTAAATCTAAAACACTAGTAAAACTGATTTGCTTGCTTCCTTCACTTCCTACCAACATCCACATATCAGAATCTACATCCAAAACACCTTAAACATTGGTTTTTGACAATTGAAATCAACACACTCACTTTGTTTCAACTGGAAAAGACGATTCTTGTCTCAAAATCACTCCAACACCTAGTTTCTTGTAACCCATGTCATGAAGCAACATACTCAAGTGAGTTTTTATGCTTAAAACACTAAAATACTCACATTTTGATGTTTTAAAATTTCATGGTTACTTTGACACGAATTTTGTTGGAATAGTGAGTCTCCTTCCTCTTCCATCATTATCATTCTCTCCATTTTCCTCATGTAAAGACACCACATAAGCTAATTAGTGCTACACTTTTGCTAATCCTATTCATTTGACACTAAGAAGGAGCTAGGGTTTTAGAGAACTTTACCTTAGGTTTTGAGAGGGCTTCATAAAAAGGGGAGAGGCTGAAAAAGAGAAAAGGAATATTTATACGCGAGAGGAAGGGCAGAATTAGGGTTTTAGACAAAGGAAAACGGTCTCTTTTTAGGGTTTTTGCCACATGGCATAATCCGATGTGTCTAATCTCACATATGCAAGATCCTTAGCTCATTTTAAACAATTTGGGGCTTTTAATTAATCTCTTGGGCTAAAAATGATTTAATATATCATTCAAATCAAATTTATTTAAAATTTAAAATTTGTAAATACTCGTAAGTTCCTGAACAAAGGTAAAATAGAGATTTTGCAAAACTAAAACTTCTAATGACATTGTTTCGATTTTTTTCTTACAAAATTTTTCATTTAAAGGAATGCTATGGAATTATAATTTAATTTATCTTGATATTTGAATCGCTTTTGAAATTTCAAAATTTTTGTTTTCGGTTTAGAACTAATTTTGTAATTTTGAAAAGTTTAGCAATTTAAATCTGTACATAAATCCAATTGGATTCCATTGATCTTATTTAATGTTTGATTTCTGATGATTGGTGTTTGGATCGTTTGACAGCATCCTCAAGATGCATAAGATGAACAAAAGGCAAAGAAAAGAATCAAATAAAAAAGAGATAGCCCTTAAAGCATCTTGCTTAAATTCTAATAAGATGAACATGGAGAAGAAGATGATGAAGAATTTAAAGAAATAGTGATGAAATTTGCAAAATTCTTATAGTTCAACAAAGCTTGAAAAAGGAGTAAGAATGATGCACATCAACTCAAAGAAGGAGAAGAACAAAGTAGTTACATTCTTTAAGTGCAATAAGTTGGGCCATATCTAGGGGTGTGCCAAAAAAAAAAAAAAAGAAACCAATAAAATAGACAAATCGAACCAAAATCGGAAAAACAATTCGCAAAATATGGTTAATTGATTCATTAGTTTCAATTTAGGATTATAGTTTTTATCCTTTTTTTTTCCGATTTGTAACCATAAAAACTTATGGTTAATTGTTAACCATTTCAATATTTATATATATTTATATATATATATAACTTACATATATATATATATATAATGGTATAGATTACCCTTGTCATGTGCTATATGTTGAGATATATCTTTAAAAATCTCGAATAATTGAGCATCTTTCAACATAGTGGCCTTCCTAAGTTGTATTAAATTATATCAATTTTGGATTGAATTGCATCTCATTCAATGCATACCAAATATACTTGCTGAATATCTCCTCTATGCTGAAACTTATCCAGATAGAATATGAGCAGTTATTATCAATGCTAAGCATGAACTAATAAATGTGCTAGCCTCATAAGCTTGTATAACAACTTTAATTTGTTGAAACTATGATAAAAGTTTTCTCTAATTAAACTATCGCAAAGTTTAAATTGAATAAGATCATAACAAAAGAGATTAGGTACACACACCTTCTTCATAAGCCCTTCCAGGGTTGTTGGTTGTAGCTCATTTTTCCCTTTTTGGAATAGCTCGTTAAATGATTAAAAACTGAAAATTAAAAAAATTAACCAAAAATAAGGTTTAACCGTTAAGGCAGTTAACCGTTTATAATAAATCGGCTAATGATCGGAATATTAAAAACTGATCATTACGGTTAGGATAAAGAAATAGAATGACAAATTAGTTAACTAAATCATAAACACCCCTAGCCATATCTAATAATATTGCCCTAACAACAAGAAGCCTAGTAAAGATGCAAAGAGAAAAAGCTATGGTTGCCACTTGGAGCGATGGAGACTCTAGTGATGAAGAAGATATGATCTTCATGGCATTATATGATCATATATGCTCTAGTTTCTCCAATATTTGTCATGCTGAATTAAGTGAAATGTATAATAATTTTTGGAATGAATTAATTAAAATGTGAAAAAGGAATAACATGCTTAAGTCTATGATGAAGAAAGTAAGAGATGAACTTAATGATTTTAGAAATGAGTATGATTAGCAAAAAAAAAATTGAATATGAGAAATTATGTGAAGAAATTGAATACTTGATATTGAAGAATAATAAGTTGAATAATAAAAATGATAAATTGTGCAAATCTAATGAGCAGGTGAAACTTATCTAGATTTTATTGATATTGAAAATAAAACCTTGAAATGTGATGATAAGGTTGATGTTTGTGCAAATGCTTGCAATGAGAAACTTGTAAAAGGGCTAAAGAAACTAAAAGCTGAAAATGAAAATTTTGAAAACTAACTTAAATGAATCAAATGCAATCATAGTCAAATTTACCAAAGGTGAAAAACATTTAAATACACTTCTCAAAATACAAAAAGGTGCTTCAAATAAATTTAAAATTGGTTATGATGAGAACAATGACCGCAAGTCTCATTAGACTAAGGTGATAGTATATTAAACTTGTTTAAAAGGATGACATGACATGTTAGTGCTTTCAGGAGATTTTGTGCTTTCCTAGAGTGATTTTTCAATCTTTGATTGATCATATATTACACAAATTTGCAATATGATGAAATATGTGTTTTTAGCATAACCTTACATGTTTGAAATAAAAATATGAACTTACTTGAACTTTAAAACTTGAGCATGCATGCATTTGAAATTAAGTTTACTCATGTTATGGTTAGTTCATGCATGTTTTGTGTCTTTTTCCCTTCATATGACATGAAGCGTGTTCGTCTTTTTGATCAGTCCATAGGAGAAAAAATGTTGGATGCAAAATTAACATGTATTTATATATGTGGTTATTTTTTGTTTATTAAGTGTAATTTATATTCCCTCAAGTTGAAAATCATATTTTGAACTTATTTGCTATTTTTTTTACTTAAACACGGATACTTAACTAAGGGTGAATTAATTGTCCAATGGTTGTTCTGATTAACTCACAATAAAAATAGGAGTATTCTGAAAAACAGACTTAATTAACTCCATAAATTTAAAAATAAAGAAAAGAAGACGCTTAATAGATGCTATAGCCATTGAAATCCCTTTTTTCTGGCTCTATCATGTCTCTACTGTTGGTGCTTTTTGTATTAGATATCAAAATCTGATTATCCTCGTAAATTATGTGTTATCGAGAAGTTCGGTTTACGGGAATAGGTTCTAGGATTGAGAAAAAAAAAATCACAATTCCAATTTTCGTCCAATTTTCTACATTCTAAAATGTTTTTAAAAATTTAAATGGAGATATTTTGGTACCGATGATTTCAGCTTTTAAGGGATTATTGATTCCTTTACAACTTCGTTATTTAAAATTTACAGGACTAATCCTTTAATATATAATGTATATTTATTTTATTTATAAATCAAGGGTATGTTAAATATTGAATAAATGATCACTACATGAAAGGAATCAAGATTCTATAGACGACATACGAATGGATTCATCGCATCTACTTCTTTCTATCCCTAATGTCGTGTGTGTGAAAATTTCCTAATTAATGTTGGTGTTGATGCCGTGTTGGATTTGCTTAGGCTAGACAGTGGGCGTAAATTGCTGCTTGCTCTGGAAATGGGCCTCCTTTGACTTTTTGGATTTGGGCTGGACATGAACGAATTGACTTCTCTTGGCTTTCATGGACATGGTTCCTTATTATTCGACGTTGGACGAGCTTTCATTTTTCAATCTGCATTCCAGAAGTGGTTTTCCTTTTTGAACTTACTTACTTGGACGTGAAAATTGTAGGCATCTCTTGCATTTGCATGGACATGCATGAATTTTTCTCAATTTTTATTTCCGGAGGTTGCATTTTTTATTGAGTAAACTACACAAAGGAAAGTTACAACATTTGAGATGAATTCATTTGAGATCATAACCTTTAAAGTTAAATTCACTTGAGGTCATAACGTTTCAAGTGGTTCATTTGAAGATATAACAGTAGTACAATAGGTCAATTAAGGTTACTATTGACATTTGTTATTACAACATGATAGATTTTTGAGTTTTAATTAATTCAATTTTTCTCTTGTTGACACATATCGATTGACCCACTATTCTAAATGTTGTGACCTCAAATAAATTTATCCACAAACATTGTGACATTCTAGTATAATTTACTCATTTTCTTTTTTTTTTCCTCAAAAAACAAGAGTAGGGTAGGGACTTTCACGGCCCTACTGACATTCCATTTAGTCATTAATTTGACTATTAATATATATATATATATAATAAGTAATGTATATATATATATATATATGAATTTCAATGGTAAAATCATGATAACGTATAAATTTGATTAATTAAATAATTGACAGGACCAGTCTAGTTAAAAAAAATGAAGAGAACATAGACTATGGAGGCCCACATATGGCAAATACCATATAAATGCTCTCCATTGCCAACCATTTAATAGCTGACAACCGTCTTTACTCATTTTAATTAACTCTACTTCAGCTTAAGCGTTTATTTGTCTATTTTTTTTCCAGTGACAATTCACTTAATTTTTGGGGGGTTTTTCTTTTTCCTTTTATTTATTCATTCTTTCACTTGAACCATTTAATTATAATTATGTGAGTATATGTGTTAAGTAGATGCACATTCATGTTACGTGTACAAATATAAATATTTTGAAATAGTGATAGACACTTAATTTGCCAAATTAGTAAATTATAAAAACATTACATTAGAGGTGTCAACTGTCAATGCATCCTATTTGTGCACCATTTTTATAACATCCATATTTTATTTGTACTATTATATAGCTTTATCTTCTATTTGAATTTTCATATGAGTTTCCATCCTTAGTGTAATTTTTCCTCTATTATCGTAAATAATTTAGTTAGCTTTTAGGATTAGTAGCATCATCTTAAAAGTCAACATGCAACCATATATAATATCATTAAAATGCACCGGAAAATATAAGATTAAAGGTTGGTGAGTAGTATTATACTAAATTCGATTAATTTAAAGTTAGTAAGTCCAACGCATGCAGACACTCAATCGTTTTTCTATTTCTGTATTTTATTTTTCTATTCGCTTTTATGGAATCCAATCATATTGAAATCTCGTCTTCGGTAATCATTCATATGGTATATTGATTACTACAAAATAAAATATTTTCTCGGACAACGCAAGTTTGTAAAATTATTATATTTCCTGATCAAATGCACAACACTGACTCCGGATTTAATGCATAATGATTACAAGTCAAATCAACGATGCTCCTAGCAGGTAAGTGGGCTTTAATTATTTACAATAATGTCGATTATTAGAAGCGATAATCCCACTAAAAAGTTTCGAGCTTATTACAATGTTGTTTATCATGATTCAGATATGCTAGAGGATTAAAAATTAATAAATAAAATTAGATTGAACTAAAATTTGAATCACGATTGAACAAATCTACTACCAAAAAGATTGAACTAATCTACTACCAAAAAGCAATGAAGTCTAACTGAGTCGATGATCAGAATATGACAACACTAGTTTATTATATAAATGATGCATACACACGTACACACATAGACTAACGAACATTGCATCTTTATCATAATTTTAATAAATCACATATGAAATATATCTCTATTTAGTCACATCAAATAACTTTGAAATACCTTATTTTATAATGAGTTAATATCCCATTTGCTTCCTAAGTTTCTCCAAATGCACATAACTACCTGAATTATATAAAATAGTGATTTAATATATAATAAAAATTTTGTACTCATTAATACTACCTCAATTAATAGAATTGACTTCATTAGTTAATGGAGAAGCAGACATATATGTCAAGTAACTAATAAAAAAGAAAAAAAATAGTGATATATGTGATCACCAAGTTTACAATTTATAATCCTATTAATTATAGATCCACACAAGGTAGCGCATCTATTGTGTAATATGAAAATTAACTTAGATATCGTCTTAGGGATCTATATGCAGCTACTAATACTAACCTTTTACTGTTATCTAGTCGAATCTATCATAACTTATGTACTAATTCTACTCTAAAAACAGTTCCAATAGCCCTACTTCATGATGTGTTACTTTTCTTAAGATTAACCAATTTACAAACTATGTCCCTAGCTTTGATCCACCACAGCCCTTTTTATCCTTAAAATGTCAATTCAATTTAATAATTCTTTAGTTTTGAACTGTTGGAATATTTAGCTAAATTAATTATTCTCTTCAAGTCAATTAACTCCTAATCTTAATTGAAGAAGTGAGAATTTCTTCCTTCAATAATATCAAACTAGAACCACATAAAGCTCATGAACCCTAATTGAAGAAAATTAATCTTCAGAGGTAGAAAGTTAGAAAAACCCTATTTCTAGGCAAATTACACATCATATTTACTCATGAGAGATCTATTCCATTAATTGAAATCAAGTTTATGATGATTCAAGACTAAAACCATCATAAACAACCAAATAAAGCATGAAGTAAATTCAAGACAAATACTTTATTTAATCAAACAGCAAATCTATACATGAAGCTAGGGTTTCTCAGAACTTAGGACATAACAAAACTAGTTTTCCATGAAAAAGTTAACAACTATAATTATAAAAGGAAGAATTGGGAGAAATCATGACGATAGAACCGTTATAGTAATGTTATTTATGAATCCCAATGATGAACCAAAAATTTTCTCTTGAAAAGCTTCTCTAGATATGTCTTTTAGAGTTTTGGAATGGAATACAAATGGTTGGATGTGTACAATAACAAAAATAAAGCACTATTTATATTATGTCAACGTATAGGATCCCTACATGACCTGTGCACATGGGTTGTGTACACTAGAAGAAATGCAAAAGTCCCTACTCATTAATTGTACACAACCCTGATGTACACTACTCGTGTACTTGGGTCGTGTACCTTGAAAGTCCAATTTTTCCTTATGTTTTTTTTATCCAATTATTGTACACTAGTTGTGTATTCCTTGTAGTGTACTTTTGGCTTTGTAATAAAAGCTACAAACTTTATCAAATCTTTGCTCGTTCATCATCAATCCTTTGAAAAGCTCAATTACTCCTCATTTAGTCTTGAAATAAACAATTCATTCAATAAGTATCCTTTTCTTTAGTAGATTAATGGAATATCATATAAAATATGGTTAATAAGACAATTATTAAGGGTCTTTAGACATTTATCAAACTTCCCGACACTTAACCATTTTCTTGCCCTTAAGCAAATAACCAAGGACAATGAAAATGCATAATTAGATATACTCAAAATTTTCCATAAGTTTAAAGTTCACATAACATTCATTAATTATTTTATATTATAGCGACTCACTTTGTACCTATTACTCAAAGCTATCATGTAAATTTAATTAGCATACTAGAATAAAAATTCTAAGACTCATATAGGTAAGTAAAACTTCACCCTCATCATTTAATAGCAGATTCCAAAGTCATAAAGTAAACATAAAGTCAAACAATACAAAAGAGACCCAGTTACACTTCACCACCCTTTAATAAGTTTATAAATTCTTTAACCACTTCTCTAAGCATAACAATCTAGAGAGAAAGTAATTTGCATTCATTTTTCCCCTGGATTTTCTTCTATTGTCTAAATCTCTTAAATTCATTATTTCTTTTTATTTTATTTTATTTTTTTAAAGCCTTCAGACAAGGCAATTTTGGCCTCCATCTTTACTTTTTCTTTAGACAGGTTTTTGCTCGTTTCTTTTCAGTTCATTTATCATTTTTTTTTCAAGTAAATAAGAGGTTGGTATAGTCAATAGCGGGGTCAGACTTTGTTTTTTTGAGGGACCAAAGCTCGCTTATATTAACTCAACTCTTTATTGTTCAATTTAGTACATAACTTTTTTAAGATATTATTCTAAAAGAATCACCAAGTGATAAACACAATATGCCCTTTCACTAGAGATTAGATAGGCTTTCAAAGTTTTTGAAAAGAGAATATACAAGTCAACAAGGTTAGAAATATAATCTTTTAAATTTCAACTACAGACTTCAATCCACTTCTAGACTCTAGATTCTATTACTAAATAGCAAGCAAGATTACCCCACCTAGATTTCATCCTACAATTTTCGGCTAAGTATACTAATCACAAAAAAAGATACTATGTAAGTTGCATTTATCTTAATATGAATGCTAATTCTAAACAAGTTTTTGAGTATATTTTCAAGATTTATTTTACATATATTTATATATATTTTCAATTCATATTTAACTTTAAATCACATTTGCAAACTTGTAAGTGGGGAACTTTTGATCAAGTGTGAATTCACAATTTCACACTAATATGATCAATCAAGTGCATGAAAGACATATGCCATTGAAGACCTAATCATTCCCCTTCAAGGCTACCCCTTCCTTACACTTAATCATGAAATTGTCTACAATGTTTCCTAATTCAATTACAAAAAGGGAAAGAAGGAAAGAAAGGAATAAAATATAGGAAAAGGAAATGAGAACTTCCCCAATTTTTAGATTGATATCAGTTTTAGGGACAATCAATGTCAGAAAAGAAGGATTGCAGCATCATCATCAGAATTTTGTGAACCCTAAAAACAGTTTTGAAGTATTGCAACCTAAAAGAAAACAAAGAAAACTAAAAAGAAAAATTAAACTAGTCTAACATCTACCAGAAGCATTAGAACACAGCAGAAAACAGAGTTTTCCTAATAGGGGAACTCAATAGGTACAAACTAGGCAGTAATTAGTCTAAAAATAATCAGAAAAGAAATAAATAAAAAAAACATCAGTCTTCAAATAATATGAAGACATAATCATTTGTTCTCATCTTCCTCCTCAGAAGTGATGTCTTCTTCATCCTCCTCCTTGTCATCAGCTATTGCTTCCTCGTCGTCCTCCTCTATAGAGTTTTGTTCTTCCTATCCTTTATCCTCCTCTGCTTCTTCCAATTCAACTACCTCATTATCTAAGCTTGAAGTCTCATCAACAATGGGAGCTTTCCCCTTTCATCTTATTATAGATGGTTGCTCAATTTCCTCAAAAGTGGTCCTCTTTAGTGAAGACTCCTAAGTCGGGAGGTTCGTTAGAGGTGGAGAAAAACACCTAGCAATGGTTTGGAGAAAACCCTAAATTGCTGACCTAAATTTCTTCTTCTTCTTCTTGTCCATCCTGCTTCTTTACCTATCTTCCTTATTCCTCCTCTTCTCCTCTTTAAATTCCATCTTGAAAAGCTTCCAGTCTTGATTAAAGGAGGATGTATGTGAAGTAGAGACTCTTGTATGGTTAATAGGTTTATCTAACGGGCTCATGGAGGTCCTGGTGGGAGTAGCATACTGAGTAAAGGGACTATTTGTGAGCTTTTGAAGTCCCCGATATCTGAAAGGACCATCCAAAACTTCCTTGATGGGCACAAAATTTATACTAAGTAGGCTCTTAAAAAATATTCATCCTTGTAGTAGCTTAGTAATGTACCCTCCATAGAAAATACCCTTAATCTTAGTATTAGTAGCTTAGCAAATGATAAACAGAGCTAGCTCAATACCTACATTGATTTTATACTCGTACACAATGCTATAGATGTGAGCAAAGTTAGTTCAAAGTTGTGTGCCACTTCATTACTACTCTTGCGTGTTCCAATATTATGAGAGAGAATATGATGGATCACCTTTAAATGATCATTCTCCATAAGAGAAGCTTTTGACTTCGAGGGAAAGTACATCATTAGCTTACCATATATCAGCCTTAACTCTCATACCCTTCTCATTGTACTCTATGGTGGATAAAACCTATAGAGTAATGTCTCTATATGTTGAGGTGTCAATGGCAAAGAGCTTCTCCTAAGGTCCAATGGAGATCAATTCTCGAATCTCATTCTCTATCTTGTACTTAGCTAACACTTCCTAATCCACATACTTGTGGGCTCCCAAAGGTTTCCTTTCCAGTCTTTACATTCTAGTTTTGGCCCAAAGAGTATTGTAAGGTAATGGACTAGCTTTTCTTGATGATTCAAGTCAAAATACCTTCCTTTTCTTAGTTGGCACTACTGATGATGAAGCATGTTGGGCTGATGGATTTTTCTTGGTGGATTGCTTTGTCCTTTCCATAACTACAAAGGAGAATACAAGATGCAGGTCAGCCTATGGAGTAGAGGAGAGCTTACATGCATTTGAAAAAGTTCAAGGATGTCCATCAATCACTAGTGATACATTACAACACCATAACCAAGCACAACAACAAGGCATGAGTGAAGTGAGGTTATTTTATGAGTACACTACATATATACACGAGTCATGTACGCCGTAGTGTAGGTTAGGAAAAAAAAGAATTTAAATTCAACATGAGCGTGGCAATAATAACTAGCAATAGAGCTCGTGCTGAAGATCATAACAATAATCACAACACAATTAGAATACAAATTTTTGGCAAATTTTTTGGTTTTCCATAAAAAGCATGAAATCCTACATTTTCATTTGATACAAACTCTAGGTTCTTGATTTAAGATGTTCATGCAAGAAATTCCTTAAAATAACAAGTGAAATATGTTTTGAAGTGATCAAAATTGCACTTAAAACATAAAGCCCTAATTTCTATGTGAGTCGAAAAACTTCGTGAACCTTATGGTGATTTCCACTTCATGTGTAGCCATGCATGGTAGGTGTGTTATGAGTCATGGAACAATATGTGTACTACACTGCCATTGTAAACATCTAGAGACAATATGCATGTATGAATTACTTCTAACAGATGTTCATGCAAGAAATTCCTTAAAATAACAAGTGAAATATGTTTTGAAGTGATCAAAATTGCACTTAAAACATAAAGCCCTAATTTCTATGTGAGTCGAAAAACTTCGTGAAGCTTAGGGTGATTTCCACTTCATGTGTAGCCATGCATGGTAGGTGTGTTATGAGTCATGGAACAATATGTGTACTACACTGCCATTGTAAACATCTAGAGACAATATGCATGTATGAATTACTTCTAACAAGCAAACTCAAATCTACTCATCATCCTTTTGATTCGTTAATGCATGATTGATTTAGAGGAAGAAAAAGAATAATCCATAGGAAAGAAGAGAGGATCACATACCTGAGTGTTGATGATGATGCATGGATGAGCAAGTGGAAAGATTGTGTTTATTGTGGGTGTGATTGTGAATGGTTGCATGGAGAGGAAAGGAGTATCATGTATGTGAGGGACGAACAAATGAAGTGGTGAAAGAGAGGGTAGTATTAAGCATGTATTTATACACATGTGTACACTACTATTGTGTACGGGTTGTGTATATTTACTCGTGACTGCTTACGATGTGTAGTTCAATGATTGCCAACATACATGACTCATGTATGTTCACTCATGACTGGTCATAAAGTTTGCAAACCAAAAACAATGATACACACGACCTTTACATGAGTCATGTATCTTCATTAGTGACTTCATAGAATGTTTGTGATTTTGAAAACACTTGTACACGAGTTATATACACGGGTCATGTACTTCCAATCATGTATCCATGGAAGGCTTAAAAATTTGTACACTACTGAAGTACATGAGCCATGTACATAGGTAGTGTATCCTGAAAAAAATTCAAGTACAAAAAATTCCTTTGAAGTGTTGATTGTTGTGAAAATGCATGATAGGGTTTACTTACCATGGACACTTAGAAAGTGTATTTAGCCCTCAAATCTTTCTTGTAGACGCTCTTCCCTACGCTTAACTTGAAAGCATGGTTTCTCTCATGATGATGCTGTAAAATTTGCAGACACTAGGTGGAGTTAGGATAAAAAAGAATAAAGAAAAGATAACCACCTATCTATGTTAGACAGGGGCTGCCTCCCATGAAGCACTATTGTTTTACGTCGTTGGCTTGATGTTCTTCACAATTTTTAAAATTAAGGAGGTCAAACCAAGGGTTTTTGGAATTACAAATGTTCTTGTCAATTTTCTTGACTTACCTTTCCATGGTGAACACGTAATAGCCCTCAGTTAGGCTAAAATCATAGCATTATCTTTCTCTTCCTTTTGTGGAGTCCATGAATTGTGGGATATCTTTGCACTCTATTTCAAACGGTGACGTATATTAGATGGTTAAACATCATCACCTAAGTATTGGTTGTTGCTGTCACTCCTCGCTTGTTCACCTGCATCCGGGCTCCTCATCACTCTCTTTTTAGAACTTGTTGTCGACATCTTCACAGCCATTCCTCATCTCCAACTTTAAGTATTGACTTACCTTCTTCTACATCAATGAGTGCTCTAGTTGTAACAAGGAATGGTCTGCCAAGAATCAAAGGCACATCCTTGTCTTCATCCATGTTTAAGACTATGAAGTTCGTGGGGTATATGAAATTTCTAACCTTTACCAGAACATTTTCAATAATCCCCTTAGGGATCTTTACAGAGCGATCGGCAAGTTGTAGACTTATGTGAGTAGGCGAGGGTTCATTTAGGCCTAGTTTCTTGAAAAAAGAGTATGACATAAAATTGATATTTACCCCTAAATCAGCTAAAGCCATATCTACATATAGTTTTCCTACAACAAATGGGATGGTGAAGCTCTTAGGATCCTTTAACTTTGAAGATAATTTATTCTGAATGATTGAGGAGTAGTTTGCTCCCACTTCGATTGTAGATACATCCTCTAGCTTCCTCTTGTTAGATAAAAGTTCATTAAGGAACTTTACATACTTAGGCATTTGAGAGAGTGCTTCAACAAATGGTATATTTATGTGGAGATATTTAAATAGGTCTAGAATTTTATCAAACTGCTCCTTATCCTTACTCTGGTGGAGATGAGTAGGATATGGTATCTTACTCACATACTCTCTTACTGTTGGAGGTTACCTCTTTTTTGGTTCCTTCCTCTCAGGTTCTACCTTCTCCTTCTCAAAAGACTGACTATCTTCTTGCTCTTGCATAAGCTCCTTTTCAATCTATAACTCGTTCCACTTCTCAAAGATATGACATTCACTTGTTCCTTTAGGTTTTGCTCAGTATTATTGGGAAGTGAGTCTGAGTGTCACTTAGAAAGCATTTTAGCAAATTGGTTAATTTGTTTTTTTAGGTTATGAATGGATGCTTCTTGATTCCAATGATGTACATGAAAGCTTTGGGTAAATTGTGTCAACAAGTCCTCTAGATTGGACTTCTTTTCTTGCTAAAGAGGTGGATTGGAAGGTTGTGGCATCTATTAATATGGTAGCAACTATAGCTTCTAAAACCCAGGAAGGAAAATTTTATCTCTATGTGTTCTGATTTCCCTAGTAGAAACTAAGATGATTTCTTCAACCTAGATTATATGAGTTGCTATATGGATTATTCTGCTGCTTGTTACCCAAGTAATCTACTTGCTTAGCCTACTCTTAGTAGAAACCATTGCCATTAGGCTCTTCATATTGAGATGGCAATTGTGGATTCTTTATGCTCATAACCTGTTTACTCAATGCATTCATCTTGGTAACTAAGGTAGTCAGCACATCTACATTATACAATAATGCAACTTTCTGTTTTCCCCTGTTGTTGCCCCACTAGTAGTTGTTTCTTGCCATGTCTTCAAACAACTTGAGAGATTCCTCCTGGATCTTAGAATTCAAAGTAAAGCATCAACCAACTGTCGAATAATGTGGTTGAGACCATTATAAAATGTCTGTACCTACATCTATGGTGGTAATTGGTGGTATGGGCACTTTCTTAGCAGCTCCTTCCATCTTTGCCAAGCATCGTAAAGAGTCTTGGAGTCATTTTGATAGAAAGATGAGATGCCATTCATGAGCTTAGCAGTTTTGCAAGGTTGAAAGTAGTTGTCCAAAAACTGCTTTACTATTTCGTCCCATCTAGTAAGTGCTCCCGGCCCTAGTGAAATCAACCAATTTTTGCTTTCCCTCTCGAGGAGCAAGGGAACAATCTAGTGCATATGGCATCATCATCAACCCCATTCATCTTACAGGTTTCACATATTTCCAAAAATGTCTGGATGTGAACATGGGCATCTTTATCTAGTAGACCATCAAATTGATAGTACTGCTATAAAAGCTTAAGCATAGTCCTTTTATTTCAACTTTGTTCGCTCCAATTGGAGGTTTTACAATGGCAGGCCCAATATCTTCGAGCAAAGGTCGTGCATAATCCATATTTGTCTATCCTGCATTCGGATCTGTCATATTTAACCTATGCTCTTGTTTGAAGTCTATGTCTTTTGTTGATTTTAATTTAATACTCTTCTTCTCCAAATCCTCTAAAATCAATTCTTTGTCGTTCTTCAAATCCAATGTTCTTCCCTTAATGTTTGACCGCCCATAAGTACTGGCAGCTGCATTCTTTCTAATCTTAGCAAGTGTCTTCTTAATCTTAGGTTCAAAAGGAGTTGTAGATGACGAAGAACTCCTTATCATATACTAAAAAAGAGACACAATAGATTAGAATTCCAAAATATAATTCAAGAAGGAAAGAGATGTAATAATAAAACAAATAAAAAATGGCTAAAGGAATGGTGACTAAAGCTTTTCTAATATTGTTAGATCCTCAACAACAATGCTAAAAACTTTGATGTGTATAATTACTAAGTTTATAATTTATAATCCTATTGATCTTAGATCCACACAAGGTAACACACCAATCGTGATTGTTGGTCCCAAAAGAATAACTAAGAAAGAGATGAATTGGTTATTTGCTAAAAATTTATCTTTTTCAAAAATCAAACAAAAACAACCAAAGTCACACCACTTAATTAATCAAATTATAATGGCTTATAAATTCACTTGTAAATAATCAAACTTGATCATAAATATAGATAATATTAATTGTAATTCAAATAAACTCTGGTTCAATTACGTCTAAAAGGAGTTAAGCAATTGTTTAAAAAAATTTAGCTTCCAATTAATCTTTGACTTAGTCTCTGAGTTCACTGTGCAGTAGAAACAAATAAGTAAATACACACAAAATTAAAATGATAAAGGAAGGAAAGAGTCAAAATCAATTTATAGAGGTTCCGCCTTGAGCGTGAGTCCTCTCTTCCAGCTCCAAGCCGGGAATCTAGTATTCCATACCTATATGTTTCACTATATTCAAAAGAAATGAGAATACAAGCTTATCCAAATACAATGGACTTAAATCACTCTGCTCACCCTATCTAGCTTCATTCAAGGTATTTACTGATCTACAAAGAATTATCACTCTTACTCCTCTACAATCTCACATAATTGATCAAAATCAAATGAGGAATAACGAATAAAGTATCCTCTTAAATTCAGTATAAGGAATGAAATTATAAATTAATATTTGCTCGATTGTGAACTAAAGTAAATATTTCAGAGAATTACGAAAGCTTCTTCATAATTTTTTTTGAACTCCCTGTCGATATATAAATTTCAGGACCTCAACGAATAAGAAGATGATTTGAATATTTGTTCTAGATTTTTCTCCTTGCTATTTGACAACGTCTACAGATTTGTTTGGTTCTTCCAATGGATAAGATAAGGTTGAATGTTGATGAAGATCTTGATCTTATTTTTGTGCACTTGATGGAGATATCAAATTTCATGAAAATCTGATATTAAGGCAAAAATATATACATATCTTGCTGTAGATAAGTCTTAAAATTGGTATTTGAACATTGACCATATCTCAAAGATAAATATCCTCTTATATTGTTTAAATTTGTATCCCTTTGAAATTTGTTCGTATCTTGCTATCCTTAAACTTTTTAATGAATTCAAATTTCTTGATCTGTTGAGACACGATTTTGATATCTCATAAATAAACAACTTTATCAGAAGCTTCTTATGATAGATATATATGATTTGTATCTTGGACATGTCTTAAAAATCGATCTTGAACATGTAAGCTTGAACTTGTTGGCAAAAACTTAAATAATAAATCTTCAATTAAGATGAAAACTTGAATCCCTTAGATATTTGAACCAATTTTGTGGAACATATTTGAATGTATTACTCAAATAGATTCAACATTGGACCCAAGTCTTCAAATCCAGAAAGAGTCCTTAGTGAATTCAATTTGCCATCTTGTGTTTGTAAAACTTGCAGCTTTTGTCGATATATACTCTTTGATTTACCCTTTGATAGTGTGTCTAGGTTGAAGAGAGATAATGTTTCGTTGTTGAAGGAAGGTTGGGACAAATGTAATAACTTCTGTTGGAGAAGGATTCATTTGTGGTTGGAAAACAGGTGGTTGAGCAAAGGGAACGAGCTGCAAGCCCTTTGAAGCTTGAGTTGAAAAAGAAATAGGTGTGTGATGATCATTAGCCTGCTTAGACTCAACGTGAGGAGTATGATTAGATTTAGGAGTGCCATTTGGTCCAGAAAAGTCTTCTAGATGATGAACTTCCTTGATTATCTTAAAAGCATGGAGCATAGACTCTATTAAATCCTTTTCCATATCTTGAAATTTCTTTTCAATGAGATAAACAATATCATATTCAAAACTTGATTTAGATGTTTCACCAGGAGGTTTAACCGACACACCTTCTAACTCACTCTTTGAATCAGTATCAACCTGTCCTGTTCCTTCATTGATCACAAATTTCTACTAGTCCTAATCTCATATTTTTCTTTCTTCTTTGTTTTCATCGCTTCCTTTCCAGGTCTTCTAGGGGTGTTTTTCTCTATTTTATTAGAGTTTTCATGCTCTGATTCATTAAGAAGTTCCTCCCCTTCAGCTAGTGCCTTTATTTTCTTCTAATCAAATTTAAATTTGTTGAACTTAGAATGCCTATACCAAGTTCCATCCCTAGTAAGCCAAAATTTATCCTTCACAAAAATGTTCATCCATTTCAAATTGACTTCCCTAATTCTTTTTAAACCAATTGGTACTCTAATATGCTTGGGTAAATGGATTTTCTTGAATCTGAAAAGTTTCATAAGCAAATTACCATAAGATTTTTTTGCCTGAGTTATCTACCTATGCTTCCGCATCATATTAGGCATACCGATTTTCGTCTTTTTGTTAGTTGCCAAGATTACGAGAGCCTCTTCCCTTGAAATAGTGGTGGAACTGCCATTCTTAGGTAAAATATAGTCCATGACTATTTTATGTCATAACTGAATCAACAATTCAAAACCAGTAGAAATGATATCCTTTTCAACAAATTCTCCTATTCCATCATCGATTTCTTTGAAAAGATCATTTCTTTGAATATTCATCAATCTTTCATTATCACTTTCTTCCTTCATCTTAAAACAGTCTATTAAATCTTCACTGCTAATCTTGATGTTTTTCCAAGAACTTTTGATTTCAAGATAAAACCATCTAATTGTATCATATTATCATAAAACTTTTTGACTAAGTCTCCATCAATCAAATCAGTCACATTGAATAGATATTTACATCCTATTCTATTAAGCCATAAATCCCAATAAAAACCATTTAATTCAAAAAATTTGAAATCAACATATGCACATTCTAATACCTTACTTGTGGAGCTTTTTCTCTTCTTGGCAGATGTTGTTTTAGTGGCTGAAGGTGAAGGAAATTTCTTTTGCTTAGCCTCCTTTTTCTTTACGAAACCTTCTCAGTCTCTTCTGACTTTGTATTAGTTTTGGGTTCCTTTCTTTTGGAATCTTGTTTGGGTTCCTTTCTTTTGGAATCTTTTTCCTTTTTATATTCTTTCTTTTTTTGTATTGGATTCCTTCTTGGATTCTTCTTCATCATCTTTTTTTTGTTCATTGTCATCACGCATGTTCTTTGATCAAACTTCTCATGATTTTTCGTCTTGTGTAGAGGTAGTAAAAACTTCCTCGGAGCTTGAGGTTTCATCTCGGATGGTTATTGTTTCTTTCATTTTCTTTGATGAAAAACCTTTGGTGCTAATCGTGATGATTTTCATGGAGGCATTTTAGGTTTTTGATTGTTGAAGAAGAGAGGTTATTTTGTTAGAAGAGACAAGTGATAAACTCAGGTTTGACAAAGGAGGTTGATATAGAAGAGATAAAAGTGTGAAGTGAAAATACCCCTATTTAATTCCACATGCGTATTTTCCATAAAAGAGGAGCAATTTTATTTAGCACATGCAACAAGAAAAATTTTAAAAAGGATTACACATGCTAATCTCATTTCTTAAAAAATCAAATCTATTTTTATCTAACGGCTTTGTAAAAATATCAGCACATTGATATTCTGTAGAAACAAATTCAACATTAATATTTCCATTAGCTACATGATCACTAATAAAATGATATCTAATCTTTATGTGTTTAGATCTAGAATGATGAACTTATCACATTTGATAGAAATATTTTTATAATTTAATCCATAATCTTGTAGTTGTTGTTTTATCCAAAGAATTTGTGCACAACAGTTTCCAATTGAAACATATTTAGATTCTATTGTTGATAAAGCAATTGAATTATGTTTCTTTGAAGATCAAGAAATCAATTTATTTCCTAAGAATCAAAAGTACCACATGTACTTTTTTGTATCAATTTTGCATCCTACATAATCAACATCTGATTATCCAATTAATTCAAAATTTTCATTTTTAGGATACTAGATTCCTAATTCTTTTAACAGCCTTTAAATGTGTTTCAGTTGGACAACTTTGAAATCTTGCACAAATGCAAACAGAAAATAAAATATCTGGTCTTGACGCAGTCAAATATAAAAGAGAACCAATTAAACTTCTATACAACTTTTCATTCAGTTTCTTAACTTGAGAATCAAGATCCAACATGACAGAAGAACTCATTGGAGTTGCAACTTCTTTTGAATTCTCGTATCCAAGCTTTTTCAATATTTGTTTAGTATATTTCTCTTGGTGAATGAAAATTCCTTCTCTTGTTTGTTTGATTTGTAGTCCCAAGAAGAAGTTTAGTTCACCCATCATGGACATTTCAAATTCGTCATTGCTATTTAATCGTGCATAACCCCAATATACACTACTCCTGCACTTGGGTCGTGTAACCTAGGAGTCCAATTTTTCCTTGCCTTTTTTTCCCTCCAATTATTGTACACTGGTTGTGCATTCATCATAGTGTACTTTTGGCTTTGTAATAAAAGCTCCAAATTTTATTAAATTTTTGCTTGTTTTATTAAATCTTTGCTCTTTTCATCATCAATTATTTGAAAAGCTCAATTACTCCTCATTTAGTCTTGAAATGAACAATTCATTCAATAAGCATCATTTTCTTTAGTAGATCAATAAAATATCATATAAAATATGATTAATAAGTCATAGTTATTAAAGGTCTTAGGACACTTATCAATTAGATAATTAAATAGGCCTATTAACACACACATTAGAGTTGTTAGAGACTAAATCTGCTTACATTAATAGAGTTGACTTAATCTATTTGTTTAAATGTCTAATTTCTAGGTTTTTGTTGAACCCCATACATGAGTATTAATATAAAAAGCAAAGTTAACTTTATGAGCTGAGATAATATTAAAGAATAAAAGAAATTAATTATCTATTAATTTTAAAGTTCAAATGGTTCATTGTACATAGGCAAAATTAAGGTGTTATATACGATATTAAATCTTTCATAATTTAATTGTGACAGTCCTAATTTGTGGTTCAATATTTTATAATCACTTTGGTTGCCATTTAAAAATAACTACATGAAGGTTCATGTTTATAAACATAAGAAAGTATTCTTGCATGATAGTTAATCCGGTCTTAGATGGATTTAAAACTTAGTAAGTTATCAAATTGTCGTACCACCGAATACCAACACCAAAATGGTTAATGGGGCCATAATAATATATATAATTAAATATTTGCATGCATATGTGTTATAAAAGATGAACAATAGCAAGAACAAAGAGATATGATAAAGGACACACAAGATTTAAGTAGAAAATCCAAATCGGGAAAAACCACGGGCAGATGCGAGAGAATTCATTATATGTCGATAATGGAGTATAAAAGGAGAGAGTAACAAATTACAAATCAAAACTCTCTCATTTTCTCATTCTCATACAAACCCTAACAAAACACATATTTATATGTGTATACAGCTAGTCGACAATAAAGGCCAAAATTATGTCCATTAAATGTATAATGAATGAATAATAAATGTATAGTCAAATATTCATTCATTATATAAATACAATATTTATGACTCTTAAATGCATAATAAATGAATAATAAATGTATAATCAAATATTCATTGTAACATTTGACTATGAAAAACGGCTATTGAAAATGGGTCACAAACTCCAACAATCTCCACTTGACATGGATTCAGGAGTTTCGATTTAAAAACAAAATATTCTTTGCCTCTTCTAATAAACCCATAAAAGGGCTCAATTGACACAGAACATTCTCCACCTCTTCCAAGAAAATCTGGTGCTGCGATCAAAGAATGGAATATCAAACTTAACGGTTGCCATTATAGCAAAAATTAAACCAAAACCTTGGCTCTTATACCACTTGTTATAAGAGACAAAAAAAATGGAAAAAATAAGAAAAATGATAAAGGAACACACAAGATTACGTGGAAAACCCAAATCGAGAAAAATCACGGGCAAGAGAGAGAATTCACTATATGTTGATAATAGAGTATAAAAGAGAGAGAGCAACAAATTACAAATCAAAACTCTCTCATTTTCTCACTCTCATACAAACCCTAACGAAACACATTTATATGTGTATACAGCTAGTTAATAATAAATGCCATAATTATGTCTCTTAAATGTATAATGAATGAATAATAAATGTATAGTTAAATATTTATTCATTATACAAATACCAAAATTTATGACTCTTAAATGTATAATAAATTAATAATAAATGTATAATAAAATATTTATTCATTATACATTTGACTACGAAAAATGGCTACTGAAAATGGGTCACAAACTCTAACAATATGTGTGAGTGTGACATATAATATGTTCAATGCTATTTGGTTTACGTATTTAATTGTAAGACCAAACCAAGACAATTTTTTTTCCCTCCATTTTTAATAATGAGCTAATTTAAAAGAGTGTTGACAATGTTAAAATAAATCCAAGTCCAGCGCTGGAACTTATGGATAAGAGGTATATCTCATCTCACCCAAGTGAAAGATTCGATGGTCGACGAAAGAAAGTAAATTAGAGATGAAAAGGGAAGGAGGAATTACCTTATAGAATGACAATTATCATGTTGACCATGTTTTTGGATTATTTTTTATGATATCTAATCAATCTTGATAAATATTGGAGAAGTTTTTTATTTGGTTCTTTAATTATGGTCTAATGATTAATCCTTCACATTACCTCACGTATTGAATGGGCACACAGTTCCGATACGCATGCTTAGAATAAAAGATATTAAATATAATATATCTTAAAAAATACAATGGACACAAGAGTTAATATATTTTCATTGCTAATCTTAATTTATTGTAATTTAATCTTCTTCTTTAAATAAGAAAAGTGATTTATAGAAAAGTAAAACCGCAAAAATTAAGAAAATTGTACAGTAAACATGGTTAGAATTGAGAATTATAATGTTCTAAGAAACAAGGTTATTAGATAATGAACGAGTTTCATGGAGTCATCAAATAGAATAAGAGACAATTTGGTAATTGAAACATATCATAAAAGACAAATATCTCAAACTAATCTAGATGCTAAGTAAATTCTAAAGATGAAATTTATTTCAAGGAAGAGGATGAAAATTTTTTTTTTTCCAAATCCATAAATAAAGTAGTAAAGTTTAAAAAGTAACTTTCAAAACTTAATCAAGTGGGGTTTCTTAAGTTTAGCGGTAAATTTTTTTGAAATGGCCATTTTGTTCCCAGACTCGGTTTTTCATCAAGACAATTCTAAAAAGAATTTTCAAATAATTAGTTGGAACGTCTAAAACGTTAGAAATCTTGAAGAACTTAAAAATAGTAATTAAGCAAACAAAAACCTTAATTAGCTAACTTTAGATTACCTTAGGTTAATTAGCTAGAAGAAGATAAACATATGGCCATAGACACAACCCCAATTTTGAGGTCTACCAGCTTTTAAAGAATAACAAGATAATTTTAATTATAAAATAACCAATGCTAAATTGTATGTTCAACATGCTATTCATAATTTTATTAATGGTTTTCTTTTAAGATGCAATTTAGCAAAACAGTGCTAAATCATATATTAGAAATCTAATTCACTTATATCCTTAATGAATTGTATCTTAGAATTGCAACTCACTAATGTACTCATTAAAATTGTGTGGTGTGCTAACGAATTGTATTTCTAATGTGTGATTCATAATTAACATGTGAGTCACATCATATATATGCAACTTGTGTGTTAATAATAGAATTATGTCTTATAGACATGATTTTTTATCAGTATTTTGATAATTAATTTTATATAATTTATATTTGTATAATTTTAATTAGATGAGTTGATAATCATGCAATTTCTTTGAGTTATGAAAGTGCACCAATCCTAAAAAAAAAAATCACTACTATGCCATTGCTAGTGCCTAAGTAGTGGTGAATCCTCTTGCCTTTTGCAAAGTACCCTCAAAGGTAAAATTATAGATACCATCTCAAACCTTAACCTTTGCTAGCCAAAAATCTTAGTTTCTATGAATTTAATTACCAATCTAACTTGTTTAACTTTTGTGAGCTAGCTTCTGAAGGATGTAGATTCTTGGAGCTTATACGATGGTGGATGTGGGTTCCATTACTAGGGTAAGTGATGTCTTTAGTTTCCTTAAGTTAAGTGGGTTCCTTAATTTAATGTCCAAGTCATGCTAATAAGTTGACTTCAAATGATGATTTAGTGAAAAATTAAAGAAATCAATCTTTTGAGGTCTTTAAGAAGACACCATTGTGGAGAAATATGCTACTCCAAGTTAAACTTAATGTAAGTCTCTAATCTTTAGCAGTATTGTTAGACACAGGTTAATCCACCTAGTTCAACCTGGTTGAACTTGACCTCTCCTTAGAAATGAGCCGGTTCAACTACGATTTAACTCTTGGTTTAACCTATTGACCCTTGACCCTTTAGCATGTTTGGGTAAAAGTTTCGGGTTAGGTTTGACAATATTGATCTTTAGTGAAAATGAAGCATCATGATGATTTAGGAGCTTTGGTGGATAGCGTAATTAGTTCCACTTGTTAAATGGAGAAATAAGATTCCTAAGCATTACATGTCACTTATTATTTACATGGTATGTAAATAATAATAAGTTAATATTTTAATATACATAAATTATACAAATCACAGGTAGTAATTATTAAGAAGAGTATGCATATGTGTGTATTAATTTGTTTTTAGTATTTATGCAAAATGTGTTCATATATATGCACGTAATATCTAATAAATCTTTTTTTGTTAAATAAACATTTTGTCAAATAGAAATGATAAAAATGATGTCTAAAGTAGGTGTCAGTTATGAGAAATAAATAAGGTTTAATCCACATATATATGATATGATTGATTAAATCGGATTATCTTGAATTATTTTTGAAGTAAAATACTTGGAATTGATGATTTGATGAAGTGGTGAAATAGGCATATAATATTAATGTCTTAGCAGGCTAGTGAATATGATTATTTTGATGATTTTTGAGTGTTCATTGCTTATGAGATGTGTTAATATATTAGTTAAGACATGATTTAGTGAGTTAAATGAATCACTTTTGGGGCTTGATTCTTCAATGTTTTATGATTCATGGCATGATTAATTGTACATATTAGCACTTCTTAAACTAATATAATCATCAATTCTTTTTTTTTCTTTTTCATCATAAACATAATCGTATATTCAAAGTGCATTTTGTTGAAGCATGACCATGTGTCCAATTATTTCTTTTTCTTTTCCTTTTTTAACTTGAGAATAAAATGATGTGGTGACTGTGAAACGCGAGTAATAGAAGCATTCAATTAATTTTGTGATCTCAATCCATCTTATCATTAAAGATAAATGGAAATCAATCTCAAGATTAGTTATATAATTTACAAACAAACCAATACAATAAAATTTCAATACCAAACCAAAGAGAGAGAGATTTAATAACCAGATCGGACACCTCTTTTTACTTCTGTGCATTAACAAGATCCCTTCACCAGAAAATTCGGGGAATGAAAATTGGTACTCTAACTAAGATTAATTTCCCAACAAAGATTAAGACCCAAACAAGGTAAGCAAACTAAATAAAAAATAACACCAACAAACCCAACCACTTAACCATTTCAGCAGTTGATCTTCACTTGGTCGAGACCTGATTTTCCACTGGGCCTGGCGCTTTACTTAAGCTCTATGTAATCTTGATATCTAATTTCAGTAAAAGCTATTGGGTTGCTTTTGTTGTCTACCAATTCTGGTGCTGGCCTCGAAATTGTATCAGAAGAACATCCATTTCCCACTGTGATTGATATCCTTGTACTCTTGTTGTTCACAATTGCACGACGTACTACGCTCTTATACTTCCCAGTAGTTACGATATTTCATAGAAAAGCAAAAAAAACAATGTATTAAGAATTAAGCCTACATACTATTGCTATATATAAATGTAAACCAAACATTATACCTCCACAGGATCTCCTATGTTAATTATGAAGGCATTTGGAATTGCATTTATGTCGATCCACTTGTAATTATGATACTCCTGGAGACCAGGAATCCCGTTATGAATGAGGATGTTAAGTAGGGCAAAGTCCGTGTGAGGTGGTAAGCCAATTTCACTTTCTGGATTTTGACGGGGTGGATACAGGTTTACAGTAAGCCGTTCAAAACTGGATCCCATATCCATTGCTTTTTGTGCGTATGTGGGTTCAGGTCCCAAATTGATGTGGCGGTGAAAGCAGCACATAGTAGTGGCAATTTCGTAATTATACCGGTTTTGAGCCGTTTTAGATCTTTGCACTTCAGGACCCTCGATGGAAAAGGAACCAATGAGTAAAACTCCATCGTTTAGTCCTTTAAAACCACATTTTTGCTATTTTTGAAAATTTATATTTATGTCATAACTTTTGTTAGGAGTATTCTTTTTACATATTGTCTACGGCATTTGTTTCGTCTTTTTATTTAGGGCTAATATCAAATTTGGTACCTTAGTTTTGCCAAAAAATTTAATTAGGTACCTAGACTTTTAAAAGTTTAATTTCAGTACTTGAGCGAACTTTTCGAGATCATTTCAGTACTTTCATTAATAGTGTTAACTTCGTTGCTAATGTAAATATACGAACCAATCACATTGTGATATGTGTCATTTTTAAATTTTTTTTATCTCATTTCCATTTTGACATGGCAAAGTGCGAATTTTTATTTATATTTTCTGTTATAATTTCTTTACTTTATTATAATTAATATTTTTATTTTTTTTAAAAAAACTACATTATTTAAATTCAAACTCAAGCCCATTTTCTTATTTGCCAACACTAACTCATGCATAAGCCTAATCATTTATGCTAATCAGAGCCCACGCTTATATCACTACATCTTTTTTTCAATCTTGGTTTCACCAATTGCTCCATATATAGAAGACTAGATACTTGGAAATTAACCTTATAAGACTCTCTTTCTCTCTAGATCTTAGACTCCTCTCTCTCCTCTTTCTCTCACTACTCTCTCTCTCTCTCTCTCTCTCTCTCTCTCAAGCTCCTTAGAATTCACTGTCTTCTCTTCCCTCACAAATTCGACCATCATTCTCTCTTGATTTTCTTTCTCTAGCTCCTCTTCCTCCTTGTCTCACTCTAGACACACATACCATAGTAAGTTGAAAAACCATAGGGTTTATGTTCATGAGGTGGCTATTAGGCTTAGTTTGGTGGTCATAAGTCCTTTTTTTTTTTTTTTTTCCAACGGAGGTGAGTTGCATGTGTTGTTGTATTCGATTGGTAGTTTGGTGAAGTCTAATATTGGATTTAGGTTTTGTGGATGTGATTTGGAGTGGGTCTAATCCGATAAGTCTTCATTTAGTTGTGAGATGGTGAAGGTTGGTTTAGTCATCTCCATCTTTCCACTAATGCCATCTATCAAGCATCCTCCCAAGGATCAAACGAGCATTCCAGAGCCACTTCCTTAAGTGAAAACCCAGATTTAGTTGATTCCAATTTCTTAAGTGCCAACCTATATTCAGTTGATCCTCCTTATGCAGCTGATGAAGAGGCTATTCCATAAGCGGCTACCATAGAATATTGCAATGGCCCACTTGGAGTCTTAAATGACATCTGAGCAGCTAAAATTTTGTCATCATTCATAAGGCCAATCTTTGAGGATCTAGGATCGTGTGTGTGAGAACGCGTCAATGGACTACAACTCTGCATAAGAGCTTCCAAGACATTCTAAGCCTCCCAATACAATGTACTCTCGACTAACTGGGACATGATTGCATACTTATGTGGATTCTTGGCAGCATCCATGGAAGTTTGTTGAAGTACTGTCTTGAGCATAAGTAGTATAACCCGTTGATACTCAAGTGACCCCTTCTCTGAAAGCCGCACAAAGTGCCCAAAAGCCAGAGCAGAGTGCTTAGGGAACCACTCATGGCATAATGGTGGAGACACACATGCAAGCAGGTTGTCCACACTTTTTATGTCTCCATAGGAATAAACCATAAAAACAGTAGCTAGATCATCTAGTGATTTTGCTTGACTTCATATTGCTATATTGGCACCAACTATAGCATGGAAAGTGCATGCATTTATGTTCTCTCGTATTTCGATATTCGTATGTTTTTGAAGTATACATATTCATATATATGTATGTATAGGTCATTATATGCATGTATAAATGATATAAGAAATACAAAAAAATATGGAAAATAATAATAACGTTGAAATATTTCTCTTTCCTCGTGGTAGAATGTTAGTCAGAATTCTCCCCTTTCATGGCTTAATCACTCTGTCCCCATGGTAGAAGAAGCAGGTTGATGTGGGCTTGTTGATCAATCACAGATTTACAATAACTTCATTTGCGAGTACTTACAGAATATGTTCTTTGATTGTCGTGCCTAATTCTTTATGTTTTATCGTTAAAGTAGAATTGAGTTAATGAGTTATTCAACGAGTTAATTCTACCAGGAGATTAATTTGATCAGGTCACAAGTTAACCCATGCAAGATTTGTTTGATGTCCTATTGTTTGGTTATGACAACTGTGTTGAATGGGAGTGAGAGAAAGGAAGAAGAGAGGGTTTGCAGGAGAAACAAAGAAGAAGACATACAGTTATGAGGGAAATGAGTTTTTGCTTGTCCTACATTTGCTAAAATGCTGAAATAAAATCTTCTATATAATGTCAAGTCCAATTATTTAGCTTAAAAGAATTAGAATTGGGAAAGGCTTGGAATACAAATGGGCTTGGTTAGGCATTTGAGGATTCTTAGTATGTTTTGCTCATATAGAATATAATTCATTATACAATTATACGTATAATTAGCAATATTAATAATTATGATAAAATTAATTTCCACATTCGAATAAAAAATATTAAAATGCCACATCAAATGACATATGCCATGTCATAGTTGGTCTATACATCTACATAAGCAATAGAGTTAACACTGTTAATGGAAGTACCAGAAATGAACATGAAAAGTTTGCTTAGGTACTGAAATTGAACTTCTGAATGTTTGGGTACCTACCTAATTGAATTTTCGAGCAATGTTGATGTACCAAATTTGTCATTAACCCTTTTATTTATTTTCTTTCTAAGTATTTATTAGAAATATTTCCATTTTTGGCAAAAGGCGTGTTTCCTGTATATTGTACGTCCTAGGATGAGAAAGATAGATTTTGATTATTGAATAGAATTTTTTTGAAGTGTGTTTTGCTCTATTATTTCAAATCTTGAATTCTTGCATAGGATTTTGATTTTTGATGCTAATTGGCTAGGTATTCTAAGAATCAATAAATAGTGGAAGATCTCAATCTGGTATTCATGTGCGAATTAAGAGTTTGCGATAAACTCTGATTATCACATTGTATCACAAACTCTTTGATTTTCCCTTCAATAATTCATTGGCTATCTTTCCAGTTTGTTTGCTATACTCATCTACAACTTCCTTGCAATAATATTAATAATTTGGTTTATTTGTGAAACTAGCTTCAAAATATATAAATAAATTATAGGAATAATGGGAAGTGAAAAGGTACAAACATGAAATTGTCTCAAAATAATGTCCCTTGTCTCTGTACTTTTCATCAACAAGCTTTTGTTAAGGTTAATAGTATAATATTTGATTTAAAAGTTCAATCTCGATATGGTGTGAGTTATTATATTTATTGTATAACACTTCTCTTCACTTGTGGGTAAGAACTACTATGACCTATTAGGTAAACGATTTTATTAAATGAGTTTCTAATGAATGCAGAAGGGATTTAAATTGGTTAAGATTAGCCTATCAGGTAAACACTTTCATTAAATGAGTTTCTAATGAATGTGGACGGGATTTAAACCGGTTGAGATTAGCATCACAACGATATAATCTAAAAGTTTAAGCTTATAGATTAGATAATTATGGTGCTAATCATAATAGATTTAAGGTGTTAGATTCATCAAATCATAAAGGAAAAAGCTAAAGCCAGAGCTTAAAAATATATTTGATCATGATTAAAACTCAAATATATATTCAATATTTCGTTGAAACAACGATACAAAAAAAAACGCAAATGGAAAATATACCTAAGACCACAGGAGGCTTTTTTGCACAATGAAACTCAGGACGCACCTCAAACCTAAGAAAATCCCTCCAGAAGGGACCTTTTTGTGAGTCGTATTGATATGAGTCCCATATGCTATTGGGTCCATTAATTGTTTTCCTTCAAACTCTCTCTTCTCTTCTTCTTTCAGATTGAAAAACCCCAAACATGCCTCTATGATCCCCTCGTTAACCTCTCCACCATCCCATGGTTTACCAGCTTCAACAAATATATACCATTATATTAATAAAAATGTACAACAACAAAATAAGAAACCCGATAAGATGGAAAAATATAAATACATATATATAACACATATTAAATAACAAGTAGCGAGTTAAATGTGCTAAATTATGCCATGAAAATATGAGTATAGGCTTGAACCATAACATGAATAATCCTCACTGTTCATAAGCCTTTCTAAGGAATTGGATGGCTTTAGAGCGTTCATCTAGGTTAGTCGAGGTTAAGAGAGAAAAATCAATGACGGGTATGTTCTCCTCATCATTTGAATCACCAAAGAAGGCATGATAATTTGAGGTTGTGGAGTTGAAGTCAGTAGATTCAGCCAACGCATTGACGGACTTTAATGAAGCCATATCGTTTAAAAGTGAGATCTGATAACGTGTGTTTCTGTTCTTTTTGTTTTGGTCAGATGCTCCTATAGCCCTCCTTTTATGTTGGAAATTTTCCTCATGTACCTGCCCAAATCATGTGAACTATATTAAGCCAATGCCCAATTATTCATTTCCACTTACTTAAAAGAAAAGAGAAATTCGCTACGTGTTTAACAAGAGCAAATGAGAGTTATGAAGAGTCATTTTCAATAAATTATAGCACTAGCAATTTAGAACCCAACTCATAAACCTAGACATGACACGGTGATGTGCTATTTTTTATCGAGTTTTAAATAAGTTAATTCCTATTATCTCTTTCCTATCATCTGGTCAATATTAGGCAAGTGTACCTATTGTATGTAGTATAGGAATGAAATATACGGTCGTATTCTGTAGGGATCATGACAAGTACTATTACTCACCTTTTTCCTATTATCTAGCCTATAAAATTTAGTGAGTATTATGATTATGATATTAATTAAACTACTAACCTCCTACAAGTTATCACTAATGATTACTAACATCAATTTACTTAACTAAATGCAAAACATAATGACTTAGACCTTGCTTCACCAATAACTTGACATGTACATTAAGAGCATGCAACTAATATCACTAGTTTCTTAATCTGTAGAGTTCATTAAATACGTTAATGTCTTTCTTAAGATCGCTAACATCTAATCCTAAGTTTATTCACTTGAATCTCTTCCTAACTAATAGCAATTTATGATCGCATTAAATTCAAGAATTCTTTACTTGATTAAGTAGATGCAGAAGAATTTCACAATCCTATTTTTAGGCATCATGAGCAATTCCTTCCAACAGCCTAGATTTATTCAAGGGAACTATCTCTCGTTCTATCCCAATGAAATCTAACATGAAACTATAACGTGCATAATATAATTCCATGATTTAATAATATCAGCTGTTGAATTTAAGAAAACCAATAATAATTCATTAACTATATGTGCTAATACATATCAAATTATGGTACATCAGGCCTAAACAATACCACTCATACATCATATAACAAGAAAATAAAACAATAATTAAAATAAGATAGAAAGGAAACATGAGAGAAAACTTCCTTTTTACGATACAAATGTCTGAATGCTTCAACAAATGATTACAGCAACCCGTCTCCTCTTTCTCCTCTCTCAAGAATCTCCAAGGAGTATGTTACAACATGATACAATGCAGACGAAACTATGAATAGGTACAATGTTACAAAACAAAACTGAATTATATTGTTTTGGTGTGTACAAAATGATTTGGATCCCTTAATGTGATGTATGGGTCTTGCTTTTATAGTTCCCAAGTGACTATACATGAATGACATCTTTTCCTTGTGTCAATTGGTTTTCACATCTCTTCAAGAAAAGGTGATTTTACATCTGACATAAAAACATCGGAGATTATCACCATCATCACGACTGTAACTCAGGCGGTGATAGTGAAATCAGCGGAGATCACTCCCTTCATCATGGCCATGATGAGGATGGTGATAAGCAAAACAACCAAAAGTGTGTAGATCACCATCTCTATCACTATCGGTAATGGGGGTGGTGACAAAGATCACCATCCTTGTAATGGGCATGATGAGGGTGGTGATGAGCCCAAAAATCAAATCTACGGAGATCATTACCTATGGCCATTTTTACTCCAAATGATCTTTCTTTGCCTAAGTGTTGAGAATTCGCCCTTAGTCACTTGAAATGAATATACTTAAGCATTAAATACCATATTCCTCAACTTTAAGCATATTCAAGGAAAAATTAGACATAATTTATCCTTAATTTAATAGAGTAAATGACCCTTATCACACGATAAGATTACAAAAGGATTTGAGTAAGTAAAAACAAACACAAATAGTGTAAAGACCCGGTCCTCTAAATCCCGAGACTTAGAGTACCAAATCCCCAACCACATATAACGTTTTCACATTATATGTAAGGTTGTCCTAAAACTAACAGTTTATGAAATTGTTTGATCAAAATCACTAAACTTTGTAAAGAACTTTTAAATAAAACAAGATTGCTAACAAAAGCAATCTATACATACATTTACATTAAATAAACATCGTTTAGTGCCAATACATGACACTACAAAAATTACATGTTTTCTCAAAACATGAGAATCCTAAAGGATCTTAAGGTCATTACAAAAAGAAATTAGCTTAACTAACAAGCCTTCTATACATAGCTTGTCTTTAGCAAAAAGTCTTCTAAAAGTCCCGGGTAATCGAATCCTATTCATCCCACTCGTCCAGAAATCTTTCGAAATCGGACCCATAGCCCAAGTCATCATAATACTCGTCTCCAATACCTGCAAAGCAGCAAAAGTGAGCCAGAGGCCCAATACACAATAACCAATGCAAAACAAGTCATTAAATTGATGTAATGCACCATAGAACAAGTGGTTATCTTTATTACATTTTCATTCACAAATCATCAAGAGGGTATTCAAACCCCGGTCACACTTCGGGAATTCAGGGATCCTGAGTAACAGCAGCTGCTTAGGGAGTTGATATAAGCAGTCCGAATACTTATATCTCCTATATCTATTTCATGAAGATAATAGCTTCATCTAGGGTTTAAAAGCCGTTGCCCGACTCTACTTAAACTCAGTCCATAACATGGGGTTTAAAAGCCGTGGCCCGACTCTACTTAAACTCAGTCCATAACATGAACCTAGTTCACAAGTTCCCATAAACTTTAACTAAATCATGGTATTTCCCCCTAAGTTTAAGCAAACGTTACACAGATACTATTCCCCCCTATCGGCTACCCACTTAACAAAAAAGAATCGCTATTGCATCATAGCGTACCATTGCATCATGGTAAAGTCATTGTATCATGGTAAAGTCATTGCATCATGACTTGGTTAAGCGCCTAGCTAACATGTCATTGCATCATGACAGGCTTGCTGCTCCTCGGACCAGATTAAACAGCATAATAGACATCCAATTCATTCAATTATTAAGCCGAATCAATTTAGGTCAAATTAGAAATGCCTGGTCCTAATAAACATCAAACAAGTTATTGCGTACCTGAACCAATTAGTATATAACTAGGATCTCTCAGTGATGAACTAACCGAAGAATCCTTAACTGTAATGGAAATATCACAATAATCAATAAATCAACAAGTATAGATTTCATTATCACAATTATACACATATTAAATCCATATATCACAATTAATCAAGGAAATCCAAATAATTGAATACAAGGTCACAAATAAGCATTTAAACATCCTATTATATCTTAAATCTCTTAATAAAAACTCAATTGCTCAAATAACAGACTTCGGAAAATTTTAGAAAAAGTTTTTAAATTTCAAAAGCACAGGAGATAGGCCGGCAGCTAAAATCGGCGGCTTTGAGCCGGTGCTCAATTCTTTGAAAATCACACTGCCAGCACTGGCAGTGTACAAGGGTACGCCGCCTGCCTTTGCATCCTACGCCGGCGGCCTTCAGCCGACGTACAATCCAAGACCAAAATTTTCAAAAACGTCCAGATAGGTCTAAGCCGTCCGCTTACCCAGATACACGGGCAGCTTTGACACTTATGCCAGCGCCCTTGATTCCCAGCAGCCGGCGTACAATATGAACGAAAGAACGCCGGCTGACTTTCTTAGCGAAAGCCGGCGGCTTTCATCCAGCCTTAAAAATTCTAAATCCAATGCTGCCTCTAAGCCGGCGGCGTTGAATTCCCAGGTGCCGGCGTACGTTCTAAAAACAGGCTTAAACGAAAATTTCAAATCCCTGTTTTTCCACTTTGTAAAATTCTATTCTAATACACTTTAAACCTTCCTCCACTACATTTCCAACTTCATATGATTCACTCATATCTATACTACTCAATTCTTGCAACTCAAAACAAGAATTCGACACATTTAAACACTTTAACTCCACATCAATCCAACCTAAATTTTTCATACACAATTCCTCTTCACATCCTCCCAACACTTCATATTACTTCAACCATGCATGCATAAACTCACACACTCATATAACACATTCATAACTCATTCCAAACATGAACAAACAATTTGATCAACATTAAACTCATTCCAATGAAAATTCATGTAATTACTTCAAGAAGGAAAACACAACAATCATAACTAAATCAATTCAAATAATTATATATATACCTTGTCTTGAGAAAACTTGGATTCTTAGAACTTGATATAAAGACCTTGTCTGAAGTTTGGAAACGGAGATGGAAATGGAAGAAGAAAAGAAAGGAAAGAAAGAAAAGGAAAATTCGGATAAAATATGAGCTGCCCCAAAAAGTAGTCCAAATTAGCTTAATTTTGACTTTAACACATTCCAAATTTACCCCTTAATGCATATATAAATTTAGGAGGCATTTGGGGTGCATTTAGGTCTCATTTGGGGCTTGTATTTGCTTAATTACTAACTTAATTACTAAGAACTCTATCTACTAACCTTAAGAAAAATATGAAGTTGATTTATATATCTAACTTAACTTAACATCTTAATGCACAAAAAGCACAATTAATAATTTTACTACACACACATTAATACATATAAAACAAAGATATTAATTTCATTATATACATGCAAAATAATATATTAGAATACTAGCAATACAACCATGCTCATTCAATTCAACAATTTAGAATAATTAAATAAATATATTGAATTCAAATAGAAATGAAATCTAGGTCATTTCAAATAGTCAATAGATCAAATCTAAAAGTGACACATATTTAACATGTGGTGGATCTCTTTTTCTTTATATTGATAATACCAGGTCCTTTAGACCTCGATTTTAAATGTACCTTACTCCTGCTCCCACCATTCCCTTCTATATTTCTACCTCTACCAATAACCAAACCTAAATTTGATCAATCATTATTATAGCCAGAGATTTTTCTATTCAACTGTTTGAACTACATAGCATCCTTCGCATCAATAATAGAGATAATCTCTCTATCATATAACACAATAATTCTCATATGAATTAGCTGAAGAACACAAAAGAATGATGATTTGATCTTCATCAACAATATTGACCCTAATACCTTGTAAATCTAGAATGATTCAATTAAAATTGTCAATACGATCTTTTACTTGTGTATTTTTTTACCATCCTCAAAGTATGCAAATGCTACTTCTGATATAATTAGTTTATTAGGGATTTCTTCTAATACTTGCTTTCTAACCTTCTCCATAATGACGCAACACTTGTTTCATCAACCTTTTTTCTTAAGACTTCATCAGTTAGACTCAATAGGTTTGCGTTATGTGCCTTTGCTAGAATCTCTGTCTTCTCATCTTCTTTTAAATTCTTAGACAATTTTTTTTTCTCCTTCCAATACTGTCCGACACCCATGTGGAACTAGAAGAGCACACATCATCACATTCCACAATGTAAAATTTATCAATTCATTGAAGTTCTCAATATCAAACTTATGGGGTGGCATTTTAGTCAACAAAAAAACCCTAGATTCTCAAATTTAAATAGGAACCCTAAAAAGCCTACATTCTCAAATTTAAGTAGGAATGCTATAAGACCAATTGTTGTGTTGATAGTAAAAATTAACACATGAGAATTTACATAGTAAGACCAATGATAAGATAGAATTTTTATTTCTTATAAAAACCTAATACAAAGTGTCTTCTAAAACCTCATCACCTACATACACACATATAACCCAACAAAATGGACCCGACCATATACAATAATATATATATTTATTATATATATTATAATAATAAATCTGTCATATATATATATATATATATAGGGTTGGATTATAATTTAGGTTGGTGTATAAAAATGAAATTTAAGGCCATCAACATTTTACTTTAACTTCTAGTCCAGCTTATGTTTTTTTTTTTTTTTAAGTAATAATTCACTTCATTTTTGGGGTTTTCTTTTTCATTTTATTTTTATCTATTCTTGCACTTGAACCAAATTCATGATAATTTTGCGAGTATATATATATATATGTAAATGCGCATTCATTTTACGTGTAGAAATATTAATATTTTGACACAGTATAGCTAATTAATGTGTCATATTCGTAAAATATAAGAGGTGTCAATGTAGGTATTCTATCTATCCGCTATTTTTATAACATTCATTTTTTTTTTTCTGTTAAATAGTTCTCTCTTCTATTTAAATTTCGATCTGCACTTCCATCCAGCTTATCTTGTAATTTTTCTATCATTCTCTTTTGCATGGTTTACTCAATTGCTAGCCTATGCATTATTATTTTTAAAACACAATTCACATATTAAAATTTTATTGTTACTTATACATGCTCACTCACCAGAACACATTATGTGTTAATTAAAATGAAAACATGCTACCTGTGCATTAAAATGCAAAACAGAAAAATCCAAGATTGAAGGCTGACGGGTACTAAATTCGATTAATTAATTTGAAGTTAGCAAGTCCTAGGCAAAAAAAAAAAAAAAAAAAAAAAGAAAAAAAAGAAAAAAAAATCAGCATGTCCAATCCATTTGGACAATCAATTGTTTTTCTATTTCTATTTTTCATACGAGACAAGCTGCACGAGCTCTCGTATATAAGATATAAATTTTGTGTTTGTATTTTATCATTCGATTCGCTCTTAGGGAATCCAATCCGTTTGAAATCTCTTTTATATAATTGTTCTTATGGTATATTGATTTACTAAAAAATAAAAATACTTTGTCGTGAAACGCAAGTGGACATCACCACAGGGCAGTTCCTAATCGCGAACCGGCCCGAACCGTCACCGGCGGTTCCTGACCCGAGAACCGCCCCGTCAGTGACGGTTTCGAACCATCCAAGGATCCGTCGGAACTGGCGGGTCCAAGCGGTTAGGCGTGGCGGAACCGACGGTTCTAACCAGGTCCGGAACCGCTATTCCAGACCCTGAACCGGCGGTTCCAACCCGCACCTCAGAATACTCCTATGTAAATTACAAAAATTAATAGATGAAAATCCTATTATAGTTTTATTATTATCTTTGGTAATAATAATTTCATTGCACTCTTGTTCATAAAAAATAGAGGTGGTTAGTGATTTACCGAAATATTTGGCAAAAGTGAGCTCAACGACACGGCAAGGAAGAAGGCGAGCATCATCTGTTGCTCATCATTGTTTATTTATGCATGATCAATGAAACATAATTAATGTGAATTGAGTAATTAATAACAAATTTGGTTTGCGAATGCTCGTATCTCATAGGTCTGTTTGCATATAATATTCACATAGCCATTATACAGTTTTCTCTACTAGATATACGTCCGTTTATAAAATTGCATGTTCTCATTGAAATTGTTTAAGTTCGCACAAAAATCATTTTAATCGCTTAGCTTAAAAAAAAATTTTAATTTTGACATTTTTTCAAAATCAGGAATTGTATTAGAATATTTTTTCAAAAAAAAAAAAGAACTTTTGAATTTAGAAATGCTAGGATTTTTCAATAATAAAATATAATTGATTAAAAACGTAAACCTGATTTTGGGGGGGGGGGGGGGGGGGGGGGGGGGGGGTTGGGGGTTTCTTTATTTTTCTAAAAAAAAAAAAAAATTGGTTCACGTGGAACCGGAATCAGAATCGGCGGTTTTTTGGAACCGTGAACCGTCCCGACTCTAACGGTTCCTGTTTCGGTTTCACGAAATATAGAACCATGAACCGACGGTTTCGGTTCGGGTCTGAAACCGATCCGAACCGTGCCGATGTCTAAACGCAAGATCATAAAATTTTCCTATATTTCCTGAGATAGTGAGGACGTGACTGTCAATTTTTAATAGAGGTGGGCAAGGGTTAAACGGGCCAACCCGGCCCGGCCCACTTTGGCCCGTGGGTTAAACGGGCCAAAAAATTTTGACCCGTTTAACCCACGGGCCAAAATTGCCTAACCCTAACCCAACCCACTTTAGCCGGTGGGTTAAACGGGCCAACCCACTTTTTGACCCTTTTAACCCACTTACATATTTTGTGAGTTAAATGGGTCAAATTGACCCATTTAACTTATTTATACTAATTAAATAAGATATATATATAATAAAAAAGAGAGTTTTATAAGGTTATATATTAATGATTAATTTCATTATTATTTTAATTACTTTTTATATAAAAATAAATTTTTTAAAATAACTTATTAGATAATATATTTCATTTAAAACAATAATAATATATTTTATAAATTTTTATGGTGCATGTGCATTAATTTGTCATTCTTTATTATAATTAACACATAAATTTAATCTCAAGTATAAAAATCTCTAGAATAACATTCATTAATAATATTTACCCTATAATTATTTATTTTAATTTTATAAAAGTGGGTTGGTGGGTCAACCCACTTAACCCGCGGGCTAGCCCACTTTGGCCCGCGGGTTAAGTGGGTTGGGTAAAATTAACCCACTTTTAAACGGGCTAAAAAAAGCTAACCCTAACCCACTTTAAAAGTGGGTTAAACGGGCTGGCCCGGGGCCATAACCCATTTGTCCAGCTCTAATTTTTAATCAGTCAACAAAGCCATGCTCCTAATAGCCAGGAGTACGTACCTTATGCCATTACTGACAGTCAACAAAACCATACGTACGTCCATCATGACTTTCATTAATAACAGTCAACAAAACCATGCTCCTAATAGCCAGGAGTACGTACCTTATGCCATTAATGACAGTCAACAAAACCATACGTACGTCCATCATGACTTTCATTAATAACAGCCAACAAAACCATGCTCCAAAGGGCATCTTCAATGGTCGGTGCTTAGTGGACCTTTTTCATGCGGAAGGAGGACCATATGGCATGGGCTCTTCAGCATTAAAGTCCAGTCCTTCAAAAAGTTGGGGCTCTTAAAGAGTTTTTTTCTTTTTTTAATCTTTAAATGATATAAATAAATATTAAAAACTATTTTTTAATATTCTTAGTGATACAGTTGAGAATTTCTTAAAAATGAGAGTTTCTCCAAATAGCATTAAAGATGATCTAATAACAAGACCTATGTACAATATACATTAATTTAAAGTGATGTAGTAGAGAAAAGAAGAGCACTTAGTTATACAATACTATATAGAGTCTCAGGACTTTATTTATTACACCTTGGTATAACTTATAATTAGTGGTCCAAATATCAACCCTGATGGAGCAGGCAAGTGGGTTTTATTTATTTACAATAATGTCGATTTTAGAAGCCATAATACCACTACATAGTTATGTGTTTGTTAGCTGCAGCGAGGGACTACAAAATTATATTATGCACATGACACACATATACACATACATATATATATACACACACACTTGACGGACAGAGCATGCTAATAAATCACATACAAATATGTCTATCAAATAACCTCAAGGTTGCATTTGGTTCTCCTCTTATTATGGGACTAAATAGGATAAAATCGTTAGTTCCTTGTTTGGTTTTTCGTATAAGCAATGAGACAGAACAAAAAGGTTTTTCAAAAACAAGACAAAATTAAAAAATTGTCCAATATATTGCATGGGATAAGAATTAAATTGATAGGACAAATAAGTTCCACAAATAACTTTCCAATACCTTGTTTTATAATGTACAAACCACTAGGAGTGGATAAAAGCGTCACCCTGAATTTGGTTCAAGGCATGCCAGCTGCCACGTATAACACTTATGCATTATACATTAAGGCTGACCTAATCTATAGTTTATCGTGATCATTGCTAAACAAATTTTGGATTCTGAAATCGTTAAATTAGATTTTGAAAATGACTAAAGTTGCAGCGGAAAAGAAATACATATCTCTAAAATGATTTCTAAATATGCTACTTTCTTGAGTAGACCATTACATATAATAAAGTAAATTTCTCAAAATGATTTTCAAATAGGCTATTTTTGTGAGTAGACAAACGTTTATAAATAAATATCTTACCATCAGGTATCTCAAAGTACACAGTGTCTAGTATCTTAAGATACAACCATGGGCTCATAGATATGCCCTCATCAAATCATAAGTTTGAAAAGATGATCAATAACTTTTGCTAATAGCATAAACAGTTTAATGTTTCTAGGCATTCAACTTGTTAACAAGCTCCTTTAGAGTCGTCCCATACCCGATAATCACAAGTATCCAGATCATCACTTGAAAAAGAAGGAATGAGCCGAAGCCCAGTACGATAGCAACACAAGCACACACGAGGTGGGCACACACGCCTATTCTATATGTAATGCAATAACCAATAGTTCATATCTTTAAATTAAAGTGTGACAAACAATAGTGGAGCACTCACATTCCGACAACATGCTGGGAACTTAGGGGTCCTGAATAGCAGCAACTGCTCAGGGGGTTGATATAGGTAGCCCGAATACCTATATGCCCTATAGGATCATCTAGTGAATAGCTTCATCTAGGGACCACAGCCGTTACGCATCTCTATCCATATTAGTCCATTATGATTAAGTAGAGTAACAGAGCCCATATATTAAACTACTTAATACAACTTCTTTCCAATATGAATAAACGTTACCCCGATACCGTCTCCCCCATCAGCTACCCGTCGAGTCATTGATAACCATCATTTGTCCAATGTCAATGATGGGGGGTGGCCTAAGCACCTAACTACCGTGCTGGCATCGCCTAGCAAGGTTGTCGCCCCTCGGACCAGGTTAAATAACCAAGCACAAGCAGCAAGCAATCATTAAGGCCATCTTTAAGTATTAATTGATTTAAGATGCCTATCCTAGCAAGCAACACACAAGTCACTGCGTACCTGGTACAAAACCTGTGCTCTGAACAATCAGAAGATAGACCAGAAGATAAAGCAGAATGTAGACTCTTAACAAATATCTGCTTCAAAGATTAATTCATATAAGCATTTAATTCAATTATCAACTTATATCAAACTCGTATTAACTACTTTGTTTTCTAGTAAATATACATTTGAGACAAATACTCCTCTTATTATTCGTGGTTCTATCATATTTTAGAAATTACATACTTCTTATCATTTAAGGTTTAACCTAACATATTAATCGAAGCTAATTTCAAGTTAATATGATCATATAAGTATTCATCAATTAATAGCTAACTATAAATTGTTGGTTTTTGAAGAATTTACTAAGCTAATATTAGTTAATAAATCTATATTAATTTTATTTAATCAAGTTGAATATAATTACTAGTCAAGTTTACTAAATGGTAATTAAGTCATTTAAAATGGTAAATTCTATAGTATGTCTTATTCAATCTATTGAACTTTTATTAAGTAAAACAACTTATTAAAATATATATTATTCTACTTATGTTATTTATAATTTATTTTTACATCTAAATGGACAAAGGAATTTAAACTAGTTTCCTATTATGTTTGTACTATCTTGTGATGTTATGTTTATAAATTCATAAAATAAAAATAATTAATTATTTATCTTAAAATTCATAATTTAACATGAAAACACATTATTTCATTTATTTAATATTCATTTTATTAGAATTAATTTACCTTAAATTCCCTCATTTTATTTCCTATAGAAAACTAGTGTGCACCCTAACGTTAATAAATTGGTTTATTATCTTAAACACGGGTTCTTAAGCTCAAATTTTTATGTAAACTTCCTAACACATATATTTATATGTTTATAAGGTCATTTGGCCTAAATTAATTAGTTAATTATGGTTTTAATTTTAATTGATTCAAAACTGTCAAGAACAGAGCTTAGGCAGCGACGACGATCGGTTCGATCGATTTCGACCATTAACCCAACCGGTTTTGTCCGATTCTTTACACCAAATTAAAGTATACTTATTGAGCTTTCAAAACATTAAAGTTTTACCAAAAAGAAGAAGAAAAAGTCACCGATTCGGCCATATAAATTCACACTACCACCGCTGGTCGAAATACTATTTTGCCCTGTTTTGCTATTTTGTAATTTAATTTTTTAAAAATAGTAAATGTATTTCAAAAATCACTAAAATTTACATTTTTTATATAGACATGTTAAAATATCACTTTTATAAATTTCATCCAAAAATAAATTCATTTAGTATTTTATTTAAATTTGATAATCCAAGCTGCCCATGTTTAATATATACGCATATAAATTGATCTTTAAGCATATTGAATTCATCTAAAACATGTTTATTCTATGTTTTATTATCTAGTATATACTTTGATTTATATTTTACAATTTGAATCATAAGTCATAACTCAAATCATCATCAATAACACAAAGTTTCCCAAAATTCCAACATTTCTACATAAACATACATACTTACGTATATCTCAATAGAATTTATTTAGTATATTCATATATTTATTTGATAATTTCATTTCAATAAAAATATATCAATTCAACATATAACACACATATATTCATACATATAATAACTTCAAATACTCAATTTTCTATGCATATATATGTGCATGTTTCGGTTTTCATACTTGTATATACATATTTTATTTAATACTTGAATCTAAGTCCGTTTTTTGTGATTGACATGAATCTAAATATCATTAACATAATTAAACAAAATAATTATAATTATGTACTTGAATTTAGCAATATCAACAAAATATTTGCCTCCACTACTACTTCTACACTCAAGGATTGATGGAACTTCTTCAAGCTTATTTTTCCTAACTTCAACGTTGTTTCTATTCTTTAATTTCACCAAAAAAATTGATTGGAATATAGCTTAGATTAATGGAACAAAAGAGGATGTTAAGAGGCATAAACTTGAGTAATACTTTACCTGATGGGTGTTGATGTTAAAGAGGACTTTGTTATGTATTTTTGGAGTGTTTTTGAGGGATTTTTTTTTTTTTTAGAGAGAATTGAGGAAGAAGTGGCTACAAGTGAAGTGAAAATTAGGGTTTTCTAAACTCTATATTTATATTATTTCATGTTATGTAATTTCTATTAGGTTTAAGGGCTTTTTGGTCATTTTGTTTGATTGATTGGCGACATTTTGGTCTTTTTCCTAGATGTAGAAATCTTCTAGAGTTTGTTAAAGTCAATTTGGTCTTTTCACATACTTGATATTTTCTTGTGTTCACATTGTAGATATTTAAGGGGCAATTTGTCTTTTCATAGATGAAGAAACCTTCTTGAAGTGGCTAAGGTTATTTTGGTCTTTTCATAAGGTGAGATTTTCTAGACATTGAGATTTTATATAATGTGTGAGGGTGCATGATAAGAACATGGTCCAATGAGCTTATGGGCTTTTGGTCTTGATCTTTAATAATTGGGCTTGATCTTATGTTAATGGGCTTAGGGTTTTAGATGATGAATTAAGATTTTAGGTTATGGATTCTTGGAAATTAGAAATGGATTTAGTAAGAAAGAAAGCTTGCTAATTAATTAGAAATTGAGTCTAGGAAATCTAATTAAGGAAAAATTAATATCTTACTTGAATTTAGGGTTTTATGGGTTTAGATTTGAATGAAAATATTTAGTTTAAATTTTCTAAATTTAAGGAGTTGGAATTTAGGCTAAATGTTAAATTGGATTTAGGGTTTTAGATGGTTAAACTTGATTAATAAAGTTCATTTGATAATGGAAAGTTTTGATTAATTTGAATTTGTTGAAATGGCCAATTTATGTTTCTTAATAGGTTAAATTGGGCATTTAAGGTATTAGAATCTTATTTTAATTAAATTCATTTATTATTTCTAATTATGTTAAATTATCAAAATTTTCACATTACGCGATTAAGGTTTCTAGTCTGATAGGTCAAATTAAGGTATTGTGCTCAAAAGACTTTGAAAATTCTAAATTTTATGATTATGTATTCAAAATTTTTATTCGAGTTCTAGTTTGGTAGATGTTGATCAGTTTCTATTTCTATCGTGTATTTTTCAACCCTAGTAATTCATCTTTAAACTATCGTTTACTATCTAATAGACTCTAAAATTTATCCAGGCCATACTACACTTGATTTTTATAACCTTAGGTTTATAGTTAGTGAGTTATTGACTCAAGTCTAATCTAAATTTAGATTAAGGTTTAACTTTAGTGCATTAGGAATTTAGATAATTCAACTTGAGAAATTAATTTCAAGTTGATAATTGAAAGGAGTCAAATAGCTTGGTATGTTGGAGAAAAGAAATTGAAGTAATTTGATAAGTTGAAGTGGGTATTTGTGGTATTGGAGTTTCTAATTTCGATTAAATCTATCTACTAATCCAATTATATTAAATTTTCTATTATATTCTGTCATTTATGAAATTTATTTAACTAAACTATCTAAATTCAATTATTAGGTTAATTTAAAATAAGATTCAAAATTTGCATTTTCATAGTATTTAATTATCACATTTCTAATTTAGGTTGGTAAAATTCAGGGTATTTCAAAAAGAGCCAACCAAACCGAACAAATCCTTAACCCAACCAAACCAAATAGAAAATATGTTTTTTTTTTAACAATTTGGTTTAAAATTTTTCAATTCGACACAATCCATAAATTTATGGTTTGGTTTACCCCAATCCATAAACCAAGCCAATCGTTTTAGAAAAATATAATAATATTTTACTTGAAGTTATAATTATAGATGTCTTTTATGATGATTGATTAAATGTCATATATGTTCATATTATTTTATTTGATATTCATTATTTGGTGAATATTGACTAAAATTGACTTGTTCGTTTTTTTAATTTTTTTTTAGGCTCATGATATATATAATTTTTGTTGATGATAAACCATTTTTTTAATAGTTTTTAACTTTATAATGTAAGAAATTTATTCATTTAGTTATAAAACTCTTAATATGTATTAATTATTTAATATATTTTATTGATAGACCATTTTATTCATTGATGAATTTTGTTAATAGATGATTTTTTATTTTGGCTAAATCTATTGGTAGATGATTGATTTGTTGGTTTTATTAAAAATTATAAATTGTGACTTACTATGTATTGGTCAGTAAATGTATTTTTTTGGTAAATAACTAATTTTATAGAGGACTACATATTAAAAGTATGATGAATTCATAAAATACTTTATCGTGATTTATAATATAAACTTTATAAATTGATATAAATATTTAAGTATCTACACAAATGTAAAAAAAAATAAGAACAAAAATTATTTTTAGTTAAAATTTTGATTTAATCTGTAATCCAAACCAAATCAAACCGTTATTTAATAGTTTAGAAAATTTCTAATCCAAACTAAACTGTTAGTTAAGGGTTTTGGTTTGGGAATGAAAAAAAAAAAAAAAAAACCGTAAATTGTAGTTTGATTTAGTTTTATAAAAAATTGAACCAAATCGATCCATGCCCACTCTAATATATTCTAATTAGAGGTTCAACGATTTATAATTACTTTAATTGCCACTTTAAAATAACTACCCTTAAGGATCGCGGTTTATAAAAAATAAGAAAGTATTCTTGCATGATAGGCAAGCAGGTTTCGGAGGGATTAGAACTTATTCACGTTATCATCGCACCCTGTGAAAGATTCGATGGTCAACTAAAGAAAGTAGAGTTGAAACAAAAGGATGAATTGAAACTCAAATCTTGAGATTAGCTAAATTCTAGTAAATGTAATACTTGATCCAACTAGTAATTGTTTTTGTTATTATTATTATTACTACTACTACTATACTTGTTAGTAGAGGATAAATTAATTCGTTTACAAAAAAAAAAAAAAAAAAAGCAACACAATGAAAAATTCATTTTCAAACCCACAAGCACGATCTAATCATCTGGCTCTGTTTAGTTTGCTAGCGTGTCAAAGGTAAATCATCATTTCGGTTCAAACTCATTATTAAAAAAAAGATACAGATAAAAAACAAAAATTTTTACTCGTAAATAAATTAAACAATACTAAATATAAAGATTTGATACATATTAAATATAACATATCGGATACAAATAACCAATACAAATATAAATAAAAATAAGATATTCCAAATGTCACACCTCCTTTTACGATTAAGGAATGACTTTATCCGTTTAACCAGCAAATTGTCGTACGGAACTAAAACTAACACTCTAGCTGAGAGTAATCTCCTAACAAAAGATTAAAACCCAAACAATGAGTAAACTAAATACAAAATATCACCCCAACCCCACTCAAAATCTTATAATTGACGGTAGCGACAACAACGCGACGGCGAGTGGAGGCATGAAAACAGTGGTGATGACGAGCAGCAGCAATCCGCAACCTGAGAAGATGAAAACTGGCCAGTGAAGGTGGGATAACAATTGCAGTGGGAACTGGGAAGTCGAAGAAGAACGGTCGGAGCGAAATGTCAATGAAGACATCTTATTGGGCATGATAGGGATGGGGGTAAAGGAAGAATGAGGAAAAGGATTAAAAAATAAAGACGAAGAAACAGAGGACGAAACCAACCTAATTATTCAAATTGATCTTTACATAATCAAGATCTGATTTTCCAGCAAGCCTGCCGCTGTACTTAAGCTCTAGGTAATCCTGATATTTAATTCCAACATAACCTATTGGAATGCTTTTGTTGTCGACCAACTCCGGTGCTGGCGCAACAATAGTATCAGAAGAACTTCCATGTCCTACTGAGATCGATATCCTCGTACTCCTGTTGTTCACAAATGCTCGATGTACCACACTCTTGTATTTCCCATTAGTCATGATCTATCATATAAAAGCAAAAAAAATTACTAAATTTTATTTAGCTCTGCTGATATTTCAAATGAGGGGGAAAAAAAACAATGTATTAAAAATTAAGCATATATATACTATTGTTATATATAAAAATGAGAAGTAATATCGCGATTTACACTTTTAACTTTACATACTTTTAGAATTATACTAAAATTTTAAATTGTCAATTTTATACCTGATTAGATGCTTAATTGTTACCATTGATACCTCATCTTATCATGCTTTATATTGATGATGTGAATTTCTTTTTGGTCATAAGGCAATATGACTTTACTTCAGTATATAATACAAAATAAAACATTATAGGTGTTGCGATTGATTGTCCGTTTTGATAGAAATAACAATAATTAAAAAAAATGAGACAGGTATAAACAGTAGCAGCTAAATATCTAATTAGGTTTGTAAATTGACAATTTAAAACTTTTGATGTATAATCACAAAAAAAGGCATAAAATTAAAGTATAAACCACATCATTAATCCTAAATGTAAAGTATACCTCCAAAAGATCTGCTACGGTAATCATCAAAGCATTTGAAATAGCATTTACGTTGATCCACTTGTGATTGTGATACACCTGGAGACCTGGAATCCCATTAGAAATTATGGTATTTAAAAGGGCATGGTCTGTGTGAGGTGGCAAGCCAATTGCACTTTCTGGGTTTTGACAAGGTGGGTACAAGTTCACAGCAAACTGTTGATAACTGGACTCCATGTTCATAGCTTTGCATGCGTATGTGGGCTCAAGTCCCAAACTTTCTGATATTCCTTTCAGCAATTCATCGACTATCTTTCTAGTTTCTTTACTAAACTCATCCACAGCGTCCCTGCAATAAAATTAAATAATTGGGTTGACTTGTGAAACTACGATCAAAATATAATAATAAATTATGGGAATGGAGAGTGGAAAAGTCCAAGCATGACATTGCCTCAAAATAATGCACCTTGTCTGTGCACTTTTCATCAACACACTTTAAGGTTCCAAGACTCATGAAATCATGAAGGAAAATGCTAAAGCCAGAGATTAAAAATATATTTAATCATGATTAATAATATGGGATAACTACAAAATGATCCCTCCAATTTTTGCCTAGATGTAAATTCATCCCTTAAATTTTAAAAGTATATTTTTCTACCCCATAAACTTTTAACATTTAGTATAATTAATAACAATTAATATTTTCCAAGTGCACTTAAAAGCTTAAAAGGATAAATCTGTATATAAAGAAAAGTTTAGAGGAATAAATCCACATATCAGTGAAAGTTTGAGGGGTTAATGACGCAGCGGAATAAAAGGGAAACAATCGCAAGACGTTGATTCGCGCACGAATACCGGCTTGTGATCTTCAAATATCCATTGATTCTGAGAATACCTAGATATTTGGCATCAAAAATCGAAATCTACACAAGATTACGAATTTTGGGATAAAGAGAGAACACTCTCAAAGAAAATTCATTCAAAATAACATATTCTGTCTATGCCATAAGGCTTACATATATATAGGCAAGCTTGAAAGTTGCCATAATCGAAAAAGGACTAGAACCTATTAAATAATATTAAATAGCATTTAAAAGGAAACTAAACTGACATCCTATTAAAAGATATTAAATCCTATAAAACTGACATCCTATTAAAGACATTAAATCATATTAAAAAAACTACTAAATGATACTAAAAATTATTCTTTAGAAATATTAAAGGATATTCTAAAAGCATTGACCACATTATTAATTACGAATTTGAAAAACTCAAAAGACATGTAAAGTACGTTGCTCCAACATGGGCAGTATAGAACTAAAAGTCGATGGCATATGTTGTTGATATAGGATTTTTCGTCTCTTCATCATATGCTGCATCATCCTCTCCAGGTTGGACAAAATTCGACCTCGAATTTTAATCATGTTATGCAGTAAGTCCTCAACTTGTCTCCTCAACTCTTCATGTTTTGTAGGGCTCATTTGATGACGAGGACAATTTGAAAGGGTTGCACTTAGTTCAAGATCGATTTGGTGTTGAATGTCTCTCAATGGGGGTAACCCATCTGGCAACTCTTCAAAAAATACATCCTGGAGCTCCTTTACAACCATAGTTGCAAACTCAGATATTGCTACCTCCTGAGTAACCTCCTTGTCCACTAAAGCAAATATTGCCTTAGATTTCTGTTCAGCAATATAAAAATCAAAATTTGGTTCACCATTGCCTATATGCTGAAAAATATCTTTTTCCAAAAATTCTTCCTCTTCATACTCCTCATAAAAAATAGGTCTTCCATCACCTATAGCCTCCAACACAACTTCATCATAAACTGGTTTGAAATTGCCTTTTCCTTCAAAGACATCCCTTCATCTTCCTCATAGCGTCAAATATTGTTCTTCATTATAGTAATCCCCATCAACAAAAGAGAAATCATCATCAAATTCTAGGATTTCTGTGTTCATCATTAATTCCCTACAACTACTATTTCCTTAACAAAAGAAAGTCATCATCCGATTCCTCATAACCTACATCATGTATCAAATCAGAATTAGGCATCAGATCAGGATTAAGGTTTCTACCTTTATTCTGATTCACCAAAAGTGCCTCTATCCTTTCTGTGACCTGATCCACCATACGACTGAAGCACCAATCAACTTTTTTTTCGATTCGTCGACCTAGGTCATCATGACCATAGATTTCATCCACATGTCGTTGGTTAACCTGTTTGCGAGGCACCATGATATTCTAAGAGCGAACGCGGCTCTGATACCAACTGACGCAGCGGAACAAAAGGGAAATAATCGCAAGACGTTGATTCGCGCACGAATACCGCTTGTGATCTTCAAATATCCATTGATTCTGAGAATACCTAGATATTTGCATCAAAAATCGAAATCTACACAAGATTACGAATTTTGGGATAAAGAGAGAACACTCTCAAAGAAAATTCATTCAAAATAACATATTCTGTCTCATATGCCATAAGGCTTACATATATATAGGCAAGCTTGAAAGTTGCCATAATCGAAAAAGGACTAGAACCTATTAAATAATATAAATAGCATTTAAAAGGAAACTAAACTGACATCCTATTAAAAGATATTAAATCCTATAAAACTGACATCCTATTAAAGACATTAAATCATATTAAAAAAACTCCTAAATGATACTAAAAATTATTCTTTAGAAATATTAAAGGATATTCTAAAAGCATTGACCACATTATTAATTACGAATTTGAAAAACTCAAAAGACATGTAAAGTACGTTGCTCCAACATGGGCAGTAAGAACTAAAGTCGATGGCATATGTTGTTGATATAGGATTTTTCGTCTCTTCATCATATGCTGCATCAGTTAATTTGAAGTCCTATTCGTTTGTTTTAACAAAAATATTAACTTTGCCAATTTTAAAAACTTTAATATGTTAAAATATCTATTTAAAAAAATCTAGGGGATAATCCACACGGAGGTAAAAGTTGAGGGATAATTTACGAATTTTCCTATTAATATTTTGGAAACACAAATATATATTCAATATTTCATATAAACAACAAACAACAAAAAAGAGAAAAAGCAAACAGAAATATATACCTAAATCCAGGAGGCTTATTTGGACAGTGAAGCTCGGGATGCACTTCAAACCGAAGAAAATCCCTCCAGAAGGGGATCTTTGTGTGAGCCGTATTGGCATGAGTCCCATATACTATTGGGTCCTTTAGGTGTTTTCCTTCAAACTCTTTCTTCTCTTCTTCTGTGAGATCAAAAAACGCCAAACACGCCTCTATGATTCCCTTCGTTAACCTCTCCTCCATCCCATGGTTTACCAGCTTCAACAAATAAATACCATTATATTAATAAAAATATAAAAGCAACAACCGATCTCATATATGGTATACTTACCAAGATAAGAAACCCGATAAGATGAAAAATACAAATACATATATAGCACATATATAAAAGAATCTTGTTAGACTCGCTGGAGCTTCAGTCAAACATCCTAAAAGGTCAAAGTTAATAGGTAAAACTGAGTTGAACTGGGGTTAAGCCACCATTAAACAGGCTCATTTTCAAAGAAGAAAGATTAGGCTCATCAATCAGGTTGAATTGGACGAGTGAACCCAGCTCTGACATCGATATAAAACAATGAGCAGTTAGTTAAATGTGCTAGACTATGCCATGAAAATATGAATGTATGCTTGAATCATACCATGAAGAATCCCCACTGTTCACTTGCTTTTCCAAGGAGTTGGATGGCTTTGGAGTGTTCATCATGATCAGTCGAGGTTAAGAGAGAAAAATCAATAACGGGTATGTTCTCCTCATCAACTTCTTTAGATGATGAAACTTGTCGTAGGACATCATTTGAATCACTAGACAGGGCATGATTTGTGGTTGTGGAGTTGAAGTCAGTAGATTCAGCTAACGCTTTGACGGACTTTACTGTGTCCATATCGTAGAAAAAAGTGAGATCTGATAACTTGAATTCGTTCTTCTTTTTGTTTTGGTTAGATGCTTGTATAGCCCTCCTTTTATAATGGGAATTCCCATCGTGAACTTGCCCATTATATCTGGTGTACATTAAGTCAATGCCTAATTATTCATCTCCACTTACTTTTTTCCTTTTTTTTTTTTTTCCTTATAATGGAGAGAGATGATTCAAACTTGAGACCTCTCACTTAAAAAATCAGGAAGATGCCACTAGACTATAACTCCATTAGCTCATCTCTCTATTTACTTAAAAACGTAAAAAAAATTAATATTACTTATACACTAATTGTTTAAATAAATAATGGGTATCTATTTTATTATAGCAAATGGAAGTTATGAAGTATTGTTTCTAATAAATTTTAGCATCGGCAATTTACAATTTGACCCATGAACCAAACATGACATGACATAATACTAAAAGAGTTTGGGTAAGTAAAATCTATATAAATAATCAGTGGGTCAAACTTGAGAATGATACAAATTTATACATTTGGCTAGTCCCTCCTAATGCACCCTTCTCTTTATAGTGATAACATCAAGGTCCTTAAACCTTGATTTAAAACATGACTTATTTTTATTCCCACCATCCCTTTCTGTATTCTCACCCCTACTAACAACCAAACCTAAACTTGACCCATCATCATTAGAGACAAACTTTTTTCTTCAATTGCTTAGAGTGCATAGCATCTTCATATCACTAACAGAGACAGTCTCTCTACTATATAATGTAGTATCAACAAATTCTTCATATGAATCAAGCAGGGAACATAAATGAATGATGGTTTGATCCTCTTCATAAATTTGACTCCAACACCTTCTAAATCCGAAATGAATCGGTTAACATCATTAATATAAGCTTTTACTTGTGTGTTTTCTATCATCTTCAAAGTACACAAATGATGCTTCTAGTATAATTGGTTTGTTAAGTATTTGTTCTAATACTTTCTTTTCTTTCTAGCTTTTTCCATAATGATGCACAACTTATTCCATCACCCACCTCTCCTCGCACTATGTGCCTTAGCTAGAATCTCCTTCTTCTTCTCTTGTTGTAAAGCAGACTGCGGGCTTGTTTTTGAATAAATTAGTCAAATCTAAAAGGTCCAAAAGGAAATAAACGTACAACTCATCTTCACTTAGTATAACTTTTAGCATATAACTTTGTTTTCTTATTATTATATGTCTGCATGAGGGTTGTTTAGAGAACTATATCAATTACCAAGGTTTGCCTCATAATCAACGATTTTAGGCCCAAAAACCATCATCTAAGGCCCTAAATTTTTTGAATTTCCATGTTCTTTTTGTGCTTTAGGGTTTTTTGGAGACGATATATATTTTTCCTTCTCATGTTTCAACCGTCATTATGTCTTAATAAAATTATCATCCAATTCATTAGAATTTATCCAAATTAGTGTGTATTGTTTCTTTGAGATTAATCATTTATTATCTCTGTTGTTCCATACACTACTCGCTACCTCATATTGATATTAAAGCACGTAAATCATGCGACAATGTTAGGAGGTTACAATTTAGGAGGCGATCATGTTCCTACGTTGCCTGGGATGTGGAAGCCCTATGAACTGAAATGCAAGCTTAAAGGGTGGCATTGGATAATCTAGAGCAAAATAAATATCAATGATTTCGACGTTTAGAATAATGCTTTGATGAGCTGATCGATCATTTTGATGTGATGGGAGTCGATACCAACAAGAACAGGAATGGTGGTACGATAAGACTAAGGGTAGAGTATGCACTCAACGACCTTATTGTCAAACCTATCGTTGTGAATTATAGGTTACATGCTTACGAAGATGATTCTAAGGAGGAAGACAAGTTGTTATTTGAAGAAACATGGCCACAAAGAAGAGGTGATAGTGGTGGCAGATACAGGAGAAATAACTTTAGCTTTGATTATGGAGACTCTGATGATTTTAGATTAAAGGTTGATATTCCCAATTTTAGTAGGAATTTACGTATTGAAGGCTTTATTGACTAGATACCAAAGATTGATCGGTTCTTTGATAATATGGAAATTCCAATGGACAGAAGAGTGAAATTAGTAGCATGTGGTTGAAAGGAGGCACTTTTGCCTTGTGGGAGAAGATGTAAAATAGAAGATATCGAAAGGCTAAACAGTCGGTGAGAACCTGGTAACGGATGAAGCAGTTGTTGTTGTGGGATTTCCTACCTTTAGGTTTTGAGCAAATTTTGTTCTAACAATATTAGAAGTGCCACTAGGGGTAGAGAACAGTGCATGAATATACTGCATAATTCATTTAGTTGACAGAGAGAAATGACCTAAGGGAGAGTGAGGGTCAGCAAGTGGCGAGATACCTGAAGGGGTTGAAGCTGCAAATTCGAGATAAGTTTGAGGTCCATATTTTGTGAAATTTGAATGAGGTTAAGAACATGGCCTTTAAAGCAGAATTGATGTTACAAGAGAAGAGTAGTTGTTTTGATGGTAATAGTAAGAGTTTCGTGGGTCAAAGTTTAAATAAGTCTACTATTGAAAAGAGTAAGACTACTAAGGAGGTACAAGGGGGTGTTATTGATAGGCGAGAAGATAAAGTGACAGGCAAGAAAGTAGTAGAGGCAAAGGAAATGAAGAAATAGAACGACCCCTATGCAAAATCAATACTAGTGAAGTGTTACGGCGTAACCAGCCAGGCTACCCGTTCAAAGAGTGCCCGAACAAGAGAGAAGCTAATATAGTAAAAAGAGATGAGGAGAATGAAATTTGCAGTGAACCTAATGATGATGAATACTATGTGGAGGATAATAACGATGATGAGTAAGCCTATGTGATTAGGAGGTTGATGTTGGCACCGAAGAGAGAAGAAAAAAAAAATTAAGAGTATCAGTTATTTTGCACCAAGTGTACATCGATGTCAAGTATTTGACTTAATTGTAAATAGTGGCAGTTATGAAAATATAATAAGCAAAGAGGCAATGCAAATGTTGTAGCTACTAGTCAAGAAGTATTCCAACCGATATACCATTAGGTGGATTAAGGTAGTGGAGAAAATTGAGGTTAAGGAGCACTATAAAGTACCCTTCTCCATCGGCAAATATCAAGATGAGGTGTACTGTGACATGGTAGACTTAGATGGCTATCATCTTTTGTTTGGAAAACCTTAGCAATACAATGTTAATGCCTAGCATGTAGGTAGAGATAATGCATATAGGTTGGAGAAGGATGGAGCAAAGTTTACCCTCCTCCCCTTGAAACTATCCAACTATTCCAAAGCTTCTAACATCGAGGGATGTTCGTTTATGACAATTATAAAGTAGGAGAGGGAGATGGAGGATGCCATAAGGGAGTCCCAAACTGTACATGCACTAATTGTGAAGTAGGTTTTGATAGTTGATAAGGAGGAGAAGGTTGAGGAAGTTCCAAAAAACATCAAGGACTTATTAAAGGAATTTAGCAAAGTATTACTAGATGAATTGTCCGATAGCTTGCCTCCCATGAGGGATATATAGCATCATATTAACCTAATTCCCAGTGCTAGCATGTCGAATCTTCCACATTACTAGATAAGCCTGATGGGGACTGAAGTCTTGCAAAAGAAAGTATAGGAGTTGCTCCAAAAGTAGGTTTATTAGAGAGAACATGAATCCGTACATTGTACCAACATTGTTGGCACCAAAGAAAGATGGTAGTTGACGAATATGTGTAGATAGCAAGATGATTAATAAGATTACTATTGGGTATAAGTTCCCAATTCCCAAGCTAAAAGACATGCTAGATTGATTGAATGGCACTGTAATATTCTTAAAGATTGATCCAAGGAGTAGCTATCAACATATCATAATTAAGTTAGGGGATGAATGGAAGGCAACATTCAAGACCAAAGAAAGGCTTATGAGTAGCTAGTCATGCCCTTCAAATTAAGCAACACTCCAAGCATTTTCATGCGTGTCATGAACTAGGTACTAAAACCTCTAAATAGTCGCTTTGTTGTAGTTTATTTTAATGATATCTTGGTGTATAGTAAGTCTCAGGAGGAGCACATTTTGCATTTGAAGGAGATGTTGATGGTTTTATAAAGAAGTTGTATGTGAATATAAAGAAATGCATTTTTATGTCTAAAAAGTTGATGTTTCTAGGCTTTGTTATCAGTGCTGAGGGTGTAATTACCTAAATTTATACAACTTGAATAGGAAAATAATTAAGTAAATAATGTGAAATTAAAAAAAAAAAGATTTCAAAAAAAGTCACAAGAATTACTCCTAATTTTTCGCGATTTTAAAATATTATAATGCAAACAATCTAATTATTGATTAAGAAAATGAATTATTATCAATAAAATTTCAAGATACAATTTTCCATAACTTTTTTATAATATCCCACAAATATAAAATGATAAAATTCAATATATATATGTAAAATGAAAAAATGAGACATCTTGATTATAACCTTATCAAGATGATTATGTCAATAAAAATTATACAACATGATATCTTTAATGAATAAAAGAATATGAACACTATATGTTTAATATGAACATTGTCATATATATACAAAAAATGGTGGACATACAAACCTACAACCTTCAATTGTTGAGATATTGTGTCATATGAGTCAGTGTCGTGTCGTCTCAAGTTAAGAGACAAGTTGAGTCGAGTCTATTCCAGTCATTTGTTGTCTTTATTGAGTCTGTGTCTTCTTCAAAAATAAAGTAAGTAGAAGATTGAAATCCTAAACCAAATCTTATTGATTTATATATATTATATTACATGGAATATCAGTTGTATAGAGTTAATGAAATATTAAAAATTTTCAAATTAGCAAATCAAGAAATAAATTATGAATAATAAATATTTATGAAAGAAGAGATTCTAAACCTAAACAACAATAAATCTCAATATGTTTATCAGAATGAAAATAATAAGAAATATCAGGTAAATGTGATAAAAGAATAAAATGATGTAACCATAATACCTACAATTGGTAAGCTCAATAAATATGAATATTGGACAAATGAATTAAAATTTCTTTAAGAAATGAAAAGTAATAGCAAAACAAGAATTAGAGTTTAATTTAGAATTTGAACTTAGATAATTTAACTAAATAAAGTATATTAAACTATAGCTTATAACAAGATAGATTAATACACTCAAACTAGTCCATACATTTAATTAAAATTTGAGAACTTAAATATTCCTTTCTATTTATCCAATTGCTTCAATTACCCATTTCATCAATCAAATTCCTTAATTTCTTTAACTATCAAATTTGAATTTTATTCCTAGTCAATTGGTTTAGGTACTTTAACTATCCTTTCCAACAAAACAACTTTCATCATCATCTTAACCAATTTTAATTAGAACTTCTCTTCTTTCAATTATTAAGTGAACAAAAGTATTGAATTTTTCCCATTCATTCATTTTGACCTCTTTTTTTTCTATTTTAATTCCCTGAACTTTGAAACATGTGTTTTGAATGTTTTGTAAATTCCTAAACTCTTGAATTTTAGTTTAACTTCTATTTTCTAAATCCACATAACTTTTGAATTCATCTGTTGTTTAAATATATCAATTTCTAAGCCGTACTCAAACTAAATATCAAGTTTTTACAAAATTAAATTCTAAACTAGATTTTTAATTCAAGTTATCAATTTTACTTAAATATATCCTAAAATTTCCTCTCAATTGTTTTTAATACTTAAGATAATAATATGAAAAGCTTAAATAAACACCTACTCATAAATATCCTCAAAAACCTTTAATACTTAATCTCTTTTTCTCCTTTTCCATTTCCAAATCTACCACTTTTTCCTTCTTTCTTCTTTTCATACATTTCTTCGTTCCTTTTGTCATGACCCAATAGTACCCTAGTAGTAATATATATATATATATATATATGATATAGCCTGATAATCCAGACGATATCAAATACACATATTCATACTAGAACTACTTTGGAAAGTGACGTGTTTTTAACAAAACAGGATCTTTTTGGTTGCGTGATAAGAAACGATGAAAGTAAATAAAATCACAATACCATAACTAAGTACTACAGTCTGAATAATAACTATTACAAACCATAAAACTATCTAAGTTCTCAAATAATAAAAATTGATGCACTAACATCAATTAATACATATAAATAAAGAAACTATTTTTCCTTGTTTCCAAAACTCTTCCAGCTTTAGAATCGTACCGGCTCTAAGCTCCTAGAAGCCACCAACCAAGGCTTAAGTGTCATCTTGTAAGAACTGTAGGAGTGTGAGCATAACCACGAGCTCAGTGAATAACCAGACTTATCACAACAAGCAAGTTATTATCAATCATATGTAATGCATCAATCAATCACATGAACAATTACAAGCTTGGACAAACCGGAATCCAAACAAGATGGAGATTTACGCCCTCTCATCGGGGTTGAAGGAACCAATCCCTGAATCACCTACCCAGGAGAAACTAAGCACACAGGAAATCCACAATCTTCACAATTATTATCTCTTTATGTTAATGATTTTTTAAACACCCATTTCCTGTTTTGTGCCTTAGAAACTCCACTAAGTGTTAGACATTTCACAGCGATACCATGGGCGGCATCCTTCGTTACCAGTTAGTTCCCATGGAACTTGACAGAACAAAGGTAAACTTGCGTAGAACTAATAGCCTCTGCCTAGAAAAACCAAGTATTACCAGAGAACCGAAATTCTAACACGTAATAGGCATTCGTAAAAACATAATGCAGTATATGCAAATCATGCTATGCATGCACCAATTTACTTATGAGTTCAATAATTTTTAGTCAGGTTATAAGTGATCAACTTCATTCAAACACTCAACATGCTTTACATACAGTAATTTCACAAGCCATTCATTATCACTTTTGATTAGTAGTATTTATCAAACAAGTCATTTCAAACAACAAGCAAATCCCATAATCCCATACACACGAGAGTTCATTATTATCTTTGTATTTTAATGCAACTAAACTACAATCACAAACAATGTAACAAGTCTAAGTTACTCACCTGCTCATACTGACAATCGTAGTAATCAACCGGGAAATCCTCGACAGTATCGAAATTACCTATTAAAATAAAGTACTTGTCAATAATATCTATAAATAGAAAGTTAAATTCCTATGAGTGAATAAGTGTCCTAGATCGGTATTTGGTATTATTCCTATGGTTTATAGCGATTTCTTAAAGTAAATAAATTTTTATTGTTTAATTCTTTCAAGTTTCTTTTGAGTATCTATATATTATGGAGGATCTTATTTAACTTCCATTTACATCTTAAATTCCGTTATAATTTGTAGAAGTCTTGGCATGTATAATTTCTATAAATTGTTCGTAACACCTTTCTTGTACTAAAGGACTTCTAATCATGCTTGTAAAGTTTGTTTTATCAAGCTTTATGTTCATATAAGGTCTTAGAAGCTTTAAACATGCATTTAGACTAGATTAGATGAAGTTTGAGTCTTGTTTTGTTCACTTCATCCTCAAATCCGAATTTACTATTACCACAATTATAGGACTTCTAAGTTTTTGTTTTTTTCTTCCAACAATACCTAAGCATTCTCAACACATCACTCATCTCTCCATTTGAATTCCTCAATAGATTAGCAACTTCTATCAACCGTAAAACTTTCTTCCAATGCTCAATAATCCAATCTAAAGTCTATACATAGATTTAACAAGGATAGGTTTAGTTTGGAGCTTACCTTGGATTGGAATGGAAGGAGGTTGTTCAACTTCCTCTTAAAGCAAAAATTAAACCTAGATCAAAGATTAGAGATGAGTTTCTAACTAAGCAACATTAATTATAATACAAGTTCACTAATGTAATCAATTTTCTCACCTTGATAAGCTAATTCCCTCCTCTTGATCTCTAGGATAACTTAGGATTTTTTATTCGGTTTTGGTTGTTATTGATGAGCTTAGTGTGTGTATATAAGGCATGGAAGTAGGCTAGGGTTTATGGTTGTTCACACAATGTTTCTAAGCTTCTATGTTGAAGGTGGAAATGGAAAAAGGAAATGAAAAAGTGCTGGACGCACTTGGGTTTGCAGCTGGAATTTTAGAGTGTTTTATGGGGTTTATGAGCTCAAAGTGTGTCTAACTTAGACTTATATACTTATACTAGGATTAGACTAAGTTTTAGAGGCTTTGGAATTGGTTTTGGACTTGAAAAATGTTTGTAAATGCAGCTGGGATTTTCTACACGATTTTGCCAAGTTGGATGCAAAATCTGACTTGTGTTTGACAAATTTTTGTGGCTATCTTTGAGAGTCTTAATTATTTTGTTTGGTAGCTAATTAATGCTACTTATGTGTGTAAAAATAAGGGCTGAAATTGGATAAAAATCGGGTTAAATTCAGTTGAAGTTTGAAGTGTGAAAACTGAAATTTCTGGAACAATTTCACCTTGATTTTTGGACGAATTTTGGATCCGATTTTCTTATTAATTTTTGGTGTATGAAGTGTCCATTTGAAGGCTCCTTATTGGTGTTTAATTGGTCAAAAATATCAGTTCATTGAACCTTAGGAAATTTGCAAAAATCGGAATTGAACTTGGAGATGTGTGCTGCTGTATCTTGTGGAATTTCTCCTCTGTTGCAGCTGTAACATTTGATTTTTGGCCAAAAATTTGGGACGATTATGGTTGTTTATTCAAGCTGAAATTCTCCTCATTTAATGTTACTTACATGTGGAGTGTTTTGGTTGGCTTTTGGGTCAATTTCGTTTGAATTTAGAAGCTCAAATTTGGATCAAAGATAGTCAACAAAATCGGGTCTCTGCAGCAGGGAGTCTTTTGCTGCTGTAGGACGAATTTCTAGCTCAATTTGCAGCTATTATCCTCTTCCATTTGGGCTGTGATTCTTGCAAATTAATTATGAGTTATAGGTGTAGCTTTTAGGTTGGTTGGGGTGTCATTTTCGGGTTGGAATTCGTTCTAAAAATCGGATCGAAGTTGACAAAAATTCAACTGCTGAACTCTGAAGCTCCAGGTGCTCTGTTCCAGGTGCTCTGTTCCAGGTGCTTGTTGGGCGTGTGTGGGAGGTGTGTGTGTGTAGCTGCTGGTGTGAACTGCAGCTGTTGTTCGGTTGCTGCTGCTGCTGCCATGCGTGTTGCTGAAGCTGCTATGTGCGTGTGGATGAGGTTGCTTGCTGGCGCTGCTGCTGCTCGAGGTGCTGGTGCTGCTGTCCACTGTTGTGCGCGTGAGGGGATTTCCAGCTGCTCAAAAGAAATCAGCGCGCATGTGAAATGAGCTTCATCACATTCGATTATCCGCAGAGCGTGGAGGGGAAATTCTCCTTTGTTGTCCGATGTTCCAGTTTTCCATTCGTGTAGCGTGCAGTGGTAGAACATAAAATCTACTTGCTTCTTCCTTTTTTTATATATATATATATATATTTAATAGTTATTAACAAAAATATTTTTACTAAAAAAATTATAAATTATTCGCGTATATTTATACTCGTCGTATTTACGTTTTATTGAAATAAAATTTACCTAAGTTACTACAACACTTTAAATTATTTTATTCTCAAATTTTTAGTTAAAACTTCATACGATTAATTATTTTTAATATTTTTAACTTACGTGATTAAATTTTCAAACTCGATGAATTAAATTAGGAACCAAGTCCTAATAAAGCTAGAATTTCCTAACAATTAAAACAGCGGGTTCGAAATTTTCTTTTTAGTTCTAAGTTGATACTTATTGTTCAGTATTAGTGTTTGTTTGTATTTATAATCTATTGTTTTATACCGATAAGCTCTATAAATAAACTGTATCTTATCGGTTTTGAACTTTTAAAACTATTCCTAGTTATATCTTGAATTATCAGTTCAAGATACAAAATCTCGTTTTTAGTATCTATTAAGGTCGAGAAAATTTTTTATTCGGGTTTTTCAAACTAGGAATGAGTTTATCACAACTCATGAGTCTATTCTAGGATTTCTATCGGTTTCTACATTTACTATTTACTTTACGTTTTCTATTCTACTACTGTATACTATTGTGGAAAAATTTCGGGGTTTACACCTTTTTTCTTCTTCATCTTCTCTTCTTTTCTCTCAACAATCAAACTCAACTCTCAAATTCAAGGTAAAGGAAATAAGAATGGAAAACTAGATAGAAGATGAAGATTTAGCATGAAGAAGCTACAACAACTAAGGAGAAGTAGTAGTAATGAAGATCAAGTAGTCTAAATTGCCAAAAATGTAAGTCAATTATCTTCTTTGTTTGTGGATTGTTGTTTATGCATGAGCATGATGGATTAGTGCAAGATGGCAGTTGGGTATGTGATAAAACTAGTAAATGAATGATGTATGAACTTAAAACATAAGTATGTTTTTGCATATTAGAACCAAGGAAAATAATGAAATGATTTGATGAAATAAGAAATAATGACATGTATATAGATGTTCTAAGTTGTGGTGTTGAGCTTATACGATGTTGTTAAGATGTAGTTGATGGACTTTTGTGAGTGAAACAAGTAGACAAGTAGCTAAAATAGAGTAAATGAAACAGAAGAGGACGTTTGGATGGATACGCCCCTTAACATAGGGTGTAGTAAGGGGCATGGTAGCCACTGTCCCCCTACTGCATCCATATGAGGCATGGTAAGGGGCTTGGTGGTCACCATCACCCTTGATATGGGTCGTAGCAAAGGGCCTGGTGGCCACCACCACCCTTGATATGCCCTATATGGAACTAGGGCCCATCTTGTCCTTCTTTGCCTTGTCAACATAACTTAAATTGATTATAACTTTCTCATCCAAACTCAAATTGAAGTGATTCAAAAGGCTATCAAAAGCTTAAAAATAGCTCTATAACTTTTGTGTTTTAAGTTTTTGGAAATTTAAAAAATATCAAGTCCTAAAATATATATGATTCAAACTGCAACATATCCGTATCTAAATGAACTTAGTTAATAATCAAAGCTCAATTTGGCTTAATAAATCTAAATGAACTAAGATGAACTAGATTGATTAAGAGTAATTAACCTGGATAAGATTAAATTAATATAGACTTAAGTTAATATGAATCTTAGATATAAAATGAGTTAGTTAGCAAATTTATGCTCAACTTGACTTAATACACTTTGATAAACTAAAATGAATTAGATATATTAAGTTTAGCCAAATCAACTAAGCTAAGTTAAAATAGACTTAATAACTTATGAATGGCTTACATATAATTGTAATTTTTTAACCTTTCAATAATAAACGAAATATGTTATTTCAAATGTATGTTTGCTAAAACAAGTTTTTAGTAAAATTCTATATTTCAACTATGTATAGGATAATGAACTAAAAATGAGTTTAAAATTTGATAGAATTATATTAGAAAGCATTGAGTGTTTTTATACTTCTTTTTCATAGGAGGAATGGATTAATCTTTGGATTTCCTAGAAGTTTGCTATAACTTAGCTCGGATGACAGGTGGGTAACATTGACCTTATCACCTTGTTTGTGCTTGTAATATAGATTCACTCGTGTTAATGTAAATATAACTTATTATGCATGGGGTTGAGGAATTCGTTTGCTGTTTGGTATTTGAATTGGTTGATAACTCATTAAAGTAAAAGTGATAACTTTTATTTGGAGTTGACTGTGAAATATGAATTGTTGATAGTTTATAATTGTTATGGTCATTAAATAATATGACATAAATTTCATTTGGTCCTTAAGTGAAGTGGACATGCATTGCATCACAAGCATAACTTACATTAGCATGGTATTCACGTCACGTATTAATATTCCGATTTTGTGGTAATGTTTGATAAGTCCAGTGAATTTGGTTAAGGTTATCATGAGGTTGTTGACTTCATGAGAACTAAGCAGGCACCGAAGGACGTCACCCGTATTGGAGTTGGCTTTAAGGATTAATACTCAGGGAGTTTCTGAGGTTCTAAGGGAAGTGAAGGTTATGTTAGTTATATGTATATAAAAATAACAAATGAGTTTCAAAAGAAATCCTCCTTCCATAGTTCTTTCTATGATGAAGTTAAGATAATGTTAATAATAAATATGTAAATAACAATAAATTGAGAAAATTTCTCTTTCCTTAGCTCTCAATTTCTCCTGGGTGTGAATGACTTGAGCTAGTCCTTCAACCCTCAAAAGAGGGTATAAATCTCTATTGGTTTGGATTCTGGTGATTCAAACTATGCATATCATATGATTAAATGTTGCATTGCATATGTTTATTAATAAAACTTGCTTGACATTTGTTTGATAGATGGTTTGGCCTTATTATTCACTAAGCTATGGTTTAGCTCACACTCCTGTAGTTTTTGTGTAGGAATAGCTCAAGCCAGAAGTGGGTTAAGAAAATGAAAAGAGAGTTAATCTTTGATGAAGTTCTTGAACATAAGAAGATGGACTTAGAATGTAATTTATATGTTTAGTATTTAAGTTGGAGATTTAGTAATGTGTAAGATAAGCTTAGGATGGAATAGATTAGTTGTGTGATGTTTTAAAACTTTATAATTTGTGGTTGATTTATCATATTTTACTATTTAGGAGGGGATACTAATTCTCTGCAGTTTTGGTGAACTATAGGAATCCATATTTTCTTAGATATCAAAATGTTTATATATATATATATAATCAAAACTTGTGTAACAAATATTAATTAAAGTTTTGCAATCTCTGACTTGCAAAACGGTTCTCATATATTGAATGCATACTTGATATGATATCTCTAGGTTAATCCTTCTAAGCCCACTTTAGGGGTGTGAAAAAGGGGATTTATGTAAATAAAGAGAAGGTGAAGGAAATTATAGGGTGGATAATCCTAAGAATAGTTACTAAGCAGTGGAGTTTTCTTAGGTTAGCTAGTTTTATGGGAGATTCATCTGACATTGTAACACTATTACAGCCCCTTTGACTGAGTGCTTGAAGAAGGGAATATTTCAATGGAGTGAGGAAGTTGAATGTAGTTTTACAGTCCTGAAAGAAAACTATATAATACACCCGTTTTGGCATCACTAGACTTTGATAAGTTGTTTGAAGTAGATTGTGATGCGAATGAGGTTGGAATTAGAGCTGTTTTGTCCTAGGAAAGGAAGCTAGTTGCATTCATCAGTGAGAAATTGTATGATTCCAGGAGAAATTGGTCCACATTTGACAAAGAATTCTATTCTTTTATGCATGCCCTAAGGACTTAGGAGCATTACTTGGCAAGCAAAGAGTTTGTGTTATATTCAAATTGCGATGCCTTGAAATACATGAATAACCAGACTAGGACAAGCAAAGACATGCATGCTAGGTAGATCCATTTCTTGTAGAAGTTCCCTTTTAAATTAAAGCATAAATCAAGGGTGCAAAATAAAGTGGTTGATGCTTTGAGTAAGAGAGCCAATCTTCTAGGGACTTTAAGTGCTGAGGTAGGAAAGTTTAAGCATTTTTGAAAGAATTGTATGAGATTGATGTGGGCTTCAAAGAAACTTAAGATAAGTGTGTGAATAGACAATCCAATGGGGATTATCATATACATGATGGGTATCTAATGCGTAGGAATCAACTCTATGTGCCTAAATCTTCTTTGAGAGAGAAATTGATACGTGACTTGCATTATGTAGATTAGCAGGTCATATGGTGTGAGATAAAACGATTTCTACAGTCAATGAGAGATTCTACTAGCCTCACTTGAGAAGAGATGTGAGTAAATTGGTACAGCGTTGTTATATGTGCCAAACAACAAAGGGGCAGTTCTAAAGCACTAGCTTGTATATGCCATTACCTATACTAGAGAACATTTGAGAAGACTTGTCTATAGACTTTATACTTGGTTTTCCTCATACTCAACAAAGCATGAAGTCTATTCTTATTGTTATTGATAGGTTTCATAAGATGGCTCACTTCACCCATTGTTGCAAGTAGCAGATGCACAGGCCATAGCAAAGTTGTTTTTCAAAGAGGTGGTTCGCTTGCATGGATTACCTAAATCCATCACATCAAACAACAACAATAAGTTTCTAAGCCACTTCTGGAGGATTTTGTGGTAGACGTTTGACTCATCTTTGAACTACAATAGCATGATCTACCCTCAGACAAATGAATAGATTGAAGCTACAAACAGAACCCTTGGCAATCTGATTAAGAGCATTTGTGGAGAGAAGCCCAAACTATGGGATATTGCATTAACTCAGGCAGAGTTTGCCTACAATAGTGTGGTTCACACAACAACAAGGAATTCCCTATTCTCTATGGTTTATATAAAGACTCCCCAACATGCTTTGGACTTGATCAAGCTTCCTAAGAGTTCTTAATTCAATGCTGCAGTGAAGAATATGGCAGAACATCGATAGACTGTAACAACAAAGGTCTGGGAGAAGATTGAACAATCTAATGCCAAATACAAAGAAGTAGTAGATAAACATCGCAGGAAGCAAGTCTTTGTAGTCAATAATCAGGTGATGGTGTTCCTAAGAAGAGAGATTTCTAGTTAGGAGATATAGCAAATTGTAGCTTAAGAAGTATTGACCATACCAAATTATGCAGAAGATCAATGATAGTGGATATGTAGTCGAGCTGCCTAATAGTATGGGCATTTCAAAGACATTCAATGTGACTGATATATTCTCTTTCTATCAAGATGATGCACCTTTGTATCTAAAAGAGAACTCACAAGTTGAGTTCTTCTTAAGTGGGAAAGAATGATGTAGAGCAAATTGTGGGCCAATTTTTAGATAAATTAGGCAAATCCAAAAGGTCCAAGAAGAAATAAATGTACAGTCTATCTTGAACTAATATAGTTCTCTAAATGAGCTTTGCATAGACATGTAGTAATAAAAAGCAGTCATATTATAAATAGATATATCTATATAAATAGATAGTTATAATATAAATAAACATAGATATATAAATAAAATAAAGAATCCCTCTTCATCTTCTAGACATTCCTTTTTATTTTCTACTCATGACCTAGCTAAGTAAGTACCTAGCTGGGCCTTATTTTGTTTGAAAACCATCGTTTAGCGATAAAAAACAAGCTTTCATTGATTTTTTGAATTTCTATGTTCTTTTTTATGCTTTAGGGTTTTCTGAAGATGATATATATTTGCCCTCTTCATGTTTTAAACATCATTATGTCTGAATAAAATTATTATCCAGTTGATTGGAATTTATCCAAATTAGTGTGCATTCTTTCTTTGAGATTAATCGTTGATTATCTCTATTATCCCTTATGCTACTCACTGCATTGCCTCTTCTTTAAATTCTTAGACAATTTTTCTTCTTCTTTCAACATTGTCACATACCCTTGCTAAACTAGATGAGTCCATGTCATCACCTTCCACAAAGTGAAATTGTTCGATCCATTGAATTTCTTAATATCAAACTTACGGCATGACAACTTTAATCAACAAAAGAAACTACAGTTCTCAAATTCAAAAAGAAACCATGGAAACTTTAGATCTCAAATTTAAGTAGGAACCCTATGTATCCAAATGATAAGAGAATATTAGTCATATCAAATAATAAATAATAAAACCCAATAGAAATCCTACAACAGGCTCTAACACAATGCACCTATTGATTGCATAATAGAATTACCATGAGTGTCGCTCTCTAGGATCTTACTTGAAGTTTTTTTTAACACTCTCGTTATTTTAAGTTTGTAAGACAACTATAAATGCACGTTTTTACAAAAATGATCAATTTGAGTGCGAAAGCCACCGGTAAGTGTACTAATCGTGCAAGTATAGCTAAGTGGGAGTATTCAAGGTTGAGATCCATAGGGAGCTAATTGACTAAGTATTAGATTATAGTGATTTTACTCTAAGCTAGGCAATCGAATTGGAGTTTGAGATTTCTAAACTAATTAAACTATTTCTACCACTACAAATTACAACTATTGCTAAAACTACTAGGTAAAACTCCTTCAATAAAATAGGTATGGGATTATGTAATGGTTTTGGTTAGGATTTCCATTCATTGCTTTGTAATTATAATCTGGTTTATTCACTTGAATTTTGATTAAACTCACAAGAACTTGCTTCCCTTTCGAGTTGCAAAATTTTAACTATAACATGGATATCCCTCTCGAGTAACTTATTTATAATCACTGGCTAAATAACACACTCCTCTCACAAGCCACGTTATTCTAGTTAAACTTATGGTTCAAGCACGTGTCTGTGTTAATAAACCATAATTTCAACTGCATAAAGAACGTGAGTTCTACAATTTGAACTAAAACCACATGTGTCCGTATCAGTTTCGAAGTTATATTTTCTAATTCAATCGAGCCCTTAAATCTCTCTCAGATATCTTAAGTTCTAATTTATAAGAAGTTCATAGACAAACTTTTGACCTTGCAAACATTGAAATAGAAATAACCAAGGTTCCAAATCAACAAGACCCATTATAAAATACTAATCAACTACTCAGAAAATCCATAAATACATCACATAACCCCACTAGATAAATTTAGCTCATATTGATAAATGGAATTTCATTCATGAAATTCTGAACACAATTCATTACAGAAGATAAATGATAGAGATTACCTAAAAATTTCATAATGATTTCTAATAATTCTAAGGATCCAACTCTACTGTGGAAATGTAAATGAATAGCATCAAATGATGAGGTGAGGTGAGGTTGAGGTTGATGAAATGAGGTCGAAGTTAGAAGTGAGGCGAATGTGGATGGAAATATGGAGTGGAATGTCTAGATCCTAAAGGGCCAGATTAAAATTATTGTAAAAAATGACAATGGAATTGGTATATATAGGGTCTTATGAAAAGTGAGTTAGTAAGTGGAAGTATGGTGATGTGACAATTGATGGAATTTGGTGAAAGTGATATGAGCATTGTAAATACCTGGATTCACCCCAATATTTAAACTAGGTGAATCTAGATCCCCAACCACATATAACATATAATATTATATGTAAGGTTGTCCTTATACAAGTGTTTGAATAATTGTTTGTCTAAATCTTCAAAAGAACAAATTTGAAAATTATTAACTTTTAAGACTTTTAAGAAAACATAACATCTTCATCATATACATTTCATTAAAGGCATAAATTTAAAACATACATAGTTAAGTATAGATATTACAAGCAAAGGCTATTAACAAGCCTTATACAAAAGGCATAAAAGATAGACAAAGTTATAAAGTCTATTACATATATCTAAAGCTACACTAAGCTAGTCTATTACAAAAAGGAAATCCATCAAGGTCCATGGTCAACATCTAATCGTTCAAATCATCCAGGAAGTCTTTAAAGTTCGTACCGTAGCCCATATTCGCATAAAACTCATCACTGCCATCACCACCTAAAATAGATAAAATATGAGCCAAAGGCCCAGTACGCAAGTAACAAAAACACAAGTTTAATGGCATATAAGGTTAGGCTACATGCAAATGCCACGGCCATTAAGTTATTAATTAATCTTTAGCTAGCCAAACAACACTGGAGTATTTAAACTCCGGACAATAGGGGTATCTAGGGAAACCTGAGTAACGATCTTGACGCTTAGGAGGTTGATATAAGTAGCTAAGATACTGTTGGTAAAAAAAAAAAAGTAGCTAAGATACTTATATCTCCTAGATAAATCTTTCCAATAGCAAATAAGTAATCTCATTTAGGGTGCTTAGCCGTTTCTCAACTTTACTTAACTCAATCTATAATATCACCTAATTCAAGTGTTCCTATAAACATTGAATTAAATCATATTATATCCTTTTAAGAATAAGTAAATGTTATACCAATACCATATACCGTATCGACTACCCGCTGTACCACTTATGAAAGTCATTGCATCATGATAGGGGTAGTTTAAGCGCCTAAACTACCATGCCCCCAATTTGAGCAAGGTATCACTCCTCGAACCGGGTTCAACGGCATAAAAGACAATCATAGAAACAATTCTTGAGTTTTCTTAAATTAAAGTAGACTTAAAGCATGCCTATCCTAAGCAAAGAATCAAGCACGTTACTGCGTACCTGTGTTATGAAGAGAACCAATAGAAGCACTCAAAGGAGTATCTTTCACTGTTATAAGGAAATTCAATACATATCAATATAAACACTTTGAATCATGCCTAGAACATAACTAACTCTAGGCTTAACACTTATGGGAATTCAAATGAATCCAAGGCAAGGTTCTAACATATCATTTATACATCTAATAAGATCATACAAGCTCACAAAATCATCAAAAGACAATTTAACAAGCTAAAGGAATGGTTTGAAGAGGTTTTGAAGCTGGAAAAGCACAGGGGACATGCTGGCCTTCAACGCCGGCGGCATTGAAGCGGTGTAATCTGCACAAAAAATTATACCCTTGCTAATGCTGGCAGCGTTAACACAAATGTGGGTAGTGTTGTGGTCTACACCGGCAACGTTGAGCCGATGTAGACTACAACTCAAATTTATCAAAATTTTCGAGAGTTCCGCGTGTTCGGTTCACGCCCGTAGATACCCTCAACATCGGAAGTGTTGCTGTGTACACTGGCTGTGCTGACTCCTATGCCGGCAGTGTTGAGGCGGTGTACACTGCAACACATATTTTTGAAAAAGTTGTAGACCTCCCCTATTCGAAAACAGAATTTTTACTACATTTCTCACTTTCAAACTTCCTTCAAACTCATTTCCAACACCAAACCTTAACCTATATGCATTCTAACTTCTTTTAACTCACAAATTCTTCATTTCAACATGATCAAACACTCATATGTACCATTTCAAACACAAATCATCATCCAACCCTCATTAAGCCAATCTATTCCCCTCTAAACCATCTTAACCCTACTCATTTTAACTTCATGCACTCTAACACTACTTGTTACCTATTTAGCACATATCAAAAACTCCTATATCATCAAAATCCTACCTCATATACAAATAACACATGAAACTCCTCAAGAACTCATTTCAACATGAAAACTCATATTCTAGTAAAACCTTAAACTATCAATATGCTCTTAACATAACAAACACATACCTTAAGAAGCTTGGGCTTGGTTTTATGGTCTTGCCACAAGGAAATGATAGTTTTACTTGAGGGAAATATATGTGAGGTTTAGACTTGAATTGGGTGAGTTTGAGAAGATAAAAATGGTGTTTTTCTCTCCTATAGTGGGTTGTCTTGGATGTTCTGATTTTTCATACGAATTTTGCATAAAGTGGACTTGATATTTATCCAAATTATTGACTTTTAAGGCTGCCAAAGTAAGGGCTTTAATGTTGCATGGGTTTGGGCTTCTTTTGGCCTAAAATAAAATGAGTTTGGGCTTGATTTTTACTTCCAAAAATTCTGCTACGTTTAAGAATCTATGTAGAGCATATTTAACCTATTTTAAACCAAGTTTTTATACATGTCATTACATATACATTAACACAAGCACCATATAAATATCAGTAACACTTATATACTAATATTTAAATACACAAACACAAACACATATACTTCATACTAACTCAACACACACATCAATTCATATTAGCATACTTAACATAAAATTTATTTCTTATATGCCAAAACATTTAAAACAACTAAACAAGTATACAAATTTCACTAATACATGCATACATATGTCATGCACTAAATTTATATATTTAAATTAGATATGTTTTAAGTTTAGGTCATTTCAAACATAGTTGTTAAAATCGTGATTTTACCCATAAGATTCTATGAGTTTGCGATTTTAGGAGGCCCTTCCAAGTTGACTTGGAGGTAGAATTGTTTTTTGATAGAATCTTATGATTTTAACCAAATTTACCGATTCTATCTATTTGAGTCAAATAAGCTAAAATATAAAAAATACGACTATGTGTTTCTAATCTCATAAAAAATTAGGAATTATGATGATTTATCTCTCTTGTTATTGTTTCTATTTGGTTTTCTCACACTCTCTCTATCTTTTCCCCCCTACCCTGAAAATCCCTATTGTACGTTTATAGAATTTATTTAAGTCAAGTTATAGCTGTAAAATTCATAAAAACTTATTTATTTTATTTATATAATTAAGCATTTGATAAGTTGAAAATTTTGGTTCTCTTTCAATTTATCACTTATTTTAAAAAAAAAAAAAATAAAGTAATTTTGACTCTATTAACTCTTTTTTATATATGTTATATTATGTATTACGAGTTATTATGAAAAAAAGAACTTAATTTATTTAATTTTTTTTACTTCCATTATGTGTTCTAAGTTTCCTACATCTTCTATAAGCATTTTTATAATTTGTCAAAGCTATTTTGCAAAGGCTATAGAAACTTACGTTTCTACATTTTGATCTTACGTTTCGATTCTCCTTTCTCCTTGACGATTCTACATAGAATCGTGAGTTTGACAACTTTGGATGTGAGAGGTATGACTAGATCCCCAAAATTTTATAGAAAGTATAAAAGAAGGATAAAAAGTCTTACAAAATATTTACAAAACAAAATAACAAAGAAAAACAAAAATATCAGGTTGCTTGAGCTTAATAGCTTGCTAGTCAACTCATTTGTGAAGTACTTAGTTCAACTCATTCTTTTTGATAAGATGAGCTCAATTTCTAAACTCGAGCTCATGCACATTCTAATTTGTTATGTACTCTATCAACTCAATTTGGTGATCTTGTGAGGTTATAGTAGCTTAGGTCGAGGCGTTGAGATCAGGTCGATGTATTACGCTCAAGTCAATATGTTGAGCTTAGGTTGTTGTGTTGAGCTTAGGTCGTTTGCTTATTGTTGCTTAGGTCAATGTGTTAAGCTCATGTCGATGTGTTGAGCTCAGGTCAATATGTTGAGCATAGGTCATTTGCTTATTGTTGCTTAGGTCATGCGTTGAGTTGAGCTCAAAATCTACCATTGCTACATCAAAATTGTATCTTTTTACTCTTTTAATCACAGTTGATCTACAATCATGTAATTTATCATTTCCTAGCCGAAATTCATATAAACATGCTAATTTATGCATGACAGTGTGTATAAAATGCACATTTATTAGATTTAGATATCAAGTACTAGTATTACTGTTTCTCTACTATTTAACCTAATAATTGAGATTATATTATAACTATTACTTATCTAACTAAAAACCCTAATAGTTAATTATGTGCCTTCTTAAGATAATACAATCACAAAACCATACCCCTTATCTTGATCTACCCTAAACCCTAATTTCTTATAATAAATGATTGATTAACAGATCATTTGTATTTTATACCGTAGGAATTCCTAAATTCATCAACTTTTTTTTCAAGATAATTGAATTCAAACCCTACATGATTAATGGAAATGTCTTTCATCATTAATTACATATAGAATTACATTATAGTTCAAGATTCTTAATAAAGATTCAATCTTATGTAGAAAGTTCATGTAGTCTATGTCTAGATTCACATTCAAAACTCATTATTCATGTTAGATCTATTCTATTAGATGAAATCTCTTTCTATAAAAAAGAAATCAAACATGAAATCAATTCTGGCCACTAATCAATCATAAGAACAGTAAAGAATACATGAATAGACTCAAGAACATAAACTTTCATTAATCAACATATATTTAGCACATAGATCTAGGGTTTCACAACACTTAGGGTAAAGAAATCTACTTCTCCATGAATTTTACAATCATAACATGAAATCTAGAAGAATAGACTGTAAACACGATGTAAAATAACTCCCTTAAACAAAGTTTTGTGATTTTTGATGATACCCTGACACTTATCCTCTTAAAGCTCTTAATTTTCTCTCTAAAGTTTCTAACAATAATGATATGATGATTTAGAGATGAGTCATGAGTGCTATTTATGGAAAAAGGTGAATTTGGTCCTACACAGGCATCCTACATGGCCGTGTTCGAAGCCCGTGTACAATGAAAACTGGTGAAAACGTCGAATTCTAAGATTACACAGCTTTCGATCATAGCTTATGTAGACAAGTCATGTACTTTCAAAATTAGTTCTGGTTGTTTTCCCTCTTCTGCATGAGTGTCTTGCACAGCTTATGTAGCCTCCTTATGTACTTTGAAATTGTTTGCTAGACGTTTGTCATCTTCTACATAACATTCTGCACAGCTTGTATAGAACAGTCATGTATGTTGTAGATCTTCACTTTCCCTAATTCTTTATCAAAATCTCCTTCAACTCATCTAAATATCTTCACAATGTTGAAAATCTTCCTTTATTCATGAAATTGACATTTTAACCCAATAAGTATTCTTTAATAATTCACATAAAATATATATAAAAACATATCAAAACAATGTGAATAATAAGGGTATTTTGACACTTATCACTAACCTCTAACATCGATTGTTGCATGGACAATAATAAGTGATAATAAAGAAAATAAGAAAAATAAAAAACACAAGAGATTTATGTGGTAAGATCAATGAGATCTATGTTCATGAGTAAGAAGAAAGAATTTTTATTTTATACAAAAAAAAAAAAAAAACCACCTACCTCAAAGTGTATTCTAAAACCCCAAAACCTATATACATACACACACACACACATATAATCCAATAAAATGGACAAGATCATATGTGTTAATTTATATATATTTATCATATGTATTAATAATAAATATGGCATACATATATATATATATATATATATCAAGATGGATTATTAATTTAGGTTAATTCAAGACACTGAACATTTACTTTTAGTCCAGCTCATACATTTATCTTCTTTTTTTTATCTTTTTTTTTTTTATTTTAGTAACAATGCACTTCATTTTTTGGTTTTCTTTTTCCTTTTATTTTTACTCATTCTTGCACTTGAACCAATTCATTATAACTATGTGAGTATATGCAATATGTAAATGTGCATTCGTTTTATGTGTAAAAATATTAATATTTTGGCATACTAATAGGCACTTAATAATCCATATTAGTAAAGTATAACAACATTAGATTAGCGGTGTTAATGGATCCTAATTCCTATTTATCCACCATTTCTAAAACCTTCACACACACACACACACATACAGATCTATTTACTATTATATTTATATAGTTTTATCTCTATTTAAATTTCGATTTGCACTACCATCCTTGTCATGCAAATCTCCCATTATTCTCTCATACATGGTTTACTCAATTGCTAGGATATGCAGCATTATTTTGAAAGTCAACATGGAATTGATATATAATAGCATTAGATGTAGCACAAATCCAAGATTAAAGACTAGCGAATATTAGATTGTGTTTGTGTCCTAATGGGTAAATTTCAAAAAAATTGTCCTATATATTCTATGGGACGAGAATCATATTCACAAGACAAGTAATTTTGAATTTTTGAAATTATAAAAATACCCTTACTATTATTCATGTCCTCTTTCTTTCTGCTACTGTTTGTTCTTCTTTCTTCTTCGTTCCAACAGCACCAAAAACTTAGTAGGTGACTCCCCTCTCCTCTTCTCTCTCTCTCTCTCTCTTGGTAATCTTTTTGCTTTGTTTTTCGGCAGGTCTATCTTTGTTTAATTTGTACATATCTCTCTCTGATTTCCTCCTAATGACTGCTTTAATCTCACTTTTGTTGATTTGTCTACACTTGTTATAATATTTATTTCTATATAAATTGAAGCTAATTGTTGGCGTTTTTAAGGAACTGGTGAAAAACAAGAACAACTCATGTTTAAAGCCTTATAATTACACATACCCAAGTATTCTCAAGGCCTTAGTGAGTTAAGGGAAGTTGAGTTTGGACCCATTAGACATTGTCAATCAATGAAAAGATCGGTTGGTGTTAGATTTAGTTGTTTACAATTCCTTGGTTGGTTTTTATGGGAAATGTAGGGAAGTTGAATATGCGGTGAAGTTGTTTAATGAAATGCATATGAGAGATGTGGCATCATGGAATAATGTCTTGTCTTGTTATTATCACGATTTGCAAGCTGAAAATTTATTTTTGATTTTTTTATATGGCTTGTCTGCTTGTTTGATTGAATCGCGGATGCTTCTTGGAAGTCGTTGATAGTGGTGGATTGATGAGGTCTAATCACTAATTTGGATCGTTTACCTTGTTGGAAATGTGTCTTTGGAGTGTGTGAGATGAATCAAATGGGTGTTGGTTACTTTGGATTTGTATGGTATGAGAGGTGATGTAGCTTGATGAATATTTGCTTTTAGTCTAGAGTGATGTTGATATTCACATGTTAGGAACTGATTTGGTTTGGACTTTAAAGTTAATTGTTTGCTACATCATTTTGTGTGATGGCCATCTTCAAGTACCATTAATTAACCTCCCTAGAGTGAAACTTGGGGGGGAAAAAAGCAGTTTTAATGTTTTAAAAAATCTAATCTTCTTGACTATATTTGATTTTTTAATTTAGAAACTTTATGGTTGATTTTACCATCCTCCTCTTCCTGACTTGTCTTTAAGACATTTGGTCATAATGCACTCTCATATGTGGGATTTGATTTTCTCCTCTAAGGAATGGGATTTGTCCTTTGATATACCCAAAAAAAAAAACTTTTTTTTTGGGTTTCCCAATTTAAGTTTCATATGGAGGGTAGAATCAAAATCTAATATGGATAAGGTCTTTATAGACCTGTGGGGCATCTACCTTGCATATGAAATCTATACCTTATCTTGGTTTGGACTATGAAGACTGCCACAATCCTCTGTGCAAACTTGATATATCATATTCTTGGCAAATCATTATCCATCAGCATGTTATTACAAATACTAGTTTTATGAATGTTGTTTCGTTGAGATGTTAAGAGTAGATATTTGTTATCTCATGAGGATTACATATCATATGTGGCATGACGATAATAAATAACAATCTATATTGTTTTTTGAATTTCCAATTTTAATTATTGCTCTCTCAATTCCTTTCAATTTTCCCAATTCATTTTTGGATTACTACCAAATGAAATTTGGTTATTCTTCATGCTATGTAATGAGCATTACAACACTTATAACCATCCACCTCTCTAATATAATCATCATTGATACAACACTTACAATTATTTGTTTTGCATATTTTATAGATAATGGATCAATGTGGGATTTTGATTTACCTTATTGGATTAAGAGTTTATATCAACATGCTTATAATAATGGATGTTGCTGGTTTTTTCTATATGAACTTTGTTTTGACAAGAGAGTTGGGATTATTTAATTATAGGCATGCAAATGCTAAGAATGTCATAGCAAGATGCTTTGGAATTTTGAAGAAATGATGAAATGTTCTAAGGAGTCCATCATTTTGCTCCATCCGAATACAATGACGAATGATACTAGCATGTTGTTTACTACACAATTTTATTTTAATGTACATGCCACTAGATCCATTGGAATATGCTCTAATGAAGTTGCTATTGGAGAATATGGTATCAATACATCTGGAACATTGGAGGCCAGTGCGGAATGGACTTAAATGAGAAATAATCTAATACCAGAAATATATAATGATTGGAGAGTGCATAGTAGAAATTGGAAAGTTGCTTTTTTGGTCAATTACTTGTACTTTTTTTTTTTTTTTTGCTATTGTAAAATTTAATACATGACATAGAAATTAAAGCATATATGTATTACTATTATGATGATTATTTAGGTTGTGTCATTATCCTTATTAACAACTAGATATTGATATAGGTATAATTAATGTAAAGGTACATTATTTGTTATGATTTAATATTAATTTATTGTTGAATATTAATATTCATTACTAATGTAATAAGTAATATTGATCTAGATATAATTAAATTCTTATGTAATTAATTAATATAATATTGATAGTATTAACTTAATTAATTTTATATTTATTAAATACTAAGCTAATTAATTTATTATATGAATATTTAATATTTTAATTAGGTAGCGAATTTTTGTTAAAAAATAGTTTAATTATGGATTTTTATTTAATATATATGTAATTAATTTAATTGTATATATAAATTAATTTTAAATTGTATTTATTAAATAATAATTAATTAATTAAATATATTATAATATAAGGGTATAATTGTTAAAATATGATGTCATGTGTTAAACTTGTTTATACCAAATACTGGATAGTACAAAAATCCTTATCTAGTACTATTTATACCAAACGTGGTATAAGAAAATTATTCTGTTTAGTACTCTTTATATTATGCTGTTCAGTTGTTCTTATCTTATCCATTCCTTGCAACCAGACACAACCTTTTATTGAATTCGGTTAATTTAAAGTTAGTAAGTCCCTAACGCAGTCAGACCCTTTCTTTTTTTTCCTAAGCTCGAGTATAAGAAGTAATTTTTGTGTTTAATCGTATTTTATTTTTCCTTTCGGATTTATCTAATCCAATCAGTTTGAAATCTCGTTTTCGTAACTTGTTCATATAATACATTGATTTACAACAAAATTAATTGCTTTGTCGTAAAAAACGCGAGTTCGTAAAATTATTACATTTCCCAAAATGCCGAACCTGTCCATTTCTAATGATTATCAGTCAGCTAAAAGATTCTCCTAGTAACAAGGCGTACGTACATAAAGGACAGTGCATCCTTACCATATAATTAACATAAATCACATGTGAAATACATCTCTATTAAATCACCTCAAATTACTTTCCAATACCTCATTTTATAATTTACACACCACTATCCTAATTAGAGGTCCAACATTTTGTAATCACTTTGGTAGCCATTTTAAAATAACTACGCCAAGGGTCGTGCTAGTTAGCCGGTCTCGGAGGGATTCTGGAACGCCCAACTCAATCAAGCTGTAACATTCTAACTTGAATGTATTATAACCCGCCGCGTATCTTTACTAAGGATAGACATGCTGAGACTATTATAATCTACAGTTATAAACAATATCATCATACTCTTATATATCATGATAACTATTTAAAAAATAATATCACATAATAACAAACTTCTAAAATTTTAGTTGGTATAAACCAAAGCCAACTCATTTCAAACTTAAAACATCATAAACAAAAACTTATAAAATTTCCAAAATTCATAAAAGTACGTAGAAAACTTCATAAGGTCTTCTAATAGCTATCTTTAAATCCAAAACATCTATAGGAGTCAGCAGGATAATCAAATCCACTATCGTCCTCTCCATAATCTACATAAATTGTAGCATAATTGATCAAACACTATTAAATTTTCATCTACTCCTAAAAAAGATAAAAAAAATGAGCATAAAGGCCCAATATGCTATACCACATACACATGCACATGAACAAAGTATTAAACAATTTCATATATAACTTAATAACTAATGCAACGCACACATTTTATTATCTTGAATTAATTAGCAGACAACACAGTTCAAAACCATTCATGACTAGTTCTAAACCCGGAGTAGCTCATGCCACCATAAAAACAATCATATAGAAAATAGGTAACACATACATATATAGTGTTGGAAATCTCCCACATACCCGGAGTAGTGTAATCGTACCACTTCCTAAACTATTTAAATCATTTCTATACACGAGTCCATTCGGAGCAACCTCACACATAGATCATTAGGTTATCAGCGTTAGTATCACAGTCTGTCTGGTCTTTATTAATAATAGCCAAGCATAAGCAGCAAAATATTCAATTTTAAGCTAGATAAAAATTTAGGTCAATTTATAATTCTAAACCTACAAACACAAACAACAAGTAAGATAAGGTCGTACCTTAAATCATTTTTAGGAATACAACCTTAATTCAGCAATACACCTGATAATAAAGATTAAACCATTCTCAACATATTTTTATAAAACAACACATTCTTATCATGTAAACCCTAATATGAAACGAACTAAAGAAAACCTTAAAATGAAAAAAGAAACAAAACTTTAACTTATGCACACCTTAATCCTTTGATTAACAAAATCTTCAATAGAATGGAAATTCTCCAAAATACTCCAAACAATGACTCCCTTAAAAAATAATCAAACGAGATTCAGAAAAGATCATTTCTATATTACCACAAAGATAAACAAGATTCATACATACCTAACTTCGAATTTTAATTCCTTTGATTAAAATCACAATTTCTCTCATCTTAGATCTAGGGTTTTCTCTATATTTTCTCCCACCAATAGAACTTCCATCAATAGATAAAAAAAAGAATCATAAAGATTGCTCTTTTAAATCATCAAAAGAATTGAAAAGAATTAGTTTTACCTATTCTTGATTCTTGTTCTTTCTTGATTGTAAATCTCTAGACCTCCCAACAAGTCCTCGGGTTTTCTCCAAAACCTATCTTCAAACAACAAGAGATCTTTAAGGAAAGATCAAACTTGATTATTCTTTAAAATCTTTAAAAGATTGAAAAACCAACTTACTTAAATCTTGATTTCTAGATCTCCTTTCGATGTTAGGATCACACATGGAGAAGTTCTTGAGAGAAAACTGGGTTTAGGAATGAGTCTTGGAGAAGAGGAAAGCTTAGGATATAAAGAAAACATGTAAAACCCTTTCAATTTCCGTGTAATAAAGGCCAGCGGCTTAGGTGCGAGAGTTGGCAACCATTTGCTCTCGGATCAAGTTCTAGAACATGTAGGTCGACTTATATGTCGACGAGGCACACGTTAAGGCCAGGGGAGTTGAAGGCGGCCTTTGCATGGTAATTTTTCATCTTCTGTCATGTATCTGTCAAGTAATCAAAACGTAAATATATTTTGAGGTTGACCATAAAACCCTCTTATTTTATATCAAATGACAGTTTTGCCCTTCTTTATAACTTCTTTATTTGCATATTACAGATTTAAAATTTATTCAAGTTATCAAATTTTTATACCACCAAATACTCTAAGACACCAAAAGTATTATTATGGGGGCTTTAATAATAATAATAATAATAATAATAATAATTATTATATTATTATTATTATAAAAACATAACCTATGTTTTGGTTATTTTATAAACACATGATCTTATGTTAATTTTTTTTTTTTTTTATAAATAGGTGACCTGAGTTTTATACAAAAGTATTATTATAATTAATTACTATTAGAGGGATATGTATTAGCGCCTTATTGGTCTAAAAAAATTATAAAAATATTACTAAATAAAATATTAATAATTGTTTTTAAAAATGAGAAAATTGAAAAAGATATGAAATTAATTTTTGTGACCAATAAAATATTGGCATATGTCATTCTAAAATTATTAAATAATATTGATAATTTTAAATGAAACTTGGGTCAACTATTTGTCAAAAAAGAAGTCATATATTTGCAAATTGGTCAAAACACATGTTATGTTTTTGCAGTTAACTCTAATGATGATGATGATAGGTATGGCATTCAATATTTGCATACATATGTGTGAGTATGGCATATATTGTGTTCAATGCTATTGTTAGGATCTAGAGTATACCTTCAATGGGGAGAAATCCAATAGGCTTTGTGAAGGATTATACAAATGGGTTTTTGATACAATCTATAACCTAAAACCTTAACGCAATTGGTTAATGGGTCTTTCCTTCTAATAAACTCTTCATATAAGACATATATTTCCCATGCGAGATTCTCACACTTGCACCCTAATAATCTCTTCCTTAAGTGTGAGTCTCTACAATAGAGTAGGCCATGCTCTTCCTCAAGAGCTTATCAAATTAACTATACTAAACCTGCTTTGTGAGTGACCTACTCACCATGGGTGTCACAAACGAGTCACACCACAAAACTCTTCTTTCCACTTGGTAGGCCAATCATGGGAGTTTCCTAGCCAAACTTGGCTCTGATACCACTTTTTAAGAGAAAGCCTAACCTTAATCATGATAACAACAAAACCGATTAATCAACTTGTAATCAGAGGTTAAATCTCCTCTTACCAAATGTGATAGACAACAAATAATGCGAATATATAAAACATACAACACCAGGATATAATGTGAAAACCCCAATTCGGAAAAAAAAAAAAGAAAAAACCATAGGAACAACAACACATAATTTCTTCCACTATTAAATAATAGGCTAACAAATTTGTTCTTCACTGGATATCACTAGCTGATCTCACAGATCTTCACCACAACTGGTGGATTACAAACAAAAAGAAGTTTCTTCATCTAGAGTTTCTCTCTCTCTTTAGGATTTCCTTTCTTTTCTCTCTATCTCTCTTTAGAATACTCCTTTTAGGCTTGAGAAGAGGCACATACTCCTTACAAAACCTAGAGCAAATAAGAAGTATTTATATGCAATATAAAGGGAAAACCAATAGACATACATAGGCTAGCTTGTGCAAATTCAAAGCTGGCGGCATAAGAGCAGTGTAGAAAACTTCAGGGTTCTAGAGACCTGTACGCTGGTGGCGTATCCCCCAATACTTGTAGCATTCACACCTGCATAGCCTCTTTGGAACTCTCGAAATAATTCACAATTTCAATGTTGGCTATTACATGTTGTAGGCCGGTAGTGTAGCTTCCCCTATCAGCCAGTATACAACATATAATTCCATTGTTTTGCACAAAACTCCTTATCTTCAAGTCCTTTCCAAGTATATGCCATATACTTAGGGTATCATCAATTTCAAAATCTTCTAAATATATACAAATATATTTAGGAGCTCCTTACTTATAGACCTATATGAGTTGGATCTGTAACCCCAACAATCTCCCCCTCCAACTCATATGGGGGTGGGTGGGTGTATTACCATTACTGCTATCTTCCTATAATACCTTTTGTCAAACCGAAACCTTTCACAACCATCTTTTGCCTTGTTCTTGGTAGTGAGATACCTTCATCAGTTTTCACTCTGGACACCCATCTATTCTTCAGAGGTCTCTTATCCTTAGGCAGTTTCACCAAGCTAATTTTCTTGTTCTCATGCAAGGATTTCAGTCCATCTTGCATTACTCTAACCTTTCCTTTCTTTTTCTCATTTTTCATGGCTTTCTTATAATCATCTCACTCTGCCCCATCAGTGAGTATCACATACTCATCTAGACTAAATATAACTGATGGTCTTCTATCTTTTGCAGATCTTCTCATCTTGAACTATTAATGAGGCTCTTGAGATTCTTTAACCGAATCTCCTCCATTTCTGCCATTAGTAGGACCTTCATGTGAGAGTACAGGATTTACATCTCCTTTATTTAGCTTTGCTGACATTAAGTAAGAGTGTTCCTCTTCTTTTCTTTTGCCATAATGAGAGAACCCTTGGTGAGCTTCCATCTTCTTTAACTAAAGTGGTTACTACAGCTTTTAGCATCAAGCTTTCCTGTAGAAATAAGGTTAAGGTGGATATTTGGAACATGTTTGGCATCTCTGAGAATGAGCCTACAACCTGTGTTAGTCTTTAAAACTATGTTTCTAATGCTAACAATCTTGGATTTACTATCATTTCCTGTCCTAACATTACCATAATTACTAATAGTGTAAGTTGAGAAGAATTCACCATGTGAAGTCACATGGAAGGAGGCACCTGAAATCATCACCTCGTCATCATGATGACTTGCAAGGCTAGCACAATCCTCATCCTAGGCAATGATGATCTCATCATCATCTGCTACTGCTGCAGCTGTAGTGTCTTTATCCTTTTCATCACCTTTGCCTCTTCATGTGACCTAGCTTGTCACAATAGTAGCATTTGAGGTCTTTCCTTTTTTCTTAACGTGGGATTTCCCTTGGATTTCTCAAATCCATCATCTTCATCAGATGATCTTTTATACTTGCTTCTACCATTCCTTCTTGGCTTACCAATAACAAGTTCCTTAGAATAAGATCTTGTGTTAAGATCCTTCCTCTTAGCCTCTTCATTCATTAGGTTATCATTCACCATTGCTATGGTGAGCTTTCCCTCTAGGACAGAGTTATTAACAAACACAACCAATGTCTCCCAACTATTAGGCAAGGAACTTAGCAACAATAATGTCTGGATCTCATCATCAAGCACAAACTTCATGGCAGACAACTGATTCACCAGCCCTTAAAAATCATTCAAGTGCTCCGCCATGTTGGATCTATCCTTGTATTTCAGATTTACAACTCTCCTAATCAAGGTGACTTTATTCAAGACTGTTTGCCTCTTATATATGGATTCCAACTTCCTCCATAAGACATCCGCTTTCGTCTCTTGGGCAACATGGTGGTGCACATTGTGATCCACCCATTGTCGGATATAATCGGCAGTTTTCCTATGCATGATTGTCTAATCAGTATTAGATTTATCATGTGGCTTTGCAACATCACCGCCCAAAGGAAAATATAGATCTTTGCAATACAATAGATCTTACACATGATGATTCTGCCATATCTGTGCTACAACAAACCCTAATTATTTTTTAATATTGTGCTCTAATACCATATTATTAGGATCTGGAGTAGCCTTCAATAGGAAGAAATCCAATGGGCTTTGTGAAGAATTATACAAATGGGTTTTTGACCATTTATAATCCAAAACCTTAAGGTAATAAGTTAATGGGTATTTCCTTCTTATAAACTCTTCACATAAGACCCATATTCTTATGTGGGATTCTCACACTTACACTCCAACAGCTATTTGGTTTACATTTTTAATGTAAGACCAAACTAAGACAATTTCCTCCATTTATAATTATGTGGGGTGGTTCAAAGGAGTGTTGGCAATCTTAAAATAAATCCATAGCTAGGCTGTGAACTTATAGATTAAAGGTATAGCTTATCTCACCCTGTGGAAGATTCGATAGCCAACTAAAGAAAGTGAAGTAGGGACAAAATAGGAAGAAGGAATTTCCGCAGGATGGAAATTACGATATTAACCTTTAGTATAGACTATGTTCTAGGGTATTTCATCAATCTTGGAAATTATTACTGAAGTTTTATTTATTTATTTATTTTTTTGGCCTTTAACAATTGTCCCATGATTAACCCTTAACACGACCTTATGTACTGAATGAGCACGCACTTGAGATACATGTGCTTAGAATAAAAGATATAAAACATTATATACTTTGAAAAAATAAACTGAGATGAGTTAAATTTTTTTCGTTTCTAATCCTAATTTATTGGAATTTAGTCTTCTTAATTAAAGAACAAAAGTGATATACAAAAATGTAATAGCTGGCAAAATTAAGAAAATTATGCTATATACGCAGTTAAAATTGTGGATTAGAACTAAGAAACAAAGCTACCAAATAATGTACGTGTTTAGTGGAGCGATCAAACATAACGAGAGACAATTTGGAAATTAAAAAACATCATAAGAGAAAAATATCTTGAATTAATGTAGACATTAGGTAAATTCCAAAGATGGAATTTATATTAAGGAAAGAGGATCAAACTTGTCAAATCCATGAATAAAGTAGTAAAATTTATAAAGGAATTTTCAAATTTGGATCACGTAGGTCTTCTAAAGTTTAGAGGGAAATTTTTTAAAGCAACTATTTTGCCTAGAGGTGGGCAAGTGGGTTAAACGGGCCAACCCAGCCCGGCCCACTTTGGCCCGTGAGTTAAAGGGGTTAAAAAATTTTGGCCCACTTTAAAAAGGGCCAAAATTGCCTGACCCTAACCCAACCCACTTTAGCCCGTGGGTTAAACGGCCAGCCCACTTTTTGACCGTTTTAACCCACTTACATATTTTGTGAGTTAAATGGGCCAAGTTGACCCATTTAACTTATTTATACTAATTAAATAAGATATATATAATAAAAAAAGAGTTTTATAAGGTTATATATATTAATGATTAATTTCATTATTATTTTAATTACTTTTTATATAAAAATAAGTTTTCTAAAATAACTTATTAGATAATATTTCATTTAAAACAATAATAATATTTTATAAAATTCTATGATGCATGTGCATCAATTTGTCATTCTTTGTTATAATTAACACATAAATTTAATCTCAAGTATAAAAAATCTCAAGAATAATCTTCATTAATACATATTTATCCTATAATTATTTATTTTATTTTTATAAAAGTAGGTTGGTGGGTCAACCCACTTAACCCGCGGCTAGCCCATTTTGGCCCGCGGGTTAAGTGGGTTGGGTAAAATTAACCCACTTTTAAACGGGCTAAAAAAAGCTGGCCCTAACCCGTTTTTAAAGTGGGTTAAACGGGCTGGCTCGTGGGCCATAGCCCATTTGTCCAGCTCTAAATTTTTTGCTCCTAGACTTGTTTTTTTTTTTTTTTTTTCAAGACAAGTTTTTTGGCCAATTATAATGAGGAAGAGGAGATTTGAACCCAAGACTTTTCACATAAGAGTCTAGGAGAGATACCACTAGGGTATAATCATTGGCTTTTTCAAGACAAGTTTAAAAATAGGTTTCTAATAATTAGTTGGAACTCCTAAACAATTATAAACTCGAAAGAATCTAAAAATAGTCATTAAACAAATGAAATTTATTTAACTAAGTTAAGTAACCTTAAGTGAATTAGCTAGAAGCAAGCATATGGCTCGGGAATCACCTTAGGTTTTGTGTTTGCACCAATCCCTATAAAACCACTACTATGCCATACCCCCTTACCTTGAGTTGTGGCAAATCCTCTTTGACTTTTGTAAAATACCCTCAAGGGTAAAACCCTAGAAACCATGTAACACCCTAGTCTTTCCTAGCCAAAAATCTTAGTTTTCATGAATTTATTTACTAATCTGACTTGTTTAACTTTTGTGAGCTAGGTTTTGAAGAATGTTGAGGATTCTTCGAGCTTGTAAGGTGGTGGATGTAGGTTCTATCATAAGGGTAAGTGACCTGTTAAGTTAGTTTAATTTCTAAGTCTTGCTAATAAGTTGATTTTAAATGACGATTTAGGGAAAAATTAAAGAAATCAACCTTTGGAGGTCTCGAAGAAGGCGCCATTGTGGAGTATCTTGCTACTTCAAGTTCAACCTCAGGTAAGTCTATGATCTTTAGTGAAAATAAAGCATTATGATGATTTAGGAGCTTTGATGAATGAAGCCAATGGTTCCACTTCTTACATGGAGAAAAAGATTCATCAGCATTACAAGTAACGTATTATGTCTATATGACATGTAGATAATAATAAATTAATGTTTTAATATGTATATATATACACTATACAAGTCACAAGTAGTAATTATTCAAAAGAGTACCTATATATTTGTATTAAACTTTCTTTTTGGTTATTCATGCAACATGTGTCCATATACATAGCACATCACATCCAATGAATTTTTTTATTCAAATAAAGATTTGATAAAATATAAACGATAACAATGATGTATAGAGTAGGTTCCATTTAGGAGAAATATGTTTCAATCCATAAATATATGATATGATTTGATTAAATGTGATTTTCTTGAGCCGAAGTGGTAGCCAAAAATCTTGAAATTGATGATTTGGCGAAGTGGTGAAATAGGTGTATAATATTAATTATGTCTAAATAAATCGGTGAATATGGTTTTTTGATGATTTTGAGTGTTCATGGTTTATAGATGTGTTGATATGGTAGTTAGATATGGTTTAATGAGTCAAATGAATCATTATTGGTGCGTAATTCTTTAATTTTTTATGATTCATGGTATGATGTACATATTTGTGCTTCTCAATATAATATAATTGCATTTAAAAAAAAATTTCACCCCCAACATTATTGCAAATTCAAAGTGCATTTTTTTGAGGCATAGACCTATGCCTTTTTTTCCCTTTTTTTTCTTTAACTTATAAGTAAATTTTTTATTAAGCCCATAGCATCAAAGTCGCCCACAAGGATTAGTTTTCTTATCTAAAAGAATGAGCTGCCAATAAAAGGAGTCTAAATTGAGAGCAATACATGTAAAAATTATACTCAAGAAACATAAAAATCATATACACACACATCAACAAATAGGGTACATGCGATGTATGTGTACAATTTGTATTGATTCAAGTAGCATCTCTATGTTAGGCCAAAAAAAAAAAAAAAAAGTAGCATCTCTATATGACATGTTATTCCAATCTTATTGGATGTATCTAAAATCAAACCACAATATTTATAATATGGATAATTATGAAACAATCATGAATTTCCCAATTTATATTTTATAAATATGTTATTGAAATTATATATGATTTTGAAATGTGATAGATGTGAATTATGTTGATGCATGAATAATGAGTTGAGTTGTTGTTTTAAAAATAATTAAAAATTTTGGAATGATTAAATATAGAGTTCATAAATTTTTAAGTGTATTAGAATGTATGAAATATGATTAGAATAAGTTAGATTGTGCATGTAATTAGATCAATTTATAGCATAAATTTTTTTTGTTACAAATAAAGCCCAATACCACATTTAATCAACCAAAAAGCAAGCTTCATTAATTAACCAAATCCAAGCCAATTAAAGGACTTAGCTAGGGTAGCCACTAAAGTCAACAAAAGGGATAAATATCAACTTTTGAAGTACAAAATTTGTCCAAAAATTTCAGACCACCATTACACATACCAAAAAGCTTCAAAACCCTATTTCTACTCTCTCAAAAGCTCTCCCATTTCCATGTACAATTAAACCCTTCATTTTCTACAACTTAAACTCTCAAAGGCTTGCAACAAGTTCTTAAACCAAGGTTCCAAGTCTATATGATAAGTTTATTCCTCTTGCCTTATGTGTATTTAAGTCAAGCTTTTGTTAGAACAGGGTTTATGTGTTAATTGGTGATAGAATGGTTTTTGTACATTGATGGTAGTTTAGTAGAATTATATTGCTAGAGGAGCTGTAGTATATGTTTTATATGAATTTAGATGTGTGGGGATGATTGTGTTAGGGTGGCTTTAGGGTTAAGCAGTGCAAGGTGGCATGTGGAATTGAAGTGTAAATTTTGTGTGATGTTGTGATTGAATAATTGATGGATTGAAGAGGAGTTAGTATTTGTTGAATGGTGTTAAGAACATAAAAACATGTTTTGAGAAACTTAGAATAAGTTTGGAGGATTTTTTTATATGAGTAAATTTTGTAAAGAAAACAGGGGAATTCGTAAAAAATGGTGTGATTTTGTTCTAAGGGATCTACGCCTGCAATAGGCCGCCGTCGTAGTATTCCATAGTGTTGGTGTACATGGAAACGTTGCCGGTGTTGGGGGTATCCACGGGCGTGGACTAACCCTGTGGAAGTCTTGGAAATTTTTAGAAATTGGAATTGCAGTCTACACCAGCTCAAAGCTACCGGCATAGACTAAAGGTTGCCGGCATATTTTTTAACGCTGCCAGTAATGGCAAGCGTTGAGTTTTAGTGCATAGTGCACCGGTTCAACGCTGCCGGCATTGAAGGCCGGCGTATTCCCTGCAGTTTTCATTTTCAAAACTTCCTCCAATATTTTTCAAATCTTAATATATGATCAATTGAATATTTGTTGTATATTGTATGATATAATATGATGTTTAAATGCTATGTTATGACTTTGTAATAATTTATTTGAATTTCTTTGATTAGTTATGCTTGAAACTAGTTGATTAATGCTTGAAGTGAGAAATTCAATATTATCTTATACAGTGATAGATCATCGCTCGGCTAACCTTATTAGTTCCCGAGCTATTTCAGGTACGCGGTAACTTGCTTGTTTCTTTTCTAGGATAAGCATTATTTAAAGTTACTCTAAATTAAGAAATTTAATAATTGTTTTTTGAATGTCTTTTATACTGTTGAATCTAGTTCGGAGAGCGGTATCCTGCTTAGATTGGGGGCATGGAAGTTTTAGGCGCTTAGATCACCCTTGTTATTTTGATATGACTTTCATAAGTGCTTTAGTGGGTAATCAATGGGGAATTTGGTGTCAATATAACATTTGCTTATTCTTGAAATGATTTAATATGATTTAATTCAATGTTTATGGGAACACTTGAATTAAGTGATATTATGGATCGAGTTAAGTAAAGTCGAGAAACGGCTAGAAACCCTATATGAGATTACTTAATCGTTATGGATAAATTTATCTAGGATGGTATAAGTATCCGAGCTACTTATATAAACCCCTTGAGCGTCGTGATCGTTACTCAGGTTCCCCTAGAAATCCCTGTTGCCCGGGTTTGAATACTCCCATGATGTATGACTAACTAAAGATTAATAATAAATAATCGATTGTTGCATTTTGCATTTAGCTTAAGCATGTTTGAATCACTTTGCATTTGTATTCGTTACTTGTGTATTGGGCTTTTGGCTCATATTTTAACCATTTCAGGTGATGAATCTGACGAGTTTTATAAAGATATGGGGTATGGAACCGATTTCAAGGATTTTCTTGATGGTTTGGAGGACTAGAAATGACCTTAGACTTGTTGGAATTCATATTTTGTATTAGACTAGTTATGATAGCTTTTGTGGTTGTATTTAAAGTTCTAATTGGATATATTTGTAATTTTGTTAAGGCTTGTAAGAAGCCTTTGGTTGAAATATATATACGTACTTAGCTATGTATGACTTAGGTTTATTTCTCTTGTGAAATATTTTAATGGTGTAGTTATATTTTGCTAAAAGTTTTGAAAAACTATGATTTCAATTATGTTAATTATGTGGAATTAGACAAACAATTCCTCAAACACTTCTTTTTAGATAACCTTACATATAATTCTATAGGTTATATGTGGTTGGGGAACTGTTATCGCCTATATTAATTATAGGGGTGCTAGCGGGTCCTTACAAATGGTATCAGAGCCGAGTTTGATTAATTGTTTGTCTAATTATAATAGTTTGTTTGAGACTTGACCTAGACACAATAGGTAGTATAGAAAAGAGTTAAGTTTATTCGAATAGTTGTGTATATTTGCCTTCTTGCTTGCTTCATATGCTTGTTATTTGTTTGATTGCTTGCTAAATTGCTTGTTGTCATTTATAAATATGAATGTTAATATAATAAGCTTTGTATGCGATTTGAGATTTGTATATATGTGTGTGTTGAATGTATTGTATGAAATTGTTAAGATGGATAGGTTGAGAAGCTCTAAAAGGCAACAATCTGAGAGGGAAAGTATGCCACCACCACCACAATCATCATCTACATTTGCTCTCACTTCATCTTCTACACGGAGTGGTGAGACTACTCCATCTCCTACATCGGCTTCAACTTAGCAAGTTCCTCCACCGACTTAAATTCCACCACCTCCACTTATGCCACCCATTCCTCCAATGCCACAAATGCCCACTGGTGATCCAAATTTTATGTATGGTATGATAAAGGATATGATGGCAATGATGCAGCAATATCAAATGATGATGTATCAGCAAATACAACATTTCATGCAGCAAAGTAATCAACAAGGAATGAGACCAGATGAAGCTGCTCATGCAAATGATCAATCCAACCAAATCAAGTTACCTGATTTTAGCAAGATGGACCCAGAATTTGATGGCACTAGTACCGATTCTACAGTGGCTGAGAATTGGATAGAGGAGTTGGAAAAGACATTTGCTGCTAGTAGAACACCAGAAGATAATAAAGTTGATTTAGCGGTTTATATGATGAAGAAAGAGGCTTACAATTGGTGGAGATTAGTTAGTGGGAATCTACAACAACCTATATCATGGATTACATTCAAGGATACATTCTTCACCAAATATTTTCCAAATTCAGTGAGAGAGAGGATGATTGCTGACTGGTTGAACTTGAGACAAGGGAGTAATACTATAGATGAATATCATGGTGAATTTTGTAGACTATTGCGCTTTGCTTACCAGGATGAGAGAATGAAAGTTTAGAAATTTCAAAATGGCTTGAATGAGGAGATTCAAAGTGAAGTGAAGAAATTTGAGTTACATATCATATCAGATACTGTGGCCAAAGCTTTGCTAATGGAGCAAATCCATAATGATAGTAGAATTAGAAGAGCAAAGAGAGCTGCATTTATAGGAAAGAGACCTAATTCTACTTCATCCTATGATAGTTATCGGGGTACTAGTAAAGGAAAGAAGCCTTTTATGGGACGACAAGGAAATCAAAATCTGACATATAAAGCTTTTACACCTATATTTGAGAAGAAATGCTTTAGGTGTTATGATTCTCATGAGTTATCCGATTGTAAATGGACTCCCAATGCATGTTTTTCATATGGTCAAGTTGGACATAGATCTAAAGAGTGCAAGAATCTGAAACTACCACCGGTCTTCTGTGCATATTGCAAGCAAAGAGATCATCATATTGCCAACTGCAAGGATCGACCTAACATTAAGGGTAGAGTTGATATAAAGAAGGGAAAGACAAATGCTAGGGTTTTTACCTTACAACAAATTGAGGATACACCATCAGTAAACACCTTGGTAGGTATTCTAAGTTTTGCTAATAGGGATGCATATGTGCTGATTGATACTGGAGCAACTCATGCTTGTATTTCTGAAAATTATATGAATGATTGTATGCTTGTTTCTGAAACATTGATTAATCATATTTTGTGTGTGACTACTCAGTTGGTGATTGAAAATAGGCATCCTTGTGTGTGTAAAAATATAAATGTTATGATTTCAAATGTGAACATGCCTATTGATATGATAGTATTGCCTTTATCTGATTTTGATGTGATCTTAGGAATGAATTGGCTAAATCATTATAAGGTCACGATTGATTGTTGAAATAACCTGAAATTCTCAATTTATATTTTATATGTGTTTATTGAATTTATACATGCTTCTGATATGTGTTAAATATGATTTATTTTTATGATGAGTTATGTGTTTTAGTTGTGTTAAAATATTGAAATACTCTAGAATTTATTAAATATTTAGTTCATAAAATTTAAATTTCATTAACATGTATGAATTATGTTTGAAATGTGTTAAAATAAGTAGATAAATGCATGCATATGATTCAAGCTTTTAAACTATCATTAATGCCTTAAGACAACTTCATTAATTAGCCAAAAGCTAAGTCATTAGTTACCTTAATTTTTTATGCCTCAAAAGTCAAACAACAAGATAATATTAACCTAATAAAGTGTCAAATTCGTGCAAAATTTTTAGACCTCCCAAACACACCTCCAAAAGCTCCAAAACCTTCTTCTTTCTTCTCCAAAATCTCTCCCATGGCTATATACCATTAGCCCCTTCAATTCTTACAAAAATAACCACTAAAAGCTTGCTTAAGGACTACAAAGCTAAGGCCTAAAGTTCTATTGGTGAGTATGTTTTTCATGTCTTAAACTTATGCATGAATATGATTTCTTGACAATAGGTTTAAACTTAAACTTGTGTTTGATGATTCATATGCTTTGTTGGTTGTATGAGAAGTATTATGGGGATAGTGAAGTTAGTATATGTGTAGTTATGAGTTTAGAAGTGTTGGAAACACATGTGGTTGAATGATAGATAATGAGTGTTGTGGATTGGGGGTTGAAGCATGATTAGTGAATGATGTGGATGGTGGAGTGTTTGATGTTTAAAGTTGAAGTTTATGTTGTTTGAATGTTATATTGATCATATAACAAGTTTTGGGAAACTTGGAATGAGTTTAAGGGAATTTTGGAAGTGTAAATTTAACATGAAAAACAGGGAAATAAAACATTTTCGTATAGGCTTAATTTTGAGCGTACGTCGGCATCTAGCACTTCAACGCCACTGGTGTAGAGGCGGTGTTGGAAGTGAATAGAATCAAATTTTTTAAAGCCGCTTGAAATGCTGCCGGCTTTTGTTAGAAAAGCTTGCCAGTGTTTATTTTTCAAATTGTCGGCTACTGGGGTTCTAAAGCTACCGGATTAGAGGCGGTGTGGAACAAGAACAGAATCATAATTTTTAACGCCGGATTGAAGGCTGCCGGTGTAGCATCCAAAGTTGTCGGTGTACATGGATACGCTGCCGGTGTTGGGGGTATTCACGGGCATGGATCAACCCCGGGTAACTCTCGAAAATTTTTGGGAATTTGGAGCTGTATTCTACACAAGCTCAAAGCCACCGGCATAGACTGAAGGCTGCCAGCGTATCCTTGAACGCTGCCAGTGTTGAACTTAGTGTATTGCGCACCAGTTCAAAGCCGTCGGTGTTGAAGGCCGACGTATCCTCTGCACTTTTCATCTTCAAAAACTTTCTTCAAAATTTTCCAAAGCTTGGTATATGATCAATTAAATATTTGTTAAGCGTTCTATGATATAATAAGATGTTTAAATACTCTATTATGACATTGTGTTAATTTATTTGAATTTCGTTGATTAATTATATTTGCAACTATATATTTAGTGCTTAAACTAAGTGTGATATTGTGATAATCTCATTGAACAGTGATTGATCCTCGCTCAGTCAACCCCATTAATTCCCGAGCTAGCACAAGTATGCAGTAACTTGCTTGTATGCTTGTTAGGATAGGCATACTTAAATTTGATATCAGTTCTAAAGGACTTAAGTATTGCTTGTGTTTTCACCGTTGAATCCGGTCCGAGGAGCGGTAACTTATCATGATGCAATGATATGTTAGTGTAGGCGCTTACGCCAATAGTCATGATGCAATGACTGGGCTCGGCGGATAATCGATAGGAAATGTAGTAACTGATTAATATTTACTTATTCTTGAAAAGTAGTATAATTTAATTTAATGTTTATGGGAGCATGTGAATTAATTTATATTATGGATTGAGTTAAGTAAGTTGAGTAACGGTTATATAACCTATATGAGGTTATTCTTTTCAGTGTAATGTTATCTAGGAGATATAGGTATTCGGGCTATCTATATCAACCCTCTGAGCGTCGTGAGCGTTACTCAGGATCCCTAGAATCCCATGGCTTATCCCGGAGTTTGAATACTCCAATGATGATTTGACCAATGAATACTAAAGAAAGATAAATGAAACATTAGTGTTGCATTGCATTAGTCTAGGTATGATTGTCACTACGCTTTTGGGTGTTGTTACTGTGTACTAGGCCTTTGACTCACTGTTGCTATATTTCAGATGATGATGACTGTTATGATGATATGGCTATGGGTCGGATTGGGAAAAATTTATGGATGAGTGGGGTGACTAGGGACCGAGTACAAGATAGCAAGGAAGAAAGTTTTTGAACAAGTTGTTTGGTTTAAATATGTATTTTGTATTCCAAATAGAGGCTTGTTAGTTAAGCCTTATTTGTATATAAAGACTTAAAAGTCTAATTTTCCTATTTTGTAAAAACTTATGTAAGTTTTGTGTGTCATGGGCTTGACACTAAGTTATAAATTATTTCCTTAAATGCTCTATGAGTAATCTTTTGTAAAAAGTCTTGTATCAAGTTGTAGTGGTTTTAAATAAACAATTCACATAAATTGTTAGATTTAGAACAACCTTACGTATGATATGAAAATATTATATGTGGTTGGAGACTTGACTTACTTAATCATAGGATTAGTAGGTCGGGTTTTACAAATGTTATCAGAGCATGTTTATGTAAATTGTTTGTTTAACATAGGAAGACTTGACCTTAGATGTGGTGAGATTTGCATGGTTTCAGTCAGGACTTGCTTGAATGGTGTGTTATGCTTGAATGTTGTTTTATTATTATTATTATTAATTAAATTTAAGATTAAGCTGACATTGCATTAATTATCATATGTCATGTGTATATTGTATGTTGTTTAAAGATGGATAGGTCAAGGAGAATTACCAGACAGACTTTAGATAGGGAGAATATGCCACCTCCTCCTCCTCAGTCTACTGTTCCAGCATCTACATCATCTACTAGTCCAGCTGCTACTTTGACTCCATCACCGACTTTGGCCTCTACTACTCAAGATCCCCAACAACCACAAATGCCACCTCAAATGCCTCCTCCAATGCCTCCATATCCTCCTATGCCTCAGATGCCAGCAGGAGATACAAGTACTATGTTCAATTTGTTCTAGATATGTTTGCAATGGTTCAACAATATCAATAAATGATGTATCAATAACAACAACAACAATTCATGCAACAATATAATCCACCAAATGTGAGGCAAGAACCTAATGTACGAGTGGAAGACCAATATGATCAAGTGAAGCTGCATGACTTTGTCAAGCTAGTACCTGAGTTTGATGGCACTATCATGGATCCGACTAAAGCTGAAGGATGGATCATAGAACTTGAGAAAGCTTTTGGTGCTTGCCAAGTACCTGATGATAGGAAGGTTGACTTAGCTGTATTTGTTATGAAGTAGGATGCTTATAATTTGTGGATGATGAACAGTGAAGGCTTTGCAAGACCGATTCCTTGGAATACATTCAAAGATGCTTTCTTCTTGAAGTATATTCCATCAACTGTGAGGGGACAGATGATTTCTATGGAGTTGTGGGAAAAACAAGTTGTGGCAGCTATGAATATTGAAGAAGTGGATATTAAAATGGTGCCAATTGTGAATGAGTTTGTGGATGTATTTCCTGAGAAGCTACCTGGACTACCACCATATAGGGAGATAGAGTTTGGAATTGAAGTATTACTTGGAACAGTATCTATCTCCAAGGCTCCGTATAGAATGGCTCCTGTAGAGTTGAAAGAGTTAAAGATGCAATTACAAGAATTGCAAGATTTGGGCTTCATTAGACTGAGTATATCGCCATGGGTGCTCCTGTATTATTTGTAAGGAAGAAAGATGAGAGTTTGCGCATGTGCATCGATTATAGGGAATTGAACCGTGTTACCATTAAGAATAAATACCCTTTGCCCAGGATTGATGATCTATTTGATCAGTTGAAGGGAGCCACAATGTTTTCTAAGATCGACTTGAGATCAAGATATTATCAACTTAAGATCAAATCTCAAGATATTTAGAAGACAACCTTCAGAACTCGGTATGTGCACTTCAAGTTTTTGGTGATGCCTTTCGGGTTAACCAATGCTCCAACCGCGTTCATGGATTTGATGAATAGAGTCTTCAAGGATTATCTGGATTCATTTGTCATAGTATTCATTGATGACATTCTGATTTATTTTCGAAGCAAGGAGGAACATCAAAAGCACTTAAGACTTGTGTTACAAAGACTTCCATTACAAGAAATTTTGGCTTTAAAGACAAAAAATTCTGTCTCTAAAGACTTTCAGAGACAGATTTTTCTTCGCAAATTTCTGTCTTAAAAATCATCGTTGCTAATTCTTTTAGAGACAGATTTATTTTCCGTCGCAAATTTGCTATGGAATTTTTGTCGCAAATCTGTCTCTATTTATAATTAGTTATTTTTAAATATCCAATTAATAAATAATAAATATAATTATTCCATCGCAAATCTGTTTCTAATTCTAAGATAAATTATTAAAAATCAATTCACATTTGCCTCCTATTTATCATTCCTAAGAGGTCACCCATCATTGAATGCTATATTCTAAGCACACTTAACATTGAAGTTTTCACAAGCACTAAACCGATGAACTAATTCATATCTTCATGAATAAAGTCCCACTACTGTTTATTTAAGATATATCACTGTCTACAATATTATAACTATAAAATATTTTACATATCTTTTATAATTTATTTTTATTTTATAATTTCACTTTGCCTATTTATTAAGGATTTTTCATTAATATTTTATTTAAATAATATATAATATTAATATATACTACATTTACATTTTATAATTATTTTAAATTATATATTTATTATAAATATATAATATTTTTAGTAGTATATTATAATTTTTTTCCGAATATGATATTATTATTAAAAATATATATTATATATTATGTATATATAAATAATGTTATACATATAAATATATATTTAATGATATATATAGTAATTATACTTTTTACAATACTTATTTAATATTTTACATTAACTTAATAAATTATATATTTTAAAGTAATATGTTTATTTTTTATACCATTTTTATTACACTTAATAAATTATAATATAGTATAAAAAATATAAAAATATTTTTTTCATTAATATATTAATAAAATAATATATAATATCAATTTAAATATATTTAACTAATTATTTTATATTATATATTTTATTATTTAAATATACTATAATTTTACATAATATATTATTTTTTCTAGTAAAATGTTATTATATTTTAAATAAAATATAGTATGTAAATATAAATTATGTAAGATATATATATATAATATATATATAATAAAAAAATTATAAACAATATGAATATATATTTTTATTAATATGTATTTATTTTATTTTACATATTTTATTATTGAAATATACTTTATTTTTAAGTAGTATTTTATGGTTTTACTTATATATAACATATTATATTATTGTTATACACTATTTTATCGAGTTCTATAATTTAACTTTTTTTTTGTATAAGTTATTATGTAAAAGAATATATAATAAGATGTAAATATAATATTTATGTTTTAAGTCCTATTTTTTATTTATACTTTATAATATATAAATATGTAATATAATAAATATAATATAAATAAAATATATTAATTAGTTGTAAATAACATATGATTATACATATTATTTATTATATAATAAAATTAATTTACATATATAATATAAGTCCTTATATAATACACATATATATTATGTTAGATATGTATAATTAAATCTAAATTTTAAACATAATTATTTATATATACATGTATATAATAATTTAGTTTAGAGACAGATTTGCAACATAATTTAAAAAAAAAAAAAGAAATTGGTGCTAAAATAATTTATTTCCCTCTAAAATCAGAGACAAATTTGCAACAAAAAAATTTCTGTCGCAAATTAATTTGTAATCTGTCGCAAATTCCATTGCAAAAGCATATAAAAATCAGAAAATTATTCATAATTTATGTCGTCACAATTCGTCGCAAACCTGTCGCTAATTCATTTTTTTAGAGACAAAAATTTTGTCGCAAATTTTCTATCTCTAAAGGTAATTTTCTAGTAGTGTTCGAGAGAAGAAACTCCATGTGAAATTTAACAAGTGTCAGTTTTGGTTGGAAGAAATATCCTTTCTCGGGCATATTATTTCAAAGGAAGGTATTTTAGTTGATCTAATGAAGATCGGAGCTATTTTGAGATGGACAAGACTTACTAATGTGAGCGAGTTTATAAGTTTTCTTGGATTGGCGGGATACTACCGAAAGTTCGTAGAGGGATTTTCGAAAATTGCATCCCCATTAACAAGATTAACAAGAAAGAATATTAAGTATGTGTGGGATGACAAGTGTGAGAGGAGTTTTGAAGAGTTGAAAGAAAAATTTATATCAGCTTCTATCCTAGCACTACCCATTAGTGGAAAGTAATTTGTGGTCTTTAGTGATGCATCTATCCAAGACTCGTTGTGTTCTCATGCAAGATGGAAAAGTTATAGCTTATGCATGAAGGCAACTAAAACCCCATGAGAAGAATTATCCGGTGCATGATCTTGTTGACAGTAGTAATTCTCGCACTGAAACTTTAGAGACACTATCTGTTTGGAGAGAAGTGTAAGATTTACACGGACCACAAAAGCTTGAAATACATATTCACATAGAAAGAGCTTAATATGAGGCAAAGAAGATGGCTCAAATTGATTAATGATTATGATGTGGGAATCCTTTACCGTTCTAGCAAAGCTAATGTGGTAACAGATGCACTCAGTAGGAAGAAAAAAGTGAATGCTGCAACCTTAATTTCTAATCAGACAGAGATTCAGATGGACTTCATGAAGTTAGAACTTGAAGTTACATTGGAGCAAGTTGATGTGATATTGGCTCAATTGTCCTTGCAACCAACAATTTTGGAAAAGATTAAATAAGCACAAAAAGAAGACTATGAAGCTAAAAGAATGAAGATTACTATAAGTGAAGGGAAAAGAAAAGAGTTGAGAATCGATGGGGATGAAGTTGTTAGACATGAGAATCGACTCTTTATGCCACATGGCTTGAGAGAAAAAGTTATGAAAGAAGCTCATTCCTCTTCATATTGGATCCACCCGGGAACCACCAAAATATATAAAGATTTGAAGAAAAATTTCTGATGGGTTGAAGAAAGATATTGCTCAATATGTTTCCAAGTGTTTGACTTGTTAACAAATAAAAATTGAGCACCAAAGACCCGGAGGAGAACTTCAACCTTTATCTATACCCGAATGGAAATGGGACGATATCACTATGGATTTTATATCGGCCTTACCGAGAGTATCGCCAAATATGAAGTTATTTGGGTGATTGTGGATAGATTAACAAAATCAACTCATTTCATACCTTTGAGGGTTGGATATTCCTTAGAGAAGATGACGCATATCTATATTAAAGAGATAGTGAGACTATACGGGATTCCAAAGACGATTACTTCTGATCTAGATTCTCGTTTTGTCAGCAAGTTTTGGAAGAGTCTACATACAGCTTTGGGTACCCAGCTTCACTTTAGCACTTCGTTTCATCCACAAACTGATGGACAATCAGAGAGGATTATTTAGATATTGGAAGACATGCTTCGGGCATGTGTTTTAGATTTTGGCAATAGATGGGACATTTACCTACCACTTATTGAATTTGCCTACAATAACAGTTTCCAAGCGACGATTCAAATGACACCTTATGAAGCTTTGTATAGTAGGAAATGTAGATCTCCATTATACTAGCATGAAGTTGGTGAGAGAGCTATTTTGTGTCCAGATTTGGTTCAATAAATAGTGGACAAGATATAAATGGTAAAACAGAGGATGAAAATAGCTCAGGATAGATATAAGAGTTATGCTGACACGAGGAGAAGACCACTAGAGTTTGATGTGGGTGATCATGTGTTCCTTAGAATTTCTCCAACCAAAGGTGTTATTAGATTTGGGGTTAAAGGCAAATTAAATCCGAGATATATTGGTCCTTATGAGATTTTAGAGAAAGTTGGACCATTAGCTTATTTATTAGCTTTACCCCAAAATTTGTCGAAAGTGCATGATGTTTTCCATGTGTCTCAGCTCATAAAATGTATATCAGATTTCGATGCCATCATTTCTTCTCATTGACCAAAAGTCCAACCAGATTTGAGCATGATTGAAAAGCGATCAGGATTTTGGATAATTGACAAAGTGCTAAGGAAGAAAGTAATTCCTTTTGTGAAAGTCTTGTAGACTGGGAAAACCGAGAGAGAGGCAACGTGGGAGCCTGAGAATGAGATGAGACACAAGTATCAAGAGATATTCAAGCAATGATTAAGATAAGCTAAGTTTCGAGGACGAAACTTTTTGAAGGAGGGAAGAATGAACAGCCATGAATTTTCCAATTTATATTTTATAAATATGTTATTGAAATTATATATAATTTTGAAATGTGATATATGTGAATTATGTTGATGCATGAATAATGAGTTCAGTTGTTGTTTTAACAATAATTAAATATTTTAGAATGATTAAATATTGAGTTCATAAATTTTTAAGTGTATTAGAATGTATGAAATATGATTAGAATAAGTTAGATTGTACATGTAATTAGATCAATTTATAGCAATTTTTTTTTTTGTTACAAATAAAGCCCAATACCACATTTAATCAACCAAAAAGAAAGCTTCATTAATTAGCCAAATCCAAGCCAATTAAAGGACTAAATTAGGGCAGCCACTAAAGTCAATAAAAGGGATAAAATCAACTTTTGAAGTAAAAAATTCATCCAAAAATTTCAGACCACCATTACACATACCAAAAAGCTTCAAAACCCTATTTCTACTCGCTCAAAAGCTCTCCCATGTCTATGTACAATTAAACCCTTCATTTTCTACAACTTAAACTCTCAAAGGCTTGCAACAAGATTCTTAAACCAAGGTTCCAAGTCTGTATGATAAGTGTATTCCTCTTGCCTTATGTGTATTTAAGTCAAGCTTTTGTTAGAATAGGGTATATGTGTTAATTGGTGATAGAATGGTTTTTATACATTGATGGTGGTTTGAGTAGAATTATATTGCTAAAGGAGTTGTAGTATATGTTCTATATGAATTTAGAAGTGTGGGGATGATTGTGTTAGGATGGCTTTAGGGTTGAGTAGTGCAAGGTGGCATGTGAAATTGAAGTGTAAATTTTTTGTGATGTTGTGATTGAATAATTGATGGATTGAAGAGGAGTTGGTATTTTTTGAATGGTGTTAAGAACATATAACAAGTTTTGGGAAGCTTAAATAAGTTTGGAGGATTTTTGAAATGAGTAAATTTTGTAAAGAAAACAGGGAATTCATAAAAAATGGTGTGATTTTATTCCAGGGGTCTATGCAGGCAATAGGCCGCCCTTGTAGTATTCCACGCTGTCGGCGTACATGGAAACATTGCCGGTGTTAGGAGTATGCATGGGTGTGGACTAATCTCGTGGAAATCTTGAAAATTTTTGGAAATTGGAGTTGCAGTCTACACTGGCTCAAAGCCGACGTAGACTAAAGGCTGCCGATGTATTTTTGAACATCGCCAGTAATGGCAAGCATTGAGTTTTTGTGCATAGTGCACCGGTTCAATGCCGCCGGCATTGAAGGCCGACGTGTCCCCTACAGTTTTCATTTTCAAAAACTTCCTCCAATATTTTCCAAAGCTTAATATATGATCAATTGAATATTTGTTGTATATTGTATGATATAATATGATGTTTATATGCTATGTTATGACTTTGTAATAATTTATTTGAATTTCTTTGATTAGTTATGCTTGAAACTAGTTGATTAATGCTTGAACTAAGTGAGAAATTTAATATTATCTTGTATAGTGATAGATCATCGCTCGACTAACCTTATTAGTTCCCGAGCTATTTCGGATACAAGGTAATTTGCTTGTTTCTTTGCTAGGATAAGCATTATTTAAAGTTACTCTAAATTAAGAAATTTAATAATTGTTTTTTGAGTGTCTTTTATACTGTTGAATCTGGTTCGGAGAGCGGTACCCTGCTTAGATTGGGGCATGGAAGTTTTAGGCGCTTAGATCACCCTTGTCATTTTGATATGACTTTCATAAGTGCTTTAGTGGGTAATCGATGGGGAATTTGGTGTCGGTATAACATTTGCTTATTCTTGAAATGATGTAATATGATTTAAGTCAATGTTTATGGGAACACTTGAATTAAGGGATATTATGGATCGAGTTAAGTAAAATCGAGAAACGACTAAAAACCCTATGTGAGATTACTTAATCGTTATGGATAAATTTATCTAGGATGGTATAAGTATCCGAGCTACTATATAAACCCCCTGAGCATCGTGATCGTTACTCAGGTTCCCCAGAAATCCCTGTTGCCTGGAGTTTGAACACTCCCATGATATATAATTAACTAAAAATTGAATAATAAATAATCGGTTGTTACATTTTGCATTTAGCTTAAGCATGTGTGAATCACTTTGCATTTGTATTCGTTACTTGTGTACTAGGCCTTTGGCTCATATTTTAACCATTTCAAGTGATAAATCTGACGAGTTTTATACGGATATGGGGTATGGAACCGATTTCGAGGATTTTCTTGATGGTTTGGAGGACTAGAGTTGACCTTAGACTTGATGGAATCCATATTTGGTAATAGACTAGTTATGATAGCTTTTGTGGTTGTTTTTAAAGTTTTAGTTAGATATATTTGTAATTTTGTTAAGGCTTGTAAAAAAAACCTTTGGTTGTAATACATATACATACTTAGCTATGTATGACTTAGGTTTATTTCTCTTGTGAAATATGTTAATGGTGTAGTTATGTTTTGCTAAAAGTTTTGAAAAACTATGGTTTCACTTATGTTAATCATGTGGAATTAGACAAACAATTCCTCAAACACTTCTTTTTGGATAACCTTACATATAATTCTACAGGTTATATGTGGTTGGGGAACTGTTATCATCTATATTAATTACTGGAGTGATAGCGGATCCTTACAATTTATATGGTTAAAGTTCATACGAGATTAATCATTAAAATTAGGAAAATAAAAAGTAAAAAAAATAAAACTTAAAATTTACTAAAAATAAATTGTTATAGACATAAGTGTTGTGTGGTTAATTTATATTGCTATAAAAGGCAGCAACGTGACACCGAAACAAAAATTGAAATAAATAAAATATGACTTCACATAAAATTGAAGAAGAAAAAGAACGTTAAAAAAAAAAAAACAAAGTAACATAACCCATAAAAACAACTGATACTTTAATGTATTCTCTATTTATCCTTACCAATAAAAATATATTTCAACTATATATGTATAGAAAAATTGACCACATCAACTACTGCCGATAAAAAACATTTTTTAGAAAATATTTAATAAAGCCTACAAAAGCAACATGATTGTTGTTTTCGTGGTCAGATGAGATGCTTAACGGTAATTTTCAAATGAATTACGTGAAGAGTTAATTGGATCAAAAGATAATGAATATAACATGCCCACCAAACCAAAGAGGGGTCAAGGGGAAAAAAATAACTTTTTACAAAATATTAATGCCACTACATCAAAATACTCCAAAACATTGATGATAAGTCTTTTATACTATATTCCATATATTGGAGGGAAAAAAAATCAATACATAGGAATTTGTGCTTTACTTGATTTAGTTTTAGATAAATTCCTATGATTTCATGCTTTTATAGGTTAAATGTTGTTTTCAGCTCCTAAGATTAGAAAAAAAAAAGAAATAAAATGATTTGAATCAAGATTAGAGCAAAACAACAATAATGTTTGAAGACAGACTTAACCACAGCTGCCAAAGACCCTAACTGATGGCAAGAAAACAAAGCAAAACAAGGCAAAAGTGCAAATCAGGCCCTCAACCACACCTCGCGTTTATCTTGGGTTTACACTGAGATAACCGTGCCTTATAACTTAACCAATTGCACCAAGAATCATGTCCACAGTTCCAACTATGGTTCGAGCTACACTAAAATCATGCTTCAAATAAAAAGACACAGCTTAGTTCGTAGATGACCTTCGAGCTTGCAATCTGAGCTGTGAAAAGTGACATTGTCCTTGTTGTCACATACAAGTTGCGTTATTTAAGGCACATGAAGATAAGAACAAAATTCATCACAAAAAATCTACAACATCGGCAAATAAAATCTTTATGATTTCTATGCCCTATAACCTATAAATAAGTGTGTAAAATGTGCAATAGCAATATTGTACCATATGTGACAAATTTCTTAAAGTAAAATAGAGTAGTGAGAAAATTTTTATTGGGAGAAATATTTCTTTTTGCTAGAGATTCGAGTTTCCAGGGTAAATTCATATTAAAACCGATATTTGTTCTAACAAGATTTTTGTGCTTAATTTTTAATATTTGTCTTTAATTTCACACTATTTCTCTTGAACCTATGCTTAATGTTTACATCTATGGAGAAATAATTACCTTAACTTAAGGTTTGGGAATCTAAGACTTGATTCATGTGATTTCAAATGCATTTTAATTGAAAATTGATTAAATACTTGTATTTAGTAGCTTGAACTTATTTTTTTTCATGGGTCTAATTGTGTGATGCACCTTTTAGATTTATGTTTGACCTTAGCGGAATAAATCCATAAATCATTTTTCTGAATAGATTTGAGCTGCTAATGAAGTTATTCATAATCACCTAGAGATAGGGATGGTAAAACTTTCTGTCACTTGGTTTTATATTCATTAAAATAGGTTTTAATCAAAGAATTCTTAATCTTTATGTGGACTAGTATTACTGATATCTTGTGAAGATATTCTGATGGTCTAATCTAGATCTAGAGTTTTTTTGTCTTAAGAGAGGCTCTAACTTATATTACCTTAATGAATCTGACAGTACAACTATACCCAACAAACAACTCTTTGAGTTTGTTAAAAAATCACATGCTAAGAACTTATTGAAGCAAATCCTAAGTTCTATCTTACATTTACAAACTTATGTCCTTAATTTGCCATGAAAAGCATGTATATAATTAGTTTTAACCTTAGCTTAGTGTTTTTATGTTTATAATGTTCTTCTAAATCTTTCTCTAGATAGATTATAGATGAAGAGTGAATACGATAAATGCTAATGATCCTTAAGAAATATGACCTAATACTTTCTATGTTACTTTCGTAAGTGTGCTTGTCTATATGGTGATTGCAAACGAAGTTGAATAGAGTTCATTAGTATTTTTATAAATTTTTGAAAAACTTCAACTTCATGTTTTGTTCTCAATGTGTTTATACCATATAACACCAACCAATAGGTAAGTGGAATTCGTCTCTTAAAGAGATTGATTTAGATTGTATTGAAACTTGAACTCATCTTCTAAACACACGATTTTACAAATGAACTCATATTTTTAATAGATGAGGTTATTATAATTCAAACTCATCTCTTTAAAAGATCAATTTAATTTGTCTATTTTGAAAATTATTTTTCCCTAATGGACATTTTTATAATTTTTGGTTAAAATATAATATTTGTTTTTCTTATCCCAGCCAAAGGACCGAATGAAAGGCCGCAACATAACACTAAATCAAAAATTGGAAAAAAAGAAGAAGAAGAAGGCATATCACAACTTTACATAAAAATAGAACGAAAAAATAATGAAGAAAAAAAATAATTGGATAAAAACGATTGATCATATATACCTTAGATATATCCCTACGCATAAAAACGTACTTCAATTTATATGTATGGAAAAATGGATAACATGACCTATTGTCATAAAATAATTTTTTTTTTTTTTTTGGTGAAAGATAAAGCCTACAAAAGCAATATGAATAGTTGTTTTTATCATGCCTAGATGAGATGGTTGAAAGTACAACGTGAATTATGATGTTTGGGTCTATAAAACAATGTAAATATTTTAGTTTTAATGAATATTATGGATTTACAAAAGGGAAAAGAAAAAAATCTCATTCCCCTAATGCCATTTCCAAGAAAATTACGATAACATACAAATATGATAGTTTATATAAATATTAGGTTTGAAAATACATACAAGTCTTGGGTAGGAATCCATACAATGCACTAAAACGGTTTTTGTTGATAATACTTTAACTCAATAGTTTACACCGACATCATCTAAGTTCCTCAAACAATATGATTTCTTGCGCCAAGTAAATCCTTAACCATTCCCCTTGTGATTGAAACTATGGAATGTTCATGTGAATTATGGCCAATACCCGGTACAAATAGATGTAGACCAAATAAATTTCCAAATATCAAGGTATGGAATAGGGACCTTGGATTGTGCCTTTTTTTTTTTTTCCTCCTTAAATTCATATAATCTTATTTATATCTATTTTATTTTATCTAAATCAATTTAAAATCTTGACGTTTAGAAAACAGTTTCATTAATCTTATTGTTGAAGTTTGTGACCCGATTTCTATAGCAAATTTCTATAGTCAAATGTTAATGAATAAATATTTGACTATATATTTATCATTAATTCATTATAAATTTAAGGGGTATAATTTAGACCTTAAAGTCGGGTATCTTTATACACATATATGTGTGGTGTGTGTGTGTTTTGTTAGGTTTTGTGATAGTGAGAGTGATTCACTTTGATGGAATGTCACTTTTGTATTCCTTTTCGACATATAATGAATTCTCTCTCCTCTACCTATGGTTTTTCTTAATTTAGATTTTCCACGTAAATCTGTGTGTGTGATTTCTTGTTTTTTCCATTTTTGTTTTATTGGATCATAACAAGTGGTATCAGAGCCCAGGGTTTTGGGTTTTTGTGTTTTCCCTACAATGGCAATTGTAAAATATGATATTCCACTACTAGATCGCAGCACCAAATTTTCTTGAAAGATGTGGGGAATGTGTTGTGTCGAAGATTAGAGTTCGTTGCTGATTTATGCCCTTTTGGGGTTTTGTGGAAGATGTAGAGAATGTTTTGTTTTTATGTCGAAGATTAGAGTTTGTGTTTTTTACTCTAGAATCCATGTTAAGGTAGAGAATGTTAGAGTTTGTGACCTGATTTCTATAGTCGATTTTCGTAGTCAAATGTTAATGAATAAATATTTGATTATACATTTATTATTCATTCATTATACATTTAAGAATCATAATTTAGGCCTTTTATCGATTACGTCGTCAGTGTATGAAGAAAACACATGACTTTTCAGATTCTCACTCTTGAGGTGGTCTTCACGCAAGATATATATGTGTTGTTTTGTTGTCCTTGGGGTTTATGAGTTGTGTGAGAGTTGGGATCACTTAGACACATCCTCTTATAATTCTTTCTTCAACACTAGTCGATTGCTCTCTCCCCTACCTGTGGTTTTTCCTGATGTGGGTTTTTCATTTAAATCTTATGTGCTCTTTAATTTTTTTTCATGTTTTTGCCATTATTTGTCTTATCACATCATAACACTTTTTTGTCTTTATTCTATAGTGATGACAAAAAGGTGGACATTGGATGTGAGACAGAGATGCAAAAGTTTAAATAATTGTCAAGAGGATAGGTTTATAAAAATATATTTATAATAAATTTGAAAAAGAAAACTTTAATTAGTAATTTTATAAAAATAAATGAAAATACAGAATAAATAAATTCGATTTTATAGAGATTTGTAAAAAATTTAACTTTAAATGTACGTATTATATCTTTACCTTCCTATCCATTTGAGTGAATATAAAATGGATATTAAACAAATGAAAATAAAAGTTGAAACTAATTAACCCCAAATGCTGAAAAGATCATACATACAAGGTACAAGAAAATGCCCTAAAAATTGGCATGCAAATCATTACTAAAATAACTAGAAGTTCTCTTTTACTACATTTATTCTTGAGTTACATGCATGTTTCAGCTGAAGCGATCCGCAACAGTGGTCTACACATGGTTATTTTTCTCAAAATAACACAATTACAAACTCAGAAGAATGTTTTACTGAGACATGACCTCGCACCTAGTTATTTAAATTGATCTTCACATGATCAAGAGACGATTTTCCCCCATACCTCTTATCGTACTTAAGCCCTAGGTAATCCTGACATTTCATTCCAATATATGCTGCCGGATTGCTTTTGCTGTCTACCAATTCTGGTGCTGGACTGACAATTGTATCAGGAGAAGGTCCACATGGTACAGCGATTGATATCCTCGTACAATTGTTGTTCACGACTGCCCGATGCATCACACCCTTGTACTTCCCGTTGGTCATTATCTTTCATGAAAAATTTAAAATGTGTTAGCTTTTTTTTGTAATAACCGAACACGAGCAAAAAGGCGGTATTAGATGCAATAATTAAGGGCACCTAACTTTATATGTATTTTTCCATTATTTCATTGACATGTAGAATTTTGGGTTTTGCAAAAAAAAAAAAAAAAAAGTTGGGAATGCATGTTAAAGTGGAACCAAATCCGTAAAAAAATGTCAAATCTTTCAATTTTCATCTTTTGTTCTCCTAATATGTTAAGACGTATAAACAATGGTTGAACTTTAAAATACATATATATACACATATAGTTTTATTTTATACTAAATCAGTTGGTTTAGATTATAAGAAAAAAGATGACGTATCAAATAGGAAAAAGAAAAAAGATGACTCATATTAATACTATAAGAAATTGCAAAAATCTAGATAACTTCAATTATTGAGTTATAAATTAAGATAAATAATTAAGAAAGGAAAAAAGGATAGAGATCTAAATCTAATGCATGAGAGTTCGTTTTCCTATATACCAAGCAATCAGTAAAATAAGTACTTCATTTTACGTAAAACTTGCATTTCTTTTTTTCTTTACTCCCATAAATTCATTAAATATAATAAGTCAAATGTTATGCACATGTCTGTACAACAGTAGTTACTTTTAAACACCTAATCTATCTAATAGACATTAAAATTTTATTAGTACTTAAATGCCCAAAGATACATATATTATGTAATATCAATAATATTACATTTGGTTTTGTCTTTATTATCATAAAATAACTATTTTTTCGTTTGATTTATAAAAAAGTTTATTGCATAAAAAATGTTTATTCCATGTAATAAAAAATAAATAATAAATTCTTATTCTTCTTCATTAGAAAAATTGCTATTCTCTTCATGAAATCATCTTTCTTTCATGGAAATCATCTTTCTTTCTTTCTTTTTTTAATTTAAATACCCTTTATCATAAAATAAAATAAAAAAAACTATAATTACTTTGCAGTCTTATTCCATTCTGGTTAGCATGTAAATGTAAAATATACCTCCATATGATCTCCTGTGTTAATTAGAAAGGCATTTGGAATGGCATTTACGTTGACCCACTTCTGATTATGTTGAATCTGGAGACCACCAATTCCATTCTGAATGAGAAGGGTAAGAAGGCCATGGTCTGTGTGAGCTGGTAACCCAATCGCACTTTCTGGATTTGGACAGGGTGGGTACAAGTTCGCAGCAAATTGTTGGAAACCGGATTCCATGTTCATGGCCTTGTGTGCATATGTGGGTTCAAGTCCTAAACTCTCTGATATCCCTTTTAGTAATTCATGGACTATTCTTCGGGTTTCTTTGCTATACTCTTCTACAACTTCTCTGCGGTAAAATTAATTCATATATCGTCAATATTTGTGGACAAAATATCATCAAAATATATAATAGCCTTTTCATGACAATAAAAAAAAAAAAAAAGAAAAGAATTTGTGAAAAGTTTCTATTTTAAGTCATTAGAGAGTACCCCCCAAAGTACTGTTAAAAGAGATCCAGTAGTGATATATATTTATGAATCAATTTTTTGGCCAATATTTACGAATCAATTTAATTTATAAATTAATAGTTAAGATTATATAAAGATATTTTAAATATATCATAATACCATTATAATACCATTTTTTTATAACCTTGCAGTATTTTTTAGATAATTTAAAAAAAAAATTGAGCTATGTGAATAAAAACCGAGGTAGATCCTTAGAAAAAATAGTACAGATACATCTTCGTCATTTTTTTTTTCCCGCCACTGATACATCTTCATTTATCATTCCATTAATTTTATGGATACTTATACGTGGTCAATCATTCCATATATTTATATGTAATCAACCATTCTATATGATGTGCATCGTGTTAATACCCTTAATTTTATGATTTTTTTTTATCATTATAATGGAAGGAGAAATCAAACTTGGTATCTTTTACTTAAGAGATTAAGAGAGATGCCAATAGGATACCGGATCATTAGCTAATTTTATGTATACTACACGTGGTGAATCATTTCATATAATGTGCAATGTATGACCTTGAAGCTTTTCGCTTTAACGTGTTAATATTTTGAAGCTTTTCTCTCTAAAGAGCTACTTCCTTCTACCAATACGTTTCCATTCAAAGTATGGCACCAAAATCACGAAGGAAAAAAAAGCACTTATGCTTAAAAAATGAAACTTGCCTCTAGAACCTCAAGTATGATATGAGAGGTTGTTTCTAAAAATAAGTGAAATAGAAGTCACCTATTAATTTTTACCTTTTTTTAACGATCCAACAGTGCATTTAAACAATAACAGAAGGCAAAAAGAAAGGTGACAGAATGTCAGCAAATAAACCTGAAACCAGAAGGCTTGTTTGGGCAATGAAATTTGGGATGAACCTCCATCTTGATGAAATCCCTCCAAAAGAAAACCTTCCCTAACGCGTCAGAAGTATTGAAACTGGTCCCATATATAATGGGGTCCAATGCGTGTTTCCCTTGAAACTCTCTCTTCTCCTCGTCTGTCAGATCAAAAAATCCCACACAAGCCTCCATTACTGCCTTCGTGAATCTCTCCTCCACCCCATGATTCACAAGCTTCAACATACATACAAAAAAAAAAAAAAAAAAAATCATTTAATTAACAAAACGATGAATAGTTAGTTGGAACCATGAAATGTAATACAATATATATGTCTGAGCCATACCATGAAAAATCCCCAGTCTTCACAAGCCTTTCCAAGGAGCTGGATGGCTTTGGAGCGTTCATCAAGGTTAGTAGAGGTTAAGAGAGAAAAATCAATGATGGGTATGCTGTCCTCATCTTGCGTGGATGATGCAAGATCACTTGAATTAGTGTAGTAGGCATGAGTTGTGGGTATGAAGCTGAAGTCAGTAGATTCAGCTAGTGTTTTCACGGATTTTAAGACTGCAGTAGCCATGTCGGAGAAGATATCTGATGATCTTTTGTGTGTGTGTGTGTGTCTGTGTTTAAAGGCGGTGAAGCGGTTGCTGATGAGATGCACTTGTAGCTACTATAGCCCTCCTTATATATAGCTGAAGATTCTTACTGTGGATAATCATATAGGATTCACCTTCGCCACCTTTCTTTGACATATATGGCTGTGTTGGACGGTGATGCCTGTTCCACGAGGTAAATGCATTTTCTTTAATCAATGACCAACTAGCCTGACGCCAAAAACTATAACTATAATACACTATTATTCAATAATATATAAATGTTATATATAGAGAGGGAAGTAAGTACTATTAGATGGGACAATCGGGTTAAGTGTACTGATCCAATTAAATTGATCGAAATATGGAGTATCTATAATACATTGTTTGAATTTTTTTTTCGGATGTCTTCAGAGACATCGCATTTATAAGGTAAATATTTCTATAAATAAAGATTGGGTGCCATATTTAATGTATAAGTTTTATCTATTATTAAAATTAACTATCTAAATTAAGTCAATCTAGTTGCTATAAATGCTATCTGGATCTATAGAGGCAAATTTTACCTTATGTATGCACCTCTACTCTTCATTTTTTTACTAGTTTATTTACTTGGAATATTAGAAGTAAAAAGGATTATAAATGAAACAAGTCAAACCGCGAGCCAAACATTTTAACACTCATGTTTAACTAAAAAATTATCAAGTTTAAACTTAAATCAAAATTTAATGAAAACTGAAATTGATGATTCTTGAGATTTATCTTCTTAGTTCATGTTTTCATAATATGTAATATTTAATTTATTATTAAATAAAGTACAAAAGTAATTTGTAATCTTCTATCTAAAGCGACCTAATACTATGAAGGAAAAATTTTCAAAAATTACATTAAAAAAAAAAATTCCACGTAAGTAGAACTCCTTTTAGTTTTAGAAGAGTTCCATCGATTTTTGCATTATGAGCTAAAGTTTTCAACCATAAACTTGAGTACATATGCTATCAAGCATGAACGACAAAAGTAAATATCAATTTGCACGTGTCCCTCGTATGAATGCTACCTTTTTTTTGGCCCACGTATGAATGCTACTTACGACCTACCGTTGCTAAAATATAAGCAAATCACAATGTGAACATGTACGCGTTGTTTCGTTCCACTGCTAACTTATTAAAAAAAAATTACAAAACAATGTCATATTTAAATACAAGGAACCAATGATATTAGAATTTGAAATGTTTTGGTAAGTAATGCGCCTAAAGATAAACAATCTCAGATAAAATAAATAATAAAAAGAATAGATTTGTTTAAAATAAAATAAAAAAACTAATTTATCAATCAAAAGATATTAGACATTTCAGTATAACAAAAAAAAAAAAAAAAGCTGCATCAGAACATACCAATATTTGGGGTCCATTTAAAATATTAATGTTTCAAATAGTTAAAAAGATAAATCAACATTTTGCAAACTGAGTCAAATAAGGTCCATTTGGATAGTTTTTTATTAATTGTTCTCAATAATTACGAATACTTTGTTTGACTTATTTTGTAAAACATTAATTCATCTTTTTAGCTATAAAAAACATTGGTACATTAAATGAGTTTATATCTAAACATTCATACCATTTGGTATCATTTACCCAAAAGAAATAACTAAAATATGCGTACAAATCTTAGACTATAACAAGTACCCCAGAAATATATAATTCTTATATAGAAAATTTGAGATACTGTTTTCATTGCTGAGTTTAGGGAAGCAATTATTTTGTTGTTGAGATTTAAGAAAGAAATTAGTTTTTATAATTTAGTTTAGTCTCTTAAGTAGTTGTTAATTAGTGATTTCATGTCATGTATATGGGAAGATATCTCCCACAATATATGTTTTCCATTTTGCTTTCTCTTTTATGTTGTATATATAGCCACTTGTGAATAATGAAAAATTTATAGGCCTCTATTTTTCATGGTATCAAAACTAATCGATGTCTAATAATCCTAAAATCATCCAAATTCTTGAAGTCATAGCAAGAGACAACAAGGTTAATGACGTGGTTGTAGAAGTTGTTTCCTTCACAAACTTAGCTTCCCTTACTATATCATAAATAAAAAAATTCAAGTACTCCTATATGTCATAGTTCTTATCAGAGCCAACTTTGATGGATGGTTTGTTGCCCTAATGAAATGATTATTAAAGATCAAGTTTGTGTTCATGACTGATTATCTTAAAAGGATAGAATCAGGCACACCTGAAGCTAAGGCATGATATCGATGTGATTCCTTTGTTATGGGCTAGATGATGCCGTCTATTGATCCATCCCTTCCATATTTCTTCCATGTATGCCACCACCTTAAAGGATATCTACGACATCCTGTGACAGAGATACAATCAAGAAAATGCCCTAGGGTCCATCATATTCGAAGAGAAATCTTCTAAAAGGAACGATGTGACGGAGATACAATCAAGAAAATGCCCTTAGGGTCCATCATATTCGAAAAGAAATCTAACTTCTATAAGGAACGATGGGTGTCAATGAGTATTTTAGAAAACTGTAGGCAAAATGACAAAAGTTGAACTGCTACATTGCTATGCCAAAATGCATTTGTTCATCCCATAAGGAATATGAGAGGCTCTTAGGAAGAAAAGGCCTATCAATTTCATATGGTTCTTAATAGATCGTGTTATGAGTTATCAAGACACAAATCTTGAACTCGAATCTGCTCATGGGGATAAACAAAGCCTTTTCGCAAGTCTTGAAGGAAGAAGGGCAACATGACACCTCAACTAATTAAGAAACTAAAGTGAAGGGTGCTGCATTTGTTGCTTTGAAGGCCAAACCAAAGAGCTATGAGCATTACGTGAAAAAACATGATAAATCTAAGTGTTGGAAAATACATGGGTACCTTAGTGACAAGAAAGGTAGTTGTGGCAGTATTAACAAGCTAAGAAGAAGAAAAGGTGGCATCGAAGGAAAGGCAAATCACACCTCTACTTGAACAAGCCAAGAAGCTATTGAAGGAGAAGGTTAAGATGAGCAATTTGGAATGGGTTTGTTTGCGGGCCAAGACTTGGGCCCAAATACAATCCATAAATTGGCCTAACAACTGCTTGCTTTAATGATGGAGAACTAAGGTGGTAGTGAGATGATGAGTAAGGCCTATTTTATTCCTTACATGACATGGATACTTGATAGTAGAGCTAGTTTCCACATAACTTTTCACTAGAATTTAATGAATGAAATGTGAGTCATGCTGCAACCTATGCAGGATAACCTTTTTAATGGAAAGTTATGGTAAACCAAGCAGAAACCATCCAGCTTAATAAAAATCTTACCCTACTCAATGTCTTATATATCCCTTTCTTCACTTGTAAATTGATTTCTATACATTAACTCACAAAGACTTAAATTGTCATGTGACCTATAATGTCAATTCTTATTTGATCTAGGACCATAGGAAGACAACGATTTGCTAAGGTGACTTGAAGGATGTGGTCTACTACTTAAGGGGTGTGATGGATAACTATGTAGTAGCAACACTTAGAAGCAACGAGGGGCTATTATGGCATCAATGGTTGAGATATCCCTTAGTTAGCATACTTTTTATCTATACCCTTTTCCATTAAAGTGCCATTTGATTCATGTTCTTTAGATAGTGTTTGTTTCCATGCCAAACAAACTCGTATTCATGTTCCCAAAAACTATAATAAAGATAGCAAGCCTTTTGAGTTGTTGTATTGTGATCTTTTGGGTGGATAAGTTAGTTGTATAATAAATTTGGATGTAAGTTATTAATTGTTTAGATTAATTTTACCGAGATATATATATATATATATAGAGAGAGAGAGAGAGAGAGAATTTTTTCATGTTGAAATCACTTAAAAAGAAGGGTTGAATTAATTTTAAGAATAAAGTTTATATTTTGTAGTTTTAAGGAAAGTGAGATGACAAACTAAGAACAATTACTCTAGTGGGAAACGTGACCAACTAATTTTCCATTTGACCTACCGAGTTGAAATAGTAAAAGAACTTGGTTAACCTAGCTTCAAAGTAGGCCATTAAACTTTAGTGTAGGCCAATAAGTCTAATATGATATGGTTCATCAAGTCTCTATCTAGTGTGATTTGCCAACTCCCTGTCAAAGATAGTATATTTTATAAGTTTTTAGTTAATCTGTCTTGTATTTGCAGCAATCTTTTTAACTTAGAATCAAGTGTTAGATTTAATACTATAATTCATTAGTATAATTAAGTATTAACCACATGTATTCATATTTAATTTTAAGAGCTTTTTATATTTATTTCATTTGTTTTCAAAGTTTTTGGCAAGTTATAACATAAAGCCTAAAGTTCCATTAAATTGCGAGTTTAGTTGTGCACACGTCATTAAATATATAACATGATAAACATATCTTAATTTTTGTGTTAATTTTAGTTTCTTCAATTCAAAGATATCCTAAACATTATCAAAAAATAAAGATAAATACTAATATATATATTGTACTTTTAAAGTTATTCAAACCAAAGCCAAACTAATTAAAAAAAAAAAAACACCAAAAGTTTAGTTTTGCTTCATTTGATTTTATTCATCTACGGTATTCAGTTTTCCAGTTATAATTTTAACTCATATGGATTCTCATCACATGGCTCATGTTAGATCCTATTCTTGATATAGCAGCACAATTTTGAAAGTCAACATTGCATTGATATGTGATGATAGCATCGTGATGCACCTGAAACATTTAAAACTTAAGGGCTGGCTATTGTCATATCGAATTTAGGATTATTTTAAGCAGGAACAAGCCAAATATACTGCCTAATATAAAGTCCCATGCATCGACACAACCAACTATATTTTGTTTTCCTCCTGTTAGGTAGACTACAGAGGATCACATGAAACGTGTTAATTGTGTTTCTGTTTTAATTTCCGATTTTTTTAACCCCTCGAATCTGTTTGAAATGTGTTTCTATCTAATCCATCTGTTTCTATTTGCTCCAAACCGTCTTTCTCTGACTAATTGTCACCATTTGTATACTGATTTAGTGCAAAACTACTTTTTTCGTATAACGCAAGTATGTGAAATTATTATATGAGTTAGTATACAATGATCTAACCATTCTTGCATGTCATTTTAAAGCCTTCTTTTACAGACCAAAAGGAAAAAAAAAGTGCTAGGAACATTACTATATGGTAGGCACATGTTCCGCCTGTATATTGTATATTTTATATATTTTATTTTCATTGGATTCATCAGGAATAATATCCAATATATGTGCATATAAATATAGATATAGATTTTAATATCTACATGTTGTGCACGATGCACATCATATTAAATATTATTTGGTTTACTTACCCCAACTAGACATTTTCCTTCCCTTCGCGTGTACAGCATTGCCTTTAATTTATTAGAGTAAAATTTGTAATTATTAGAGTAAAATTTCTATTCTATTTTTATTATTGTTGAATGGTTATTTCACTATTTGGTTTATAAAACAAAAATTTACTAGCAATGTTTATTTCATATAATATGAACTAGATAAAAAATTATTGTTTCTTTCTTTTACCATATGCCTCATGATCCCAATTTTTTCCCCAAACATATTACTAATCATAAAGTAAAAAACATTAGAGGAAGAATTATTCTTTTTCAATCTTATTTCAGTCCAATAGAATAAACATAACATATACTAGTTCAAAGAATAGTATAAGGGTTTGTGTGGTTCATCTTATTCTAATCGTTTTGACATCTTATTATTATCGTTTTCAAATATATTGTTTGTCAAGAAAAAAAAAACAGATGAAAAATAAATATTTCTACAAATAAATATATCAGATACAAATGAGATATAGATGCATATAAGATACAAATGAGATACAGATAAAAATTAGATAATCCAAATAGAACATTCTTAGAGTGAATGCAAATTTATGAACTCTTATTATTTAAGACAATTATATCTCATATGAAATCAAGCCATATATATACAAAGAAATATTGTAAGGGGAAATGTTATATTAAGAGTGGACGTCGAAGATAACAACAAATAAAGATGAAATTATTTAGTGGTTTAAACAAGAAACAAACATTATGTAAAACAAAGCAATTTAAAATGTCGTGATGCCTCTAATTTAATATCGATGCATTTTTTTTAATGTGACACAAATGTTTATTACCAAACCAATATTATGTCTATACTGGTAAACAAATTTACTTGTGTTGTATGAGTAAGAGGCAAAGTTTCGCCTCTTTACTTTCGGAAAAAATAGATAAGAGTAGAGAAGCAAGATTCGCTGCTAACGAGGTAAAAGAGGTGGGTCTCACCTCTATTTTCTTTATCCTCATGTACCTTTCATGTGGGCAAAGAAGCAGAACTCATCTCTATGTTCTAATCGGAGGACAATTTCACCTCTTTTCATCCATTGAATATTTTTCATAAAAACCAAACTTCTCTTTGGATCATACTAGAGAAGGTATCCACCGATAATAAGAAAAGATGAGGAAATATTGGGTCTCCTTGTCAACTGTCTAGTAGGATAAAACAATGTTATTATTCTTTCATTAATCATCAAATTATGAGACACTAAAGATACATAACTGATGCAGCATATGACGAAGAGACGGAAAATCCTATGTCTGCAACATATGCCGCCGGCCTTTAGTTCTACACTGCCCATGTTGGAGCGGCGTACTTTACATGTCTTTTGGGTTTCTCAAATTCGTAATTAATAATGTGGTCAATGCCTTTAGAATATCATTTAATATTTCAAAAGAATAATTTTTAGTATCATTTAGTAGGACTTTTAATATGATTTAATGTCTTTTAATAGGATGTCGGTTTCATAGGATTTAATGTCTTTTAATAGGATGTCAGTTTTAGTTTTTCCTTTTAAATGCTATTTAATATTATTTAATAGGTTTTAGTCCTTTTTTGATTATGCCAACTTTCAAGCTTGCCTATATATATGTAAGCCTTATAGCATATGAGAGAGAATATGTTGTTTGGAATGAATTTTCTTTGAGAGTGTTCTCTCTTTATCCCAAAATTCATAATCTTGTGTAGATTTCGACTTTTGATGCCAAATATCTAGGTATTCTCAGAATCAATAGGTATTTGAAGATCACAAGTCGGGTATTCGTGCGCGAATCAACGTCTTGCGATTGTTTCCCTTTTATTCCGCTGCGTCAGTTGGTATCAGAGCTGCGTTCGTTCCAGGAGTAACGATGCCATCTCGTAAACAATTAAACCAGCGATGTGTGGATGAAATCTATGGCCGTGGTGACTTAGGTCGACGAATCGAAAAAAAAGTTGATTGGTGCTTCAGTCGTATGGTGGATCAGGTCACAGAAAGGATAGAGGCACTTTTGGTGAATCAGAATAAAGGTAGAAATCCTAATCCTGATCTGGTGCCTAATTCTGATTTGATACATAACGTAAGTTATGAGGAATTAAATGATAACTCCTCTTTTGTTAAGGAAGATAGTGGTTGTAAGGAATTAGGGATGAATGCAAAAATCTTGGAATTTGACGATGATTTTTCTTCTATTGATGGGGACAACTATGATGGAGAACCAATATTTGACACTTATGAGGATGATGAACTTATGTTTGAAGCTGTATGTGATGGAGGACCTGTCTTCGACATTGAGAATGATGAAGAAGAATTTTCACAAAATATGATGATGTGCTTAAGGCTGAGGGAGATGGAAAACCTATTTTTGATGAGGAGTATGAAGAGGAAGAATTTTTGGAAAAAGATATTTTTCAGCCTATAGGCAATGGTGAACTAAATTTTGATTTTCATATTGCTGAGCAGAAATCTAAGGCGATATTTGCTTTAGTGGAAAGGAGGTTACTTAGGAGGTAGCAATATCTGAGTTTGCAACTGTGATTGTAAAGGAGCTCCAGGATGTGTTTTTTGAAGAGTTGCCAGATGGGTTACCCCCATTGAGAGACATTCAACACCAAATTGATCTTGAACTAAGTGTAACCTTCCAAATTGTCGTCGTCATCAAATGAGCCCTACAAAACATGAAGAGTTGAGGAGACAAGTTGAGGACTTACTACATAACATGATTAAAATTCGAGGTCGAATTTTGTCCAGACTGGAGAGGATGATGCAGCATATGATGAAGAGACAGAAAATCCTATGTCTGCAACATATGCTGCCGGCCTTTAGTTCTACACTGCCCATGTTGGAGCTGCGTACTTTACATATCTTTTGGGTTTCTCAAATTCGTAATTAATAATGTGGTCAATGCCTTCAGAATATCATTTAATATTTCAAAAGAATAATTTTTAGTATCATTTAGTAGGACTTTTAATATGATTTAATGTCTTTTAATAGGATGTCAGTTTCATAGGATTTAATGTCTTTTAATAGGATGTCAGTTTTAGTTTTTCCTTTTAAATGTTATTTAATATTATTTAATAGGTTTTAGTCCTTTTTCGATTATGCCAACTTTCAAACTTGCCTATATATATGTAAGCCTTATAGCATATGAGAGAGAATATGTTGTTTTGAATGAATTTTCTTTGAGAGTGTTCTCTCTTTATCCCAAAATTAGTAATCTTGTGTAGATTTCGACTTTTGATGCCAAATATTTAGGTATTCTCAGAATCAATAGGTATTTGAAGATCACAAGCTGGGTATTCGTGCGCGGATCAATGTCTTGCGATTGTTTCCCTTTTACTCCGCTGCGTCAATAACATAGGTCCAGCTAACCCATAGATCAGAGAACTACTTGTTTTTCTATTAAGCATCACTCGATATTGCATGGATTTTTTAAACTATTTTCTACTTGTACTTCTTTTGATAAAATCAATTTTAGTGACGTGCAATGGAAAGTGCACCGATTATATAAGAAGTCTTAGGTGAGAAACTGTAGTAGTTTACGTATAGTTTTATTTATTCCTAGTGTTAGTTAGTTAATGTAGTTAATACACGTGTCTATGCATGTGTATATATCACTCAAGCCAATAGAATCAATAACTAACAGAATTCTTCTCATATTATTTTCATTTCCTTACTTCTCTCTAACGACTGATTTTCTTCTTTGAAGAATTTGTTCTTGGCAAGTGAATCTTGATTAGTTGATCAAGTGTTTGTTCAATTCGTACTACTTTACATGGTATCAGAGCGACACGATCCAACTAGTCATCTCTTTTTAGTTGTTGCTTTATTGTATTCAGTGTTTACGTAAAACGTTGAACTCTAATGTTGATCAATCATATGGAGATCTGTTAACTTTCACATTCAGATTCTGATCTAAGATCACGAAAATAATCTTGAAGAGAAATTCATGAAACTGATGTATATTTGTTACCTTCTATTTATATACAGAGGAAGCTTTATATACAAAAAATAACAAACTAAAAACAACAACCTATCAAAACAGAACACGTGTACAAACAAACTAATCTAATAATTAGAGCTGTATTTCTATTTTGTATATTGTGCTAACTAATATGTTAACATCCCCCCCTCAAGTTGGTGCCATACACAAGCCCAACTTGGAAAACATAGAAGGAAGAGAAGATGAAGAAGGTAACATAGTAAATAAAGAATAATCGCTAGAAGATTGCTGAAAACCTTTGCTAAAGAGAAAAGTTATCTCTTTATTCCACTGTCGAGAGGCTTGCTTAAGCCCATAAAGAGATCGTTTTAATCGACAAACTTGAGATAATCCAGCCTTTGAATAACCTGGTGGAGGGAGCATATATATTTCTTCATCCAAAAATCCATGAAGAAAGCATTATTTATGTCAAGTTGGTGTAAAGGCCACTGATATGCAGCAACCATGGCCAACAAAACTACAGTACTAAGCTTAGCAACTGGAGAAAATGTATCATGATAATCAATCCCTTCAACTTGAGTATATCCCTTTGCTACCAAGCGAGCTTTGTAACGTTCAATAGTGCCATCTGGCCTATATTTAATCTTGTAAATCCATTTGCAGCCGATAGGATGTTTTCCTTTAGGTAAATCAACAAGTTTCCAAGTATCATTATTTTCTAATGCTTCTATTTCTTTGTTCATAGCAGAAACCCATTCTTCATCTTTAGCAGCTTGAGTAAAAGTAACTGGTTCATGGGAATTGAAAACAAGTGCCATAGAATTCACAAACTCCTTAGGATAAAGAGAAAAATCAGTTGCTGTAAAAAGAGGATAAGAATGTGTAGTAGTAGATAAGTGTTTAGTGGAATCATGTATAACATCAGTATGTAAAGAATGAACATATGAATCAAGCCATTGTGGAGGTTGTCGAGTGCGTGTAGACCTGCGCAAATTTAATTGATGCAAACCACCAGAATCTATGGCTGGAATAGTAGGAAAAGAAGAACATGTAATATCATCACTGGACAATGAAGGAACAGGAAGAGATGAATCAGACATAGTGTATGGAATGTGTGTATAAGAAGGTGATATATCAGCAGAAGAATCATTAATGGAATCAGCAAAAGGAAAAATATCTTCTCGAAAGATAACATCACGACTAACTATTATTTTTCATGTAGATAAATCATAAAGCCGATATCCCTTTTGACCAAACATGTATCCCACAAAAACACAACGAATGCTTTTGGAATCGAATTTGTCTAGATGAGATGAACGATTCACTGCAAAACAAAGACATCCCATTACCCGCAAATGATCATATGAGGGAATTTTATGAAAGAGAAGTTCATAAGGAGATTTCCAATGAAGCTTAGCCATAGGCATGATGTTAATGAGGTACACAGAAGTCAAAATACATTCACCCCAAAAGGACTTAGGTAGATGACCTTGTATCCTTAATGCTGTAGCTGTTTCAACAATGTGTCTATGTTTACGCTCAACACGACCATTTTGTTGGGGAGTGTATGGATAAGATCGCTGATGAATAATTCCAAATGAATCTAATAAAGATTGACAGGAATAAGACAAGAATTCTGCCCCATTATCAGATCTTATTACCTTAGGAACTACTCCAAATTAGTTCTTGATAAGCTTGAAAAACTTATCAAGGAAAATAACAACTTGTGATTATTGCATGAGAATAGACCCAAGTAGATGAACTATAATCATCTACAAGTGTAAGAAAGTATCTCTCCCCTCCAACAGAAATAGTGGAATATGGTCCCATATATTACATGTATTAGATCAAAAGCATGAACAGAACAGGAAATAGACCTAAGAAAAGGCAACCTGTGAATTTTAGATTCAACACAAACATTGCAATCTAAATTTGATACATCGGAATTAGAACAAGAAAACAAGTGTTGCAACTTGGACAATGATGCATGTCCCAGCCGTTTATGAAATAAAGACAAATCGACTTTAGATTTATTGGAAGCAACAAAAGTGTTTGGAACATTAGATGAAACAGAATTTGTATTGAAATTTACATCAATCTTGAGTAAGTACAGCCCATTCGACTTCTCCGCTTGAATGATGTCAGTCTTACTAGCTTGGTCCTGAAACACACATGATGAAATATCAAAATTGACAGTTAGTTTACTGTCTTTAACAATGCGATGGACAGACAACAGATTGAAAGAAAAATCTGGAACAAACAAGACATTCGTCAAGGTTAAGTTGGAAGTGAGATGAACAGAACCACAAAGTTGAACTGATTTAGTAGAACCATCTGGTAATGTAATGTTTACTGGACAAGGAAGAGTATGTGTATCAAAAAGAAGTGAATAGAAAGGAGTAATATGATCAGTGGCTCCGAGTCAATTATCCAGTCCCAATCAAATTACTTATTCCACTAAAACAAGAAGATGGTATGATATTACCTGAGAAACCAATCGCACTCATTGCTGTAGATTCACACCCTTCCTTTCAGTCATCATTTTCAATACTTCATGACACAATTGGTGAACAACTTGTGGATCAACAGATGGATTATTAGTAGAATGCATATCTCTTATCCCTGCAGCTGAAGAATTGCCTTCTGCAGAACAAATGTCCAACGGAGTGGACATTTTATTTGCATAACTATATCCATCAGTTTTAATATCAACACAATTCACAGCTGAATTGCTCAATTTCTGTCCAACAGTACCAATTTTTCTCCCTTTATACCAGTCCGGATAGCCAATCAACTTAAAGCAAGTTTCAATACTATGTCCTTCATTATTACATTGCTTACAAAATAAGCGTTTTCCTTTCTTTCTGTCAACAAAATTCCTCGGATTGGACATTCCAGATGAATTAGAAGTCCTATTCAGTTGATAAGCTGTAGCTCCCATGTCAGACGAAATACCAGTAGTGATAAATCTTTGCCTTTCTATTTGTTGTACCAAATAATAAGCCTTATTGACTGTTGGCAAAGGATCCATAGAAAGGATATGATTTCTCACCATTTCAAAGTTCTCATTCAAACCCATAAGAAATTGAATCAGTCTAGTTTCTGATTCAAACTGTTGAATCCTCTCTTTCAATCGACAATCACAATTCTCAGCTCTACCACATGTACACGATGGATATGAATGTAATGCTTGTAATTCATCCTAGTACTTTTTTATCCTATTATAGTAATTAGCCACAGATTGATTTAACTGCTTCAGATTACTAATCTCATATTGTATCTGAAAAATTAAAGGGCCATTACTATGTCCATACTGTTCTTTGATTTCATTCCACAAATCAAAGGCAGATGAAGTAAAAACATAATTCTGAGCAATATCCTTTACAATTGAATTTAAAATCCACATCCGAACCATATAATCCGCTCTTTCCTATCGCAGAAGATCAGTTGATTGTATATCAGGTTTTACCAAACTACCATAAACAAAACCTAATTTCATCTTAGCCCCCAAACCTATCTTAATCGAATGTGCCCAAGGCAAGTAATTCAATCCATAATACAATGTTTCCAATTGCATATTTGGATTGTCAGATCCCGAAATATACAAAGGATCATTAACCACAGCTTCATTCCCAACTCCAGTACTTCTATCTACGAAAGTATTCATACTTGTAGAAGAAAACCACACAACGAACAGTAAGAAATGCGAAACAGAACAAAAATTTCTTACCGTGGCTCTAATACCATGTTAACTTTCACATTCAGATTCTGATCTAAGATCACGAAAATCAATCTTGAAGAGAAATTCATGAAACTGATGTATATTTGTTACCTTCTCTTTCTGTACAGAGGAAGCTTTATATACAAAAAACTAACAAACTAAAAATAACAACCTATCAAAACAGAACACGTGTACAAACAAACTAATCTAATAATTACAGCTGTATTTCTATTTTGTATATTGTGCTAACTAATATGTTAACAAGATCTGCTTTATTTATCTAGTTCGAATATTCTGGGATTAATTATTACAAGTCTAGTGTTCAATGGAATGAATTTCATGGCATGGAACGTTCAATAAAATTAGCCTTAGCAGCAAAGTCAAAATTAAGATTCATCAAAGGAACATGAAAGAAACCAGAGAATAATAAAATTTAAATTGAAAAGTGGAATCATTGTGATAATATTATCCATTGTTGGATTTTAAGTCTATGTCAAAAGATTTAACTGAGGGTTTCATGTTTGCTAGTTCCTCAAAAGAACTTTGGGATGAAATCATTGAAAGATATGGTCTAACAAATGCTCCTCTGTTATATCATATTCAATATGAAGTTGTTAACTTAAGACAAGGGACTAGCGATGTGACTACATATTTGAGTCGACTGAAGAAGCTGTGGGATGAACAAAATAGTTTGTCTGCTCTACCTGAATGTGTTTGTGAAGCTTTGAACTCTTGTACTTGTAACATTATTGGCAAGTTTGCTGAATCGAATAATAGAAATAGGTTGATTCAATTTTTTATGAGACTCTATGAAGCATATGAAATAGGAATAATCAAAATTTTAATTAAATTAAAATTGTTATAAAAACAGCTCAACTACTTCAAAATTCCATCAACTCATTACACAATCCCACTAAAACGCTTTAACTCACACTAAAAAATTTCATTTCATTCATAACATTGAGCTTAGCATAATCAATTGTACAAAAGGTAAATGAGAGTATACACCTACAAATCTTCTTGAAATTTAAGGTCTAGGTCCATTGTGAAAAATGGCAATTTAAGGCCTCTGTAGTGTGTTTATAGAGATGGAAGTGCATGTGGTGTATATCAGTATATGAGTGTTGAGCTGGATGGAAGTATATTCTTGAGTGAGGTGGAAAAATGGTCTGTAGAAAGCTACGAATGGAATGATATGGAAGATGATGAAGGATTCTGTCTAAAAATGGGTCTATGTGTGCTGGCCAAGAAAATAGGGATGGTGATAGTGTGTGGTTGAGTCTATAGTTGTGAAGTGCGGACCCTATAAATAAAAATGCAAAAATGGTATTTAGAGTATTAACAAGTAAAATGAGCTTCACAAGTATAGCCTAATACTAAAAATAACAATAAAGAAAAAAAAATTGCTGAAGTTGGTTTGGTCTGTTGGGAATGACTATATGCTTTTCAAGCATTGTCCCACATTGCTTAGAAAACTAAGTTTTATCATGTTTATAATAAACTTTCCTTCTATGTGGTTTCAAAAAGTGCATGAGTGGGTTTTGACAAAATGACCACACGCGCGCGCCGCCGGCCCGGCCCGGTCTGGTCTGGGCTGGGCTATTTCTTTGAATTTGATTTTGTTATGTTTTAAATTCGTCAGAAAAAATAAAACGTGTTTTGAATCATTCAAACGAGCGGTTATTTTTTGAAAGGCACGATCTCCACGTTGTGCCCGGATTTTTCTCAACGGATAATTTTTGTTTCGTAACGTTTCAAAACGGTTTTATATATCAGAAGGATGTGTCGTTCGAAAGTGTGGTCGGTTCTACTTTCTTCTTCTCCTCGTTATTGTTTTTTTTTTTCGATTCTGGGCATTTGTAGTTGTTGTTCCAACTCCATCTCGCGAGTGCACGTGTGACTGGAGTGGCTGTGTTAACCTTGGGGAAGCGAACGGCGTTGTCGATTGCACCACGGTCGTGCCGGAATTTCGCTTTCAGGGCAGTGGTTTCCACGACACAGCTTTTCAATACTATTATTTTTTCTAACAATCTGAAAGCGAAATGTCAACGATGGCTGTTTCTACTCCTAAATCACTCCTGATCTCTCCAAACTTGAACCACTGGATGGGAACAACTACAAGCGTTGGTCCCAGAAGCTTCTGATCTTCTTCGAACAACTTGAGGTTGATTACATTCTCTTCGCTGCCATTCCTGATGATCAACTCGAATCTACTGTTCCTGCTTCTCCTCTCGTCACGCCTCCTACAGACAAGACGAAGAAGGCTGCTGATGATGCTAAGGCGAAATTCGACAAGGACAACAAAACTGTCCGAGGTCACCTTCTCAATCACATGACGAATGCTCTTTTCGACATCTTCGTCAAACAAAAATATGCGAAGACAATCTGGGATACCTTAGAACAAGGTATGGTGCTGATGATGCTGGGAGAAAGAAATATGTGGTCGGCAAATGGATGCAGTTCCAGATGATTGATGAAAAGCCCATCATGGACCAGATTCATGAATATGAAAACCTGGTTGCAGATGTGTTGAACGAAGGTATGAAAATGTGTGACGTCTTGCAGGCCAATGTTCTACTCGAAAAATTTCCACCATCTTGGAGCGATTACAGGAACCATCTCAAACACAAGAAAAAGGACCTGCCACTCTCTATGGTCTTAAACAGGCACCCAAACATGGTATGAGAAATTTGATCGTACTTTAGTAAACAATGGATATGTTGTGAATGCATCTGATTCTTGTGTTTACTCAAAAATGTTTGGTTCTGATTGTGTGATTATATGTTTATATGTTGATGACATGCTCATTTTTGGTTCAAACTTGGAAGTGATTAACGATACCAAGATGTTTTTGTCTTCTTATTTTGACATGAAAGATTTAGGGGAGGCTGATGTTATTCTTGGTGTTAAAATAAGGAAAACTGAAAATGGCTTTTCATTGTGTCAATCACACTATATTGAAAGGATACTTAAGAAATTTGAATGTTTTGATGAAATGCCTGTGAGAACTCCTTATGATCCTAGCATAAGTCTTAAAAAGAATAACGGTGATAGTGTTTCACAAGCTGAATATGCTAAGATTATAGGAAGTGTTATGTATCTGAATTACACAAGGCCTGATATTGCTTATGCTGTAAGTAGACTCAGTAGATACACCCATAATCCTAACAATGAACACTGGAATGCACTTCGTCGATTACTGAAATATCTTAAAGGAACCATGAATTTGTGTTTGCATTTTAACAAGTTTCCTGCTGTTTTAGAAGGTTATTGTGATGCAAACTGGGTGACAGATAATGATGAAGTAAGTTCTACTAGTGGATTTGTGTTCACTTTAGGTGGAGGAGCTATTTCATGGAAATCATCCAAACAGACTTGTATCGCTCGCTCTACTATGGAATCTGAGTTCATTGTCTTGAACTGGCTGGTCAAGAAGCCGAGTGGTTGAAAAACTTACTGGGTGACATTCACTGTGGGGGTCTTTGTTCCAATATCATTGCACTGTGATTCACAAGCAGCTATTGGAGTTGCCAAAAATTATGTGTATAATGGAAAAAGAAGACATATTCGCATTAGGCATGGTGCGGTTAAACAACTCTTGAGGAATGGAGTAATTTCCTTAGAATTTGTGAGATCCAAAAGAAACCTAGCAGATCCTTTAACGAAAGGATTGACTAGGAGAGTTATTCAAGAGTCTTCCAAGGGAATGGGACTTAAATCTTTGGTTTGAATATTGTGTGATGCGCTACAGTCTGTCCCTGTATTTGTGGTAGTGCTTAAATCCATAGCCCTGTGTTTGGGTGGTTCTGAAAAGGACTTGATGGATGATTGTGATGAAAAATGAGTCCAATGGACTCAGTGACTTCATAGCTCTGTTCATTGAGTGGTCTAAATGTGATAGACTTGATGAAGTTACCATTTAAATGAGTGTGAAGGTGGGCCGCCTTCTATGAAAGAATATAGGATTTTCTTTCTAGAGCACTCATAAAATCCAAGGTGTATGCACAGGGCCTTTAATAGTGCTTTTGTATTATCGCGGAATAGCAACATTAAGGAATTGATAGTGTTGTGGGGGTCTCAACTTGAGCTTTTGAAAGTTCAAGATTTATTTCACTTTATTAGTAAAGTTGTTGCCTCATTTCACTACGCATTAATTCAATCGGAAGATATTAATGCTTAAGTAAATAAAATTCCTTCCTTTGCCCAGAATATGTGTATAGTCATTCGTGGGGGATTGTTGGGAATGACTATATGCTTTTCAAGCATTGTCCCACATTGCTTAGAAAACTAAGTTTTATCATGTTTATAATAAACTTTCTTCTATGTGGTTTCAAAAAGTGCATGAGTGGGTTTTGACAAAATGACCACACGCGCGCGCGCCGGCCGGCCCGGTCTGGTCTGGGCTGGGCTTTCTTTGAATTTGATTTTGTTATGTTTTAAATTCGTCAGAAAAATAAAACGTGTTTTGAATCATTCAAAGAGCGGTTATTTTTTGAAAGGCACGATCTCCACGTTGTGCCCGGATTTTTCTCAACGGATAATTTTTGTTTCGTAACGTTTCAAAACGGTTTTATATATCAGAAGGATGTGTCGTTCGAAAGTGTGGTCGGTTCTACTTTCTTCTTCTCCTCGTTATTGTTTTTTTTTTTCGATTTCTGGGCATTTGTAGTTGTTGTTCCAACTCCATCTCGCGAGTGCACGTGTGACTGGAGTGGCTGTGTTAACCTTGGGGAAGCGAACGGCGTTGTCGATTGCACCACGGTCGTGCCGGAATTTCGCTTTCAGGGCAGTGGTTTCCACGACAAGCTTTTAATACTATTATTTTTTCTAACATGGTCTTCTTATGAAGTTGCTCGGTTTTCATTTTGTACTCAGTTCAACCACGGATTTCTCGGGCATGGAGAGTGATCTATATCTTGCTTGGACAAGGCAACTTGGAGTTAGATTTATTAAGTGCTTCACTACTTAGTGAAAATATACAGTAAAAACTAAGTTTAGATTGTTCTTGCTAGATTTCAGTTGCCACAGTTCTATTTATCTTAATAATTCGGTCTTCTATTGCAAGTGCTTGAATCTGTACAATTTCAATAGCTTTGTCAATCAGGTTCAATGATCTTTCCAAAGGCTAGCTATTCGATCAACTTGGGTGTAGTTCGATCAATTTTGCTTAATGCTCAGTTTATTACCGAATGGTCTCTTTCTCTGAAAAGATATTAAACAATAATAAAGATAAAAGAATAGAACTGAAAATATAAAATATTATCATAACAAATTTTTCAATTTGGTACTTAAGTTGCACGACGAGTTGGTGAGTAGCTTTGATTAGCCATTATAATCAATTCGAACAGCTGCTAATTAATTCTCATCTTGAATTTGGATTGTCGAGCTTAGACACCGGTTGTACTCGGATTGCTTGGCCCTACTCTCAGTCAACAAAGGACGCTCGGCTAGTCACTCCGTTTGGCATGTTCGGTTCACTTATCCTCTTTTAGTCGGTGTAGAAGCTCGACATGGTTAGGGGTCATGCAATTGCTTGGTAATTGGATATTAGTTGAATTGATGTTGCTTAGACTTATGTTACTGCTTACAGCTGCTCAATGAGTGTTCATTTGGATAGCTGTCAAAGCAACAGCTCAGCACTTGGTCAAGACAAATCGCTCTGCTCAAACTTATTAAAGGGAAGATCAGGTAGGTAATATTCAGCCATAGCTGTAGCAATCTTGGTCAGAAAGTCGCAGCTACTCAGTATTTGACAATGGCTTGGACTTATTGGAGATGGCGCTTCAATGTGATGTAGTGTGCTCTCCACTAAACTACATGAGTTAAGGGAGTGTCTAAGCGCCCTCAGACGTTGCTGGGCACTCGGTTTAAGTGACTTGGGGGTGCATAACTATGTGTTAGGATCAATAAAGTTAAAAATTGATGATAATCAATAGTACAAAACAATTAAATAGAAAAGATATAAAAATACAAAATGACACTAGAGATTTACGTGGGAAAAACTCTAATAGAAGTAAAAAAACCAACAGACAAGCAAAATAGAATAATCACTACTGAAAAAAAAGTGTACAAAGATGAGAGATATTAAAAATTGCCTAATCTTTCAAACTCTCTAGTGTTTTGGTAGAAAAGTCTCTCTCTTCAACAGATCTCCACCCTTTTGCCTCACTCATATATAAATAGATATATATGTATCTAAGTCAATATATATATATATATATGTGATACCCCTCAAATATATAAATCATGGAACTCTAATCACAAAGACGTATTTTGATGTAATAGCTTGGAGTTTGTCGGAACTCGAAAGTTAAGTGTGCTCTGGTAGAGTAATACTAGGATGGGTGAGCCCCTGGGAAGCGTTGGCATCAAAAAGGCAAAACCATGCGGCGTGTGGCTAAAGCAGATAATACCTCAGTGGGCAGAGTTCTGGGGCATTACAAGTGGTATTAGAGTAGTTCACCAGCTAGAAGTGGATGAGTGTGTCCACACTACCTAACGTGGTTCTGGACCTATATAACAAAACTAACGAGGATGTCAGTACTATAAGTGGGGAGTATGTGATACCCCTCAAATATATAGATCGTAGAACTCTAATCACAGAGGTGCCTTTTGGTGTAATGGCATGGAGTTTGTCGGAACTTCAAAGTTAAACATGCTCTAAGTAAAGCAATAACTAAATGGGTGACCTTTTGGGAAGTGCTAGCACCAAAAGGACAAAATCGTACGATGTATAACCAAAGCGAGCAATACCTTGGTAAGCAAAGTTCTAGGGCGTTACAATATATACATATATATATATATATATATATATATAACCATAGGTTTTAAAGAGGATAGAGATTTCTATCAAGAAATACCAGAGAGCTAGAGATTAGGTAATTTTTAATATCTTTCATGTTTGTACACTTTTCTTCAGTAGTGATTATTCTCTTTCACTTGCCCATGGATTTTTTCATCCTATTGGAGTTTTTCCCATGTAAATATTTAGTGTCACTTTCTCTTTCTATATCTTTTCTATTTAATTGTTTTATGCTATTGATAATTACCAATCTTTAACCCTATTGTTACCAATCTCAAAACTAGGGTTATTCAATATTAGGGTTTTCTATTTTAAGATTGGATTTTTATTCAATTTTGAAATCAATGGCATCAACAAAATTTGATATTAAGAAGTTTGACAGTAATTCCAATTTTAGCTTGTGGCAAGTGATAATTTTGGCTATATTGGACAACATGTATTGAAAAAGGCTTTAGGAAAGAAGCCAAAATCGATGGAGGATGATCAGTAGGTTGGGACCGATGAGAAAGCATTATCTATTGTTCAATTATGTTTGTCCAATAATGTCCTGCAGGAGGTGCTGTCTAAGAAGAGTGTTGTTGGATTGTGGTCAAAATTAAAGAATTTGTATTTGAACAAATCTTGCTAAATCGATTGATTTTGAAGCAAAGGCTTTATACCCTTGAAATGCAAGAAGGTGCTTCTCTTAAGAAGCACATCACCGAGTTCACCACCATTATAAAACGATTTAAAGATTATTAATGATAAGGTAGAGGATGAGGATCAAGGGGTTACTTTTGTTTAAATAACCCAAATTTTACTAAGCTAAATTATGGAGGTAATAATTAAATAATATAAATTTTCAAGTAATTTTGAATATTAATCTAATTTTAGCTAGAAATTGAACTTAGATAGTTTAATTAGTTAAAATTAGTAAACTATTGCATATGGTTAGATAATTTGGTATAATTGAATTAGCAAAATGGGTTAAATTGAAATTAGAGATTTCAAGTACTTTAAGTACCAACTCAATATATGAAATTGCTCAAGTAACTTCCAATTACCAATTTAAGCCAAATAATCCCAATCCCAATTTCCTAAATACTTAATTATCATGTTAAGTTATTCCAGCTATGTCCTAGAAATTCCAATTTCAAAATCTTCATTTTATATATCAATCCATAAATCCCTAAATTCCTAAATTTAAAATAAGTATCAATTTTTTCACTAATTAAATCCCTAAGCTAAATTACTAAATTTATTTAGCTAAATTCCAATCCTACTCTAATGGCACGTTAACCAATCCCCTTAGCTTGGAAGTAACCTCCACAATGAGACATCAAAATTCCCACATTTTCTTTTAATTTCCTAAATAGGGTAAACCCTACAAGAAGGCATTGAACGCCCTCCACAAATGACATCACACTCATGGGAAGACCCCTCCATGAATTACTTAAAGGGTAAGGGAATTATGTGAAAGCCCAAAATTGGGTACTTTGTACCTTCTATCCACCTAAGCCTTGTACATTAGCTAACTAGCCTAAATCAATAAAAGCAACACACTTCATCTTCTCTCATTGCTAACACATTCCCGCTTAAAGATTTCCTCTCTTTTTTTTTTCCCTTTTCTCCATAAAAAATCTACCTCTATTCTCTTCATTTTCTACCAATAATTCTCAACTCAGACACACCAAAAACCATCTTCTTTTAAGCCTTAAAACCCCATTTAGATGAAGAATCCCTACCAAAGTGAGAACTAATTAGGTAAAGTAATGCCTAATGCTTATACCCATTTCTTTACTTATCCAATTCCAAATCTCACCAATTTGATTCTTAGGTGATTTTTTTTGCAAGACAAAATCGAGGTTGAAGTTAGGATGTTATTATAAGAAGTTTCATCAAATTGCTAGTAGTAGTAGGAAGGTATAGGGGCTTGTCAAGAGTATATTGTTATTCTAGTAAGTGATTTTCAATAAATTAATTTTGCTTTGATTTTGATGATAGTATATATGCTTCAAATCCGAAAATTTTGGTTGAGTATGTTCTTGATATGATTTTGATGAATTATTGTTTGTATTGTATGATTTATACATAATGGATGCCTAATCTTGAACTAATTTGATAAATAATGCAAGACACATGCTATAATCTTAGATCTAAAGTTAAGATATGCTTTTATCATGTTTTTATGGAATATATTAAGTACCAAATAAAATACATATGAATATGCATACTATATCAATCTAAATCATTGTTATGTGTTGATTTTAGGTAGAAATTTGTAAAATAGATAAGGGTTTGTATTATATATAATCTTAGGCTGAATTTATACATGTCATGATGTATCAAATCATTTGAAATTGATAAATTCTGATTTATGCAATTTAATTAAGAATTTACCATTAATATTGTTTTAATTTGCTTGATTTATCAAGAAATATATTAATAAATGTACATAATGTTAAAAATTTGCATTTAAAATTTAAAATATGTGAAAATATTTTTTGGAAAGTAAAAAAAATATTTTTAATAAATTTTAAACAATTAAATTCAGATTTTAAAGGCATTTTTCTAGAAAAATAGGCTATTATATGTCTATGGTTGTTAAAAATATTAAATAAATTTATTTTTCATAAATATTGATGTAAATAGTTAAAAATATCTCTATGTGTAAACCGGAAATTTTGGTGATTTTTTAAATTAATTTTCAATTTTTAACAATTAGTAGCTTAAACAATATCATTTGTAGGTAAAATTTGATCGAACAAACTAAACTGGATTTCAAAATTTAAATCTGATTTTAAAAATTTATAAACTGAAATTATAATGAATTTTAAAAATTATAATTTATTTAGATAAAAAATCACAAATTTTAATTAATAATTACTAATTAAGTGTAATTTAGGATAAATTGTACAATTTTGTACCAAATTGGACAAATTGGATTTTAATAGTACACTTAGGTACATTAGCTTGATTCTAATCTAATAGCCTATGATTGTATTTATATGGTCTATTTTTCATCTATATCTGCATCTATATCAAAACGATATATGAAAATATGTCTGATTTACATTAATATTTTATATATATTTGATCTTTTCATGAGAACTACCAACTTTTTTTATTTGTATCTATTTCCTAATAAACAATTTTTTTGAAAAAAGGTTTGAGAAAATGTTTATATCTGCCAAAAAAAGCTAACCAAACAAACCCATTTTAATGAATTTTCTAAATTGATCTCAGCCTACTAGTTCATTTAGAGCTCATTGGCTAATTCTACACTTAAATAAAATATATAGACTTATATTAGGTTTAAAATCTAAAATGGGCTTAGTTAAAATCTTTAGGTCCATTAACCTATTTGGCTTAATTGCACTTAAATTGGTCTATTCTTATTAATCATGGATTTCCTTAGTCTTATTAGGCCTTTTTTCCAACTAAAATATCAACTCATACATCAAATTGATAATTTATGGGCTTAAATTTCAAAATATAGGCCTAATAACAAACATCATTCCAATTAGGCCTAATTCCAAAATATTTAAGTCCACTATCAATCTCTAGGTATTTAATTACCTATAGGGCTTAAATACAAATTCTTGAGTCCAAAATCCTTAAAATACAATCATTAAGTCATTGGGTGTATTTAATAATCACCAAGGTCTAGTAGCATAAATAAAATTTAATTCTACATCTATTAGGCTTAAATCCAAAATATTGAGTCCACTATCCATTTTTACTCTAATGGGCTCGATTCCAAAATCTAAGCCCAAATCCACTTAACTAATAAACTATAATTCCTAATGGGTTTATGTTGAATTCCTTAGGCCCATGACCTTAAATAATATAATCATTAGATATATTTCTAGTGGCCTTGATTTAAGATCCTTAGAAGCCTAATACTTCAAATAAAAAATTCAATATCAAATCTTATGGTCTTAATCAAAATCTCTTAAGCTCATTACCCTAAACTGAAATCAAAATAAATTATTCTCTAACGTTTTATATCATGACTACTCTAATTGACTAATCAATTATGATTTGATAAATGAGACATATAATTAATTCTTCTATGAAATAATCTTTCTTGAATAGATACGACTAGATTTTATGCAAATCTTCTAATCAATGTCAAACTTTGGATATTGTACCAGGCATGTAGTGACTTATGTGTTGCGTGCTAGGGTAGGCATTGATGGTCATAAATTATCCATGAATTCCTTTGGATATTAAGGGCAATTTAGTGCTCATTTAGATCATTTCTTCAAGAACTAGTACTTAATTACTATATGTTTTCATTTTAGGTAATGTTGGAACAAGTCAACAATAATTACCTACTTTTGAGCAAAGGATCAAGTCAATTTTGGGTAATAACAAGCATCATAAGGAGCAATAAACTATATATGAAGATTAGAAGCCTATCACTCCTGTTATCAAGGAAAAAATGACCAGAACCATCACTGAATGCATCACGGGCATGATCTTTTGTTGATGAAAAAGGAAATCCCATTTACCTGAGCATCACGGGCATTATGGGGGAAAATTTGTTGAACAGAGATGATCACACCCTTCATCACAATGTGATCGACCTTGTTTAGTAATTTTCTATGATTGAACCGATATCTTTGAAGGGAAACATATGTGAAACATTTCCATGGAGGGTTATGTCTAAATGGGCATCCTATTGAGAATATAAATACCATGTACCCCTAATGTCAAAGAATCAATTCGCACACATTATCATACCCTTTCATCTTTCCATTATGTATCATTTTTACGATCTTGACATCTTGTAGAATCTCTCCCTCCTTGTTGGAGAGAGAGGGTGTGTTTGTAGTGAGCATTTGTTCATCAAAGTATTGAGTTTCATAATTGTTGTCTTGAAGAACTCGAGAGAGTCTAGGAAGTGTGTTGTTCGTATTTTTCAATTGAAAAGACTCCAGATCTCAATTCAAATTCATGTAAAGGGGTTTTCCTTCTCTACTTATCTTGTTTCTTGTACTTATGTTTCTATTTTTGTTAGTTGTTTGTGTTTACTATTGTTGTATCATGTCTGAGTAGAGAAGTAGGACTTATTCTATTAGCTGAACATGAAATTGATCTTAAATTTGTCAATTGTCAAATAATTATTTAAATTCAATAAGTTAAACTTACTAATTCAATGATTAGCGTAAGCATACAACACATTTCTTAACTAGATTTTAATAGAAAACATCAAGAGATGGTTCCCTTGGATATATCTAATTTACTAAACGAGTTGCTCATAATAATAGAGATATTACGGTGAGACTTTATGCATTTCTTTATGGGAATTTGATAATTACTAAACTTAAGGCAATTTCATTTGGCAGTTAACCTGGAAGAGATTCTAGTAGACTCAAGTAAAATTAGATTTGAATAATTCTAAGAAGAATATTCATATACTTAAATGAATTCCTACAAATAATTAATTGTTAGAACACTAGTTATTCTTAGATTATGATAAGGGGATGAGTAAGTCTATTGTTGAATCTTGTATTGTGCATCATCTTGTATCATTTATGTCAATTAAAGCAATTTTTAGTAATTAAGAATGATCACTCATTGACAATCTATAAATCGATCGGCTAGGTAATAGGAGGATTAAAGAGTACTATCGTTTGTAAAGTTTCCTAGGAGATGACGTTATACTCTATTCTATGCTATAAAATGAGAGGTTCACTTTCTTATTAAAATCAAGTTTAGGAGTAGAATATTAGGTTTATAAATTATTAAAACTTAGTAGCTCTGAAAAGAGGACCATCAAGTTTTTGGCGCCATTATCGGGGTATAGCATCATCATTAGGAAATCTAAGATTCCATGCATCTGGCTATTTTTGTTGTTGTTCCATTATTATTGTTATGTTATTCCACTCTATGTTTTATATTAAAGTTTTGTATGTTTTGTGAAGTGAAGTGTTTTGTTTGTGATTTTTCTGTCTTTATGTGTGTGTGTCTACATAGTTGGGTTGAGTTTTTTTTTTTTTTGTGATTTAATCTTGTAGACACCTCATTTTGACATTCTTTTTGTCAAAATAAATACTTAGTTTAGTATATACATAATTAAAATAATTGAATTTTGCAAATTATAAATGTTAAAGCTAGGAATGAAAATTAAAAAATAATAATAATAAATCAATTTAATAGAAATAAATATAATAGATGTAATATGGATAATTAATATAGTATAATGTAATTTCGAAATTCGTAAAAAAAAAAAAAAAACACTGTTCATCGTCTTCTAGCTTTGGCTGCCCGATGGGCCATGTTTGAGAGCTTTTTTGGGCTCGGTTTTCGACTCGTTTTTTACAAAACAAGCACGTTTCTTAAAAATAGGCACGGAGAGTTTATGTTGGTATAAAATTTAGTTGTTTTCATCAAGAAGAAGGATTTGAAATTTGAATTCGAAAATTAAAAAAAAACTCGTTTTTAGTTTCCGAAAAAAATGCAAAATCTAAGATTTTTGTTAATGACAGCTGTTTAACGTTCAAAATCATAACGGTAATGATAGCTATTTGTAATAATTGACCGTTTTTGACAACTAATTAATAGTTGTAATTCGTTTTTTCGGATTTAAAATAAAAAAGCCCCAAATTTTGATCTATAAATAGAGAAAAAAAAAATAAGACAAGGGGGGGGGGGGGGGGGGGTCCTTGTTTGTATGCTCAAAATCCTTGCTTGTTCACGCTATAAACAATAAGAAATAAAGCCCTTCTGCAAGGGAGAGAGGTTTTTTTTAGTGGAAGAAAGATCCGTGTTAAAAAAAATTTCCTGATATTGATTACAAGAAGGCTGCGGCACCAATTAAATCGGCCGTTGATAAATTCCAACTGGTTCCTAAGTTCTTGAAGGTTCAAAAGAGTTAGAATTAGCCATCCAAGTGCGCAATGGGAGAACGGTATTGGTAAGGATATCTCCCTGCCGATCCATGGTCCAGATGCGACCTAGCCCTATCCACGTGCACGCTTGCATCAATTCACCAGACCCGATAACACAACGTGTTGGATCAAACCCCGTCTGACTTCGTGCCTTTGGTCCAACTCGATTGTCTTGTTGCCGTTGTCGACGTCTCCCAGTCTGCAGAATTCCCAGGTACGTTCTCCTCCCTTTTCTTTTCTTATTTTTATAATAATAACAATGTAATGATATAATATTATTATAATAACAAAAAATGCCGACTATGATAATAGGGATAAAAAATCTGGTACACTAATATAATATTACATGTACGCGTATTAACTTGATTGTCTTGAACTGAAAAAAAAAAGGGAAGTTATTTGTCTTTAAAATCTAAAAAGATCAAATATTTAATGAATAAAGTGATTAGCTATTTTTCTTTTTTCTTTAATAAGATCTTGGATTTGCTTTGAAATTGTTAAATTTAGCCTCGAGAATTTCCCTTAAATTCGGATTTGGACTATACGAATATTTTTATGTCATTTAATTCGCCACAGTGTATATATAAATTTTGATTTCATAGTTCACATAATGTATACATATTGCTATATTGCTTTAATGATGTGGTTCTAGAATTTAACAAAAAAAAAAAATCATTAATCTTTATTATGACATGCTCAATTGAAATCTTTGATATGAAAATCTTGATTTGGCTAAAGTTTGTTTATACCATGATTTTGAAATTATTAAAAGAACCGATTTCGTTATCAATATGCAATGTAATTAGAAACTTGCTATAATGTTATATCATGTATGAAGTTTACCTACGTTGATATGAGTTCATCTTGTTAACATTGATATCTTTTATTAATTTTATATATGATGATATATTGATTTAATTAATGTGCTTGACAATTGCCATGATATATAATTTTAATCCATTATTCAAAATCTTTTTATCACTTAGAAAAGTTAATTTTTATAAATTGTTAAAACATAACTTGATGTCCTTTTTGCATTAATATAGTAATGATTTTGTTTTCTTGTGATAAAATTGAATTTTTTTATATATCATGTTAGGTATGTGTTCATAGAATTACATTAAGATCTTGTTATTGATAATATACTATAATCATGCCCTAATCATGAGGAATATATGAAATTTTTTTAGAGTTTTAGGTTTACAATATTTGAAATTGTGTGATCATGTATGATGATAGTCATTAATATTCCTTTTATGCCATGATGTAGTGATGACCTTGATTGTAATAATATTGAATTTTATGATTTCACCATATATGAAACCATTGAAATCTTGCCCTTCATAATATAATTTCAATGATATATAAATCTTGATTATGCCATGATATTGCTTTGTTGAAATTAGCTTGTTAAATATTGATATTCCTTATAATATTTTTATTCTTGATGATATGTATGATCAATTGATATGCATGATATGTGGTTATGATTTCTTGTTCAAAATTTTTGTCACCTAGAAAAATCCGATTTTCCATAAAATTGCTAAAACCTAACTTGATAGATTTAGGGTTCATGTTAAAAATATATATATTTTTCATAAAATTAACAAACTTAATGAACTTAAAGCGAAAAGATTTCGAAAAATTTTAAAATTAACCAACAAACTAAATTTTTCTAAAAGAACTACGTGTGGTCTGATCCCGATTAGCGGGTACGTAGGCACCTAAATGGGCGACTTAAAATATGTAAAAAATTATTTTTGTGAATTTATTTGATTTGTTTAGTTTAGAATATATGAATATTGATAGAATTTGATAAGATTTGATTAATTTGAATATTTGAGTTTTAGATTATATATGATTATTGATGGAATTTGATTAGTATTTTTGCATATTAGACATATGTTTAGTTAATTAGATAAAAATTTAGATTTTGAAATTAGGGTTTAAAAGAAAGCAATTTAAATATGGAAAGTTAAAGTGGTAACCGTTTAGGTTTTAATAGGTTAGCCCCCGAACTCAAGTTAATTTCTGGTTCTCGTTTTCAAAAAACGATTTTTTGCAGATCAGTAGCAAAACCAAAATCAACCTACCCATTGGTTTTGGTTTATTTTTTCTCGACTTTAGTCGAGTGGCGACTCCAAAATATTTTAAAATTAAAAATTTCCTTTAATTCTTAGTCGAGGATTCGTATTGAATGGGTTAGGGTTTAGTACGAATCGGATTAAAGGAAATCGAAAAAAACCAGGCTCGACAGCTTGGCGACTCCACTGGGGACCATTTTTAGAGGGCTAGCCACTTTATGCTTTTCATATATAAATTGCTTTCTTTTTATACTTGTATATTTGTAGATATTTGTGCTAACCGTGTGCTTATGTGCAGATATCTATATAGAGTTATTGGAGGGGATATTTACTTTTGAAAAAAAAATGTGTGCTAGATGTGGTCAAACCCGGGCCACCTTAGGTAAACTTAGGACGGGAGGCACCAGTAGGTCTCGGGTGTTGTGGTTACCCACCATTCGAGACACGAATTAGCCTCCCACTCCGGTTAATGTGGCCCATGGCCCATTAATTGGGGGACCTTTAGAACCCACCCTTCTTGCATCCACTACATGAAGGAGATGATGATCAAGCTTTGTGGCTAATCAAAATGTTTTTCAAAATTGCTTTACAAAACAAAAGCTGAATTTATAGGAGTTAACTTTTCCTTGTAATCCGTTATGTAAATGTGTCTTGTAAAATCCTTGTAACCCGTTTTTGTATTTGTATTCAGTTTAGTGTACCATGTAAATGTATATACCGTGTTGTAACACATCTCTTTGTAATAGGTAGAATAAAGAAATGGCAGATAGTATGTGGGCCCGTCTTACTCCCGAGATCCATGTTCATGAGCCTACTAGTCCGATGCCCATTTTGAGCAAGTGGTTACAAACTTTCAAGCCAGAACAAAGAAGATTTATTGAAGACCGTTTGGGACCTATTCTTTCTCTACCAAAGGTCCAGGTCCCCATTCATCTTTTTAGGGCCTTGGTTTACTTATGGAATGTTGATGAAGCCGCCTTTTGCCTTGGTGAGCACACTTTGAGTCCCACTATTGAGGAATACACGAGGCTTCTTCAAGCTCCACCAACTCATGCGGGAATATATGCTCCTCAACTTAGTAAAGGGCCGATCAACTTGTTCAACTCCTTTTTAGGAATTAAGAAGACCGATGTGTCTAAAGCCCTCAAGAATTGCAATTTGTTCTCCATTCGGCTTTCCGATTTATTCAAGTGGTTTGGATCTCCAAATAGTTACAAGGACAATAAGCCTATCTTCTGTGGAGGTGTAGTAGCATGGGAGCAAAATCGCATCAACGCCTTTATAGCCCCGTATTCGGTACTATCCTCTTCCCGAATGGGGATCTTTTCATCCACTATCGGGTATTAGAATTAGTGGACCAGTTCTTAGGGGAAAGTCTTATATCCCGGCCTTGCTCGCTGAACAAAATAGATCTCTCAACCATTTGAAGAAAGAGGCATGGGAAGTTCAAGTCTAGTATGGCACTCTTGATAATATGGTTTGCAAGCCACACTAGAGATTATGGGAGCAATTTGAGTCCAGCTTGCCACATTAGAGATAGTTATGATCTTATTTTAAGCTTTAGTGAAAGAGTTCGCATTCAAGATCTTCCAAGGACCGATGAATGGGTGCACTTACTCCAAGATCTAGAAGCTCACAATTTCCTTTGGGTTGCTAAATGGTTCCATTCTCCTACGGCAATAACCGAATGTAGGGAATATGCGGCAATTCCTTGATTGGTTTGACCGGGTCCACGGGATATTATCCGGCTCGTGTGATAAGACAATATGGAGCACTTCAAGATATAACTAGCAAGCCATCATTAAAGGAGTTTACTATGGAGTATGATGACCCGAGTGTTCCTTTGGCACAAAGAGAGAGAAGGCTAGGATCGATACAAGCCAAATGGGAGACAAGAGAAATCAAGACGATCTACATGATAGACCCCATTAATACTGAGACGAAGAAATACCGAGCCACTAAAGAATACATCCTCAGCCAAAGGGAAAAGTGAACGAGTTGGAATTTCAAGCTCCCGAGATGAAGAAGAAGGATCGAGAGATGGAAGAGGAAGTTCAAAGTTCTCAAGGCAAGGTTCAAGAGGACTATCGAGGAGCTGAAGGACCATTCAGAGTGTCCTAGCAAGATTAGGCGTTTGGTTTAGGATGATTTTCTTTGTTTAGCTTTTCGGTTTTCATGTTTAGGTCATGTATTTGACTCCTTGAGTAAATTCAGCTTTAATGAAATAAAATGGTTTTTTGCTACAAAGTTTCATCATCATCTCAATTTACATGCGCATGCGTTTTTCTTTTCCATATATATATCTTGTCTCTACATGTTCTTGTATATTCTTTGCTACCTGTTTATTTGTTTTTGTGTATATATTAACCGCTAACCGTTTGCTCATTTTGTTGAGAATCATATAATAAATATATAATAATATACATTTTCTTCACTAAACTATGGAATTTTGTTTTTGAACATAGTTTCTAAAAGATAGCTCCTAAACGGTCAGACCCGGTTCGAAGTCCGATCATCACTAGGTCTAAATCCAGAATGGCTAGCAACAACGACAATAATTCTGGTAATTCCAATGCGATGTCCGAGCAAAGGCTTACTACTTTGGAACAAATGGTATTCCGAATGGCCGAGCAAATGAATCTTCTCACGCAAAACCTTAAGGCCCCTCAAGATACTACCGCAGGACATTCTGGGGTAAAGAAAGGAACTGATAGTCAAACTATTGAGGAACAAGTAATTAATCATGAACCACTAGCCATTGTCGAAACGATTCTTCTGAGTTTAAGAAGGAAATTGAGGCTCAAAACAAAGAAATGGAGAAAAGGCTTCTTTCTCAATTCAATGAGAAACTCAAAGTTTTTGAGAAAATGGAAGGATTTGATCAAACTGGAATCACAAGCTTTCCTACAATCGAAGCGGGAGCTTTCCCGAGAAGTTCAAGATTCCCGACTTTGAAAGTATGATGGTACTGGTTGTCCAAAGTTGCATACTAGGCTCTATGTGAGGAAGATGAGCCGGTACACTCAATATGAGCAATTTATGATCCAAACTTTTCAGGATAGCCTTACCGGTCCAGCTTTAGCATGGTATGCTCATTTGGATCTTGATGAGATTAATACTTGGGACAAATTGGCTAGGGCTTTCTACAATCAATATAAGTTCAATATTGAAGTGGCCCCTTCTATGTGGGATTTAAGTAATATGAGGAAGAAGAAAGATGAGTCCTTTAAGGAATATGCTCAAAGATGGAGATCAATGGCATCTATGGTATCTACCCCTATCCCGGAGAAAGATTTGACATTCACTTTCATCAATACTTTAGAAGAACCCTTCTTTACTCATCTCATTGGACACACTACTGCTAATTTCTCTGAGATAGTATTGGCCGGGTGTAGAATTGAAAGTGCCATTATTACCGGGAGGATCCACGTGGAGAAAAAGGCTACAAATTTCAAGTACTCCAACAATAACAAAGGGAAGGATACCACTGTCAGTGTAGTCAGCTCAACCCCATACACTAAACCTACTCAATCCTACACCTACCAACAAACCCCAAACACTAATCAACCCTTCACCCGTCACAACAACCACAATCCCAAAACCAACCATTCAATAGACCCAGAAGACAGTTCACCAAAATTCCCGTACCCCTTAGCCAAGTTCTAGCCCGGCTTAGAGCTGACAATCTGATCACCTTTGAAACACCTAGAGAAGACTACAAACCCAGATATTATAACCCCGAGCAAAAATGCGATTATCATTTGGGGCAAATAGGTCATTCTACTGACTATTGTTGGAGGCTTCGGAACAAGATTCAAGACCTCATTGATGCTAAATTGGTCCAACTAGATTTCGTTGAAACCCCGACCCCTAATGTCAACACCAATCCTCTCCCAAACCATGGGCCCACGATCAACATGATCACGATTGAAGAACCCGAGCCTTTTATCGGAATGATCCAGTCCAATCCAAAGAAGATAGTTATCCAATGTCAAGGAGAGCAGAAAGAAGCCCCATATGAGGTGAAATCGATGAGGTATCAATTCCATGTGCCCATTGCACCGAAAGACTATAAAGCCGCCCCGTTCAACTATCAAGCTGTTAATCAAGTTCCTAGGCCCATGGTCGGAAAACTTGGGAAAGCTTCAGAGCCCGAAAGAGAGAAAACATTGCAGAGGAATTCTTCCCACTAAGAAAAGATAAGAAAAAGGAGGAGGAATCTGATGAGAAAACAGCATTGACCAAGATTATGAAGATAAGTGACTATAAGATTGCTGATCAACTCGCTAAAGTCCCGGCTCAAATATCCTTAATGGGTTTGTTAATGACTTCTGAAAAACACCGGGAGGCTCTCTTTAAGATACTCCAACAAATCAAGGTTCCCGAAGGTGTTGCTACTGAAACAATGGAACATGTAGTAAATTCGTATTTGCTTTGGATCAAATCTCTTTCTCACCTGATGAGTTGGGAGCAGAAGGCACTCAACACACGAAGCCCTATTCATAATGGCCAAATGTAATGGAATGATTGTAGCCCGAGTCCTCATCGATAATGGGTCGTCTTTGAATGTTTGTCCATTGGCTACTTTGAACTTACTTGGTATCGATGCATCTAACCTCCGGTCCAGTTCTACTATTGTTAGAGCTTTTGATGGATCCAAGAGAGGCATATCAGGAGAAATAGACTTGGAAGTTACTATTGGCCCACAAGACTTTACTATTCCGTTCCAAGTTCTAGACATACCAAGATCATTCAATTTGTTGCTTGGAAGGCCTTGGATTCACTCAGCTGGGGCAATACCGTCTAGTCTGCATCAGATGGTCAAGTTTATAACAAATGGACAAATCGTTACGGCTAGGAGAACAAGACCATGCTATCTTCAAAGACACGCTATACCCTATATTGGCGAAGAAGGATCCGAAGACTTTGGTTTACAAATCTTTGAAGAAGCCAATATGATTCAAAAGAGGGACATTTAGGGACATTTGGACTGGGATATGTCCCTACTCCGGTTGAGATAGAAGAGATGAAAAAGAAAGCCCGAAAGAAGAAAGGAGAAGAATGGTATAATACCCCTATCGAGTCTCCAGATATCAAAGTCACATTCCCACAACCGGCTCATGTCCAGAAACCAGATACTGCATCGGTTCTGGAGCCTTCTTGCAGCTCCCGTCCAGTTCGGGAGTTGAATAATTGGTTCACTATCCCCTTAATAACTCTAGGGTTACCTTTGAGTAAGGGTTGAATTCATGAAGGGTTTTATGTTTTGTTTCTTTTATCAATTGCTCAAATGTACTCCATGAATCATAGTCATTAATAAAGATTCTTTGTTTCTTTCATCTCTTTTCTCTTTCTCTCACATTTCTTCGTTTTTCTCTTCTTTACCTTGTTTTTTTCAGATCTGATGATAATGGTGAAAGTAAGAGATATCTTGCGCGATAGATAACGAAAATACTGATATCATTTCTAACCCTAATGAGTTAGTCGTTGAACATGACATTAGTGATCACACTGGGATAGAGAAAAGTTGGCAAAAATATGAACAAGGCAGAATTGAGATCAGTGAACCTACAGAAGTAGTGAATATTGGAACTGAAGATGAGCCTAAAAATTTGAAAATAGGCACCACCTTATCCGCTGAGCAACGAGAAAGATTGATAAGATTATTGACTGATTACTTAGACGTGTTTGCATGGTCCTACGAAGATATGCCTGGTTTGGATACCTCTATAGTGGTTCATAAATTACCAACTAAAGCAGATATCAAACCAAAGAAGCAAAAATTAAGACGATTTAGACCAGATATCTTGCTCAAGATTAAAGAAGAAGTAAAGAAATTGTTGGAAGTCGGTTTTATAGAGGTATCCGATTATCCTGAATGGGTGGCTAATGTGGTCCGGTACTTAAAAAGAATGGAAAGGTTAGAGTTTGTGTAGACTTTCGCGATTTAAACCAAGCCACGCCCAAAGATAATTTCCCCTTACCTCACATAGATGTCTTGGTGGATAATACGGCTAGAAACCATCTATTTTCATTCATGGATGGCTTTTCGGGATATAATCAGATTAAAATGGCAGAAGAGGATAAAACTAAGACAACCTTCATTACTACTTGGGGAACATTTGCTACAAAGTCATGCCTTTCGGCCTTAAAAACGCCGGGGCAACATATCAAAGGGCGATGGTCACCTTGTTTCATGACATGATGCATCAAGAAGTCGAAGTATATGTGATGATATGATTGCTAAGTCTAAGGAAGATGAGGATCATGTGGAAATATTGAGGAAATTATTTGATAGATTACGAAATTCCATCTTAAGTTGAATCCCGAAAAGTGTACATTTGGGGTGACCTCAGGGAAGTTGTTGGGATTCGTAGTCAGTCAACAAGGAATAGAAGTTGACCCGGATAAAGTTAAAGCCATACTTGAATTACCTCCCCCGAAGACGATCAAAGAGGTCAGGGGCATATTGGGACGCTTGAATTACATTGCTCGGTTTATATCTCAATTAACCGACAAATGTCGCCCTCTATTCAGATTGTTGAGGAAAAATGCAGCTATTGATTGGGATAAAGATTGTCAAGAAGCATTTGATGAAATCAAGCAATATCTGATGAATCCACCAGTGTTAGTAGCACCAACACCTGGTCGCCCTCTTTTCCTATATTTGACGGTACTTCCTGAATCAATGGGAGGTATGCTTGGACAGAAAGATGAAGATGGGAAAGAACGGGCTATTTACTATTTGAGTAAGAAATTCACTGAAGGAGAACAGAAGTATACTGAAGTGGAAAGAACCTGTTGTGCCGTGGTGTGGATCATGCACAGACTGAGACAATATACATTGTATTATTCTATCGAGCTTTATACGAAACATGATCCGTTGAAGTATTTGGCTCAGAAACCAGGGTTGATTGGGAGAATTTCCAAATGGCAGATGTTGTTATCAGAATTTGATATCACTTATGTGAATCAAACTCAGTTAAAGGTCAAGCACTTGTAGATCAACTAGCCGAAAACCCGTTGAAGATAGTGTGATTGATGGAGAAGCTCAATTCCCGGATGAAGGCATATTGCTGGCAGATTCAGATAAAGAATCAGAACAGTCTACTCCTAAATGGAAGTTGTACTTTGATGGAGCAGCTAATGTATGCGGATGTGGAATTGGGGCAGTCTTAATATCACCAGATGGTAAACAATACCCCGCTTCAGCAAGATTGACTTTCCCTTATACTAATAATGTGGCAGAATACGAGGCTTGCATCATGGGCCTCAAGATGGCACTTGACATGGATAGATGATCTTGAAGTATATGGAGACTCCTCTCTCATCATCTTTCAAACACGAGGAGAATACAAGACGAAGGATGCAAAATTGGTGCCTTATCATCAATACTTACTAGAATTGGCACAGAAATTCAAAGAAATATCATTCACTTATATGCCAAGAAACCAGAACCAGTTCGCGGATGCATTAGCCACATTAGCATCTATGATTCAAATCACTGATGGAGTTGAGATCCAGCCCTTAAAGGTTCGCATTGAGGAAGAACCGGCATTTTGCTTGAATACCGAGGAAGTCCCAAGGAAAGATCCCTGGTATGCTAATATCAAAGAATTCCTCCAAGATGGCAAATACCCTGAAAATGCTTCAACAAGGAGCGAAGAACACTAAGACGCTTAGCAGTTCATTTCATGCTCAGTGGTAATACATTATACAAAAAATCATTTGATACTACTCTCTTGAGATGCGTAGATGAGGCGGAAGCAGATATGTTGATGAGGAAGTCCATGAAGGGATATGTGGACCTCACATGAATGGATATATGCTAGCTAAAAAGATTATGAGGATGGGTTACTTCTGGATAACTATGGAATCAGATTGTATTAAACACGTGAGACATTGCCACTTGTGCCAGATATACTCCAACAAGATGAATGCTCCTCCTAAAGAATTGCAGTCATTATCTTCACCTTGGCCCTTCTCAATGTGGGGTATGGACATGATAGGACCAATTTCGCCAAAAGCCTCAAATGGTCACCGATTTATATTAGTGGCGATCGACTATTTTACTAAATGGGTTGAAGCATTCTCATACGCTAATGTTACCAAAGGAGTAGTTGTCAAGTTCATCAAGAGAGATATCATAGCCAGATATGGAGTCCCTGATACAATCATTACAGACAATGGTACCAATTTGAACAACAAATTAATGTCTGAATTGTGCCAAAATTTGGAATCAAACATCGGAACTCTACCCCATATCGACCTCGATGAATGGGGCAGTTGAAGCAGCCAACAAGAACATCAGGAAAATAATAGAGAAAATGGCTATCACTTACAAAGATTGGCACGAGATGCTACCCTTTGCACTCATGGCCTATCGAACATCCATTAGAGTATCAACAGGGGCAACCCCTATTCATTAGTATATGGTACAGAAGCAGTTTTGCCAGTTGAAGTTGAAATTCCATCACTCAGAATATTGGCAGAAACCGAATTGAATGAAGCTGAATGGGTAGAAATAGGATTGATCAGTTAAATCTCATTGATGAAAGGAGGATGACCGCCTTATATCATGGTCAGCTTTACCAGCAAAGAATCGCTCGAGCATTCAATAAGAAAGTTCGCCCGAGAAATTTCAAAGAAGGAGACTTAGTCTTGAGAAAAGTACTCCCAAGTTCAAGATCCTAGAGGAAAGTTTACTCCTAATTACGAAGGACCATATGTAGTAAAGAGGGTGTTGCCTGGTGGTGCACTATTTTGACTAGAGTGGATGGTCCAGATTTGAAAGACCCTGTAAATTCTGATGCGGTCAAGTTGTACTACTCTTGAGAAATTAATGAAAATTCTATCAAGTTCAGAAATGTGTTGACTACTTTGTCTATGTGTGATCTAATTTTTGTTATCTATCGACAAAAAGATATCTCTAGCGTCCCCAATCATCAGATCAGTCATTGACCTTCACTTCAATTGATAAGCTTTCTTTCATCCTTATATCTCTCAAAATTTTTAAAACATGAGTGTACTGAGAGAGAGATTTGAGCAATTGATAAAGTTATAAAAACATAATACTTTGAGATTTGATCTTTTCTTAAAGAAATACCTATTTCAGACCAATAACATAAGATCGATAAGTTCAAGCTGCAAAGTAAGGGAGATACAAAGAACCATCTCCTATTGTTCCGATGTCAAGACCATCAAAAGAATCCAGTTACCATCAAAAGACAAACAGAGATACTCAATTCAAAGGATAGCCACTGTGAAGAGCTCTAGCCTGACGGAATAAACCTAGTGATGAGCGGACTTCACCAAGTGGTCTGACAAGTTTAGAAGCTTCTATAAGAATCTGGTAAGTTTTGAAAAAAAAAAAAAAAAAAAAAAAGAATAATAATGAATATATTGCTAGAATTAAGTTTTTCAGGAAATTAGCTCTAGAAGCCATGCGAAACATGAGGAAATCAAGATCTCAGGACATGAGATTTGGGGATCAGAACATGAGACCCAGTTCAAGAATGCATAACCAAATCAAATGCCAGCTCAAGGAGCGCGTTTGAACCAAATCAGAGGCCAGCTCAAGGAGCGCCTATCCACATCAAGTGCCAGCTCAAGGAGCGTGCTTGAATCAAATCTAAACAAATGCTAGCTCAAGGAGCGCTATCCAAATCAGGTGCCAGCTCAAGGAGCGCCTAAACCAAATCAAATGCCAGCTCAAGGAGCGCGTTTGAACCAAATCAGAGGCCAGCTCAAGGAGCGCCTATCCACATCAAGTGCCAGCTCAAGGAGCGTGCTTGAATCAAATCTAGACAAATGCTAGCTCAAGGAGCGCTTATCCAAATCAGGTGCCAGCTCAAGGAGCGCGCCTAAACCAAATCAAATGCTAGCTCAAGGAGCGCTTATCCAAATCAAGTGCCAGCTCAAGAAGCGTGCTTGTATCAAATCTAAATCATAGGCTAGCTCAGGAGCGTCTATCCAAATCAAATGCCAGCTCAAGGAGCGCGCTTGAACCAAATCAAATGCTAGCTCAAGGAGCGCTTATCCAAATTAGCTGCCAGCTCAAGGAGCACGTTTGTATCAAATATGAGACAAATGTTAGCACAAGAAGCAATCCAATTAAAAAGGCAGTTCAGAACATGAAGCATATCCGCAGAACATGTGAAACGTTTCAAGAGTCTTTTCAAGCTTAAGGATCGCAAGCTCGGTGGAGTGCCTTCCTTCTTTGCTTTCAAGCTTAAGGATCGCTAGCTCAGAGGAGCGCCATCCTTCCCTTCAAGAACATGAATAATTTCTATTCGAGAAACAACTTCATCTCTGCTCAAGAAACAATTCTATCTCCGCTCAGAAAACGACCTCTTTTCAAGTAAGGACTCAGTACATGAGACCTGAATCAAGAGATGGTTTAGTACATGAAGCATCCTTGCCCAAGAAATGATTCAATGAGCATATCAGAACATGAAAAGCTCTCACCCCTCAAGAAGTGGGAATTCCAGATGAGGTAAAGTCAAAATGAGGTCTACTTTATCTTTGTGATGAGGTTTCGACAAACCTCTTCACAAAGATGGCCAGCTGTAGACACCTCATTTTGACATTCTTTTTGTCAAAATAAATACTTAGTTTAGTATATACATAATTAAAATAATTGAATTTTGCAAATTATAAATGTTAAAGCTAGGAATGAAAATTAAAAAATAATAATAATAAATCAATTTAATAGAAATAAATATAATAGATGTAATATGGATAGTTAATATAGTATAATGTAATTTTGAAATTCGTAAAACAAAAAAAAAAAAAACACTGTTCATCGTCTTCTAGCTTTGGCCGCAAAATGGGCCATGTTTGAGAGCTTTTTTTGGCTCTGTTTTTGACTCGTTTTTTACAAAACAAGCACGTTTCTTAAAAATAGGCACGGAGTAGTTTATGTTGGTATAAAATTTAGTTGTTTTCATCAAGAAGAAGGATTTGAAATTTGAATTCGAAAATTAAAAAAAACTCGTTTTTAGTTTCCGAAAAAGATGCAAAATCTAAGATTTTTGTTAATGACAGCTGTTAACATTCAAAATCATAACGGTAATTATAGCTATTTGTAATAATTGACCCTTTTTGACAACTAATTAATAGTTGTAATTCGTTTTTTCGGATTTAAAATAAAAGCCCCAAATTTAGATCTATAAATAGAGAAAAAAAAAAAAAGAAAAGGGGGGGTCCTTGTCTGTAAGCTCAAAATCCTTGCTTGTTCACGCTATAAACAATAAGAAATAAAGCCCTTCTGCAAGGGAGAGAGGTTTTTTTTAGTGGAAGAAAGATCCGTGATAAAAAAAAATTTCCTGATATTGATTACAAGAAGGCTGCGACACCAATTAAATTGGCCGTTGATAAATTCCAACTGGTTCCTGAGTTCTTGAAGGTTCAAAAGAGTTAGAATTAGCCATCCAAGTGTGCAATGGGAGAACGGTATTGCTGAGGATATCTCCCTGCCGATCCATGGTCCAGATGCGACCTAGCCCTATCCACGTGCACGCTTGCATCAATTCACCAGACCCGATAACGCAACGTGTCGGATCAAACCCCGTCCGACTTCGTGCCTTTGGTCCAATCGATTGTCTTGTTGCCGTTGTCGACGTCTCCCAGTCTGCAGAATTCCCAGGTACGTTCTCCTCCCTTTTCTTTTCTTATTTTTACAATAATAACAATGTAATGATATAATATTATTATAATAACAAAAAATGCCGACTATGATAATAGGGATAAAAAATCTGGTACATTAATATAATATTACATGTACGCGTATTAACTTGATTGTCTTGAACTGAAAAAAAAAAAGGAAGTTATTTGTCTTTAAAATCTAAAAGATCAAATATTTAATGAATAAAGTGATTAGCTATTTTTCTTTTTTCTTTAATAAGATCTTGGATTTGCTTTGAAATTGTTAAATTTAGCCTCGAGAATTTCCCTTAAATTCGGATTTGGACTATACGAATATTTTTATGTCATTTAATTCGCCATAGTGTATATAAAATTTTGATTTCATAGTTCACATAATGTATACATATTGCTATATTGCTTTAATGATGTGGTTCTAGAATTTAACCAAAAAAAAAAAAATCATTAATCTTTATTATGACATGCTCAATTGAAATCTTTGATATGAAAATCTTGATTTAGCTAAAGTTGGATTATACCATGATTTTGAAATTATTAAAAGAACCTGATTTCATTATCAATATGCAATGTAATTAGAAACGTTGATATAATGTTGATATCATGTATGAAGTTTACCTACGTTATTGAATATGAGTTCATCTTGTTAACATTGATATCTTTTATTAATTTTATATATGATGATATATTGATTTAATTAATGTGCTTGACAATTTCCATGATATATAATTTTAATCCATTATTCAAAATCTTTTTATCACTTACAAAAGTCAATTTTTATAAAATTGTTAAAACATAACTCGATAGTCCTTTTTGCATTAATATAGTAATGATTTTGTTTTCTTGTGATAAAATTGATTTTTTATATATCATGTTAGGTATGTGTTCATAGAATTACATTAAGATCTTGTTATTGATAATATAACTATAATCATGCCCTAATCATGAGGAATATATGAAAATTTTTAGAGTTTTTAGGTTTACAATATTTGAAATTGTGTGATCATGTATGATGATAGTCATTAATATTCCTTTTATGACATGATGTAGTGATGACCTTGATTGTAATAATATTGAATTTTATGATTTCACCATATATGAAACCTTATTAAAATCTTGCCCTTCATAATGTAGTTTCAATGATATATAAATCTTGATTATACCATGATATTGCTTTGTTGAAATTAGCTTGTTAAATATTGATATTCCTTATAATATTTTTATTCTTGATGATATGTATGATCAATTGACATGCATGATATGTGGTTATGATTTCTTGTTCAAAATTTTTGTCACCTAGAAAAATCCGATTTTCCATAAAATTGCTAAAACCTAACTTAATAGATTTAGGGTTCATGTTAAAAAAATAAATATATATTTTTTTTCATAAAATTAACAAACTTAATGAACTTAAAACGAAAAGATTTCGAAAAATCCTAAAATTAACTAACAAATTAAATTTTTCTAAAAGAACTACATGTGGTCTGATCTCGATTAGCGGGTACGTAGGCACCTAAATGGGCGACTTAAAATATGTAAAAAATTATTTTTGTGAATTTATTTGATTTGTTTAGTTTAGAATATATGAATATTGATAGAATTTGATAAGATTTAATTATTTTGAATATTTGGAGTTATTAGAATATATATGATTATTGATAGAATTTGATTAGAATTTTTATGCATATTAGACATATGTTTAGTTAACTAGATCCTAGTAAACACTTTAGATTTTGAAATTATGGTTTAAAAGAAAGCAATTTAAATATGGAAAGTTAAAGTGGTAACTGTTTAGGTTTTAATAGGTTAGCCCCCGAACTCAAGTTAATTTCTGGTTCTCGTTTTCAAAAAAAAACGATTTTTGCATATCAGTAGCAAAATCAAAATCAACCTACCCATTGGTTTTGGTTTATTTTTTTTCTCGACTTTAGTCGAGTGGCGACTCCAAAATATTTTTAAAATTAAAATTTTCCTTTAATTCTTAGTCGAGGATTCGTATTGAATGGGTTAGGGTTTAGTACGAATCGGATTAAAGGAAATCGAAAAACCAGGCTCGACAAATCTCACTTGTAAGTTTTTGGTGATTGTAAGAGTCCTATTCAAGATACATGGATGAATATCTCAAGAAATCTATTTGAGGAAAAAGCAAATTCGATGAAGTTAGAGTTTAAGAGCTTAAAGTGTGGGGAACTTTTGCAAAATTGTGATTAGGGGGTAGTATCATGCCCTAGATGATGGGTGTGAACAACAAGCTAATCCCCTATTTCAACTACCATCACAAAGGCGAAAATAGGATTTCGAGGCCACAGAGGAGATCCTAGCCAACATCACACCTGTGACTGATGGAAAGCACTCTGTCACGCTGATAGTCATAGGCATAACATCTGGATAAGGAGTGAGCAACTCATCTTAGATGCTACTACTGTCTGTCTCATGCTTGTGACTTGGGGTAAAGGGACTTCCATACTCTAAGTTACAGGAATGACTTTGGAAAATAGATGCCAAATGCATCTCTAGTACCTACCACAATTTATCTTGCAGCCATGACTAATGTATACTCCACCTTTTAATGCTTCTTCCACCTTTTGCACACTCGTAAGTGATGATTTCGATGATCATTCCTATAAGCTGCTGCTGTGCTTATGGTTAGACACAACTAAAAATATCTTAGGGAGTTCTTTCGTTCTCAATTGCTTTGATTTCTTTATTTATCATGTTTTCCTCTGTTTTATGATTAGTTGAGACAATGAAGATAAAGTCTCCAATAAGTGTGAGAAAGGGATCATGATTACATGCATGATGAATCAGCTAAACAAGTATGCAGATATGATTAGGATTACCAAATGGTCTCTTAATTAAGTTGCCGATTGAGAATTTGGTGCTAATAGATTATTTTAATGAGTTTTATTAATGTTGAAAGTAGTGACTTACATGCTTTTCATGAATGTTCTTTAATGATAAAGTTAAGATTATATGGTGATATCTTAGTGGAGATGTCTTACTTGCTAATTAAACTAAGAATCTAAGTTTATAGTGGCATATAATTATGAGAAAGGAGTTTAGTTGCTTTTATATTTACTAAAAAAGAAAAACAATTACCATGAAAGTTAAAGTAAAATAAGAGAATCCTTAGTGTTAAAGTTCAAAAAAAAAAAAAAAAAAACAAAAAACAATCACTTGATGCTCTTTCCTTTGTTGGTATATTTTCTCATATATATATTATTAGAATACTTAACGGTATTAGTGAAAGGGTATCTTTGTATTTTCATATCAATAGTATATAATAAAATATCGTGATGGGTTTTCTAAGACTCCAACGCCTTTCTACCAAAATAACATGGTATCAAGAGTAAGGTTAATAGGAATCCACCACCATATCTGTCGAAATATAGCACCGCCACTTTAAACGTAACTCCTACCATTAACCACTACACACAAACCTAAACTCTGGCGACCAATTCCCAAAATTCAAAATTGAAACCCTAAATCCCTAAAATCAAAATCCTAGACCCCCCCTCGCAACCTCTTATTATACCTATTTTTGCACAATTCATGAGTTCTTGTTCGAATAGGTCCTACGTTTTTACCAATCAAAACCTTGAGTGTGGATTCAATTGAACCCACAACTAAGAAGTTTTTTTAGTGTTTCATTAATTACCTCACCCTATGGATTACGTAAGCCTTGATTCCTTATTGGATTAAGGGCTCCCGTTTCAACCCAATCTACTTTTGCTAGAGTATTCTAACTATGTCTTGAATCATGGCATACTCATAGGATCTCGTGGATAGATTCAAGTTTGTTTATGAAGGGACATGAACATGGCTGGTAAAAGAGTGAGATGCTAGTTTAATTAACAAGATTTTTAGTTGGCATTGTTAAAAAATAAATAAATAGGAGAGCTTATTTGTTGATTGGGTATTCGACTTAATTGATACAAAGCACAATGGCATCCTTGGTTCTTCCTTTAGATTCTACTCCTGCTATGCCTAATCTAGATTTCCATAGCAATGAGATGAAGTCATCTACAGTCACCATATCAAGGGAAGAATAAGATAAACTCCTACAATTTCAATGTGTCTCGTAAACATCTATTTCTCTATCTTTAGTCTAGTTAGGTAATATACTATTTGTCTTACTCAAAGTTCTCCATAGTCTTGGGTAGTTAATTTAGGTGTCATTAATCATATATCAGGTACACTTGATTGTTTTTCCTAAATTACACTCTTCTACTTTACCAAATGTCACTCTTGCTAATGGATCCATACCACCTATAAATGGGATTGGCATAGCCACACCTGCTACGACATTTTACTATTTGTTAGTAAACTCACCACCTCCCATAATTGATCCATCACATTCTTTCCTTCTTCTTTTGTGATACAAGATTTGAAAACGGGGAAGACAATTGGTGGAGGACAAGAGTAAGGTGGGCTATATTATACGGGTTTAGCACCTCCTGCTACTGCTTGCTCTATTATTCAACCAGATCCTATGAAAATGCATTATCGATTTTTGGTCATCCTTCTTTAAAAATACTATGTCTAATGTGTCCAAATCTACAATCTTGTCCTAGTCCTATCAATTAGGCAAACAAAGTCATGTTTCGTTTAGTTCAAGAGTCAATAAATGAGCTACTGCTCCTTTTCATTTATTTCATTTTGATGTATGGAGACCTGCTGATATTACTTCCCTTTTGGGTTTTAGATACTTTGTCACATTTATCAATGACAATCTAAGGATAATGTGGTTATATTTAACGAAGAGTTGTTCTGAGTTATTTAATATCTTTTGTGCATTTCATTCGAAAATGCAAAATTAGTTTAATTCCTCTATTCGTGTGTTTTAAACTAATAATGCCAAGGAATACATGTCTAATTCATCCTAGATATATATGAAGAGGCATGGTATTGTTCATCAAACCTCATGTGCTTACACTACACAACAAAATGGAGTTACTCAGCATAAAAACTATCATTTGATTAAGATTACTAGGACATTATTGATTCATATGAACATGCCAAAGCATGTTTAGGTTGATGCCATTCTCACTGCATGCTTTCTCATAAATAGAATGCTGTCTATAGTAGATGACAAGGTACCTTTGCATCTTCTCCTCCGTAATCAACTGCTTGTCCCTTTGCCTCCTCATGTCTTTAGTTGTTTGTGTTTTTTTTATTAATTGTCTCCAAGTACTGATAAGTTTGATCCTCAATCGATTCATAGCATATTCCTTGGCTACTTTCGTAGTCAAAAAAGTTATCGTTGTTATTCACCTATAATTAATAAGTTTTATGTTTTTCTAGATGTGTCTTTCTTTGAGTCAGCTTCATTTTTTTCCACACCATCTCCATCTTCCAGGGATGAGTCACCTTTGTCATCTTTCCATGATTCACTTTCAGTTATTTAAGGCACTTCTACAACTTTGCCACCTTCGAAAAGATTCCCTTATCTTATACCTCCACCAAGTCCTCCATTAAACTCAAATTGTCCTCCTTTATCTGATCTTGATCTTCCCATTACATTGAGAAAGGGTAAGTGAGATATCCATCTTTCAATTTGCCATCTACTTTCAAATGTCATTACATACTCTTTTCTTTTACCTTCTTATGCTTTCTTTATTGCATCATTATCTACTATTTTTGTTCCAAACACTGTTTAAGAAGCTTTTGCTCATCCTAGTTGGCTTGCCGATATGCAAGAAGAAATGCCTACTCTTTATCATAATAAAACGTAGGATCTTGTGCTTCTTCCTACTGGTAAATCCAAAATTGGATGTTGATGGGTATTCTTAATGAAATTATTACCTAATGGTAGTGTTGATTGATTGAATGCCCATTTAACTGCTAAAGGCTATACTCTTGGTGTTGATTATTGGGATACCTTTTCACTGGTAGCTAAGATCACTTTAGTGCGTCTTTTGATTTCTCTTACTGCCAATGATCATTGGCCTCTATATTAGCCAGATAGTAAAAATTCTTTTCTCCATGATGATCTTGAAGAAGAAGTATATATGGAACCACCAAGCTTTATTGTTCAGGGGGAGAATGAGTTAGTTTGTCATTTAAAGAAATCTTTATATTTGCTTGAACAATCTCCACATGCTTAGTTTGGTAGATTTAGTTCATTTGTGATGGAATTTGGTCTTTCCATATGTAATTCAAATCATTTTGTGTTTTATCGATGGTATGATGATAAGAAAATTATATTGGTTGTATATGTTGATGACATTGTGATTTCAGGAGATGACCATGATGGGATTGAGAAACTGAGGGATTTTCTACACCAAAAATTATGAACTAAGGACATGGGCAATTTGAAGCATTTTCTTTGAATTGAAGTTGCACGATCTAAACAAGGTATATATTTATCTTGATTCACCTATGGATCTTATTGTTAAGCTCTTACCTAATGAAGGAGCTGTCTTAGATGACCTAGAAAGGTACATAAGGTTAGTTGGTAAACTTAATTATCTTATAGTAATATGACTTGATATATCATTTACAGTCAGTGTAGGGAGCCATATCATGGGCTTACCTTGCCTATTGGAATGTTGTAATTCGTATTCTACATTATCATAAAAGATCACCAGATCGAGATATTTTATATAAAGATCATGGTCATGTGCATGTTGTTGGATATACAGATGTTGATTGGGCAGGTTCACCATTAGATAGGAGATCTACCATGGGATACTATATCTTTGTTGGTGGTAATCTTATCTCATGGAAAAGTAAGAAACAAACTGTAGTAGAAAAATCAAGTGCATAAGCTAAATATAGAGCAATGACATCCACAATATTTGTTAATCTTTGGTTTAAGTAGTTGTTAGAGAAGAAATTGGTTTTCTGCAGTCACAACCAATGAAACTAATAGGTGATGACCAGGCTGCTCTACACATAGAATCAAACCCAGCGTCTCATGATCATACAAGGCATATTTAAATTGATTGTCACTTTGTTCGTGAAAATTTGTTGAATAAAGAGATTGATACAACTTATGTGAGATCAGAAGATCAACTTTCATATGTGAGATCTGAAGATCAACTTGATGATCTATTTACTAAGTTTCTTCGAGGAATTTGAGTGAATTATTTTTTGAACAAGTTAGAAGCATATGATATATATGCTTCAGCTTGAGAGGAAGTGTCTGAATAATCAATAATATCAATGCAAGGGTATTTTTGTATTTTCATATTAACAAGATATAATAAAATATCATGATGGGGTTTGTAACACTTCAACACCTTTCTACTAAAATAACATGTATAAAGCAAATATTGAAAATTGGTTAAAGTTTGAAGGGGTCATTTAAAACCTGGTCACTCAAGGTCGTCTGGCTTGGGATCGATCAACCAAGGATGTCACTTATCAATCAAAGTGTGAAAAAGGAAAGAAAATCACGAGTCTTATAACTTGAATAAGTAAGTCCGAGGAATGCCCTTTTTAAGCCAATAACGTGTGTTAACTTGAGTGACGAGCTTGAGATTATCTGGTAAAAGTTCGTTACATAGGTATTGAGATTCTTCAAGTGCTACACTTAAAGCAAAAAAAAAAAAAAAAAAAAAAAAAGAATAATGACGAAGTAAACTTTAAAGGAGAGAAATTCAGGGGATAGATAGATGTGCATGCTTTCATTACAGAAATATCTAATGTCCACAATGCTGTTATGCATAATCATAATAAGCAACTAAGTTTCTCTTGTTTTTATGATCATGTATTCTCTTTTCTCTTGGAAGCTTACTTAATTGGTGAAGGTAAAGACTGGTCTACTAGGATTAGCCTTGACATCTTAACTTGTTGATAGAATCATGAGAACCTTTACCTATAGTCACTCACTTTCAGTGTTTTGAATTTACACCATGTGATTTCTATGTATTCCTAAATTTATATTAGCTTCTTGCTTAAGGAAAAACAAGATTTAAGTGTGGGGATATTTGATAGGGTTAATTTCTATAGGATTTTCCAATGTATATTAAGTTCTATTTAGATCCTTTTAGTAGTATTTATATAAGAATTGATACTTAATTGAGTCATATATTTATTTTAGAGCATTTAGAGGATATGAATGAAGACTAGAGATGAATTTGACCAAAGACTATTCAACGGAGTGAAGACAAGGAGAACATATGGAAGCTTTACGGGCGTGACGAGCACATAGGAGGAAGTCAGAGTAACTAGAACAAAGTTCATGGTCGTGATTCATGGGGCAAAAAGTAATTTCAAGTCCAATATCTGCTAAGGCTTGGATCACGAGTGTGACAACTGCAATTAAGGAAGAAATGAGAGCAATGGAACTCAAAAATCACACTAGTGATATATGAAGAACTAAAGAACATTAGTGACTAGTGTTTATTAAGGGATGGATCAAGAGAGTGATTCTTGGAGGGCTAGAACATGAACAATTTGTAGCATTAAAAATCACGGGTGTAATAACTGATTTAAGGAAGTTAGAGCATCGGAACTCAAAAATCATGCTCGTGATATGTGAAGAATTGAAGAAAATTAGCGACTAGTGTCTACCAAGGGATGGATCAAGGGAGTGACTCTTGGAAAGCTGTCAAATTTTGATATGAAGTATTGAGAATCACGGGCATCAAAAATAAGTTCCAAGAGAGTTTTGATGAGCACAGTGCCTACTAAGGCATGAGTCAAGCTTGTGATTTAGAGTTAGAGCAGCAAAAACTTCGTTAAGTACAAATGTCACGAGCTTGATAACTGGAAAGGCACGAAATGACTTTCATGTTTCTTTAACCAAACAATATGTCTCCTACTTTAGGTCGTATATTTTCACCAGATGCCTCTTCAAGAAACTTTGTGGGTATAAAATGTACACACCCATTCCTCCAGACATGATATTTGAACATTATCACACCCTCTCATCTTTTCATTGTAGTTTCTTAGGATCTTAACATCTTGTAGGACCTCTCCATCCTATAAGAGGGAGAGGGTGAGTTCGTAATGATTATATATATAATCATCCATAATATGTGTTGGTAATCTTATTTTAGTTTGTGAGTTGTAATTTTCCTGAAGAACTTAACAAAGTCAAAGGAATCATGTTGTTCGTGTGTTGTGTGCAAGACTCTAGATCTTCACCCAAATCCAATAAAGGGGTTTTATCTTTTCTCTACTCCCTCTTCTCTTCTATTGTTTTTTTTTTTTTATTGTTTATCTATTACTTTGTCATTATCTATAAGTACAGAATAGGATTTATTCATGGAATTAACTTGAATCTTATCATTAAAGTTTAATTCATCTAATAATTATCTAGTTTTAGTAAATAGAATTAATAATCTCAAGAAGTAGTTAAGGCACAACATCTTCTTAACTAGATTTCAGTGGAAGATATTAGAGATGATTCCATTGAATAGATCTTGTTTACTAGGAGAGTCGCTTATAGTGATAAAGATATCACAGTGAGACTTTCTACATTTGTTTAGAGAATTCAAAAATAAATTAATGATAGTATAACACCCAAGTAGCAGTTAATTAGGAAGAGATTCCACTGGATACACTAGTTGTTAGATGTAAATGCTTCTAAGAAGAACATTCACTTACTTAATGGATTCTTGCAGGTAGTAATCATTAGAAAAACATATTTGTAAATTTTTGTTAAGGAAATGAGCAAATCTGATCGTGTTTGTTGTGTTTTGTTTTTATGTGTTGTGTTGTTAATATAACTTAGTGTTATTCTTAGTTTTAGATTAATAAGTATTAATCCAATTAATTCCTTAATCGACTTGCTAGATAATAGGAAGATTAGAGTAGTACTAGTGCTTAAAAATGTTCCTTATGAAGACAACCCTATACTCTACTCTATGCCATTGAAATGATAGGTACACTTACATGTTAAAGCCAAGTTTAGGAGTACAATATTAGATTTATAAATTATTAAAACTCGAAAGCAACAATTAGAGGACATCAAGTTTTTGGTGTTACTGTTGGGAACGACATCATTTGGAAATCTAAAATTCCTACGAATCAAGCTATTTTTATTGTTTGTTTCGAAATTCGAAAAGTTAGTGCTAACTTTGAAATCAATGCAAGTTGAAGGGATCAAGGCATCAAGCTAGTAATGTTAAACAAGTATGTATCCTTATTTTATGAAATTTGTGATTTGTTTTCGTTTTACAGTTTTCAAGTTTAATTTTTATGTTGTCTTTTTGCTTTGCTTGGAATTTATCAATTTCAGGTATCCTAAGGAACAACCCTAAGCTTTATGGATTAGTTGAAGGGAGAGTACACACTTAAAAAGGAGTTTATCTTTAAGTGTGGGGAGAATAATGGAAAAAATTGCACTAGGGCCCTTATCATAGGCATTATGAGTAGGAAAATTTCATTTATCTACTCATTATGCCCATTATCATCATAAGAAGTGAAGCAAGTCACATAACGCTCGCGATGGATGTGGACACTCAAGGAATTTGCTCTAGAGACCGTCACAGGGCATTTAATAGGCATGATGGAAACCTTGGAAGCAAGCAAAAGGACAGAGGCCATAGTGGCCATGATAATGCTCGTTATAGGTCAAAAGTGGAGACTAAAGATGATCACGGGATTGTTAATGCCCATGATCAACAGCTAAGTGGTTATGTGATCAATGGATGCTTTGCTGTAAATTTACTAGGGGAGTTCCATTTTATTTATTTGCTTTTTTTTTTCCTTTTATTATTTTCCTTTCCCATTTTCTCTATTAATTGGTGCTGAGACATTGGGGACAATGTCTCTAACAAGTGTGGAGAAGGGAGCATGCTTGCATGCTAGCTAAAGTTATTTGAGAAGAATAGTAATAATGAATTTTTCAAATTTGTCTGTTAGTGAATCAAGCTATTCTAGTATGGTGCTAATTAGATTTTAATTTTAAAGGAATTTTGTACAAGTGTTGGAATAATGAACGTAATTGCATTTAAGATGCCAATTAGAGTGTATAATTTCTGAGGCTATGCCAACATGTTCAATCATAGTGGGAAAATTTTACTCACTATTTAACTTAGGATTCTTAACTTAAGTGGAATATAACCATAGGTATAAAGGGTTCAATTTTATACTCTCATCTTACTAATACCAATTATTGATATGAAAAACATGTTTTAAATTGATCAACCTTAGTGTAAAGTTCAAATGATATAGATCACTTGATAATTCATCTAACATTTGTTTTCCTTCAAAGAAGAAAACGAAGAAGAGAGAATATGAGCATATATTGAAGTGATTGAGGTCCTACAAGGTCCCTTTAAAACCTGGTCACCAAAGGTCGTCTGGCTTAGGATTGACTGACCAAGGATATCACTTCAACAACAAAGTACTTAAAGCAAGTTGTTCAACGGGTCTCATATAACTCAAATGAGTAAGTTCAAGGGATGCCTTTTTTAAAGGAGCAACGTTTGTTAACTTGAGTGACAAGCTCAAGATTATTGGTTGAAAGTTTGTCACGAGGGTTATCAGATTCTAAGAAAAAAAAATGAACTCAAGGTAAAGAAGAAAGAAATGAATGAAACAATTGATAGAAAATCAGGGGGATAAGTTGACGTACATGCTTTCACTAAGGGGTTTAAATATGGATTGGTAGAGAATTAACTGAAAAATGAATAGTGTAAGAGGATACTCTAATTTCCTTTTGTGTTACTTGTGGTTATGTGATTCACTTATATATTAGAAGCTTACTTAAATAGTGAAGGTAAAGGTTTACTTACCATGATTAGCCTTAGAAATTAGCTTATGAATGAGCACTTAAGTCGATATGTAAAGTCTAATTTCCAGCATTGAGAGTTAGCACCACAACTACCCCATGCTTTCAAATGTTTTAATCAGGTTCATGCTTGAGGACAAGCAAGGCTTAAGTGGGGGGAAGTTTGATAGGCATAAAGATCCATGAATTCCTTAGGATATTAGTGCAATTTAGTGCTCATTTAGAGAATTTCTTCAAGAACTTGTACTTAATTACTATATACATTCATTTCATGTAATTTTGGAACAAGTCAATAATAATTACCTACTTTTGAGCAAAGGATCAAGTCAATTTAGGTAATAATGGACGTTATAAGGAGTAATAAACTATATGAAGATTAAAGCTTATCATGTCGGATGCATCACAAGTGTTCTTTTGTCGATGAAGAAGGTGTTAATGATTGTGCCCTAGGCTAATTACTAGATATTGTCATTTATACATATATATATATATATGAACATTATTGATATAGAGGAATTTTTATTATATTATTTGCATGTTTACTTTATAATAGGATCCATGAATAATTTAATTATTCTAAATATCCGTAGATGTTCATTATTATGGAAATAATGAATTAAATCTAGTATGAGTTTTTGTTTGAAAGTCATGAGATGTCTATTTGTATGGGGATACAATTCAAAGTCATAAGCACATATTAGAGTACTATGTATTGGACTGACTCGTTATGAGATCACTATATAGATTAGTGTCATAAGTGATTCTCACAATAACAATGTCAGCATATCCTTAGACTTGAAATCACAATAGGTTCCAACATGATGAACATTATGATTCGACTCAATCAAACGACATCTTCAACTAGATAATTATAAAAGTTGAGATTGAGCGTAATGTGAATCATATAGAGGAAGTTGAATGATTAAGATGGGATTTATCTCTCTTATTAATAGAGAGATATCTCTGGCTTGATTAATGAAATTGAGAAATGCATTGCCGTACTTAAATGAATTGATAGTATGATCAATTTCATTTGTTTGTCAGTTTACTTGGAGATCGAGAAAATAAGATTGAACAATATAAGAATAACACTATCCATACCTTATGTTCAATCTACATATCATGTGACAAAAGGATAATGACATAAGTTATGGATTAAGTAAAAATCGGATCACTGATCTTTACTTAATTTGGGTAAACATAATGTCTTGCTAGAGGCTACTTATGTTTTATTGACAAAAATGGTTTTAGGTCAATGGCCAACATTAAGTGAACCTAAAGGTCACACATAAAAGAATGACAAAAAAGGATCATAGACTAAATTTAAATAAGTTATGCGGGAATAATAAATTCATTTATTATTAATCTTAATTTGTTAAGAATAATAAGTAAATATAATTTTTTAATAACAATAATAATTCCTAATTGGACTTGGAATTCTTATGTTAATAAATTATTTTATATTTAATATATCCCTAATAAGATTAGGGCATTAATGTCATTATTCATATTGATATTATTATAAATAAAATATAAGAGGTTTCTTTTAGAGTTAATGACATGTGTTGTCATGACTAGACCTATAGAGAAATTTAGTAAACCGTAAAATAGAGAGGCACGAGAGTCATGAATAAAATTTTCCTGATCAAATTTATAAATGTTCTAGATAATGCTAGAACATGAATGATCCTTTTGAAGAAGTGTTCATTTATGAGGATACCGTACACGGGGTTACAAATTTGTAGTACCTACAGATCCAGTATGCCAATTGATTTCAAGCTTTAAGGTTAAGGTACAAATTTGAACTATTTATTTTGTTTTAATCTAATCAAAACACATGGATACTAGATCAAGGTTTTCCTTTTGAATTCCGCTACAAAAGATTTGATCAAAACACATGTCTCGAGTAACCCATTTATAATCACCAGTTAAATAACACACTCCTCTCACAAGCCATGTTATTCTAATTGAATTTATGGTTCAAGCAAATGTCCGTGTCAATAAACCTTACTCTCAACCGCATTAAGAACGTGAATTCTATAACTTAAGCCAAAACAGCATGTGTCTGTGTTAGTTTTGAAGTATATTTTCTATTTCAATCGAGCTCTTGAATCCATCTTGATTATCTTAAGCTTTAATTTACAAGAAGTTCATAGATAAACTTTTGACCTTGTAAATATTGAACTAGAAATAACTAAGGTTCCAAATCAACAAGACCCATTATAAATTACTAATCAACTACTTAGAAAATCCATAAAAAAATTATATATTCCCACTAAATAATTCTAGCTCATATTGAAAAGTGAAATTTCATTAATAATAATGTGAACGTAATTCATTACGAGAGATAAAGGATAGAGATCACCTAGAAATTGCAAAATGTCTTCTAGTAATTCTAGGGATCCAACTTTACTGTGAATATTCGAAATGAATAATGCAAGACGATGAGGTGAAGTGAGGTCGAGATTGATGGATTGAGGTAGATGGATGGAGAAATGGATGAATTGGTTTGTCCCAAAAGATGGAAGACAAGAAAAATGAAAATAAAAAGGGTATATATAGGGTCTATGAAAGGTGAGTTGGTAAGTGGAGGTATGGTGATGCAAAAGTTTATTGGGTTTGCCAACTGTGATGTGATGGGTGTGAGGAGTGGATCCCAAGATACTGTAAATGGTACGAAAGACTAAAAGTCTTATAAAATATTTACAAAAAAAAAAAAAAAGGAAAACAAAATATCGGGTTGCTGAGTTGATCTAGCTACAGTTAGATATAGCTTGTAGGTCGATGTTTTTTACTCAGCTCATAGCTCATTTCTGAAGTTAAATGTTTGATGCCATACAGTAATAGGCTATGAGCGCTCCAGTTGACATGTCCAACAAGTATTGATCGGCTTCACAAATGCTGTCACTGTGAGCGCTCAAGTCTAGTTGCTTGGGCAAGGTGGTGTGCAGCAGCTTAGCATGGAAAAGCAGGCCAGCTTGGGCTTTTCTTTCTTCTTAGTTTATGTCTGGTCAGTAGATGAGCTTAGGAAGCTTGAACAATTGCTGTTGTGTACGAGTTTAACCAATTCGCTTTGTGACCTGGTTGATCCGTAGTTGCTCAATTGTTGTTCAGAGTGCTGCTTCAAACTGTGATTGCAGTAGCTTAGTTGGTTAACAAACTGCTCAGGTCCCCTCAATTGCTTGGTCATGAAGCATTAATAACAACTTAATTCGGTAGAGTTTTTCATGGCTACTCAGTTTTTCCGAAGTTTGAGCTATTGTTGGAGGTCAAGTTAGCATGGAACTGGTCCGCACTTTCTATGTTTTGTTATTGGACATTCGAGTCATTGAGGAGGCACCGCAGATGATGCTATTGTTGGGCTGTTCTTGTGCTGGACTTCTTGGATCAGGTCGGAAATGGATTGGTCAGTTATTATCTTAGAGCTCTGGCTATTCTTGAAGCAGGTCGGTTAATGCTTTGCTACTCGGAGCTTGGACACTTGTAGGCTGTAGCTCAATATGAAATCTTCATGTTGTTCGGGTTTCTTCTATTCACCCGTTGGCGTGGTTGGGAAATAATGAAGAGTAGGTCGAATTCTATCACGTGGAGCAGCTTGGATCGGTATGTGAATGCCCTTGGACTGCTTGTGAAGACTCATATGGAGTGCTCTAGGCAGCTTGATGCTCCATTGAAACTTGCTCGGGTTTGTTGTCTAACACTGCTGCTGTTATGGACTCTGATTTGGCTTGGTGCTCATGTAGGCCGCAGCATCAGTTTTGCTGCTGGAGCTCGGTAGTGATCTCAATGAGCTCTATTTGGTAGAATTGGAACACAATAACTTGGTCGGTGGAGCTTGATGAAGTCATTGCTCAGGAGTTGCAATATGTCCAAAAGCAGCTTGGTACAATTGAATATTGCTACTTGCTCGGATCTTTCCATGTTGAGCTTGTGAATGTGGAGGACTCGATTGTTGCTTGGACGAACGCCGCTCGAATTGTACTCGGTTGTTGCACAAATGCAGGTTGGCTCAGACTTGAAAGTACTTGTCTATACAAGATTAAATCAACAGTTGCGAAAAACATGAATTTGTGATAAAATCCACATTTTTTATCCATTTTCTCAAACTTCCAACAATTGAACCATAAAATAGACATTTCACAACTTTCCAGGAGATTATGCATTAAAACTTAATGAAATATTGGTTTTTATATGAATTTTGATAGAGATAAATGTGCGATTTTACACATTTATCAATATCTTTGAAGGAAAACATATGTTAAACATTTCCATGGAGGGTTACATTTGAATGGGCATCCTATTGAGAGTATAAATACCATGTACCCCATAGGACGAAGAATCAATTCGTACACATTATTACACCCTCTCATCTTTCCGTTTTGTGTCATTTTTAGGATCTCAACATCTTGTAGAACCTCTCTCTCCTTGTAAGAGGTAGAGGGTGTGTTTGTAGTGAGTGTTTTGTTCATCCAACTGTTTAGATTCATAGTTGTTGTCCTGAAGAACTCGAGAGAGTTTAGGAAGTGTGTTGCTCATATTGTTTGATTGAAAAGACTCCAAATCTCAATTCAAATTCATTTAAAGGGGTTTTTCTTCTCTACTTTTCCTATTTCTTGTACTTATGTTTCTATTTTTGTCAGTTGTTTATGTTTACTATTGTTGTATCATGTCTGAGTAGAGCAATAGGACTTATTCTATCACCTTAACATGAAAATTGATTCATAAAATTGAACTTACAAATTGAGGATTAGTGTAAACGTGCAACACAATTCTTGACTAGATTTTAATGAATAACATCAAGAGATGACTCCATTAAATATATCTAATTTACCGAATAACTTATTCATAATAATAGAGCTATCATGGTGAGACTTTCTGCATTTCTTTATGGGAATTTGATAATTATTAAACTTAAAGCAATTTTATTTGGTTGTTAACTTGGGAGAGATTCTAGTAGACTCAAGTAAAATTAGATTTAAATGATTCTAATAAGAACATTCATATACTTAATAAATTCTTGCAAATAATTAATTGTTAGAACACTAATTATTCTTATATCATGTTAAAGGGATGAGTAAGTCTATTGGTGAATCTTGTATTGTGCATCGTTTTGTATCATTTTGGGTCAATTAAAGTAATTTTTAGTAAATTAGGAATAATAACTCATAAACAATCTATAAATTCGCCGGCTAGGTAAGAGGAGGATTAGAGAGTACTAATGTTTGTAAAGTTCCCTACCGAGATGACCTTATACTCTATCCTATGTCGTAAAATGATTGGTGCACTTGCCTATTAAAACTGAGTTTAGGAGTAGAATATTAGATTTATAAATTATTAAAACTGGATAGCATCGAAAAGAGGACAATTAGGCATCATAAATGAATTAAAACTCAAAGACAATCTAAATAATTAGTTGTTGCTTGTGCATTGTTGTTTCGAGACCTGGTCTGAGAGGCAACAACCTTTCTAGGTAGTGTTAGCACAATAATTAAGCAGGCCATTATGAATGGCTCGGCAAGTAGCTAATAAGGAAGATAGTAGGATAACATCTTTCTAGATTGGCGAGAAGTAACATAGCATGGCTCATGTTTATGAGGCTGGTTGAACTACACTATATTATAGACTGTACTAAATAGAGATGTGTAATGGCTGTGACCCCTAGATGAGGCTATTACTTGCAGAGGTAGAAGATATAGCTATTTAGGCTGCTTATATCAACCTCCTAAGTAGTTGTTGCGACTCAGGACCCCCAGGTTCCTAGTATGATGCCAAAGTATGCTTCACTATCGATTTGTCACACTTAGTTTGATGATATATATTGTTGGTTGTTGCATTACATTTGGACCATGAATGTGTGATCATATTATGTGAGCTTATGTTGATATAGTATTGGGCTTTGGCTCAGGCTCACTTTTCTCTTTTTTTAGGTATTGATCTAGATGCTTATGATTATTTTGAGTATGGGACAAACCTGAATGAGCTTATTAACTAATAGAGTGGCTAAGATCACAAAATTTTATATATTCCTAATGGAAGTTAGTATTTATATTTCCAAACTTATATCTTTCAAGGGCATAGATTAAAGCCTCTAGTTGTATTGTCTTTTCAAGCTACTTATATTTGTTACCTTAGTTTTGATAACTGTTCCACTATAATTAAAATGTTTGAAAAAAAATCTAAATTAAATGATTTCAAAATTCTAAAACTATTTAGTAAACGATCATAATAAACTAAAAGTTTATGTTAGCCTGTGCATATAACGCCTAAGCATTATAAGTGGCAAACTGAATGCGCCCTGACCCTATTCGAAGCGTGAGATTTGCTATGTTCTCTAACTTAGTCATATAAGATGTTTCATGAGACCATGATATATGTTCATGGTACTCTCATGTTTGATGATGTAAAAGTGAACCTATTAAGCAAAGATAAACTTGATAATGAACTCAATTCAACTAGTGTTTTCTTTGCGAATAGTGCCTTGATGTCTCGAAGTAAAGAGCAAAGCAAGAAAGACTCAGGTAATAGAAATGGGTCTCATTCTAAGTCGAAGGGTAAAGAAAATTTTTGTAGATATTGCAAGAAAATCGAACATATAATCAAAGATTGTTTCAAACTATAGAATAAAGAATAGAAGAAAACCGTTAAAAGTGGGAAATCTAATGAAGAGGCCAATACTAATTTTGCAAAGATGAATATTCATGATGATCAGTTGCTTGTATTGGTTGATGATCAAAGACCAAGATAATGGTGGATTTTGGATTTCGGGTGCTCTTACCATATGATGCAAAATAGAGATTTGATTACTAATTTCAACCTTTAATATAGGGATGGTCTTTATAGGCAATTCCAGCTTTTTCCAAGGGCAAGGTATTGGTTCAGCTCATTAGAAGATGTATGATGGTGTTGTCAAAATGCTAAAGAATGTCCGTTGTACGCTATGTATTTCTAAGAATCTTATCTCTATTAGCAGCCTTGATGAAGATAGATGTTAGTGTACCATTGACCGGTGTTATGAGGATTTCTCATGGTTCTCTAATTTTAATGAAGGGCATATTGCAAGGCACTTTATATGTTCTTCATGGTTCTACAATTGTTGGGTTTGCTTTCAACTAAGCCTGAAAATATAAATTTATGGCATATGAGGTTAGGCCATAATTAGAAAAATGGATACTTCACTTGTGTAATACAGGTTTACTACCAAGGAAGTTTGGTAGTTTAGATTTCTGCAAACATTGTGTATTTAACAAGCAAAAGTGTGTCAGTTTTGACACAACAGAACATAGAACTAAAGAATCTTTGGATTACATTCATTCAGGTCTTTAGGGGCTAGCTCCAGTCACTTCTTTAGGTTCTGCCATGTAATTTCTCATCTTTATTGATGATTTTCCTAGAAACTCTGGGTTTATTTTCTATAAGATAAATCAGATATTTTCAAGACCTTTAAAGATTGGAAGAGTATGATTGAGAAACAAACTAAGAAGAGTGTTAAGTGGCTTCAAACTGATAATAGTCTTGAATTTATAAATAGCGAATTTAATCAATATTGTGCCACTAATGGGATTGTGCATCGTAGGACTATTTCCATACTCCACAGCTGAATGGAGTTGCAAAGAGGATGAACAAAACCTTTCTAGAAAAGACCAAGTGCATACTGTCTCATGTTAGTTTTGGTAAGGAATTTTGTGCATAAGCTGTTAATACTGCCTGTCATCTTGTTAATTGCTCCCCTCATTCGATACTTGAGGGAAAGACTCATGAAGAAATATGGTATGGTAATCCACTAAATTATTCACATTTAAAAATATTTGGTTCTCCTACATATGCTAATGTGAATTTTAGCAAGCTTGATGCCCATTCAGTTAAATGTATTTTTATCAGGTATGCTACAGGGGTTAAAGCTTACAAGTTGTATAATCTAGAGACCAAGAAAATTAGTATTAGTAGAGACGTAGTATTTGATGAGTGTATACTTTTACATTCTGGTGTTAGCAACCTACTTTTCAAATCCAGACTGATGGTACTCAAGAAAAGGTAGAGGTTCCTATCCTTATTGCTCCACTGCTCAACAATTCACCTTTGAATTCAAGTTAAACTAGCAATCATACAGATATTCCTAGTACATCTAAACAACCTTCTATAATGAGGGAAAGACAGAGGTGACAGATTAAACCACTAACTAGATTTGATGATATGGTAGGTTATGTACCTAGTGTTGCAAATGAGATAGAGTGCGATGATCTTATTTCCTATCAAGAGGCTATTGAAAACTTGGACTCTAATAAGTGGCTCATTGCCAAGCAAGAAGAGATGGAGTCAGCCTCAAGAATGGTACATGGGAACTTGTACCACCTCCAGCTGATAAGAAGATTGTTGGCTCTAAAGGGGTATGGAAGAAGAAAGGAAGAGCAAATTCGAATGACACTGGCTATAAAGCATACCTTGTAGCTAAGGGTTATAGTCAAGTAGAAGGTGTAAATTACACTGATATTTTCTCACATGTTGTTAAACATACTACTATTTGTGCTTTGTTATTAGTTATAGCCATGGAGAATTTAAAACTCAAGCAGATGGATGTAAGATTGCTTTTCTTCATAGTGATTTAGAGGAAGAGATTATTATGAGTCAACTTGAAGGTTCTGTTGCTGAAGGAAAGGAGGATTATATTTGTTTACTTAAGAAATCCTTGTATGGACTTAAGCAATCTCCCAAGCAATGGTATAGACATTTTGATGGTTTTATCAGACCATTAGGTTTATAAAGAGTAGCTACAACATTTATCTTTACTTTCAAAAGTTCTCTAATGGATTTTACATATATCTGTGGATGACATGTCGATTGTAGCATCTGACATGACAAATATTTCTAGACTTAAATCCCATCTCAATTCTAAATTTGATATGATAGACTTGAGCAACAAAGAAGATTTTAGGTATGGACATCTATCAACACAGAGGCTTTGAAAAGTTATAGTTATCATAATAACATTATATTTAGAGGGTCATTGAGCATTTTAATATGTTCGATTCTAAAATAGTCTCCACAACTTTAGCTGCTATTTCAAACTTTCTTTGTTACATCACTGCAATCTGATGATTAATCCAGGTACATGGAAAAAGTCTCATACTCCAATGCAGTGGGTAGTTTAATGTATGCAATGGTTTGTACTTGTCCTTATTTGGCATGTGTTGTTAATGTTGTGAGTCAATATATGGCTAATCCTAATAAAATTCATTGGCACGATGTAAAATGGACATTGAGATATCTGAAGGGAACGAGTCATGTATGTTTGGAGTTCGGGCAAAAGACTAGCGTTTTGGTAGGATATGATGATTTTGATTTTGCTAGTGATTCAGATAAAAGGTGATCCCTTACAGGTTATGTTATCTCACTAGAAAGCTATGCTATAAGCAAGAAAGCCTCATTGCAGTTAACCATAGCTTTATTTACTACTGAGGCTGAATATATGGCAGTGACTAAGCAGTCAGGGAGGCTTTACGGTTGAAGGGTTTGTTGTCTAAGTTTAGATCCTCAGTTAATAGCACTATTATATACTGTGATAGTTGGAGTGCTATTCATCTCGCCAAAGATCCCATGCATCATGAGCACATTAAACACATTGATGTGTGTTACAATATTATTTAGGATATTGTGAGTTGAGGTGATATTCATGTGAAGAAGATTAGCACCCACAACAATCCAATAGATATGTTAACAAAGATGCTTCCAGGTGACAAGTTTAGCTTATGTCTATACTTGGTTTCTATTTAGAAGAGATCTATATAGGTTGTGGTGGATTATTTGGCAAGTGAAGACTTATTGTTTATATGTTGCTTTGATCACTATTATGTATTTGCGTACGTTTACTCATTCTTTGATGTATTTATAAGAGTTTATTGTCTATAAGGTATGTTGTGTTTTAGGTGGAGTTACATCTCAAGGTTTTGAGGCAAAAAGGTGGGGATTTGTTAAGATATTTTTAGTAGTTTTGCCTCACTCATATCTAAATAGATATAGATGTATCTAAGTCATAAAAATATAAATATATATATATATATCTAAAACCCAAGGTTTTAAAGAAGAGAGAGACTTTTCTACCAAGAAACACTAGAGATTTCGAGAGATTAGGCATTTTTATATAAAGATATATGTGTACCTAAAACCCTAGACTTTTCTACTAAAAAACCCTATGGGTATTTTCACTCCTGTTGGAGTTTTTCCTACGTAAATCTATGGTGTCAATTTCTCTTTTTATATCTTTTCTATTTAATTGTTTTAATCAATATTTAACCCAATTGATCCTAACACTATGCTTAGTGTTAGCTCCAAATTTAGGCAATAAGCTCTTGATTGATGTGATTTAATTGTGCAAAAATAGTTTTGCTAGCATTGTTGCATAGTACTTTGATGACTACATTAAATGCTTCATAGGAGGACGTTGGTACTTAGATTTCACTATGACGGGCACTCTTTTCAACATCCTTTAGCACTCCATTAGTGTAATGTTTGGTAAGCACTTTAGATTTGCTCAGTCTACAATACTTGAGCCTGCTTGACATGACTTAAATGAAATATACTCTGCTTGGTGCCTTGCCCTCTATTTTGTAAACTTGGTTGGTAGTTACCATTAAAAAGCACAATAGCTTGGTCTTATTGTCTGGCTACTTAAATTCTACGTAAAACACACACAATTTAGTGAAAGAAACAATGATAGAGTACAAATGAAAACAAGATAAATTCTATAATGCATTATCAAGTTTTGGTGCTCGATTCAAAGTTAGATTGACTAGTTGCAATGTAGCAACTTGAATCTTCATTTCCATCATCTCAATCGATAAATTTGGCTGCTAATTAAAGCCATTGTTGTTGTTTTGGTTGGCACTTGTTTAGTTGTGATTAAAGCCATTGTTATTGTTTTGAGGTCAACAAGCACTTTGGTTGCTACAAAAATAAAGATAGGGCCCAAATTCTATCCTTAGACACTCTATGATTCGTATGGGTGCTCTAATAGCTAGACTCATTACTACTACACTTGGGTTGTTTTCGCTACACTTTTCTTGATGAATTATTTAACAAGTTGTAGTGTATCTTCATTTTAGTTTGGTAGCTATTGAACATTTAGTTGCTTGTGGGGGTGCTTAAATCAAACAACTTAGGCTCTTACATGCTACAAACTGGTGCTATGATGTGTCCTAAGCTATTAGGATTTTGATGCTATTTCTACTTTTATCTTTATTTGATAAACCATTTGTTTTATAATAGTCTTATAACATGATAAAATGTTTCCTTGAATAGTTCATTCTTTCTTATATCATTAAAGTGCATGACTTTAATAGTAAAATTATAAGGCAATAAGAATGCTATTCGAAATCATTCTTAGTCGCTCATTATATGAAACAATAATGAATTAAAACTAATATATTGGTTGATCGATAATCACGTTTCACTAATCATGGATATGAGATATTAAGTCAGTACTTAAATACATATAGGAGTACATTGTATTGGATCAACCAACCATGAGAGTATTGTATGGATCTTTGTTATGAATAGTTCTCTTCCAATGTTATTATTATAGTCCTTTGACCTAATAGCACTATGGATCCTTATGTAATGATTTCCATGTTCAGATTCAAATCTTCATCATCTTTAACTAGATGATTATAAGGATTTAATTGGATAGGAATGAATTATGTTAAGGGATATGAGTGTTCAAAAAGGAATTTGTCATTCTCATTAATTTGATAGAGATATCTTTTGGACCCTCTTGAAGAGTGAGACTAAGAAAAATGCATAGTCGTACCCAAAAAAACTGATAGAGAGTTATCAATGACATTTGGTTTATTCAGTCAAACTATAGAATCAATAAAATTTGTGATTAAATGATATATAAGAGATATGATCCATGCCTCGTGTTTAATCATTAAAAATTATATGATAAGGGACTAAATAATCAAATGTTTACTAGGTATAATTGAACTGCCGATCTTCACTTAATTTATGTAAAAAGAGGTTTTGGGCCTATTGCCAATATTAAGTGAACCTACAACATCACACACAAAGAATGAATAAAATAGATTTTAAGTTTACTTTAAATAAACTCAACAAGAATTGTTTAATTATTTATTAATCTTAAGTTATTAAGAATAATAAATAATAATCATTACTATTTTGAATAGGATAATTAAAGAAGGCATTTGTCTTTTATTGGGAAACCTTAATTAGATTAGGGATTCGAATTAATGCTAATATCCTATTTTCATGAGGATATTATGGTTAATATAAAAAGGATGATGGAGCTCTTTGCTAGGATTGGTAGATGCTCGCTGTCACATTAGAATTGCAAAGAAAATCTATATTTTCCAAAAAGAACAATACACAAGTGTCCTTTTGTGAGTTCTTTTTCCCATGTGAATTGGAAATGTTTCAATGTGCTAGCACACACAAAATCCGTTTGGAGCTTTCATTTATGTGGATACCATAGAAGGAGTTATGGTATTGCAATGCCTATAGATCTGCTTCTTCAAACGATTCTAAAATCGAATAAGTTAATATTTTTGCCTTTTTGACTTAAATGAACCACATGGATCCAACTTGGGAATTTGGGGTTTTAAAGGAAATAAATTAATTTCTACTATAGATCCGTGTTGTTGGATCACTAGATTCCCAACAACTGGGGGAATTTTTGCTGCACAAAACTTTCACTCAGTTATTAATTGTCTTGAATCTTGGTTCTGCTATAAGTTTTATCAGGTGTTGCAACTACTATGTGGGAATTAGTCAGCATTATAAAGCTATTTTTCTAAGATCTACAATGTGATAGTCATATTTTCATATGAATTAGATAAAAGCTCATTTCCCTTCATTCTACAATAGCAAAGCTAACTTGCCCATTATTAAAAAAGAATGAGAGCATATATCATTTACTTATTAAATCACCATAAACAGATTAATCTTTCTTAAGATTAGGTCTCAAACAACTTAGTCTTAAAGTGAGTCATTTAATTAGTTTCAACCACCCCATTTTTATGTCATGATCATGTTTCAACTTTTCCCACAATTCATTCAAAAATAATATACACTGTGCATTTCCTAGCTAATTACATAGTTATAGCACCCAATCAAATCAATAGATATGGTTCCATCAAGGTCATTAAAGCATTAATTTGATCCTTTTTAACATGTCTTTGCACATTTAAATACAATTAATTCATAATCATACAATTCATTAACTTTTAGTAGAATTTCATCATAAGAGTGCCAAGAGATGCATGATAGTATGATAGATATAAAAAGATAAATGTTTAATCTGACACATTTATCAAGAACTCCATTCTTTTCATTACTTAATTTGATCCTTTTTAACACGTCTTTGCACATTTAAATACAATTAATTCATAATCATACAATTCATTAACTTTTATTAGAATTTCATCATAAGAGTGCCAGAGATGCATGGTAGTAGGATAGATATAAAAGATAAATGTTTAATCGACACATTTATCAAGAACTCCATTCTTTTCATTACAAGCTTTAGAAAACTCCATTAGGCTCTATCATATGTCTTATCCATGTCAATTATGTTTCCCATTTTTCTTAATTTTTAGGTGATGAAAGATTTCATGGGTCATTATAATGTTATCTTGGATTAATCAACTCGCGATGAAGGCACTTTGATAAGGAGTTACTACAACATCTAAAAGAGGCCAAATCCTATTAGCTAAAACTTTAGATATGAGTTCATGTGTAAAATCACATAAGTTAATCACATGAAACTATGAGAGATTCTTAGGTAGGTCCACCTTACGTATAAGGACAATATTAGAATTATTAAACTTACAAGGAAAAGTGCTTGTGTTCAAGAAGCTTTTAACCACTTTTGTGAGATAAGAGCCTATATCCTTCTAATGAGTTTGGAACAATCCACTGGACCCATATGGTTTTGGGCTTTTAAATTCCCTAGCTAGAACATTGCATCCCTCACCTCATGATCTTCTAATTCCCTGGTCAACCAAACAATTCATTTCTAAGGTTATCACTTTTCAATATAGTCCATTGCCACAGAATCTTAAGTACAAGTACCAGCTACACATAAATCTGAGTGATACAAGAAAAAGGCTCCAATGTTATCTCTTCATTATCTAACCACTTATCATTCAGATTCTTAATTTAGAGTATCTTATTCCTAGCTCTTCTTTAGCTAATACTTTACGTTGTTGTTAATATAGCTCTTCATACCGTTGATAAAAATCAAGTTGCTGATGTATTAATAGCTCTTCTAAAAACTTATACTCCTCATAGACTTGGCTTGTAAATTTGCTAATTTGTGGTACAGATCCTCTATTCTCCTAACATAATGTTTATTCCATCTCAACGGCATTATTCTACATTCAAATAATCTAGCGATTAGCCCATTAATCATTGTTGCATTCAAATACCAATTCTAAAATAAGGGAATTGCTCGCCTCTAATTAGAATTACCGAGTCTTAATAATTTGTAAGCCTATATTTTATCCTCTACTCAGTTAAATAAGCAATTATACCTATCACTTTCTAGTATAGATAAATATAGAGTCATCTCCACTGGGAACATATTCAAACACTAGTATTAATTACTTTTCCTATTAACTAGTAAATCAAATGATTTAACTAAGTGAATCAAACCTACAATTAACAACTAGACTATACAAATTCCATAATTACACCAAGATAATGCAACCAATAAAATTATAACACAGATAATATCACATTATACATGTCATGCCTCGAACTGGGTTCTAGGCGTCTCAGCTACCACATATGACACTTACGCATTATACGTTCAGGCTAACCTAATCTATAGTTTATCGTGATCATTGTTAAATAAATTTTTGATTCTGAAATTGTTGTATTAGTTTGTGGGAACAACTAGAAAGTCACAATAGAAAATAAATTTCTCAAAACATTTTTCTAAACAGGCTACTCCAAAAAGTAAACAAATATATAATTATAATATATATAACAGTATCATACCACCAGATGTTTCAAAATAAAGAGTTTCAAGTATCTCAAAATACAAACTATGGGCTTACAGATAGGCCCTTTTCTAACATAAGTTTGATAGTGAAATTTATAAAATAGGAATAAGATAACTATCCAGTAGATTCTAATCACTCCATTCATCTAGATATTCCTCGAAGTCCGTGCCATAACCATGTAGTCATAAGTATCATAATCAGAATCATCAATACTTGAAAAAAACGAATGAGCCAAAGCCAAGTACTACAGTAACACAAGCACATACAAAATGGGTAAACACAACTGTTATAAATGCAATTCAATAATCAACAATTTATATATTTAAATTAAAGTGTAGCAAATAACAATGGAGTACTCACACTCCGACGTCACGTTAGGAACCTAGAGGTCCTGAGTAGCAGCAACTGCTCAGGGGGTTGATATAGGCCGCCCGAATACCTATATCTCCTATAGGATCACCTAGTAAATAGCTTCATTTAGGGGCCATAGCCGTTACACATCTCTATCCATATTAGTCCGTTGTAATTAAGTAGAGTAACAAAGCCCATATATTAAACTGCTTAAGACAACTTCTTTCCAATATGAATAAACGTTACCCCGATACTGTCTCTCCCATCAGCTACCCACCGAGCTACTAATAACCATCATTCGTCCAATGTCAATGATGGAGGGTGGCCTAAGCGCCTAACTACCGTGTTGACATCGCCTAGCAAGGTTGTCGCCCTTCGGACCAGGTTAAATGACCAAGCATAAGCACAAGTAGCAAGCAATCATTAAGGCCGTCTTTAAGTATTAATTGATTTAAGATGCCTATCTTAACAAGCAATACACAAGTCACAGCGTACCTGGTACAAAATCTATGCTCTGAACAATCAGAAAATAGACCAGAAGATAAAGTAAAATGTAGACTCTTAACAAATATCTGCTTCAAAGATTAATTCATATAAGCATTTGAATCAATTATCAACTTATATCGAACTCCTATTAACTACTTAGTTTTCTAGCAAATATATATTTGAAACAACATACTCCTCTTATTATTCATGGTCTATCATCTTTTAGAAATTACGTACTCCTTATCATTTAAGGTTTAACCTAACATATTAATCGAAGCCAATTTCAAGTTAATATGATCATATAGGTATTCATCAATTAATAGCTAAGTATAAATTGTTGGTTTATGAAGAATTTACTAAGCTAATATTAGTTGATAAATCTATATTAATTTTATCTAATCAAGTTGAATATAATTAACTAGTCAAGTTTACTAAATGGTAATTAGGTCATTTAAAATAATAAATTCTATAATATGTCCTATAATCAATCTATTAAGCTTTTTTTAAGTAAAACAACTTATTAAAATATAATTATTCTATTTATGTTATTTATAATTTATTTTTACATCTAAATGGACTAAGGAATCTAAACTAGTTTTCTATTATGTTTGTACCATCTTGTGATATTATATTTATACTTACTTTAGTAAATAAACTCATAAAATAGAAATAATTAATTATTTATCTTAAAATTCATAATTTAACATGAAAACACATTATCTACATTTATTTCATATTCATTTGATTAGAATTAATTTACCTTAAATTCCCTCATTTCATTTCCTATAGAGAACTAGTGTGCACCATAACTTTAATAAATCGGTTTATTATCTTAATTCTTAAACACGAATTCTTAAGCTCAAATTTTTATGTAAACTTTATAACACATATATTTATATGTTTATAAGGTCATTTGGCCTAAATTAATTAGTTAATTATGGTTTAAATTTTTATTTATTCAAAACTGTCTGGAGCAGGGCAAAGGCAGCAACGACCCATCGGTTCAGTCAATTTCTACCATTAACCTGACCGGTTCTTTAGACCAAATTAAATTAGACTTCTTGAGCTTTCAAACTGTTAAAGTTTCACCCAAAAAGAAAAAGAAAAAGTCACCGGTTTGGCCATATAAATTCACGCCACCGCTGCTGGTCAAAATACTGTTTTGCCCTGTTTTGCTATTTTGTAATTTAATTTTTAAAAATAGTAAATGTATTTCAAAAATCACAAAAATTTACAGTTTGTATATATACATGTTAAACTATCACTTTTATAAATTTAATCTAAAAATAAATTCATTTAGTTTTTTATTTAAATTTGATAATCCAAGCTATCCATATTTAATATATATGCAAATAAATTGATCTTAAGCATATTGAATTCATCTAAAATATTTTTATTCTATGTTATTTCATCTAGGTCACACATAGATTTATATTTTAAAATCAAAATTACAAATCACATCTTAAATCAACACAACATACCCAATTCCAACATATATCAAGACACCCATACATGCTCATCTCGGTTTTTAAACATACATATTGAAATACCCTAAACCTTCACATATATTATAAATTGGGTTTAGATAGATTTGAATGAATTAAATTAATCACATGATATAAATAGACAAGTTGACAAAGTTAGATTAGTAATTAATTAAATGAAATTTGAGATTTCAAACCTAAATTCTCTAAACATGTCATTGAAATGTTTAGAGGATTTCTAAACTCTTGATTCTTAGCCTAAACACTAATTCCTAAATCTTTACAAAATTTGAGTTCATTTGCTTGAATAAAAATATCAGTTCTTAAACCCGAACTCAAATTAAATATCTTTGTATCCAAATTAAATTCCTAAATTAAGTTCTTATTTTAAGATATTAATTTATAACCTATCGATTCAAAAATCATCTTTTAAATACTTCTGGAACTATAGATATTGATCTGATAGTTCTAAACCTATACCTTATTTCTAAAATATATAAATTTAATTTTATCCTTTCTTTTCCTTTTCTTTCTTTTGCTGCCTTTTTTCTTTCTTTTTCATTCTTCTTCTTCTTCTTCTTCTTTCTCTCTCTCCAAATTCAAGACATGAATCTCAATTTCAATAAGAGAAAAGGAGGAATCAAGTAGAATATAGAATAGGAGAAGGAAATCAAAGCTAGAAGTGCAAGAAGTTGCATGATTTAGCCAAAAAGATAAGTTTTCTAGTTCAATTCATTTTTTTTTTTATTTGTTGCTTGCTTATGTAATTGATGAATTGGTGTTGAAATGAGTTGAAATTGTTGTTTATATATGTATTTGTTGGTTTCATGGTTGATGGAAGTTAGGTTTTGATGAGGAAGAAGATGATGAATAGTGGTTATGGAGGTTGATGAAGTTTGAGATGTTTGATGAGGTGAATGTGAAGTTTATGCATGTTTGAAGATGTTAGAATGGATGTAGGGTGCAGTATGATGGTTGTAAAGTGTTTTGGTGAAGGTTTGAAGTGTAAAAATTTTGTAAAATTTGTATTTGAAACAGAAAATTCACGAAATCTGTCAAACATCTGTCAAAACGGCCCCATTTGGAGGGTGTTTGGAGCAAACGGCCTTGGAAATGACCCCGTTGGGAGGAGTGTTGCGTTCTTGGAATCAAAAATCTCATTTTCCCTGAGTTGAAACGGCCTCCCAGATGGCCCGTTTCCAAGGGTGTTGCGCTCTCAGATTTCTTCCCTATTGCAACACTATTTTGTAAATTAGTCATAACTTTTTCATATAACCTCCGATTGAGGTGATTTAAGTTGTGTTGGAAAGATTAAAAGAGATCTACAATTTTCATGTTTTGAGTTTTTACAAATTCGAAAATTATCGATGCTTAAATTTTAGTTCTTTCCAACCATTGTATTTTTCAAACAAAGTCAAAAACTTGTTTTTGTTTGTTAAATGTGTTTTTGCTTAGGAAATGGATCTTTTTGAGCTAAAATGAGATAGATAAGTAATATTTGATGTGTTAAGTGAATTAATTCATGTAATTAAACATGGGTTAAGTAGATTTATAGATTTAACAAATAATTAGATTAAATCTAGAAGTTAGTTATAAAATGAACTTAGTTAACAAACCTAGGTACAACTTGACTAAATGAACTTGAATGAACTAAAATGGATTAGATTGTTTAACTTTGATGAATTTGGCTAGGTTTAAGCTAACTTGGGATTAAGTGACTAGATCTTAGATATATAATAAATTAGTAATTAATCTAAGTTCAACTTGGCTTAATGAACTTTACTAAGGGAAAATGAATTAGATCATCTAAGTTTAATCAACGTGACTTAGTAAATAAATCAAATGGCTAATTTTAATCAATTTAGCTAATGTTAAGCTAAAATAGGTTAATTGCTATTAATTAGCTTAGATGAATGAATTAGGATGATCTTTGAATAATATGGGGAATATGTTGTTTCAAATGTGTGTACTTGGAAAATGAATGTTTTTGGTATATGAATTCTTTGTTAATGCTTTTGTAATAAAACACTATAAATAAAGAGAAAAGAAATTCTTTGACAGACAAAGGAGAACTGTCCATATTTTAGCGGGGAGATCTTTGCAGCCATAGTGGGGTTCCTATTTAGTGTCTGATCAAATAGGGTTTAATAAAATGAGTTTGATATGCATAGATAAATAGCTTAAGTTCTTATATGATTTTGATGAAGCAGACGATTAGTTTAGTTTAGTTTCTTATACGAGTTCTTTCCTTAACAGAAGTGGATATCTGATTTATCTTCTGAAATTTCCTTCCGAGGCTATGTTTGGATTTCATATTCAAGGTATGCAGTAACTTACGTGTTGGTTGTTAGGATAGGCATCTAAAATAAATTAAGAACTTAAACTCAACTTAATAATTGATGAGTGTTGGTTATGATTTACGTCGTTGAATCCGGAACCGGGAAGCGATAGCCTTGTCATGATGCAATGGCACGGTAGTTTAGGCACTTAGCCCAATCCTTTATTATGATGCAATGACTCAAATCCATGATGCAATGGTTCGCCATGTGCAATGGTGGTTTTTTGTATTGGCTAAGTGGGTAGCTAATATGGTTAACTATATCGGTATATTCTCTACTTAGGCTTGGGAGGAAATAATATGCTTTAGTTCACGGGTATGGGACCGTTGAACTAATTGATGTTATAGATTGAGATAAGTGGAGTGTATAAAGGAGTGTAAATCCTAGATGATGCTATTAATATTTTTTATCGGTTAGATATAGGAGATATAGATATCCGATCTATCTATATCAACCCCCTGAGCAGCTGTTGTTACTCAGGACCCCTAGATTCCCATTGGCTTGTTCCGGAGTGTGAGTGCTCCATTGTTGATTTGTTTATTTTAATGAAAAGATAATAACTTGTAGATTGATGCATTGCATTTAGTTAAACTCGTGTGCCACTCCGTGTGTGATTGTGTTACTGTGTACTGGGCTTCGGCTCATCCTTGTTGTTGTTATTCTTTTTACAGGTTTTGTTGTTGATAAGATGATGTCGATGAAGTTGATGATGATGAGTTATTGTTGTTATTTTTGATGTGACGATGTTTGTCTCGGGCATCGGGCGAATTTGAAGATTTGGGAAATGAGTCAAATGTAATAGGATCGAGATATATTTGTATTTTGTTTCTTCTTTGTTTTGTTCTATAAAGACTGGATTTAATTATAAATTTGTATTTTCATTTAAGGGCTTGTCAGTGGCCATGTTTTGTAAATAAGCTTTTGTAAAGATTTGTTTAAGTGAAAGTTTTTCCATTTTTTCTGCTACTAAATCCAGTTGTTGCCAGTATCGAATTGAATGATTTCACAATCTAAAATCGAATAGCAATGTTCAACATAAACACCTTCTTTTAAGACAACCTTAAAAATGAGTTGTTTATTAAATGTAATTTAAGTCTTCTAGTTAAACATAATATCTTTATAAATGAGCTTTTATCTGGAATGCTTAATTGAGGAAGTTAAGTTGCATTTAATAATTTATTTATTTATGTAACTTCAGAACCTTTAATTGAGCATTACATCTTTTAGAAGTAAGCTTTTACCCAAATGCTTAATTGAGGGAGAGTGCTAAGTTGACGGAGAGCAATGTTGTGCAATAACTATTCTCATAAAAAAGGGAGAAATTGATGAATCAAGAGTGGTTACAATCTTATTTTGATGGGAAATGTATTGCACGAATGTTCCTTAACTTAGTTAAACTACATTTAATAAGAAAAACTTTTTTTATATGTTTAAGCCTTAATGTGCATATATGTTTGTGTTTATATGTGTATTGTTCTGTGTAGATTCTACAAGAACAAATTAAGTCCTTAGGCTTGGTCATGGCGTTGATCGAGGGGCAAATTGAGGACTCAACAAGTATAAATCTAAGGCGTAATAAGTGGAACAAAATGAGAAAGTACAATCTTTATCATAGCCTTGATCGTGGCCTTCATCAATGGCTCCATTGGCCCAATCGAGGTGTAGATCCAAGGTGCGACGAGTGGATCAAACAAAATGCACAGACTTGGTCATGGGTCACATTGAAGGCTCGACAAATTTAACTCTAGGGCACGACAAGTTTAAATCTAAGGCTTGACGTGCACAAACTTGGTCACGGGGTAAATTGAGGTATAACGAGTTTAAGGCATGACAAGTTTAAGGCATGGTAGTTTAAAAAATAGTTGTTGCAAACTTTCAAATTCCATTGTTGGTGGTTTTTTTTTTTAGGAAAAACGGCTATGTTTTGGGGTGTTTTTTATGAGTTAAGAAAAGAAAGAGAAGAGAGTAGAGCTCAACTTGCATATGTTATGTAATAATAGTCTTTGTTTATGTTTGTTTCTGTTAGTGAATAGTGTTATTCATGAGATTAATGAGCTAATATTGCAAGGCACTATTATGCATTTGTATGAGTGTTTTAGTGAAGTTCTCATATATTGAGTCACTTATGTGAAGTCCTACATGTGTGTAGGGATTGAGTGATTCTCGTTGTGAGGCTTTGAGTGAAGTCCTTGTAAGGCATTGAGTGAAATCCTTCTTGTAAGGCATTTGTGAAGTCCTTTGTGTTAAGATAATGTGAAGTCCTTGGTTGTGAGGCATTTGTGAAGTCCCTTATTGTGAGGCATTTTTGTGAAGTCCTCTTTGCAAGGCAATTGCTTTGAATGAACAAAGTGTAAAGTCCTCCTTAATTGAGGAAATTTGTGGACCGTGGAGACTAGGGGGCAGCCGAACTCCATGTTAATTCTAGTGTAATCTTTTCTTTTCCTTATCTCTTTATTATTGTTGTTGTAATTGTACATAAAAGGATAAAAAAATAATGGTTAGTTAAGTGAGCTTAAAATCATTTAAAAAACCCATCTAGTAGCTTCCGCTTCCACATATATGTGTAAACAAGCCTAGTTGCACTTTTAATTTTTTTTTAACTCAATTATTTTTATAAAATCCAGCATTTATTGGTCATTTATTGGTCACATGTTGTTTAAGCCTTTTACTTGCATTCAACACTAAAAAACTGGGTTTTATGGACAAAATTTCTATTTATAAATATAAATTTATGTTACAAAAATCATTATTGCAGGTTTAACTATAGAAATAAAAACTATTTTACTAGTTTTTCATCATATAATTTTTGAATAAAATATTAATTTTCTTGTAATGATTTACAGGTCAACTTTTTTCGTAAGTCTTACTTGCATTCATGGACCAGGTATTCTCAAAGTCAGTTGCATTTATGGGTGATTGAAATCATAATCAATCAAGATCTTAGGAGGAAAAATCATGCAATAGAGTTGTGGCTCGTTCAAAGGAAAGGTACTGCACGAGTATCAAGTCAAGGGAGGTGGCTGTATTATTGACTCAAACGGCCGAAGCGATTTCCAGTTTTTCAAAGTCTCACTTGCATTTATGTGTATTATTGATCCACATTGTATCAATTCAAGAAAGGTAGTTGTAAGCGAATCCAGTTCATATTATAATTTCAATATCAAGGCCCCGCTCAATAATTTAGGACCGATCTTTGCATTGAAGTTGGCTTCCACTTTTTCAATGGAGGTAACAATCATGACTTCTTCAATTTATCCCAAATGCTTCATTTTAGGATTTCATATATACAAATTGATACTTTAAATATCATCAATTTTTTTATGATTTATTCCAACATTTGTCTAAAAATTAGAATAACAAAACCGTTGGAGAACCCTAAAAAGAACAAAAACCTTGCTACAATAATAAAAAATCTCATTAAGTAGCATAAGAATTGTATGGAGGCCTCCATTGTATACTTTTACTATTATGAATTAAAAATAAAGTTGAACATTATAATAACTTTTCCATATGAAATAAAACTATAATAAAATTGCAATAATAGCAAAGTGAATAAATAGAGGGCCTTTTATCCATAGCCCAACATAATAATTTGAAACCAGCTATTATTTTATTTAGATAAGATTTTACTTGTTCAACTAAGACAGTCATTTCTTATTGTTTAATTGATATGGATGGATAATTAGAATTAAAATTTTATAAGTGCACTTCAAATACTAAGCAGTCAAATCATAACCTTAACTCCCCATTGCTTTAAAACATATGCACATATTCCCAAAATGCTGCTAAAATCCTAAAACAATTATAGAAGATCATAAATAACAATAGTTTCAAGGACTTAATTACTAATTAAGTGCATATGCTTATTTTAAAAGCTTTGGAGAGATAAAGGCATGTGATTAATTATATCACAACTATCTATAATTTTAACATTTGGCAATTTATTGTTTGAATTTTTTATATATAATATCTACTTTCAATATAGTTACAATTTTGTGAAAATTTGTGTACCAAATTGCAAAACAAATTAATATTATAGACTCTTAATTGTAACAAAAATTGAAAGTATAGATATCAAAATCATACATTAAAAAGGTAAGTAAATAAAAGTATAGAAATTAATTCTAAAGTTTGAGTAACATATAGTGCATTCATTACTAAAAGCAATAGAGCACTAAGAATTTGGTAAACCAGTTCATTGCGAACCATTGTCAACCAACTCATGGTTAATTGATCCATGATTGATCCACACTAAGCTGGCCTTCCATGGTTTGATGATCATCTTATGTGAATCTATTCTTATATTAATACCAAATTCATATGAAATACAATAGTAATGCAGCAGCAAAATCTCACTTAAAATCAACCTTTATTGCTGATGGTTTCAACTTTTAAGTTTTGAAACTGCCAATATTAATTATAGGCCGCCAGCTTTTATTTCCAACGTTAATTATTAATTACACTATTTATGTATATTTATTGTATTTATTATTTACTTTTTAAGGATTTTGTCTTTTAGGATTCTTCATGTAATAATATAAATAAGCCTTTAGGCTTGTCTTTGTATTAACAACTGATATTTTACATCTTTGATATTGAATTGAGAAGATTTTCTGTAAATTTGCAATTGTTTAGCAATTGTGTGGTTAAGTTCACGTTTTGAAATCAATCATTGAATTGATTTTTATTATTTAACGCTTCCACGCTGCATCAAATTGGTATCAGAGTACGGTAAGTTCCTGCAAAGATGGCATCTGGCAATGATGTTGGTGGCTGTTGTATTCCTGACAGCGTTTGGGTTACGGAAGTCCTATGTCATGGGTGACCAGTACGAAGGGCGGTAGAAGAGATCATGGGTCAGAAAATCTAACGAAAGGAATAGCGCTTTGATGACCTGATCTATTGATCCAATACTAACAGTAGCAGGCAAGATTATTAGAGACGACCAGAAGATGATCCAAAGATTAGTTCTGTTACTTATGATACCGATGATGAAAATAAGTTTTTTGAAAGTCTAGCCTAAAGAAGAGGTCATGGTGGTAGAAGATTATATGGCAAGAGTAATTACAAGTATAAAGATGAAATTTTTTCTCGATTTAATATGTTGTTTCTGAGTTTAATGGTACTGGAAATCTGGATGAATTTTGGTATGGGTTAAGGAAGTTGAGAGGTTCTTTAACTATATGAGGGTTTCTGAGGGCATGATGATAGAGTTGGTGAAGAGTCATTTGCGGGCTATGAATGGTATTGGTAGGAAAAACTGATGGTAGTGAGACGCCTTAAGGGTAAGGAGCCTATGAGGACATGGTTCATGATGAAATACCTGATGAGAGAGAGTTTTTTTCCCTAGACTACAAGCAAATCCTTCCTTAGAAAACTACAGACGCTTGACCAGTGAACCTAATTCCAAAAGCACCTAAGGAGAATTGGTGGAAAAGAGGAGAACTCAACCCTCGAAGATCAGAGTGCTCAAATTAGTGATAGTGAGGACAATGGGGAAGAGTTGATGCTTACAAAGATTATGTTGGTGAGGAAGTCGTTGTGGGAAGCCTCTATTGATTGACGAACAAGTGTTGATAGTTACTCAAGAGGTGGAGGCTAAAGAAACTCCCAGCAGATTTAGTACACTGGTGAATAAGATTAAAGATGTAGGACTTAATGATTTGCCCAAAAACTTACATCCTGCCTAAAGGAAATGCTAGAATTAGAGTGCATTTGTCCTATTGTTCATATCAACATGGAAAACGATTGTCCAATTATCACTCCAATCCATCTAGATTGTGCACAAATAGATTCAAAAGAAAACTCAATGATGGGTTTTAATCTGGTAGAGGTGAATGATGTGGTGCGAATCACGATCAAATGATGAGATAAATAGGATAAATCAAGATGATCTAAAGAGAGGAAGAAGAAGAGGAAAAGGCAGAAAAACGAAAACTCGAGTCAAGTTCTTTGCTGGTGGAGAGAATAATGCAGTAGCGGAAGCTCAATTAAAATTAGCCTTTATTGCTGACGGTTTCAACTTTTTAAGTTTTGAAACTGCCAATATTAATTATAGGCCGCCAACTTTTATATCCAACATTAATTGTTAGCTACACTATTTATTTATATTTATTGTATTTATTATTTGCTTTTATACGATTTTGCTTTTTAAGATTCCTCATGTAATAATATAAATAGGCCTTTAGGCTTGTCTTTGTATTAACAACTGATATTTGACGTCTTTGATATTGAATTGAGAAGATTTTCTCTGCATTTACAATTGTTTAGCAATTGTGTGATTAAGTTCACGTTTTGAAATCAATCGTTGAATTGATTTGTTTTCAACGCTTTCGCGTCGTCAAATAGAGTTACTATTCCATGTGAAAATAGAGATTTTTGGGTTTTTAGATTTATTTTAGATAAATAGAAAGTAGGATATAAATATAAATAATATTTGATATACATCACGAATGTTAAAAACAACTAGGTTGTAATTCGAACTTTGATTCAATAGATGCTACCTATTATAAAACTATCATGGTACTAAAAGAATAGAGGATTCAATCAAAGCAAAAATAACATCTAAATTCTACATCTCTTCTTCAACATACTCAATGTAAAAAATTCTTTATCTATCACCAACAACCTCAAAAATAACCTCCTATTCATCATCATAAATATCAAAGACTAGTTCATCATTAGTATTGAAATCAATTTCATCTTCCTCCTCTTCATCTTCAAAAATTAGGGTTTCATAAAGTGAAATTCAAGAATTCTTAGTTTCACCTCAAAAACTGGGTTGACATCCCTTTAGTATCTCTATAACTCGATCTACCATCATATCTAATTGATGCTCCAAAGCTACGTCCAATCACATGTCAATCATCTGTTCAATCCATTGATCTAGATCATCATGACCATAGATCTCATCCACTGTTCATCATTGATTGGTATAGTTATGAGGTGCCATGACAATCTATGAGTGAACATGGTTCTAATACCAACTGACGCAGCATATGATGTGAAAATTGGATTAGGTTTACCACAAACCATTGATTCGTGCACGAATGTTGGAAAGTGACCTTCAAAATCCTATTGATTCTAAGAATACCTATGTCACGCACCAAGGGGTACCCTAAACGTAACAGTCCACCACACTCAATATTAAAGTTTAAGTATGACAACCTTAGCCACTCCCAAAAGCTTTGATATTAAGTGTAAGGCGTGCTCTCACAAATTTAGAGAACCATACATGGAATTATGAAGGTTAAGAAGATATAATAACATATTAAGAAAATTTCATAATATTGATTTACTTATAACAATGATCTTACAAACTTAGGGACATTTCCCTTATTCACAAATCTATTACAAGAATATTTGTACATCTTATCCAACACTAAACTTTATCTAAAATTTCCTTATTCAAAAGAAAATACCTAACTGTAGGGTCCTCGTGGCCTCAACCACAGATAAGGGAACTGCAAAAGATATCTATAGGGGTATAAGCTAACAGGCTTAGTGAGAATTATTTTCATAAATAACTTCTTGTAACAAAAATTTAAACAAGTTGCTTAAACAAACATATGAGATGCAACATACATGTGGGCAAACAAGGCATATAGTTTTCCGGGAACTATATGTTGAATGGACTTACGCCCTCCATTCGAGGTTTGGTGATACGTAACATCAAAACAAGTAGTTTTAGTTAAAAAGATTTATGCTTTTGACCAATATCTCCAAGCATATGCAGTCTACTTGAATTGAGCCTTGCTTTCGGATCTTCGGCCAAGCATTTCCTTAACTCTGCCAAGCAATCGCTTTCAAACACTCTGCTAGTTGTTGCTTTCACCTGAGCTTACTATCCTTCTCACCCAAGGATAATAACCCAATGCAATGTGACTCACTTCATGGTATGCATGAATCCATTTAATTATGATATCATAACATTATTATTATCAGATTAGGCGATCAAAGAATCTCATACAAATCAAGTGCTATACTAAAACAAACATTTAAATCAATTCTGACCTCGATATTCTTAGGATTCCTTCAAAGAATTATTTTACATATATGTCTATTTGTCTTTTCCTAACTCTAATGCAACTAAATTACAAGCACAACAAGTATAGCATTTTAAGAAAATAAACTCATGATACCATGTCGACTATTCTTCTACACGGATAAGTCGTTCACACACTCCACTCAATCGAAATAATCTTTGGGATATAAGTATCCTTCCTCGGAGTCACCTAGCCAAGGAAAATACCAACAATGAGTATTTCTTGATGATTTTCTTGAATTTTGACAAAACAATGTCATGAAAACATTAAAGTTTGTGTAAAGGAGAGTTCCAATTTAAAATGACCATAACTTGGTCATTTTAATTTGGAATTGAATATATAATATACCGATTTCTACCTACTCGAAAAGATCTATCCATTTCTAAAACTATTTTTGTCAAACTAAACCATTTAGGCCCCAAAACAGTGGTGATAAATTTCACCACGAATTTTCTAACTCAAAAACAATCTTGGTTCAATCATTGAAAATTTGCTTGATAAATACTTAGTTATCTATATAGTTGAAAAATTCTCTTTTTGTGGTTACTTAGCTCATATTTTATTCATGCTCAAGTGTTTGTTATCCATTCATGTTTCTTGAGTAAAACAATATTAATTAAAATTTTAGAAAACTATAGTTTACAAGAAATTCATTTTATAATTTATTTTTTAATGAATACTTTGATTATTTTGTTTTCAAAGAATTACTTTATTTTTGACTTATTATTTATCCAAATGACCTTTGAAAAAAATAATTTTTCTTCTTTTCTAAATTCTTGTGTTGGTCCTATGTATGTTCTACACAATCCTTCTTTGACTATTTATTTGAAAAGATCTAAACTTGAAAATCCTCACTTCTTGCTCTTAAGGTTTTTGTTATGTTATGTTTTCGTAGAAATCTTTTGGTATCAAAAATCATTTTCTTTTGAAAAACAAAGTGGGATAATAAGTGATTTAAAAAGCTTTTCATAACAAAATATTTTCTAAAATTGTAGTGGGTTCTTTTGGTAACTTTGAAAGGAATGACTTTATTTTTTGTTAAACCATAGATTTTATATTTCATATAAACTTATTCCTAAGTGATAAAACTTCCTTTTTATCAATTATTTTTAGAACTTGAAAAATTTGGATAACAATCTTAATAAACATGATTTATGAGAAATAATAGCAAACAAAAATAACATAAATAATAAAGTCAAGTATTGGGAGTTTTAGCTTCTTCAAGGCTCCTAGGACTAAGAAGTAGACTAGTCCCAAAATAAAAATAAAATGAAAGAAAGAAAAAATTGTTTTTACTTGATGAGACAAGTCTAAGACTAGAGACTAGTCTTAAAATAACAAGGAATAAATAAATTGCAATAAAATAAATAAATAAATTGTATTGCATGAAAATAAATAAATTGCAAGTGAGCTTATATGCTCTAAATAATATGTGTATATATATAGATAATAATACTTAGATATAGTAATAATAATATGAACAAAATAACAACATAAACATAAATAGATTTTCATGAACAAGAACAATACATGAGCATAGTGTAGCTTCCATAACATTTAGTCTTTGGAAACTCACACTATGGTCATGTAAAATTACATGACATGAGAAGAAGAAAAACAATAGGAAATGTTTACCTAAAGAAGACTTTGCTAGTGTTATGTGGTTATGGGTTTTGTTGTAGGTAAAAAGTAGCTTTGGAATTATTTTGAGAGAGCTTTGGGAGGGTATTTGGAGAGAGTTTTGAGAGGAGAATTTGAGAGAGTTTTTGTAGAGAATTTGTGGGTAGTAAATGTGTGAAAGAAGTGACAGAGGAGGGGGGATTTATAGGAAAATATGGAGTGATTTTTGTGTGATTAAAATAAAAGAAAATTGAAACAAATTGAGGGAGAGAGATGGAGAGGGGAGGGCGTGCCGGCCATGAATAGTAGAGGGCAGAGTGTGTGTTTTGTTTTGTATTTTGTGGATTAAATGAAGTAATAAGTAAGGTAGATGTGAAATAAAGTTATGGAAAAAATAAAAAGTAAAGGTTATAAGTTATGATGTTTTAAGTGTAGGTATAAGAAAAAGTAGAGATAAAAGAACAGTGTAGAATAATAATGAATAGTGTAATGTAAAGTAGATATGACTAATAAAGTACCGGTAGTAAGAAAATACGCGTATAATTACATTACCTGTTATTTTTACTTACCGAAAAATTATAAAACTGATATTTTTGAAAACCTTATATTTTTACGAGTCTAATGGTATATTCGAATAGTTTTATTATTCTGAGCTTCGGGACACGTTTTTCAAGAACTGTATCCGATTGAGTTCGAAACGAGTCGCGGTTTTACTAATCTGATCTTTTTTACGCTTCCTTAGATAATTACGCACTATTCTACATTCTAAACTCCTACTTACTCTTATCGAGTTGCTTAATTGGAATTGCCGGACTTAAGCTATTACATCTAACTAGGGTTTTGTTGACTTTAGAGTTCCGATTGACTTCCAGATTAGGATTTTAGGCTAAACTGATTCCAAAAATTTGGGGGTTTACAACCTTGGCTAATGGCATAAAAAATCAAAGTAAACTATAATTTTGAGATTTAGAAAACAATAACAATGATGGCTCTATGAAATTTTACTAAAAGAAAGATAACTATCTTGTTATGTGCCATAAAGCATACAATTATATGTTAGCTTAAAAGTTACCAAAAATAAAATCAAAATTGCCGAAATTAAAAAGGGTCCTAAAACAAAGTGTGCATAAGGACAAATAAAACGCCACAAATAGCGTACAAAACCAATAAGTATGTAAAGAGTTACAAGTGAAACAAAACTTTCCAAAAATAATAAAAAACTCTTTTGAGGCCATAAACGAAGGAATTTACTCAAAAACTAGCCTACCTCACCACCTAAGACGTGACTTCTTCAAGTTAGCTCGTTTCCTTCTAAATAAGATCTTCAGATCACCCAACAGCAACAAACCAATTTCTGTTCCACTTCTGTAGGTACATGTCCACCACTATCTCAACCTCATCAAATAAGCACATCTACTATGACCTAAAATAACTAGTAACTGACTTAGTAATAAGATACTCAATAAAATACAGCACTTAAAACTATGACTTCGTCCTAAAATAAGTGAAACTAAAATAGGAAATGATTTATCAATAATATTATTCTAGTAGCTTGGACTATAAACATCTTCACATACAAACAAATTAATATACGCTCTCAGCAACTAAGGTCTATTGATGAGGGGTAATTGATCAAGGGCAGCCGACTAAGGTGAGTCTATTAGAGGTGACTAACTGTTAGAGCTTCAATTAGTCTCCTTTAAGCTAGCTTTGGTAGCCTTGTACATTCTCTCTAAACTATTTTGCTTCTCGGATCTTTAGATGTGTGACAACACCTTTATTTTATCTCACTTCCTCATTTCTTCCTTTGATCTACATCATTTAATCAATTAGTATTTCCCCACATTTTCTTCTATTTTTTTTATTGGTCATATCTTTTGTAATCATTTTAGTAATCATGGCTTATGCTTGTGGTGGTTTAGGTTTGATTGCAATGGTCACGTGCATGCAACATATGTCTTACGTTAGACATGGCTTCAGAGGAGTGATATAGAAGCACATAAGGAACGACTAAGATTGTAAGGTATGGAAGAGCAAAAGATAAATTCAATGAGCTCAAATGCAGTAGTGACAGGTAAAGGAGCTATTTAGCATCAACCTTACTGTTATAGATGATATGCTATGTGTTCTTTGCTTTGAGCCCTATTTGATCTCTTGTGAGAGTACTCTAGTAGCATAATGATAATTCTATCAATTTTTTCTTATTTGAATGAGGAGAGGCTTGAGATATTTGTGGAGTTTGGCCATAAACATCAATTGTTGAATCATATTGATAGTCAATGGCAAGATGAGCCCCTTGTAGTACATGAGTCATAATGAGGAAGGTTAGATGATGGTAGGTAGGTCCAACAGGCCCTAATCCAAATCCACCATACCAAATCTCCTTGATTATCTTAATAACGAAACCAAACTCATTGGAGACTATCATCAACCTACAAGTTGAGCCCAAATATAAATAATATTTATAATTATAAGCTCATTTACCATGCTTATATACAAAGGTCAATTATAATCCATATCTCATATTGTAAACCTCTATCATCTTTCAATGTAATCTGGTAAACGTTCATACTCTAATTCTTTATTCATACCAATCTTTGTAAATTTCTATGAACAAACCACATATTTGTCAAGTTATGATATTAGATTTTTTCTAGTGTAGCTACATTTTAAAAGTGGAAGTGAAGGGAAGTGAAGAAGAAAGAGAGGGTATGGTTATGTATGGACTTTTAAAATAGAAAATATATAATTGTATAATAAAATTGATTATTATACACTTTCGCCATTTTTATTATTAACAAATCAATTTGAACGGCTTATTAACACTTTCCTTGAGAAACGACAATGTAATTATTCTTAACTATCGGCCAAGATCATTTTAGCTCAGTGTAATCCTAAACTTCAGTGGAATGGATCAGATCCAATTCGAGTAATTGTGTAAAGGACTCCACTCACACTCCCACTTTCTTCTTTTTATTATTATTATTTTTTTTTGGCTCCACTGTTCGCCAGCAATTCGGGAGGTGGGGTGGGGATTGAGGAAAAACAAAAGAGAATTCTGCTTTCATGTTCGTGAATACAAAGGAGAATCTTTACAAGGCACAATGCGATTCCTTTTCGCTTGCCTGTTGGTTTGATTAGTTACCGTCATAAAAGCCTCAACATGGCCTTATCCTCTCTAGTCGCCTTTCTATTCCCTTTCTTTTATGACTTTACAAAATTCATTTCAATGAACTGTAAATATCAATATAACACACATATACACGTGTCGATAAGAATATAATTATATGAAAAATAATAATTTGGATTTTCATTTACATTAGTAACAACATTCAAATGATTAGATCCGTTATTTTAGATAATTAATGAGTTTTGTCCTGACATGTTTCCAATAATATCCACTAATACAGTACACTAATTTAACCAATTAAAATATTTCTTATCAGAACACGTGTGTTTAGCAGAGCAACTAGGGAATTACTATGTTTCAAGGTACATCCTCTCTAAGTGTGCAAATGATTAAAAAAAAAACTAAATAAATAAACTTTGGATTTTTTACTTTCACAATCATTTCAGCCTAGAGAAATAGCAACTTTATGTTTTCACACACATAGATTGTCATTCAATGACTTATTTTCAACCTTTGTCATAAATTAAATTATCTTTAATGATTACTACTTTTATAATGGTAAGTCACATCGATCAATGAATTAATCAATTTTTATATTGGTTGTGCTTCATATAACGTTCCTTGTATTCAATCTAAGATCCATGACATACCGAGCATAATTTAGAAATTTACATGGTCTATCTGCACTTGATTAATAATTTTTTACTTCTCAATATATTTATAATTTGCCTAATGTAGATTTCATTAACCTGCATAATTTCCACATATGGTTATCATTTTCTATTGTAAGTTGATTCCTAAAAGTCATTGTTACTTAAAACAACTTTAGTTGACTTCATCAAGATAAAACTGTTAGTGATTGTGGCCTAGGCCAATTACTGAATATTGTCATACAAAGACATTTCCATTATATTGTTTGTATGTTTACTTTATAATAGGATCTGTGAATAATTTAATTATTCTAAATGTCCCTAGATGCTTATTATTATGGGAACAATAATGAATTAAATCTAGTATGAGGTTTGACTGATAATCATGGGATGTTTATTTGTATGGAGATACAAATCAAACTCATAGGTACATATTGGAGAACTATGTACTGGACTGACCCTTTTTGAGATCACTACATGGATTAGTGTCATAAGTGATTCTCAAAATAAAATGTCATCGTATCCTCAGACCTGAAATCACTATGGATTCCAACATAAGGAATATTATGTTTCAACTCAATCAAACGTTGTCTTTAATCGAATAATTATAAAGGTTGAGATTAGGCATAATGTAAATCATGTAGAGGAAGTTGAATGATTAAGATAGAATTTGTTCCTCTTGTTATGAGAGAGATATCTCTAGGCCCCTCGATGAGTAAGACTGAGAAATGCATAGTCGTACTCAAATGAATTGATAGTGTGATCAATTTCATTTGTTTTTATCAGTTCACATAGAAATCGAGAAATGATAAGATTGAACTATATAAGGACACTATCAATGCCTTATGTTCAATCTAGATATCATGTGACAAAAGGATAATGACATAAGTTATGGATTAGATAAAAATCGAATCACCGATCTTCACTTAATTTGAGTAAACATAATGTCTTGCTAGAGGCCGTTTATGTTTTGTTTACTAAAATTGTTTTGGGTCAACTGTCAACATTAAGTGAGCCTACAGGGTCACACACAAAAGAATGAGTCAAAAAGGATCATGGACTAAATTTAATGTCTTGTGGGAAAAATAATTTATTATTATTAAGAATAATAATAAATTAAAGGATCATGGACTAAATTTAATGTCTTGTAGGAATAATAACTTATTATTATTAAGAATAATAATAAATTATTATATTGTTATGTGCAAGAATTATATTTTAAGAACTATTATCCCTGATTAGATTAAGGGGCACTAATGTCATTACTCATGTGAGAATAACATTAGCATAAAAGGAACATAAAGAGATCTCTTTAGGGTTAGCAACTTGTCTATCGACATTAAACCAGTAGAGAAAATCTACAAACCCTAAAGAGTGAAATACGAAGAGTCGTGTGTGAAAATCCCAATATTATCTAGAAATGTTTTAGATCACGCTAGCACGTGAAGGATCATTTTGAAGAGTGCTCGTACGTGTGGATACCGTAGAGGGTATTGTGATTTCATAGTACCTATAGATCTGATCTGCAAATTGATTTCAAGTTTCAAGCTTTTAGAGGTACGAAATCAAACTATTTGTTTTGTTTTAGTCTAATCAATACACATGGATACTGGGTTAGGGTTTTTTTTTTTTTTTTTTTTGAATTCCACTACGAAAGATTTGATCTTTATAATTTTAAAACCCTATGGAAACCCAACAGTGGCATCAGAGCCACTTGTGTTTTTTATTAGATTTAAATCAATTTATGATTTGCATGTGATGCTATGAAATTTGAATTTTTGAAATTGGATTTTATACATGTTAATTGTGAAATTAATTTGAGTTTGTGAAAAAACTAGATCAATACAAATGTGGATTTGTAATTTTATTGTAGCACCTTGCATTAAGGAATTGAATAAAGCTATTGTAATTTGATTATAAAGAAATTTTAGGGTTTTTCTTAATACATGTTGTTACAAACAACATGATATTTTTAAATAGATCGGATCTATTTGAGCGTACGTCTGATACTGGATGAGTCTTGGACGTGGATTATAATGGATTGCATCCACACAAAATTGATCTACAGATAGCGGTGCACAAATTTTTACACACGTGATTTTAGTTTTAAAAAAAATCTTGAACGGTCATGAATTGGGTGTTTTGAAATTAGGTCTGTTTGCATATCAAATAATGCGAATCGACGTGTCACGCCCCGTAAGGTATCCTAAACATAAAAACAGTCCGCCACATACTAAGTAAGACTTTCAAGTTCCCTACCCGGGGCCTTCGAAGGTCTTAAATAGATGTAAAGCGTTCCTTTACGACAATAGAATACTTCAACAAATGGAGTTAAACAGTTTAATGAGGCATGCATTAGCCATAGATAATAAATCAAAACGCATAATGTTAAAGTTTACAAAATCTAAGGGGCATTCCCCCGCAAAAGAATAACAGTCTATTACAGTCATCCAGAGTCCTTAGTTTCCAATGGAAGTCTATACAAAAAGGAATGAATTAAACTTCTACGGGAAACTCCTATCTCCGGTACCTGCGCTGTAGCCTGTCTTGGCCTAAGCCATATAAAGTCGTGCTGCAAAAGATAGAAACTATAGGGGTAAGCTAACTAGCTTAGTGAGCAATACTTCCATAACGCAATTAACATATCAGTCAAACAAGTAATTATTCAGGCAAGTGTATGCATCAAACAAATGTGATCATCAAACATATGACCAACCGGAAATCATATGTGGATGGACTTGCGCCCTCCATCCCGGGTTAGCAGATTAACGAATCCTGCGGTACGACGCCGTTTAAGCTCACGGTCAACAATAATAATAATTCGTTTTATGGATCACGATTAACCAACAAGTCGTTTTATGGATCACGATTAACCAACAATGCGAATGCTCCAACCCCATCGTGACATGAATGAATTCATTTATAGTCGGAGTCGAATAGTCATTAATTCAATTCTTTTAAGTGACCAACAAATATTCGCAGACATTCATCAAAGATTCTAGTAAAGCAGTCAATATCTTAACACCCGGTTTCGATATACCTTAAGCTCCATTTCACATATCAACAATCAACAACATAAATAATTCCCATATACCCCAACATGCTTATACAATTTCTTTTATCTTTGCCTACATCACTAGTGCCACTACATTACATCACATGCATTAATTGAGAATGGAAGTAAACTCACTCGGCCATTGGACACCAAACTTCTTAATAATAATAATCGGGAGGTAGTGTGTCGTCCTGCTCGGAATCACCTACCAAACAAGAATAATCCTAATGAGATTCTCACCATGTAATTAAATCAAACTATATATCTAGACTAGTTGAATTCGGATTTCTCGCTATTTTTGGAAGTTCCGACTTAAAATGGCCATAACTTGGTCATTTTAACTCGGAATTTCGCAAACTTTATATCGATCTTCATCTACTTCGAAAGATCTATCTATTTCAAGTATTAAATCCAAGTTTTGAAAATAATAGGGTCACGGAACAGTGGGATCAGTTCTGTTCCTCCATTGATCCAATTTTGAAAATGTGCTTTGCTTTTGATAAGAGATGTTCCTAGTTGGTGATTCATGCATGAATGATTTAGGAATGAATTACTAATGTGTATGCCATGTAATGAACTCAATATGTGCATGGTCATGATGATTTTTGTAGTAATAAACTCTTAGGAACTCCTAAGTGTTGGGGAAAGTCTCATAAAGACTAATTCTAAGAAGCTATTTTCCTACATTATACTCCTTAGGGTTTCTTTGGTTTTTAATCTTGTAATCTACTTATTATTTAACTAAAAATAGGTTCTCAAAGTCTATAATAGTCATGGCCTCCATTCATGCATAGAAATTCACATTTTTCATTTGGTAAACATGTTTTTAAATAAGCTATTTGTGAAAATCCGAATTTTCCAAATTTCCTTTTCTTACATTTTCTTAAGGGAAATCTTGTCTAATGCATTAAAAATCGGAGCTTCAATGTATACATTATCTAAGGACTTCATTTAGCTTATAAAACATCCATTTTAGACTTAAATACTAAGTGTTCATTTAGGCATTACACAAAGTTACGAATTTGACTACACATTTAAAGTCAACATTCTTCATTCTAACTTCACCTCTTGTTTTTTGTTTTTATTATGCCTAAACTCATCTAAACTCATGAAAATAATTCCTTCAACATGTCTATTACACATACCCTTCATTTTTCTTATGAAATATAAGTTTAAAGTTGATTTTGGGGGTCTTTAAGGTAGGGTTTCCATTTCATCCGAATTTTCAACTTTTCATATCTAGCAAAGCCCTTCCTTTTTCAATGTTCTTGCCTTCTATATGTGAAGATATACTATCTAACATCTCTATACATGAACAAGACTTCATTCTTATGATCATCCAAGCATGTAAAGCAAAATGAACCTATGATCATGCATGTACATAAAGTGGTGAATGTCTAAACCTTAGATCTACTACATATGATGTATATAACATGGATCTCATGGCATGAACAACAATATAAATACAAGATCACTACTTTATATGCATGAACATTATGAAATCTTAACAAAACACATCTAAACACTAGATCCATGTCTTATGATGGCTTGACATTCTTGTTCATGCATTTCCATGTCCCTAGCATGAGCATCATGGGGTTTTAATGAGGAAATACACAAGATATGGTCTTGCCATGATAAGAACTAGGAAAAACAAGGCTTGAATCAACATACCAAAGGAGTCTTGAAGTGAAAAAGAGAAAACAAGTTGGAAAATGAGAGGGAAGGGGAGGGAGTGCTCGGCAAAGGAGGGAAAAGAGAGGTTTTCTCTTTTTCCAATTTTGAAATGAGAAGAAATGAAGAGAGAGAGAGAAAATAAGTATATATATCAAATGATTTAGGGTTTAGTTAATAAAATGAAGTAAAAATACTTCATTTGAGGGGAAAATGAGAGGGAGGGGCGCCGGCCTCCATGGTGTGTGTGTGTGTGTGAGTTTTAAAAAAAGAATTTGTAATTTAGTAAATGAAAATGTAATAAATGTAATAAATGTAATAATTATTTAAAAGACAAAATTTCTTGGAAAAGAAAATTGAAATGAGTAGTTGTAAGGATGTAAGAATAGGGTATGGGTAGTGTGTAGTGTAGGTTGTACTTGTGAATAGTAGACAAGACATCTACTTTACCGGTTGTTCCGAAAACACGGGAAAAGCTATAACTGTAATTTTTATAGCTCGGAAAATTATGAAATTGATATTTTTGGAATCCTTATAAAATTACGGTTCTAATGAATATTCCGGAATATTTTTCTGAATCCGTGGCCCGGGGCACGCTTTTCCGTAATTGGGCTCGGGAAGGCCCGGAATTGAAAAATTCCCGAATTTAAAACTTTCAAAGGTTTGAAATGTACTTTGGAACAATAATTCAAATTCATTTACTCCATAATATTTATTTTACTATGAAACCGAAGGAAAGCCGGATTTAGGGTTCCTAGGCTCCATTCACTAAACTCAATCTGATCGGATTAGGGTTTCGTTTCCAACTCCTGGGGTTTTCTAGCTACTGAGAATTTCCGGGGTTTACAGGACGTCTGTTTGTGCAGTCATGTTTGGACATCCGCTCGCTTCTCTTTTTGTTTTAGCACAGTTACGAACTGCGCTCATTGGATGTTTGAAAGAGCAGCAGACGTCTAATTTATTTTCAAGTTTTCAAACAGTATTTTTTTTTAATTAGATTGGATTTAGTAGGCTGTTTTTCCAAATATTATCCAATTTTGCAGATTGGATCTGCTCATCTCGGATGTTTGTTAATTTAAATTTAAAAAAAATTGTATATTCTTAGGGATTTTTAATATATATGATATGGTTCAATTGTTAAACAGATCTGGGTTACTTAAAACGAATTGTTCAATTGTTGAACAATAATTTATAATATATATGATATGGTTCAATTGTTGAACAAATTTGGGTTGTTTGAAATAAATTGTTCAATTGTTGAATAGTTTTTGAGTTTCAAAAAAGAATTTCATGGAAGTTTCAGAAACAATTTTGAAGGGTTTTGAAAAAGGAATTTTAATTTTTCAAAAGGATTTACGTTGCCCAAATTTTCTATTTTGTCTAGAAATTTTTAAGAAAGAATTTCATGGACCACCGCAAGGGGATGATGTTCCCTTGACCCCTGCAAAGTGCATGTTTTAACTCCATAAGCACTAATTAATGATATTTAACATAAAACGTTTTTTGAAGTGTTTATAAGTTTTATGTATGCTTATTTTACATGTATGGTGCATAGCATGGCCTAAGACCCATGTGATTGACAGGTTTTATTCCTTTGTTTTTATGGGTTGTAATTTCATAAATACGACCTATGTGTCGTTTTGTTTTATTGTAATTTATTTTCTACAATTAGTTGTAGGACTTTTTATATCTTTTATTAATAATGAGGGTTATTGATTTAGTGGGAGTTTTTATTTTTTAAATAAACTTCGCATAAGTAATTGTAGATCAATGGCTACATACAACACCTAAAATTTATCATTACGATTTATTTTGATAAGGACAAGCTGATTGGGACTAATTATCTCAATTGGTTTAGAAACTTAAGAATTGTTCTCAAGCAAGAAAAGGAACAATATGCCCTAATAAGCCTATCCCTCAAGAGCCTCCAGGCAATGCTCCAAGAGCTCAAAAGGATGCTTATAAGAAACATTCTGATGATTCTCTTGATGTGGGATGCCTAATGCTTGCTACCATGTGTCTAGAACTTCAAAATGGTTTGAAAAACATGGAGGCTTATGAGATGATTGTCTATCTCAAGGAAATGTTTTAACAATAGGTCAAACAAGAAAGGTATGAGACTACCTAAGCCTACACTCTTGTAAGCTGGTTGAAGGAGGATCATTGAGTGCCCATGTCCTAAGGTTAAACGGTTATATTGATCATCTTAAAAGGCTTGGATTTCCTATAAGCCAAGAGTTATCTATTGATTTGATCCTAAATTCTTTGCTAGATAGTTATGACCAGTTTGTCATGAACTATATTATGAATAACATGGACAAATCAATTTCTGAACGACATTTGATGCTTAAAACTGCTGAGGCAAATATCAAAAGGAAGAAGCCTAGCAATGTTTTGATAGTTGAGAAAAGGAAAGGCATGAAGAAGAAACATAAGGAAAGTGCTAAGGTTGTGAAAAGTTCAAAGCCTAAGCCCAAGTCTAAACCAAAGGCAACACCTCCTAAGGAAGGAGTTTGTTTCCACTATAGTGAGCTAGGTCACTGGAAGAGGAACTGCAAACTTTACTTGGAAGATCTGAAGAAAAGAAAGAGTAGTCAGACTACTGCTTTAAGTATCTATGTTATAAAGATTTAAAGAAGGGCAAAGTCAACCTACGAATTGGGAATGGAGCTAACTGTAGGAACTTATGAATTGATTTTGCTCGATAGGCTTTTGTTAGTATTGAATAATTGCTCTTATGTTCCTACTTTCAGTAGGAATATTATTTCTATTTCATGATTAGACAATGAAGGTTTCACATTTATTATTGAGAATAATAAATGTTCCATTTATAATAAAGACATGTATTATGCAAATGTTGATTTACATGATGGTCTTTATGCTCTAAATCCAAAACCAGATAATGGATCAATCTATAACATAAATACTAAGAGACTGAAATTCAATGATTTAAATATGACCTACCTATGGCATTGGCATTGTCATCTTGGTCATATAAATGAGAAACACATATCAAAACTCCATAAAGATGGATTTTTAGATTCATTTGATTTTAAATCATTTGAAATATGCAAGTCTTATTTATTAGGCAAGATGACCAAAGATCCTTTTACTAGGGATAGTGAAAGGGCAATTGATTTATTGGACTTAATACATACCGATGTATGTGGTCTATTAACTGTTGTTGCTAGAGGAGGTTATCAGTACTTCATCAGATTTACTAATGATTTCAGTAGATATGGATGTGTCTTTTCGATAAGACATAAATCTGAATCATTTGAAATGTTCAAAGTTTTTCAGAATGAAGTACAAAACCAGCTTGGCAAAACAACCAAAGTACTTCGATCAGATCGATGTGGTGAAATATAAGCTAAGAATTTAAGGACCATCTTAGAAATTGTGGAATAATTTCACAATTAACTCCACTTGAAACACCACAATGGAATGGTGTATCTGAAAGGAGGAATAGAACCTTATTAGATATTGTTCAATCTATGATGAGTCAAACAGATCTTCCACCATCCTTCTAAGGCTATGCCCTAGAGACGGCTACATTCACGTTAAATCGTGTTCCTTTTAAAGCGGTTGAAAAGACACCATATGAGATATGGATTAAATTAAGACCTAAGTCAAATAAATGCCTTTTTGTGGGGTATCCAAAAGAAACCAAAGGATACTATTTTATAATCCCTTTGAGAACAAAGTGTTTGTTTCTTGGAATGGCATCTTCTTAGAAAAAGAGTTTATCTCTAAAAGAACCAGTGGGAGTAAAGTACATCTCGGAGTAGTCCGAGATCCACAAAATAGTCTTGCACCGCCAATGGAAAGTCAACAAGATAGACAGTTAGTTGTTGACCCTCTACAAGTAACATAAGGCCGATATAGGTTTGATAGAGTGAGACATCAACCTGAGAGATATAGATTTCTCATTGAAGATAGTCGTGATGTGCAGCTTATGGATCAAAATGAGCTCATTACCTATCAAGAGGCCATGCTGGGTCAAGATTCGAGAAATGGCTATAAGCCATGAAATCTGAAATGTAATCCATGTATAACAATCAAGTATGGACTTTGATTGATCCACCTAAAGGTATAAAGACCTTTAGGGCAAATGGGTTTTCAAAAAAAACGGACATGGATGGCAAAGTGCATACCTATAAAGCATGACTAGTTGCAAAAAGGTTTTAAACAAACTCATGGTATAGACTATGATGAAACCTTTTCACTTGTAGTCATGCTTAAGTCTATTAGAATTCTTCTTATTATAGCCGCGTATTATGACTATGAGATATGGAAAATGATGTCAAAACAGCCTTTTTGAATGGAAACCTCACTGAGGATGTGTACATGACACAACTTGAGTGTTTTGACAGTCTGGGGAATTCACATAAGGTTTGCAAGCTTCAAATATCCATTTATGGATTAAAGTAAGCATCTTGGAATTTTAATCTTCATTTTGATGAAGTGATCAAACAGTTTGATTTTGTCAAAACGAAGATGAAACTTGTGTTGACAAGAAAATTAGTGAGAGTGCAGTAGTCTTTCTAGTGCTATATGTAGATGACATATTACTCATTGGGAACAACATTCCTACCTTGCAGAATGTCAAGTCTTAGATAGGAAAAATGTTTTTCAATGAGAGACTTAAGTAAGACTGCCTATATCATAGGAATTAAGATCTATAGGAATAGATCTAGAAAGCTCATTGGCCTAAGTTAGAGTGCGTATATAGACAAAGTATTGAATAGGTTCAGTATGCAAGATTTCAAAAGGGGATTCTTGTCCATGTCATATGGTATAAATCTAAGCAAGACTCAATGTCCAATGACAAATGATGAGCGAGATCACATGAGTAAGATTCCTTATGCTTTGGCTATTAGATCAATCATGTATGTCATATTGTACACTCGACCATATGTGTTATATGCAAAAGCAGATACCAATCAGATCCCAATGAACCTCATTAGACTGCAGTCAAGAATATTCTTAAGTATTTAAGAAGAACTAAAGATGCATTCTTGATATATGGAGGATAGGAAGACGAGCTAGTTGTAAATAGTTACATGGATGTTAGTTTCCAATCTGACAAGGATGACTTTAGAATCACAATCTAGATATATTTTTCCTTTCAATGGAGGTGTAGTAAGCTTGAAAAGTTCAAAGCAAAACACTATAGCAAATTCTATAAGAAAAGCTGAGTGTATAATAGCATCAGATGTTATGAAGATATGCAAAGTTTCAACTGATGACAATATTGTTGATCCACTTACCAAGCCTCTTGCACAAGCATAATATGATCATCATACCAGGTCAATGGGTATTAGATACCTGTATAATTTGGCTTAGTGCAAGTGGGAGATTGTTAGTGATTATGCCTTAGGCCAATTACTAGATATTGTCATACAAAGACATTTCTATTATATTGTTTGCATATTTACTTTATAATAGATCCATGAATAATTTAATTATTCTAAATGTCCTTAGATGCTCATAATATGGGAACAATAATGAATTAAATCTAGTATGAGGTTTGACCGATAATCATGGGATACTTATTTGTATGGAGAAACAAATCAAACTTATAGGTACATATTGGAGAACTATGTACTAGACTAACCCTTTGAGATCACTACATGGATTAGTGTCATAAGTGATTCTCAAAATAAAATGTCATCATATCCTCAAACTTGAAATTACCATGGATTCTAACATGAAGAATATTATGTTTCAACTAAATCAAACGTTGTCTTTAACCGGAAAATTATAAAGGTTGAGATTGAGCATAATGTTAATCATGTAGAGGAAGTTGAGTGATTAAGATGGGATTTATCCCTCTCGTTATGAGATAGATATCTCTAGGCCCCTCGATGAGTGAGATTGAGAAATGCATGGCTGTGCTCAAGTGAATTGATAGTGTGATCAATTTGATTTGTTTTTATCAGTTCACTTAGAAATCAAGAAATGATAAGATTGAACGACATAAGGATGACACTATCCATGCCTTATGTTCAATCTAGATATCATGTGACAAAAGGATAATCACACAAGTTATGGATTAGATAAAAATTAATCACCAACCTTCACTTAATTTGGTAAACATAATGTCTTGCTAGAGGTCGTTTATGTTTTGTTGACTAAAATTGTTTTAGGTCAACTGTCAACATTAAGTGAGCCTATAGGGTCACACACAAAAGAACGAGTCAAAATGATCATGGACTAAATTTAATGTCTTGTGAGAATAATAATTTATTATTATTAAGAAAAATAATAAATTAAAGGATCATTGACTAAATTTAATGTCTTGTAGGAATAATAATTTATTATTATTGAGAATAATAATAAATTATCATATTGTTATGTGCAAGAATTATATTTTAAGAACTATTATCCCTAATTAGATTAAGGGGTACTAATGTCATTACTTATGTGAGAATGACATTAACATAAAAGGCACATAAAGAGATCTCTTTAGGGTTAACGAGTTGTCTATCGACATTAAACCAGTAGAGAAAATCTGCAAACCCTAAAGAGTGAAACACGAAGAGTCGTGTGTGAAAATCCCAATATTATCTAGAAATGTTCTAGATCACGCTAGCACGTGAAGGATCATTTTGAAGAGTGCTCGTTCGTGTGGATACCATAGAGGGTATTGTAATTTCGTAGTACTACAGATCCGATCTGCAAATTGATTTCAAGTTTCAAGCTTTTAGAGGTACGAAATCAAACTATTTGTTTTGTTTTAATCTAATCAATACACATGGATGCTAGGTTAGGGTTTTCTTTTTTGAATTCCACTGCGAAAGATTTGATCTTTAATTTTAAAATCTTATGAAACCCAACAAAAACAACATATTTATCATCATTTCAAGAGTTATTACTATGAGATGTGGTTCGTAGGAGAGCTATTTTGTAGAATTTCTATTACCACTAATTAAACAATTGTAATTTCTACTCAACACTAAAGAAAAAGCTATTTCCTAATTTTACTATAAATTCTTATATTCTATTCATAAGATCTTAATTAACAATTTAAGTCCCGTTTAAAATAGCGATAAGTATATTGATAGTTTTAGATCAATTTCTAACTTATTATTAATATCATTTTGAGTGCAACTAAATAAAGTGTAAATTTTTGCAAATCTTAATAAATGTAATATATTCCTAACTTATTTTCTTCCACTAATGAAACTATGTTAGTGATTTACAATAGAACATTGAGGGAAAAACAATTCATTTTTTATCATTAAAAGGTCTGTTTTGTTAGATTTTTTCAATAGATACAACACTTTTTTCAAACAAATTGTTTATCAAGAAATAGGTATAAATAAAAAAATTTGACAATTCACATGAAAAGATTAAATATAGATAAAAATATATATACAAATCAGATATATTTGTACAATTATTTCGATATAGATATAGATACAGCTAAAAAAGGGACCATTCAAACAAAAATACAATGTTTTGCCCTTCAATATATACATATTGAGGCATTACTCATTAGGATTTTTTTATTAAATTTTTTTTTGTCTTTGTTTTTTTAATAATAATTTTGCTACTATTAACACGTATGAACATTCACTTTACAGATCTCATTCTCAAAACATCATCTTCAACAAAATTATGATAAGGTATTAAAATAACAACTTATCCAAATATTATGCTTAGCCAAAACAAAACCATTTATAAATAGTATAGTTTTCTAACTACTGAATTTCGAAATAGAAATCATACATGAAATAGACGTAAAATGAAACACATTTAAAAAAGCCCAAAAGGACCAATGATTATAAAATAATTAGACATTCTCCTGTATTCCCTTATTTCTAGATGAGCTGGGTGCATAAAGCAATCCACATCACACTGCATATGATTGTTCTCCAACTTACATAATCAGAAACGCAAAAGTACATTTTAGTGGCGGACATTGGTCCCCCACCTTAATTATTGAAATTGATCTTCACATGATCAAGACTCGATTTTCCGCCAGACCGGTTGCTGTACATAAGCTCTAGGTAATCCTTAAATTTCATTCCATTATAAGCTTTTGGATTGCTTTTGCTGTCTACTAACCCAGGTGCTGGACTAACAATTGTATCAGGAGATGGTCCACAAGGCGAAGCGATTGACATCCTCGTACTCCTGTTATTCACGATCGCCCGATGTATGACACTCTTGTACTTCCCGTTAGTCATTATCTTTCATATAGAATAGAAAAAATGTGTCAACTTTCTTTGTAATTGCCGGTAACATAAGAAGAAGGTAATTTAAATCTGTTGCACCTACTTTATTTATATAATGCAGAGGAATTATGGGGTTTGATCGAAAGGAAAAAGATTCTATAAGCATAACATGCCACTTGTATGGGTGAATGGCATACAAATTAATGAAACCATCCATATAAAATTGTTTTACCAATGGTAATATGCCATTGATCATTGCATGTAGCGTGTCACACTTAAAACAATCAATAGAAGAAGTAGATTCTATGCAAAACTCTTTCTAACTTTAATCTTTTGTAATTATTATTTATTGGTAAATTAAGTGAAGTATAGGAATGTCAAATACCTCCATATGGTCTCCTGTGTTAATTAGAAAGGCATTTGGGACAGCATTTACGTTGACCCACTTGTGATTGTGATAGATTTGGAGACCGCCAATTCCATTCTGAATGAGGAGGGTAAGAAGGCCATGGTCTGAGTGTGCTGGTAGCCCAATTGCACTTTCTGGATTTGGACAAGGTGGGTACAAGTTCGCAGCAAACTGTTGAAAACCGGACTCCAAGTTCATGGCCTTGTGTGCATATGTAGGTTCAAGTCCTAAACTCTCTGATATCCCTTTCAATAGTTCATGGGCTATCCTTCGAATTTCTTTGCTATACTCATCCACAACTTCTCTGCAGTGAAATTAATGAAAAGCCAAAGCACCTGTTAGCAAGCTCCTAATATTATATTTTTAAAGTGGGATATTGTATTTAATGCTTGAACTTTGCTAATTTATGTAATTGGAAGTTGAGAAGTATCAATTTACTTTTTAAAAATTTTTCGAGTTTATTATAGTATATAGATAAGATAGTTAATTACAAAAATGGATAAAGTTTAAATATGAAATTTATATATTTAACATTCGGTATTTAATTGTAAAAGTAGACAAAGTACTAGTAGTAAATGTGATATTATAATTAACATATTAAATATTTTAGTTATTCAATCCGGATTCCGTAAGAAAACGTGAAATTACCATAGTGTTTTCATTACGCTATATTTAGAATATGAAAGAAAATTTACCCAAAACCAGAAGGCTTGTTTGGACAATGAAACTCCGGATGAACCGCCATCTTGATGAAATCCCTCCAAAAGAAAACCTTTCCTAATGAGTCAGAGGTATTGAAACTGGTTCCATATATAATTGGGTCCAATGCATGTTTCCCTTTATATTCTTTCTTTTCCTCATCTGTCAGATCAAAAAATCTCATACTCGCCTCCATTGCTGTCTTTGTCAACCTCTCCTCCACCCCATGATTCACGAGCTTCCACAACATAAAACAAAACAAAACAAAACATTTAGTCAATCAAAGAATTGTGTTTACAAGATTATTCTACGACACTATCAAACAATAATACGGTATTATATATTATATATATCTGATCTTTTTATAATTGATCAAAATTGCGAGGATTCTACAAATTCATGATTTTATATATTTTTTTTTTGTTAAAATAGATGTAAAAATGTTTAGGTACAGGTTTTATATAGAATTATAAATTTATATATTTCATTCTACACGTTTAAATTTTTAACAATTTCATATAATTTTGTACGACTGTACTGATTTTATGCAAAATAGTAAAATTGCGATTTGAATAATCATCCTTACCATGAAGAAACCCCAGTCTTCACAAGCCTTTCCAAGGAGATGGATCGCTTTAGAGCGTTCATCAAGGTTAGTCGACGTTAAGAGGGAAAAATCAATGATGGGTATGCTGTCTTCATCTTCTTTGGATGAGGCAAGATCATTTGAATTAGAGAAGAAGGCATGAGTTGAGGTACGGAGTTGGAGGCAGTAGATTCAGCTAGTGTTTTCACGGATTTTAATGCTGCAGTAGCCATGTTGGGAGAAGAAGGGAGATGAGAGTGTGATAGGAGCGAGCTGTGTTGTGAACGTGAGGACCTCTCTTTTACTTTGCATTCAAATGTGAAGCTGCTGTGGGCAATAAACATGCAGCTCACCCAATATATAGTTGAAAATACTTACTGTAGATCATCGTTATTTCGGCTTAATACCCAACGAGTAGTGCAAATTTGACGATAAATTTGGACGGTGCTGCGTGTCCCGCCAAGCAGATAGCCTTTCGGTGTGCGGGACCCGGGGATATTATTAATTGAACTAATAGCCTGATTTGGGTAAAAATATCGAATGGTTAATACCAATTACCTGTGTAATATTGTATGTTTATGTGGTAGATAATTATTAATTATTCATTGTAAATGGATGAAGTAGTAGGTAATTTTTAAAGAAACTATTACCATACAACTACCTATTATTAATAGCCATTATTATGCACACCTTATAATACCTGTTCAAACTTTATGTTGATTTGATGTCCCAAACTAAAATCATATTCCATACTTATTATCTATATTCAAAGTTATGAAATATATATGTGTGTGTGATAGTCTTTGTTATTATGTTATTAATCCGTTAATGATTATTTGAATAAGTAATATTTTAAAAGATATTTAATTATATAATTTTAAAGGAAAATGGCAAATAATGAGAAAATAAAAACGAATAAAGAAAACAACATTAGCAACTTGCTAGACATCGAAAGACAAGAGTGATCATTAAGTGGCCTAGGCATTGTCTGGGTCGCAATTCTTTATTGTCTATAGGGACAATCAGGTTGGCCATTATGAGGTTTCCAACCCACTCAATCAATTAAAAATTTTATAGGGTTAAACTTTATAGTGTTTTAAGGTTGTATTGGGATATATAATGAAAACACTATAGGTTATAAGATCGAGTTTAGATTATGTAACAAACCTAATGGATACCCAACAACTAATACTATAATTTAAAAAATAAATAAATAAATAAAAATATTACTGAAAAGGTAAGGAGAGAAAATGAGATATAGAGGAGCTACCATCTTTTTACCTTCCACAAATGTTTTTTCTTTTATGTTTACTATATCGGTTACGAATTTTAGAACCTCTCATTATAGTTGTTCAAGTCGTGTTTGTTGTAAAGATTAATATTGTTTGTTGTCTGTTATATTTTAGCCCTAATAGGAGATTTAATTTGACTATGTTTTTAGGATGTGATATCTGACAAAAGTAATACATTTATGTGCTTAAATATTGAATAGTGAATGTGGTTTGCAATATATTCTATTAATTATACATGTATCTTTTCATTTTTAAATGTAAAGGATACATATGCTAGAAGCACTAGCTTCTCTTGAATTTAATAATAAAATTTAAAAACACATTGAAAAAAAATAGGGTTATAGGGTCAGATTCAGGATTCTAAATCAAACTTTATAGTGCGAGCTTGGATATAATATGAAAACCCTATAAAGCTATAGGGTCGAATTTGGTAGACCTTAGAGGGTAACCGGTCAGGTTCCAGGTTCATATGATTCATCCGAAACCTGACCTGATTACATCCTTATACATAAGGTATTGGTGACCACTCAAACAATCTATTATTAAATATAGAATACAAAACTTGACAAAAACTTGTTGGATTTTTCTTTTTAAACATCCTTTTTTATATTATTTTGATAAGAGTAGGATGATATTTATTATCATAGGAGGTCACACAACCTTTCTATAATAGCTCACTACTAAGACTATAAACAAGTCAAATCAAGCTTTTAAAGATTTAGACTCAGCTTTTTTAAAATTTATCTAGTTCAAGTTTGAGCTAAACTTCTTATGAAGCTTAAATTTTAGGCTCGAGCTCGAGCTTGAGCTCGAGTTTAGCTTATTTACAAAACGAACTCGAGCATACCAATTTTTATCGAGCCTAAAATTTAAGCTCAAGCTCGACTCATTTAAATAGTTAGTTCTCCATTTATTTTTTAGGTCTAAAATATAATCTATAAGCGTTGATATATAAATGTATATACAAAAATATTAAATAAAAATATTAATTAGATAGTTATATATAATATATAATGTATGTAAAATTCACAATCTGCTAACAAATTTATTAACGAGCTTGCTAATAATTTTACTTGCAAGCCTATTCACGAACTTAAACAAGCTTGCTTATGAACTTAAACAAGCTTGTTCACAAGTCGACTTATGAGCCTAAATCAAAATTCGAGCTCGAATAGTTTAGATAAATAAGCTTTACTTTAGGTTCAAGCTTAACCTATTTACTAATCTAGATTAAGCCAAGCCTAAAGTGAGTCAAGCTCGAGTAACTAGTAAGCAGCTCGACTCATTTGCAACCCTACCCCTTACATTGTGTAAGTCATAACCAAGACAATGCAAACAACTTGCTGACTACCTTAAAGCTGAGGAAGGCTAGCAGGTTGTTAGCTTTTTTTGTATTATTTTTTATTTTAAGTAAACTTATCTAATTAGATTAATTTAATAATATTATTTTCTTAACTAATTAATTTGGACCAAATCAGTGCCTAGCACATGTTCTCTATTTAATATTAACATTTACTATTCAAATGTAAAAAAAAAAATAGAATGCAAATTACCCATTTGTAATTGTCCAAACTAAATGATATAAATGATATCTAAAACATTTGGCAAAATATGCAATTAGGTACCTAAATTTTAGAATTAATTAATCAAGTATCTGAATTATGAAATTAATCAATTTAGCAACCAAAAAACTTTTTATGTACGTTAACAATATCTCTATCATATTGGTCAAAAATGTCACGTAAGATAATAGCATGTTAGCTAATTTGACAGAGGTATAATTTGCATCCACAAAAAGGTTTTTCGGTTATTAAATTAATTTCAAAGTTAAGGTTTGCCAAAGTTCAAATGGTATTAGGGAGATTAATTTTTTGTAATGTAACTACACGAATTTATGACCATTAAATTTGATGATTATTGATGCTAATTAATGACAAAGCTAAGGATTAACTCAAAATGTTAGCAAAGGATCAAAATTTAGTTTTACAAAAGGTGAAAATCTTATAATGTGCAATCATTATGGATTTTCATCACATGACTTATGTGGGAGTTTCTACTGTCCCGTCAATGGTAACATTCCGATATTACTTTAACTATTAAAATAAATATAGTAAATGAAATATTATTTATTTTAGTAATTTGATCATGATTGGATATGATGTGAATCATTTGATTGTGATGGGACTGGTCTCATAAAAAAATAATAGAACCATATAATTTTTCTATGTCAAGATGCTGTTTTGAACATTGCAACACAAAAGTCTAACATCCCATTGATACATACTAGTCATTTAAAATTGAAACTAATGTCACTCGCTCTAAGATAATTTATAATATATAACAACATCTTAATGCACCTGAAACATTTAAAATTTAATTGCTGTTTTTATTACATTAAATTATGACTATATTTGAAAATTGAAGATCAAGTCAAATATAGATATACTATTACTGCCATAGCATGTCCCATGCATCCACTTAACCAATTATTTTTCTATTCTTTCTTTTCCATGCGAGAGGTAGGCCACACTACGGAGAAGCTCTTGTGTAGAACATGTTAATTAATTAAGTTATGCTTCTATTTTATTTTATCTGTTTCCATTTGCTTCAAACTGTCTCTCTCTGACTCGTATATTGATTTAGTACGGAAATTTTTCCGCAGTACGCTGTTTCGTGAAATTACTATGTAAGCCAGCCAATGATACATTCTCCAAAACAATAGGACTATGGTTATATTTGCTCGTTGGCAGATTACAGATCAAGATGTTTTTTTTTTTAATTTTTTTCTAACATATTATTTATAAAAAATTAAATTATAAGAAAAAAAAGTTGACAGTTCTTATTAAAAAATCAAATAGATCAATATAGATAAAATATGAAATAAATCGGATATATTTACACATATCATTTTGAAAAAAATACAGATACATATGAAAAACAGACCATCCAAACAAACCCATATATATATATATATGTGTGTGTGTAATTTCAAAAGCTTCTTCCTACCGTGAGAAGTTTGTTGGAACATTGCCGTGGCAGGAACTTGAGTCTTATTTAATAATCATGACAATTTTGAAAGTAATGATGCTATTAAAAAATAGCTGCACCGGTTTGAATATATATATATATATATATATGTATGTATGTATGATATTAGCTAACATGCACACGTAATGCCTGTACAAAAATTATATTAATATAATAAAATATAGAAAATAATACAACTTTTGAATTAATTCATACAAATATGGAATGATATGAGAAAAATAACTTATAAACAACCTTAAAAATATAGAGAAAAATGAAAAAAAAAATACATTTCGTTCTATTTGTTTTGAAATGATGAATTTAGATTTAAAATTCAAAGAGAGATGTAAAGAGAGTAGATACTAAAATAATAACTACTTTATTTATGTACTAATTACCATGATAACAAATAAATGTATATATATACATCATTAACAAAGCAGTTGCAATGGCTTCAAAAACCATGTCCTACATATGATATTTATATATATATATATATATATTCAATATTTGTAAAAATCTGTATGACATATATCATATTTGATATTATTTGGTTACATAATTAGCCTAGACATTTATTTTCTTCCTCCAAGATCCTCATTTAATATTCAGAATAATTGAAAAAAGTGCAAATCTTAAAATGAATCCAATTTTATTAATTCATAAATAAGAGATATCTATATCTTATGAAATCAAGCCATATTTAAATAATATAGTGTAAAAGGAAATGTTGTATGTTAACCTTGACACGGACCAGATTCTATTTGTGAACCATCCCGCTTAGCACCAGCACTGACGGGACTAGATCTACGACCCGATCCATGGAGACAAGCCTAGACAGTGGGTCCCACGGATCCTCTTAAAATTTAAAACCAAAAACTGATAAACAAAGGAAAAGAAAAATAAAAGAAGAAAATTAAATAAATAAAAAAATATTTAAACTGTTTTAGTGTGATTAGGGAAAAAAATACTATTTTAATATGAATAGTAAAAATTTATTATCTATTCACCATATTAAATATGTTATTGTACAATACATGTAATAAATATAGTTAAAAATATGTCTACTTGTATTTGTATAAATTTCTTTTGTTTGGATTTATATAAATTTACATGAAAAGTAAAATCTCATTTCTTAATAATGTGGATTTATTTTTATGTTGAGAGTATTTGTGAGACTTGTTATTTTTTAGATTATATTTGCAATATAAAATTCCTAATATTACTACTAAGGGTGGATGTATTTGTGTACAAATAAATGTATATCATATATCATAGACAATTCTTTAAGAAATGGGTTAATGATTATAATACCCATACGTCCAACTTATATTTATATTTAAAATAATTTTTTTTATTATCTTTAATTTTAGTTAAAAAAATTGAAGAGTTGGTTCATAGAGCCAAGAGCTAACCCCTAACTTATCAATTCTTAGTAACCGATCCAAGAGCAAGTTTTGGATCTAAAATTTCTAGACCCATGAACCTGCAAGTCCAAACAGATTGGCCATATCTCTGGATTTAGTTATTATAATAATGATAGATGTTTACCAAACCCCGTTGGAAATGAAACTATTTAGAAATTTAAATAGAAAATAATTATTGTAAAATTATGTAATAAAATATGTCGTTATAAGTATTCTAAGATCTAATGTTCTTGCTTTCTAAAGATTTGACATGTTAATATATATATATATATATATATATAGGGTTAGAATTCAATCATCTTAAAAGGGAGATTGATGAAATTAGGGAATCCTGCAGTTCAAGAACTTAAACAATCCATTAACGAATGTTTTATATGAAACTAAAAATAAGGTTAGTGATGAATCAATATTGGGGGTATGTTTTGTAATCTGATATATTTAAAAGCATCAACACTGACTTCTATTAAGGTTAACTAATCAATTAATTATTTGCTTAGGTATATTAAGATCACTTGAATCATATTAGCTAGACAGTAGAATTAGAGTAAGTACCAGTAATTACAATTCCTGGTGGAACGATTCATGTGCTAATCTATACTATAATCGATAGGTATGCCTGCCTTGGATTAATTGTATAATATATTCAAGGTTTTAATTTAATTTGGATTGATTGCGATTAATAATTCACCTATGACAACACTAATAAGAAATTTGTTACATCAAGTGGTCAAAAAAGGTCCATTAGTACATATTAACTTGACTATTGACTACTTTTAACCTAAGGGAATACAAATACTAGAAAAATTAGCCCCTTATCTAATAGGCAGACAATATCATACATTAAGAAAGGAAGAAGAATTAAGCCTAATTAAAAGGTCTTATTAGAAGTAGGTCAATGTTTAAGGAAATAAGATTGTGATATCCCATGTTTGTTGAACTTACATAGATTATAGGAGAAAATTTATTAGTATATAAGGTTAAGTAGTGAACACCATATTAACACTAATTACAAACTTTTGTATCAAGTGGTTGAAAACAAACTCATTAGTACTGTTGGCCAGTCTATTAATCACTTTTAATTTAAGTTGTTACTCCATTACAAGAAAGAAAAGAAAAACAAAAGAAGTATATACAACTAGTTCCATCTATTTTCTTTCATTAATTCATTAACACATAGACTCTAGTTATTGCACAAAGAAAATTCGAATACTTAGGAAATGGATCAAAATCCAATGCAGAAACTACCCTTTTCTCATTCTCCATTTGTAAAGCCCTAAATTTAATTAAAGCATTATTGCCACGTATAATACTTTGTGCATTATACGCTCAGGCTTTCTAGAATAATATGTTTATTTTGAATATTGCTAACTAATTTTAATTTAGTGAAATCGTTTATTTAGATTTCTAAAACAATTAGATTTAGCAGCAATGTACTAAACTTTATAAAACATATTTTAAAAAAATCTCTTTACTCTCATCAGAGTAGACCAACTTTATAAAAAACAAAACTTTATAAAAACATTTTATAATCTACCCTTAAATGTAGATCTATAATTACAAACATTTGGGCACAACCATGCCTTATTTAAAAGAAAATACAAGTTCAAAAGGTAAATCCACCTCTTTTTACAAAACAAAATATTAACTAAACACAAATAATCCAATGTCCTATTTCTCTTTATTCTCCCTAAGCATCTCTAGGATCGCCCATACCAAATCACCATCCTCAACAGCATAAACACCATCCCTATCATCTCGTCATCATTACCAATATTATCATTATCAACAACAATAACAATAATCATAACCATCACCATTCATCAATCCTCATCATTATCATCAACATCAACAAATCAACCACAACAACAATTCCATCATCATCATAAATAATACCTGAAAAAAAAAAAAAAACAAAAACAACAATAACAATAATGAGCCGAAGCTTAGTACACAATAATAAAATCACGTGCGGAGTGACATACGACTTAACTAAATGCAATGCATCAATCAAAAAGTTATTATCTTTCCATTAAAATAAAAAAAAAAAATCAACACTAGAGCACTCATACTCCGGAACAAGCAAATGAGAATTTAGGGTTCGTGAGAAACAACAGCTGCTTAGGGGGTTGATATAGAAAATTTGGATCCCTATATCTCCTATATATATCCAAGAAAGAGAAAATAGCCTCATCTAGGGTTCACAGCCATCATATCCACCACTTATCCAAGTCCAAAACATCTATTAGTTCAACTAGTCCCATAAACGTGAACTAAAATATGTTACTTCATTCCGATCCTAAGTAAATGTTACGTTGAACCATTTGCCCCATCAGTTATCCATTGAGTCATATACAAAATCACTATTGTATCATGGTATTTGTCATTGCATTATGACATCTCAATGCTCCCAATGCCTAATTACCATGCCATTGCATCATGACAGGATTGCTGCTTCCAAGACCAGATTCAACAGCACAAGCACAAGCAGCACTCAATTATAAAGGCCAACTTTAAGTTTTTAATCCATTTTAGATGTCTATCTTAACATCCAACATATAAGTTACTACGTATCTTTTATATTAAAAAAAATCTAAATATAGGCTCAGACGCCCTCTTAGAAGATAATAAAAAAGATTCAGAAGACAGAATCAAACATCTATTTGAGAAATTAAATTACGTAAGTATCTTAATCACTAATCAACTTACATCACTTTTATATTAAACATCCATTTTAAATTCCTATTTGATGAGACACTAATTTGAAACCCCACTATGACTGTGAATATCGCCCGCTAAAATAGAGATAGTTCTCCTTCGTTTTTCAAAGTATTTCTTTCACTTTGATTATAGTCTCTTATTATAAAAATATCATTTAAAGCATTCATATATCAAAAACATCCATATTCAAATCAAACATATATTTGAAGCAACATATTCACCATGTTAATCTAAGGTTTACCCTAACTCATTGACTACTCATTAACTAAAGCCAATTACTATTTATGAAGTCTTTATTATCTTAACTTAGCCAAATTAATTAGAGTCTATCATTTAATTCAAATACTAAGTCAAAGTGTGTAAAGACCCGACATGCTCAATTCTCAAATTAAGCACACCAAGTCCCCAACCACGTATAACTCTTACGAATTATACGTAAGGTTGTCTTAAAAGAAGGTGTTTATGTTGAACATTGCTAAACAAATTTTAGAATTTATGAAATCGTTTAGTTAGATTTCTAAATAACTGGATTGGGCAGCGAAAATCAAATTTTATAAAACAATTTAGAAATAAAAACATTTCAAAACTTCCACTCTTCTCAAGTGGAAAGGCTTTCACTTAAACAAATATTTACAAAAGCTTATTTACAAAAACATGGGCACTAACAAGCCCTTCAATGAAAATACAAATTTATAAATAAATTCAGTCTCTATAAAACAAAGCAAAGAAGAAACAAAACAACTAAACTATTCAACGCTCCTGACTCATATCGCTCATCCATAATCCTTCCCGAGTCAACGGAAGCACCCAAAAACTCGACACAACATCATCAACAACAACAACATCATCATATCATCATCTCATCGTCCATCATTACCAACAACAACAAGGACTCATCATTATCAACTTCATCAACATCATCTTCATCAACAACAAAACCTGTAAAAAGAATAACAACAACAAGAATGAGCCGAAGCTCAGTACACAGCAACACAATCACACACGGAGTGACACATGAGCTTAACTAAATGCAGTGCACAATCAACAAGTTATTATATTTTCATTAAAATAAACAAATCAACAATGGAGCACTCACACTCCGGAACAAGCCAATGGGAATCTGGGGATCCTGAGTAACGCTCACGACGCTCAGGGGGTTGATATAAGCAGCCCGAATACTTATATCTCCTAGATAACGTTACACTAAAAAAAAGGAACAGTAATCTCATCCAGGACTCATAGTTGCTACTTAACTTCACTTAACTTAATCCATAATATAATTCAATTCACATGCTCCCATAAACATTGAATTAAATCATATTACTTCCTCTCAAGATTAAGTAAACGTTACGCAGTTACCACATTCCTTATCGATTACCCGCCGAGCCTAATCATTGCATCATGATAAGTGGCCTAAGCGTTTATTCTAACCTTGTCATTGCATCATGACAAGTTGTCGCTCCTCGGACCGGATTCAACGACTTAAGGCACAATCAATACTCATCAATTATTAAGCCGAGTTTAAGTCTTAATCAGTTTGGAATGCCTATCCTAACATTCAACACGCAAGTTACTGCGTACCTTGAATATGAAATCCAAACAGAGTCTCAGAAGATAGAGTAGAAGCGATCTCAGAAGATATATCTCATATCTACCACTGGTTCAAGAAACAACTCTTATAAGAACCTAAACCAACATCCACTTCAACAAACTCATACAAGAACTTGTATCAATTATTCACTAATCTCTAACTCATTTTATTAAATCCTATTTGATCAGACACTAATGTGGAACCCCACTATGGCTGCGAAGATCGCCCCGCCAAAATGGACAGTTCTCCTTTGTCTGTCAAAGAATTTCTTTTCTCTTTATTTATAGTGTTTTATTACAAAAGCATTAACAAAGAATTCACAAACCAAAAACATTCATTTTCCAAGTAAACACACATTTGAAACAACATATTCCCCATATTAATCAAAGATCATCCTAATTCATTCATTTAATCCAATTATTTGTTACTAACCCATTTTAGCTTAACCTTAGTCAATTTGATTAAAATTAGTCATTTGATTCATTTACTAAGTCAAGTTGATTAAACATAGACAATCTAATTCATTTTGCTTAGTAAAGTTCATTAAGTCAAATTGGACTTAGATTAATTACTAATTCATTATACATCTAAGATCTAGTCACTTAATCCCAAGTTAGCTTAAACCTAGCCAAATTCATCAAAGTTAAACAATCTAATCCATTTTAGTTCATTCAAGTTCATTTAGTCAAGTTGAACCTAGGCTTATTAACTAAGTTCATTTAAGTTCAAGCTAATCATAAGAACAAATAATAAACAAATCTTAAACTTAGCATGAAGGAAATTCAAATAAAATTCATATAGATACATAAGTCATCATTTATATACTTACCAAGATCATTTAGTTTCATTAAGTCATCACAACATCATAAATCAAGCAATGGAAATCATATATACAACATAACTACTTTTAGTTTAATACTCATAGAAATTCAATTATTTGTTGAATTTATAAATCTATCTAAATCATGCTTAATTATATCCCTCAATCATCATTACACATCAAATATCACTTATCTATCTCATTTTAGCTCAAAAAGATCCATTTCCTAAGCAAAAACACATTTAACAAACAAAACAAGTTTTTGACTTTGTTTGAAAAATACAAAGGCTGGAAAGAACTAAAATTTAAGCATCGATATTTTCCGAATTTGTAAAAACTCAAAACATAAAAATTGTAGATCTCTTTTTAAGCTTTCCAACGCAACTTGAATCACCTCAATCGGAGGTCGTATGAAAAAGTTATGACCAATTTACAAAACAGTATCGCGTCAGGGAAGAAATCCGCGAGCGCTACACCCTTGGCAACGGGGCGTTTTGAAGGCCGTTTTGACTCAGGGGAAATGAAATTTTTTGATCCGAGAGCACTACACCCTTGGCAACAGGGGTGTTTTGGACACTACACCCTTGGCAACGGGTGTTTTGGAGGCCGTTTCAACTCAGGGGAAATGAAATTTTTGATCCGAGAGCACTACACCCTTGGCAACAGGGGTGTTTTGACAGGTGTAGTGACATATTTACGAAATTCCTTGTTTCAAACACTAATTTTACAAAATTTTTACACTTCAAACCTTCTCCAAAACACTTTACAACCATCATACTACACCCTACATCTATTCTAACATCCTCAAACATGCATAAACTTCACATTCACCACATCAAACATCTCAAACTTCATCAACTTCCATAACTACTATTCATCATCTTCTTCCTCCTTCACAACCCGACCTCCAACAAGCATATATCAATAAATACATAAATAAACAGCACTCTCAACCCAATTCAACATTAACTCATCAATTACAAATGCAAATAACAAAGATAACAAGAAAATAACAACTTATCTCTTTAGAACACTTGCACACTTGAGCTTTCTTTACATTTCTAACTTGTTTTCCTTCATCTAACTTCTCTCCTAGCTTTGATTATTCTTCTAGATAGCTTTAATCTTGAGATTTGTGGAAGAAATTTGAAGAAAAGAAAAGAAAAGAAGAAGAAAGGAAGAGGGAAACAAAGGCCTTGGTTGGGAAAGAAAATAGAAGGAAGGAAAAGTGAAAGGAAGAGAGAGAGAGCAGGTGAGGAAAATAAATAAAAAAGGGAAGTTTAAAGCTTAAAATTAGGATATTTTAAAATAATGGTATCGAATTTAGAACTTTCAGATCAATATCTTTAGTTCTAATAATATTTAGGAGATAATTTCAAAACCAATAGGTTAGAAATTAAGAACTCAAAGTAACAACTTAATTTAGAAATTTATTTTGGATAAAAGATATTTAATTTGAGCTCGGGTTTAAGAACTGATATTTTTATTCAAGCAAATGAACTCAAATTTTACTGAGATTTAGGAATTAGTGTTTAGGCTAAGAATCAAGGTTTTAGGAATTCTCTAAACACTTGGATGACATGTTTAGGGAATTTGAAACTCAAATCTCAAACCAACTTAATTATTAGCTAATTAAATTATATCAACTTGTCTATTTAAATCCTATAATTCATTTTAGTCATTTAATCTATCTAAATTAATTAGAGTCTATCATTTAATTCAAATACTAAGTCAAAGTGATTAAACTTAAGTAATCTAATTCATTTTAACTCATTTAAGTTCATTTAGACCAAGTTGGCCTTAAGTTAACTAACTAGGTTCATTTTATACTCAAAAACTATGTAAACTTTAATTAATTATTAATCAATAAATTATCTTAACTCATTCTTAATTATACAAATTAACTAACATAACATAATCATATCATCTATCATTATCTATTTCATTTTATTTTTTATTTCTTTCTTTCTTTTTCTTTCTTCTTTATGAACAGCTTCAGGGGATAGATCATGCCCATGATGGAGATTGTGATCGTTGTCACCATCTTCACCACGGCTGTTATTCACCATGTGATCTCCATTGTTTGTCTCATCATGCCCTTTTTGGGGGCCGTGATGATTGATACGGGCCTCATCACGCCTGTGACCAAGAGGAAAAATGTGATCAGAGGAGATCATTCGTCATTACGGCAGTGATTAGCCGTTGCCTTCATAAATAATTTACTTTGAGGAGATTACGGACCATGTTACGGTTGTGATGAACAAGGGAATTCCTGTTACGAATTCTTTCATTTGTTTACTTCAAACTTTATCAACTTATTTCCAACTTATATAAAAAAAAAATTCATATTATTAGCTTATACATCTATAAACATAACTTATAACACCTTTATATACGTTTCTACACCATACTCCTTCAAAACATTGTATCAAACACCTAGCTTACACAAATGTACACATATATATAGGTTTTTAACAAACATGCTCATATATCCATGATTTATCACTATCATCACAAGTTTTATATAATTCTAATCCTAATACAACATTTACATGCAAAATCAACAACTAAAACAAAGAAAACAAGAGAACCTATCTTTTAATCAACCCAACATCTTAATCTTTTCCCACCACTTCTTCTAGTTTAAATCCTCCACTTCAATCTTGTTCTTCCATCTAATTTCTTGATTTCTACCTTTGCTTTATCCTATATTCTTGTTTGAATTGAGATTTGGATTTGGATTTGAGAAAGAAAAGGAAAATTGAAAGGAGAAGGAGAAGAAGAAGAAGAAAAAGTATTGGAGGAGAGAGAAGAGGAAGGGAAAAGGATTAGGGCAGCCAAAAAAATTAAAAAGGGAAAGATATTTAAAGGCAAAAAGTTTGAGATATTTATTAATAAAGGTTTAGAGCTTAAAACTTTTAGATAATTATTTTAAATATAAAAAATAATTTGAGAATTTATGAAATAATTTGATTTATTCAATAATTAAATTTTCATGTGAATATAATACTAGTTTTAAATATTAAGTTTGAAATAATTTTGATTTATTAAAATGAATGTATATAAATAGGTTTGATATATTATGTTTATTAATGTAAATTATTTATGTATGTAAGTACGTGTAATGAAATTAATATTATTGTTTTATGTATATTAATGTAAGTATAGTATAATTAATGTTTGTGTCTTTTTTGAATTAATATATATGTATGTTATGTTTAAAATTATCAAAATAACTTTTAAAATGCCTAAAGAATTGATAGCATAATTTTTCAATAAATTCAGCCCATTTTCTAGCTCAAATTAAACTCAAATTAACTCCAAATTAAACCTAAGTCATATATGCCCCAAAAGTCAAACTTAGGATAAAATTTAGTTAAATTTGATCAAATATAGCCTCTTTTGGCAGCCCACATTTTTCATACGAATTTTCTCACTTTTCTTTTCTTTCTCTTTTCCTTCTATCTTTAAACCATAAGCCCTAAACCAAAACCAATATCAAGCCTTTGGACTCAACAATCTCTCCAAGCCAAAGCCTCTTCATGTAAGTTAAAGCTAATATAAACTCTTTTTTTTTTTTCCCTTTCTTGTAATTTAGATGTAAAATCTATGGTAGGATGAGTTTAATGTCATTTGAGTTGAATGGTTTTATGCATTGATATATGTTAGGTTGTGTTTTATTGTTATGTGAACTTGTTCACGTATTATGGAAGTAGTGAGAGGTGTTGGTGAGAAGTGAAGTTAATTTGAGTAGTTAAAGTGAAGAGGAGGAGAGGATTTGATGTGAATGAAGTAGTTGGATGTATTGTTATGAAGTTCAAAGTTGCTAAGATTCGTTAATGTGGATAAAAGATAGTGTATGAAGCTAAATATATGTTTGAAAAGGATTAAAAGTGTTATATGTTATAATTTTTCAAAGTGTAAAACAGAGGAAATAAAACACTTTTCGAATAGGTCTGTTTTTGAGTGTACACCAGCATCTGGTACTTCAACACCGCCGGTGTAGAGCGGTGTTGAATGTGATCAGAACCAATTTTTCTAAAGCCGCTTAAAACGCCAGCTTTTATAATGAAATTTGCTAGTGTTTATTTTTCAAAGCGTACGCCAGCTATTAGGGCTCCAACACTGCTAGCATATAGGTAGGGTTGAATGCGAACAAAATCAAAATTTTTAACGCCGGGCTTAACGCTGTCGGCGTTTACCTCAATTTTGCCTGTGTAAATAGGTCGCGTATCCCCTGAGTTTTACAAATTCAACCTTCTTCAATTGTCATTCTTTACTTCATATATGGTCTTCTAATGAATCTATAAGCTATATAAACATGTTTTAAGTATGAATTAAATATTAAAACTATATTTCAAGTTCAATGAATCTCCTTGTATAGTTAACCAAGGATTGTGATATATATATATATATATATATATATGTTCAATTATTGATTTGTTTTGATATTTCTTATTTTAGTTAAAGGTTCTTCAGTTATTTCCCCTCCGAGTGAATATAGTAATACACTGTTGGGTACAGGTATGCAATAGCTTGTTTGTTGTATGCTAGGACTAGGCATTACTAAAATTGATTTAATTCGATTCAACTTAATACTTTGATGAACTACATGTCTATTACACTGTTTAATCTGGCCCAAGGAGTAGCAAACCTGTCATGATGCAATGACATGTTAGTTAGGCGCTTAACCTAAGTCATGATGCAATGACTTTACCATGATGCAATGGTACGCTATGATGCAATAGCGACTCGTTTTGGTTAAGTGGATAGCCGATGGGAGAATAGTATCCGAGTAATGTTTGCTTAAACTTAGGGGGAAATATCATGGTTGAGTTCAAAATTTATGGAAACTTGTGAACTAGGCTTGTGTTGTGGACTGAGTTTAAGTAGAGTCGGGCAACGGCTTTTGAACCCTAAATGAAGCTATTTCTTTATGGAATAGATAAGAGATATAAGTATTCGAAATGCTTATATCAACCCCCTAAGCAGCTGCTGTTACTCAAGACTCCTAAATTCCCAAAGCATGATTCTAGAGTTTAAATAGCCTCATGTCGTTTTGTTAAAAGAAAACTTAATAAGATAATGACTTGATCGTTGATGCATTTCATTTGATTTAAGTTTGCTTGATAAATTGTTCTTGTGTTTGTTATTGCGTACTAGACCTTTGGCTCACTTTTGCTACTTTGTAGGTAATGAAGATGAGTTATACGATGATTTGGGATATGGGTCAGATTTTGAGAAATTCATGGATGAGTGGGATGAATAGGACCCGAATGCCTTTGGATTTTGGAGAAGCTTATGTTTAAAGCATAATTCTTTGTTTAGAAGGCTTGTTAAATAAGCCTAAGCTATAAAAGACCTTAAGATCTCTTTATGTTATCCTATGTAAAAAAAAAAACTTGTAATTTTTGTAGTGTCTTGTATTGACACTACATTTTGTACATTTATGTATATATATGTATGAATTGCTTTTATTAGCAATCTTGTTTTTGTTAAAAGTTGTTTATGAAGTATTAGTAGATTTGATCAAACAATTCTCATATTTTAGGACAACCTTACATATAATGTGAAAATGTTATATGTGGTTGGGGCCTCGGTACTCTAAATCTCGGGATTTAGTAAGTCGAGTCTTTACAATATATATTATAAAAATTACTAACTTGATTTGAAAACATACTTTAGAAATTTAGTTTACAAAAAACTGATATTTAAATGGGATTTTGGTCTAAAACTGATATTTTTAAGCAAGTGATTGATTTCAAAAATTAATAAGATTTTACAAAATGAAAGATAACTAAAGCCTAAGGGTATAGGAGTTTTCAAAACATTTTAAATATTTATTTTTAGATTTAGGAATTTGAATTTGGGATAAAGGGAGTTTAAAATAAAGAATTAAGTTAAAACTAAATAGGTTGATTTACTAAAGAAAATTTATTAAGGAAAATAGATGGTTTTTTAAAATATTTCCAATCCAAATTTCAATTCAAATCTATTTACTAAATTATTTACATCAAATTATCTATTTATTTCCTATTATTTACTTATTTGATTCATTTAAACTATCTATTTTATATTTCTAACTTAGGTTAACATTTAGGATATTTCACTATTAATTTATACTAATCCTATAAGGTATTTCAAGAATATACCCCACTTCTATTGTTTTAATAAAGTCCTGCATTTATTGTTCACATGTTATTAAAGCCTTTTACTTGCATTCACCACTAAAAAACTAGATTTTGTGGATAAAATTTCTGTTTCTAAATATATATTTCTATCACAAAAATCATCGTTACATATTTTAACCGTAGAAATATAAATTATTTTACTTATTTTTCATCATATAATTTCTGTATAAAAATTAAATTTTCTTGTAATGATTTACGAGTCAACTTTTTTCGAAAGTTTTACTTGCACTCATGGACGACGTATCCTCAAAGTCTTACTTGCATTTATGGGTGATTGAAATCAATAAATCAAGATCTTTAGGAGGAAAAATCATGCACTAGAGTTGTGGCCCGTTCAAAGGGAAAGGTACTGCACGAGTATCGAGTCAAGGAAGGTGGCTGTATTACTGACTCAAACGGCCGAAGCGATTTCCAGTTTTTCCAACGTATTCTCGAAGTCTCACTTGCATTTATGTGTGTTATTGATTCACATTGTATTAATTCAAAAAAGGTAGATGGAAGCGAATCCAGTTCATATTATAATTTCAATATCAAGGCCCCGCTCGATAATTTTGGACCGATCTTTGCATTGAAGTTGGCTTCCATTTTTCCAATGGGGGTAACAATCATGACTTCTTTAACTTGTCCCAGATGCTTCGTTTTAGGATTTCTACGTATACAAATTGATGCTTTAAATATTATCAATTTTTTTGATTGATTGATTCCGACATTTGTCAAAAATTGGAATAAAAAAAACAACTAAAGGACCCCCTTTTTTTTTTTTATTTGGTCATACTAAAGGACCCTAAAAAGGACAAAAACCGTGCTACAGTAATAAAAAATCTCAATAAGAAAGGTCTTTAGCATAAGAATTGTGTGAAAGACTGAACATTTTAATAACTTTTTCTTATGTAATAAAATCACAATAATAGCAAAGTGAATGAATAGAGACCTTTTATTCAGAGGCCAATATAATAATTTGAAACCAATTATTATTTTATTTAGATTAGATTTCACTTGTTCGATTAAGATAGTCATTCTTTATTATTTAATTGATATGGATAGATAATTCAAATTAAAATTTTATAAGTGCACCTGGAGTACTAAGCACTCAAATCATAAGCTTAACTCCCCATAACTTTAAAATACATGCATATATTCCCAAAATGTTGCTAAAATCCTAAAACAACTATAAAAGATCATAAATAACAGCAATTTCAAGGACTTAATTACTGTTTAAGTGCATATGCTTATTTTAAAAGCTTTGGAGAGATAAAGGCATGTGATTAATTATATCACAACTATCTATAATTTTAACATTTGACAATTTACTGTTTGAATTTTTTATATATAATATATCTACTTTCAATATAGTTACAATTTTGTGAAAATTTGTATACGAAATTGCAAAACAAATTAAAATTGTAGACTCTTAATGGTAACAAAAATTGAAAGTACAGATGTCAAAATCATACATAAAAAAGGTAAGAAAATTAAAATTTAGAAATTAATTCTAAAGTTTGAGTAACCTATAGTGCATTTATTACTAAAAGCATTAGAGCACTAAGATTAAACCAGTTCATTGCGAAACCATTGTCAACCAACTCACGGTCAATTGATCCATGATCGATCATACTCAACTGGCCTTCCATAGGCTGATGATCATCTTATGCGAATCTCTTCTTATATTAATACCAAATTCATATGAAATCCAATAGAGTTACTATTCAACGTGAAAACAGATATTTTTGGGTTTTTAGATTCATTTTAGATAAATATAAAATAGGATATAGATATAAATAATACTCGATATACATCACAAATATTAAAAACACCTAGGTTGTAATTCGAATTATGATCCAATAGATGTTACCTTTTATAAAACTATCACGACACTAAAAGAATCAAGGATTCTATTATTCCACTCGGCACAATCTACTCTATAGATGGTTAGGAACACACAAAGAATAAAGAAAAGTTACTTCACTTAATACTCCAAGAACAAAAATCAATATCAGTAGCCAATAAAACAATAAACTGCTCAGCTATTTTATTAGTGACGTAACTTAACCTTATAATAAGCACATATGCTATGACCTAAAATAATTGGTAGCTGACTTAATAATAACATACTAAATAAGGCACTTAAAACTATGACTTTGTCCTAAAATAAGCGAAACTAAGATAGGAAATGATATATCAATAATATTATTCTAGTAGCTTGGACTTTAAACATCTTCACATACAGACAAGGATACGCTCCCAGCAACCAAGGTCGATTGACAAGGGGTGGTTGATCAGGGGTAGTTGATTGAGGCAAGTCTACTAGAGGTGACCAACCATTGGTGCTTCAATCGGTCTCCTTTAGGCTAGCCTTGGTAGCCTTGTACATTCTCTCTAAACCTGTTTTGCTTCTCTGGATCGCTAGATGTGCGACAACACCTTTATTTTAGCTTACTTCTTGATTCTTTCTTTGATCTCCATCGTTTAATCAATTAGTTTTTTCCCACATTTTCTTCAATTTTTTTTTATTAGCCATATCCTTTTGTCATTATGGTAATCATGGTTTATGCTTGTAGTGGGTTAGGTTTGCTTGTAATGGTCACGTGCATGTAACATGTGTCTTACTATAAGAAATTTTGGTTGAAGAGACAAAAAATTCTATCTTTGAAAGTAAAAAATCTGTTACTGAAGACTTTTAGGGATAGATTTTTCGTCGTAAATTTTTGTCTAAAAAATTATTGTCACTAATTCTTTTAGATACAGATTTATTATCTGTTGCAAATTTGCAATGGAATTTTTATCACAAACCTGTCTCTGTTTTAGAATTAATTATTATTAAATACTCAATTAGTAAATAATAAATAAAATTATTCCATCGTAAATCTATCTCTGATTCCAAGATAAATCATATAAAAAATTATTATTTTCTTCTTATTTATCCTTCCTAGGAGGTCACCTATGCTAGCACACTTAACATTGAAGTTTTCTCAAGTATTAAACTAATGAACTAATGAACTAATTCTTATCTTCATGAATAAAGTTCCACTACTGTTTATTTAAGAGATATCACAATTTACAATATTATAACTATAAAATATTTTACATATATTTTATAATGAATTTTTATTTTATAATTCCACTTTGCTTGTCTATTAATATTTTATTAAAATAAAATATTATTTTATATATATTAATTTTGCAATTTATAATAATTATTACAAAATATATAGTTATTATAAATATATAATATTTTTAGTAGTATATTATAATATATAATTATTATGCTCGTTACATTACTTATTTTATATTTTATATTATCTTAATAAATATATATTTTTAAGTAATATGTTTATTATTTATATCATTTTTTATTACACTTAATAAATTATATAAAACTTGTGAATATATAAATCTTATTAGATACATATAATAAATATACTATAAAAAAATATAAATATCAATTTTTCATTAATATATCAATAAAGTAATATATAATATCAATTTAAACATATTTAGATTTAACTAATTATTTTACAATATAAATTTTATTATTTAAATATACTATATTTTTACATCGTGTATTTTTTTGGCAAATATGTTATTATATTTTAAATTGTAGTATGTAAATATAAATTATGTAACATACATGGAACAAGTTTTTTTTTTTTTATATATTCGATAACTTATGAATACTTATAATAAATATATAATAATAAATAATAAAAATATGAATATGTATTTATTAATATATTATTAAAATATAATATAACAGTTTTATATTTATATTGTTTATATGTACTAAGTTTAAATTTTATTGTAGCTATTTTATTTTACATATTTTATTATTGAAACATATTTTATTTTTAAGTAGTATTTTATGATATTACTTATATATGACATATAAATATTATTATTTCATATTATTTCATCAATTCATATATTTTAATTCTTTTTATATAAGAAGTTATTATGTAAAAGAATATATAATAGATGTAAATAATAACTTATGAAATGTGTAAATGTTTATAACAAACTTATTTTAAGTACTATTTATTGTTTATATTTTATAATATATAAATATGTAATATATTAATAACTATATTATAATAAAATATATACTATTAGTTGTAAATGACATATGATTATACATAGTGTATTTATTATATAATAAAATTAATTTACAAATATAATAAGTCCATATTATATATTACACATTTATATATATTATATTTTATATGTATAATTAAAACTATATTTTAAACATAAATATTCATACATACATATATATAATAATTTAGTTTAGAGATAGATTTGCAATAGCGTTTGAAAAAAAATATAAATTCGTGCTAAAATAATTTATTTCCCGCTAAAATCATAGATAAATTTGCAACATAAAAAGTTCCACACAAATCAATTAATAATCCATCACAAATTACGTCACAACAACATATATGTAAAGACCCGACCTACTTAACCCATAGATTAAGCATGCCAAATCCCCCGACCACACATAATATTCAAGTATTAGAAAATACTCAAGTATTATACGTAAGGTTGTCTAAAAAGAAGTGTTTGTAATGATCGCTTACTTAAAAACAGATATAACGTTCACATGATTTGAATTCATAAATACTATCACTATATTAGTAGTAGGTCATCTCATATATATATATATATATATACACACACAAAACATGCATCATATACATTGATTGAAGATCTCCCTAGGATCACACCAACATATAAAGCTTACCCACATACAAGCTATATTACAAAAACAACTTAGATAAAAAATACATTCCAAGGCTTAACAAATAAGCTTAAACACTTCACAAATACATCAAAGTCCTAAACATCTACTATTAGGTCAAACTCCTAATCGTCCATAGAAGCCTCCCAGTCATTCCTATAGCCCATATCATCGTAGAGCTCATCCTCTTAATCACCTGCAAGATAGCAACATGAGCTAAAGGCCCAATACACAATAGTGCAAACAAATAAATATGCCATGCACACTTAACTAAATGCAATGCAACAATTCACCATAACTTCATTATCTTTAGTTAAGTGATTAAAACAGCATTGGAGTATTCAAACTTCGATTCAAGCTTGGGAATTCTAGGTGTCTTGAGTAACAGCAGCCGCTCGGGGGGTTGATATAGATAGGTCGGATATCTATATCTCCTATATTTAACTAATAAAGATTATTAATAGTATCATCTAGGGTTCACACTCCTTTATATACTCCACATATCCCGGTCTATAACATCAATTAGTTCAACGGTCCCATACCTATGAACTAAAACATATTATTTCCTCCCGAGCCTAAGTAAAGAATATACTGATACAGTTAACCCCATTAGCTATCCACTTAGCCATTAAGATAAATCACCATTGCATCATGGATTTGTGTCATTGCATCATGACAAAGATTTGGACTAAGTGCCTAAACTATCGTGCCATTGCACCATGACAAGGTCGCCGTTCCCCGGACTAGACACGACTCAACCACAAATCATTGAAATAAACATTTCATTAGTCTTTTATTAAAGTCAAATGTGAGTATGCCTATCCTAAGCAATAATCAATCAAATTATTGTATACTTGGTTCAGATTGAGAATCGATGGGAATCTCCAACTGAGTATCTATCTCTATTCCATACAAATCAACCATATCAACATCACTATCCTAAGTCAAACTTGTACTCACTAGATTAGAACTTAGAAAGTTATTGAATCTTATTTAAAAACAATCCAAAGTCATCACATAACATATATGTATATATATATATCATATAACATCATATAGGGCAAATCCTTGATAAAAAAATCATATATCATATATTGGAAGATGTTGGAAGAAAGTTAGAAAATTTTGAATTTGCAAAGTCCACGCTGGCAATTAACGCTGGCATTGCAAGCCTCAACACCAGTGGTATAGGATTATACGCTCGCGACGTTTAAGACGGCGTTAAGAAAAATACATTATGTACAAAACTTTTGGGTCTTTACGTCGGCAATTTCAACCTTAATGCCGGTAGCGTTTAAGATAAATTTCCAAAGATCAAAAGCCTAAACCTTAATGCCAGCGGCATTCAAGGCGATGTACACTTTAGGTTGCTAAAATCCTTTATTTTTCAAACACGAAAATTTTTACATTAAACTCTTCCAACTCATTTCAAACCACAATATAACCTTCCTAACACATGGTATAAGAACCCTATATCATCAAGCACACACAAACTTCCTTCTAACATCAATGAAATACAAAGCTCCTTCCTCAACCATTAAGACATACAAAACACTATGATTTCATTTACTTCACCTCCACTACTTCAACATGAATCCACTACTAAAAAAAACTCAATAATACTACTTCTCATCACACCGCCACTCAACACCATCATTGCACTTCCATAAACAAGTCCTAAGCTATCTCAACTTTACAATATAATAATACACATATATTTCAACATGCATTATTTTCCGATAGAAATTCATGGATTAAGGAGAAATAAAGTACCTTAAACATCATATAAACTTACCTTAATGTATATATGATGGCTGGGGATGGATTCTTGGTGTGTTGGGTGCAAGAAAACTTAGTTTGGGTGTTTGAAAATGTTGGTTTTCTAGAGTTACGAATTTTCCTTCCCTTTACTTTGTTTTGGATGTAGAAAGTGTGCAAATGAGGCTTTGATGTTTATCCAATTAATATTGACTTTTGGGTAGATTTGCTTAGGGCTTTGGGCCTTAAATGGAGCTTTGATTTGGGTTTAAATTAGGGTTTAATGAAGCCAAAATCTGCTAGGCTTATGGGCTATATTCTTAATTCCAATCAAACTTAATTCATTAAGTATTAGTCACCACAACAACAACTAGCATTAGCATAACAATTATTAACATGAATAAACTATCATCCTAAATATATTTACCATAGACTCATATCTAGTTATTACTTCTTAACACATATAATTATATCAAACACCACAATTCACACTAACACATACACACATATAACAATCAATTAATTATGAATTTAACTTTGGTCATTTCAATATAAAAGTTATAAAATTATTTATAATTGATGTTATCACAAATCCATTGCAAATTTGTTGATGATTCATTTTTTTATTAGAGAGAAATTTTTCGTTGCAAATTTTTCATCTCTAAAAGCTAGTTTTCTAGTAGTGTCTTGCGCTACATGTAGCCTTAAAGGTGTGATATAGAAGTATGCATAAGGAATGACTAGAATTGATAAGGTATGGAGGAGCAGCAGACAAATTCAAGGGACTCGAATACACTAGTAACAGGTGGAGGAGCTATCTAGCATCAAATAATATTATTATAGAGAATTAGGGTTGTGCAAAAAAACTAAAAGTTTAGGATAACTGAACTGAAACCAGAAACCAATATGAAAAAAGATGGTTAACCGATTCATTAGTTTCAGTTTACGATTATTATTTATAATTTTTTCGGTTTTCAATTACCGTTTCGGTTTATAAAACAAAAAATTGATGGTTTCAGTTAACTGATCCGTATATAAATGTATAAAATTTATAATATACTTATATATTTAATTGAGATTTTGTATTGAGCTTAACTGTTCAAAGTTGATAAGAACATAGGAGTAAAAGGCTACTATAATGAGTATCTTGATGGCACCAATATAAGTTGACAACTCTTTCACATGTCTTACATTCTTAATTTATAGTTTTTAATATAAATAAAAAAATGCTCCACTTTTTTTTGCAAACATATTGAAAAATACAGTTAACTACAAATTTTGCATCACCATTATATCAAATGATTAAAAATCGAAAATTGAAAAAATTAACCAAAACAACGATTAACAGTTAATGCGGTTAACTGTTTGTAATGGATCGATTTATGATTAGGATATTAGAAAACCCATTATTACAGTTAGGTTCAATAAATAGGGAGACATACCGGATAATAGAACCGTGAACACCTCTATAGAGAATATGCTATATGTTCTTCGCTTTGAGCTCTATTTGTTCTCCTGTGAGTGTACTCTGACAGCAAGACAACATTTCTATCAATTTTTTTATTCGAATGAGGAGAGGCTTCGGATATTCAATAAGTTAGCCATAAAAATCATCCGTCGAATTATGTTGATAGTTGACGGCAAGATGAATCATAATGAGAAAAGTTAGATGATGGACAAGCTGGTTCAATAGGCCCTACTCTAAGCCTGCCATATCAAATTTCTCTTGATCATTGAATAATTGAACCAGATCACTGGGCCATGTCACTCAACTCACTAGTCGAACCCAAATATAGATAATATTTATAATTATAAGCTCATTTACAATACTTATATATAAAAGCTCAATTATAATCTATATCTCATATTATAGGCCTTTATCATCTTTCAATGTGATATGGTAAACGTTCATACTCCTATTCTTCATTCATACCAATCATCATAAATTGCTATGAACAAACCATATATTTGTCAAGTTATGAGATTACAACATGTACATGTTAATCAATATCTATGTGTCTTACTAGATTGTCTTTAATTATTAATTAGTTCTGTGATGGTAAGTCACATCGATCAATGAATCAATCAACTTTTATATTGGTTGTGCTTCATAGAATGTGGCTTGTACTTAATCTAGAAGCCATGGCATACCAAGCATAATTTAGAAGTTTACATGGTCTATCTTCACTTGATTAACAATTTTTATCTTCTCAATATATTTATAATTTGGCTAATGTGGATTTCATTAAACCACATGATTTCCATATATGGCTATCATTTTCTATTGTAAGTCGATTCATTAAAGCCATTGTTACTTAAAAGAACTTTAGTTGACTTCATAAGGATAGAACAAGATAGTTATCATTATTTCAAGAGTTATTGCTACATGTGGTTGGAGCAATAGCTATTTTGTAGAATTCCTATTGTCACGCCTCTAAATAAGGCCCTAGTAGGATTATCCTTAAGTTATTATATCACGTGTATACCCATAATATAAGACGGTCTTATGAGTCAAAGATTACAAGACTCAATTATTTATTATATTCTCATCCTATAATTACACATATACATATAATACTATTATTAAAACTAAACCATGGAATCTGATTTTCCACTGAAATATCCCAAAGCTTCACCTAAGTTAGAAAATGGATTTAGATAGATTAAAATAATACAAGTGAAATAGATATATGAATTATGATTAGATAATTTAATGAAAAATAACTTATTAATTAAAGATAAGTTGAAATTTGAGATTTCGATTCTTAAAACCCCAAACATGTTGTTGAAATGTTTAGTGGATCTCTAAATTCTTAAACTTTAGCCTAACATCCTAAATTCTTAATCCCCATAAATTTTGGAATAACCTTCTTTTTTAAAAATATTAGATTTGAGCCTAAGCTCAAATTAAATATCAATTCAATATAACCCAATCTTTTAAAACAATTATCTATCTTAAGTTCTTTATTTCTAGCTTGTTGATCTACATATTATTCCATAAATACTTCTAGAACTAAAGATATTGATCTAAAAGTTCTAAACCTAATACATTTACTTTAAAATATCTCTTAATTTTTCGTCTCTCTCTCTCTCTATATATATACAACACCTTTTCTTTTCCTTTCCTTTTTCTTTGGCTACCCTTTTTTTTCTCTCTCTTCCTTCTTCCTTTTCCATCGTTTCTCTTTTTATTTCTCCCATTTCTCCAAATTGAAGCCATAAATCTCAAATCCAACAAGTTTATAGAGGAAATTAAAGATGGAAAACAAGGTTGGAGTAGGAATTAAGCTAAAAGTAGCTTCAACAACCAATAAGGAGTAGTAGAAGAGGAAGAATTAAGAAGTGGGTTTTGTCTAAAAAGATAAGTATCGTTAATTTCCTTGCTTTAATTCTTGTTTATGCATGTGAATGTTGTATTAGGACTAGTAATATGTAAAACTTGTGATGAATGAAATAATCTAATTTATTCAATAATTAAATTTTCATGTGAATATAATATTAGTTCTAAATATTAAGTTTGAATTAATTTTTTTTCTATATATGAAAATGAATGTGTAGAAATAGGTTTGATAAATTATGTTTATTAATGTAAATTATTGATGTATGTGAGTATGTGTAATGAGATTAATGTTATTGTTTTATGTATATTAATGTGTGTATAGTATAATTAATGTTTGTGTCTTTTATGAACTAATATGTATGTATTATGTTTAAAATTATAAAAACAACTTTTGAATTGCCTAAGATCTTACTAGCATAATTTTCAAGAATTTAAGCCTATTTTTCAAGCCCAAATTAAACTCAAATTAGCTCCAAATTAAGCCAAATTGAAACTTAGGATAAAATTGAGTTCCAAATTTGATCAAATATAGCCTCTTTTGGTAGCCCACATTTTCCATATGAATTTCCACTTTTCTTTCCTTTCTCTTTTCCTTCTATCTTCAAACCATAAGCTCTAAACCAAAACCAATAACAAGTTCTTGGATTAAAAAAAAAAAATCTCTCCAAACCAAAGCCTCTTCATGTAATTTAAAGCTAGTATTAACTCTTTATTTTATTTCCATTCTTGCAATATAAGGTATAATCAATGTTAGGATGAGTTTAACGCCATATGAGTTGAATGATTTATGTATTGATATATGTTAGGTTGTGTTTTATTGTTATGTGAACTTGTTTATGTGTTATGGAAGTAGTGAGAAGTGTTGGTGAGGGATGAAGTTGATTTGAGTAGTTGAAGTTGAAGTGAAGAGTAGGAGAGGATTTGTTGTGAATGAAGTAGTTTAATGTGTTGATATGATATCCAAAGCTGCTAGGATCAGTTAATGTGGATAGAAAATAGTGTATGAAGTTAAATATGTGTTTGAAGAAATTAAAAGTGTTATATATTATAATTTTCAAAGTATAAAATAGAGGAAATAAAATACTTTTCGAATAGGTTTGTTTTTTAATATACGTTGGCATCTGGTACTTCAACACTGCCGGCATAGAGGCGGTGTTGAATGTGATCAAAACCGATTATTTTAAACCACTTAAAATGCCACTGACTTTTAGTAAAGAAATTGGCCACCGTTTATTTTTCAAATCATACGCCGGCCACTAGGGCTTCAACGCCGCCGGCCTTCAATCAGTGTTGAATACGAACATAATCAAATTTTTTAACGTTGAGCTTAACACCATCAGCGTATAATTTCAATGCTGTCGGCGTTCAGTTCAATTTTTCCTATGTAGATAGGTCACATATCCCCTAAGTTTTACAAATTCAATCTTCTTCAATTGTCATTCTTTACTTCATATATGGTCTTCTAATGAATCTATAAGCTATATAAACATGTTTTATGTATGAATTAGATGTTAAAACTATATGTTAAGTTTATTGAATCTCCTTGTATAGTTAACTTAGGATTGTTTTATATAATATATATACATATATTCTATGTTTGATTATTGATTGTTTTGATATTTCTTATTTAAGTTAAAGGTTCCTCAGTTATTTCATCTCCGAGTGAATATAGTAATACACTATTGGGTACATATACGCAATATATTATTTGTTGTATGCTAGGAATAGGTATTACTAAAATTGATTTAATTCGATTCGGCTTAATAATTTGATGAACTGAACATCTATTACGCTGTTTAATCTGGTCCGAGGAGCAGCAAATCTATCATGATGCAATGACATGTTAGTTAGGCGCTTAACCTAAATCATGATGCAATGACTTTATCATGATGCAATAGTACATTATGATGCAATAGCGATTTGTTTTTGGTTAAGCAGATAGCTGATGGGGAGAATAGTATCCGAGTAACATTTGCTTAAACTTAGGGGAAAATGTCATAGTTTAGTTCAAATTTTATGGGAACTTGTAACTAGGCTCATGTTATGGACTGAGTTTAAGTAGAGTCGGGCAACTGCTTTTGAACCCTAAATGAAGCTATTTCTTTATGGAATAGATATAAGAGATATAAGTATTCGGACTGCTTATATTAACTTCCTCAGCAGCTGCTGTTACTTAGAACCCCTAAATTCCCAGAGCGTAATTCCAGGTTTGAATGCCCTACTATTGTTTTATTGAAAAGAAAACTTAACAAGATAATGACTTAATCGGTGTTGCATTTCATTTGATTTAAGTTTGCTTAAAAAATTGTTCTTGTATTTGTTATTGTGTATAGGGCCTTTGGCTCAGTTTTACTGCTTTGTAGGTAATGAAGATGAGTTATATGATGATCTAGGATACGGGTCAGATATTGAGAGATTCATGGATGAGTGGGACGAGTAGGACTCGAATGTCCTTGGATTTTGGAGAAGCTTTTATTTAAAGCATAATTCTCTATTTAGAAGGCTTGTTAAATAAGCCTAAGTTGGAAAAGACCTTCAGATTTCTTTAGATTATCTTTTGTACCAAGAAAAACTTGTAATTTTGTAGTGTCTTATATTGACACTGAACTTTGTACATATAATGTATATATGTATGGATTGCTTTTATTAGCAATCTTGTTTTGTTAAAAGTTGTTTACAAAGTGTTACTAGATTTGATCAAACAATTCTCATAAGCTATTAGTTTTAGGACAGTCTTACATATAATGTGAAAATGCTATATGTGGTTGAGGATTCAGTACTTTAAATCTTAGGATTTAGTGGGTCGGGTCTTTACAGATAGTATCAGAGCTATGTTTATAAAATTGTTTGATTAAATAGGAGTGACTTGACCTTAGATACGGTGAGTTTAGTCGGATGTGTATAGGACTTGCTTGAATTATGTATTTTGTTTGAATGCTTATTTTGTTCATTAATTATTTTGATGTTGATTTAACATTGTAAAATTATCATATTTCATATATATATTGTATGTTTGTCTAAAGATGGATAGGTCAAGAAGAGTGATTTGATAGTCTTTGGAAAGAGAGGGTATGCCACCTCCTTCTTAGTCTACTATCTCAGCTTCTGCATCAGCTTGTGTTCCAGCTTCTACTTCGACTCTATCACCAGCTTTGGCTTCTACTACACTGAATCCACAGCCTCCTCAAATGCCTACATATCCAGCTATGCCTCAATGCCTATAGGAGATCCGAATAATGTGTTTACCATGTTTCGGGATATGTTTGCAATAGTTCAACAGTATTAGCAAATGATGTATCAACAACAACAACAACAATTTATGCAACAATATAATCCACCAACTATGAGACAAGAACGACAATTAAAAGTGCAAGACTGAAATGATCAAGTTAAGTTGCATGATTTTTTTAGATTGGTACCTGATTTTGATAGAACTGCTTTGGACCCGACTAGAACTGAAGGTTGGATAGTAGAGCTAAGCATTTGCATCTTATGAAGTACCTGAGCATAGGAAAGTTGATTTAGCTATCTATATGCTGAAAGGAGATATATATAATTGGTGGAGATTGAACAGTAAAGGATATGCAAGACCAATACCATGTAACAGATTTAAGGAAGCCTTTTTCTTGCAATACATTCCATCTATAGTGAGAGAGCAAATGATATTGAATTGGCTGAATCTAAGGCAAGGGAATAGAACTGTTGAAGAATATCTTGTAGAATATTGTAGGTTGCTTAGATTTGCTGGCACAAATTACAATGATGAGAGTATGAAGGTTCAAAAGTTCTAAGATGGCTTGAATGTGGAAATCAAGAGTGAGGTCAAGAATTTTCAGTTATTAACACTGTCTGAAGCAGTAATCAAAGCGAAGTTAATGGAACAAATTATAAATGAGAATAAAGCCCAGAGAGATAGGCATGCTACATTTATGGGCAAGAGATCGGCGACATTATACACTCCTCATTCAAGCTTTGGCAATGTTAACAAAGGTAAGCGACCATTTGTGGGGAAGAAACCGAATTTCGGACAAGTGACAAAGGCTCCTATTTCTTCCATTCCATATGATAAGAGGTGCCCTATATGTTTTGGGTCGTATAAATCAGTTTAATGTAAATGGATTCCTAGAGCATGCTTTGCATGTGGGAAAGTAGGTCATAAAGCCTTTGATTGTACAAATATGAAATTGAAGCCTATCTTCTATCCTCATTAGCAACAAAGAGGTCATCACGTAGCAAATTGTAAAGATAGGCCTAAGAATGAAGGACCGAACTTTGGAAATGGAATGACAACTGCTAGAGCATTTGCTCTACAACAATGTGAGAAATCCCCTTCAATGGATACACTGGCAGGTACAATACTGATTGTAAATCATCCTGCATATGCTTTGATTGACACTGGTGCTACTCATACATGTGTTGCTAAAAGTTTTGTGAATGAGTGTGGTTTGTCTTCTGAAGTGTTGTATGATAGAATGATGAAGTAAATACTCCTTTTGGTGTGCAATCCAAAGAGCCATGTGTATGTAGAAATGTTGATGTTGTGATTTCTGATAGAAGCATGCCAATAGATATGTTAGTTCTGCCTTTAGTCGATTTTGATGTTATCCTTGGAATGAATTGGTTAAATCTTTATAAAGCCACAATAGATTGTAATAAAGCGGAAGTAAGCTTTGAGTTGGAGGGGAGAAGATTGTTTCATGTCTTGGAAAGAAGGAGACCAAAGAGTATGTATTTTATGGAGTTGTGGGAGAAGGATATAAAAACTACAATGAGTAGTGAAGAACTTCGAGTTGATATGGTGCCAGTAGTAAAGGAATTTATCGATGTCTTTCTTAAGGAATTACTGGGTTTACCATCAGATAGAGAGATTGAGTTTGGAATTGATTTGATACTAGGGACGACACCTATATCTAAGGCTTCATACTGTATGGCTCCGACCAAGTTGAAAGAGTTGAAAAGCCAGTTGGAGGAGTTATAGAACTTAGGGTTTATTCGTCTAAGCATTTCTTCTTGGGGTGCTCTAGTTTTATTTGTTAAGAAGAAAGACGGAAGTTTAAGAATGTGTATAGACTATAGGGAATTAAATCAAGTGACGATCAAGAACAAGTATCCTCTTCCCTGAATTGACGACTTATTTGATCAATTGAGAGATGTTGCATTATTTTCTAAAGTAGATTTGAGATCCGAATACCATCAACTCAAGATAAAGCCACAAGATATTTTGAAGATAGCTTTTCGAACAAGATACAGACATTTTGAGTTTATGGTTATGCCTTTCGGTTTAACGAATGCCTCAGCAGCTTTTATGGATCTAATGAATAGGGTATTTAGAGATTATCTGGATCAATTTGTAATAGTTTTCATTGATGATATATTGGTGTATTTAAGGAATATGGAAGAACACGAAAAACATCTGAAACTTATTCTACAAAGATTAAGAGAGAGGAAACTTTATGTTAAATTTAGCAAGTGTAAGTTTTAGTTGAGAGAAGTTGCATTCTTGGGACATATCATTACAAAGGAAGGAATATCTGTCAATCTGGAGAAGATTAGAGCGGTTTTGGATTGGCCACTACCTACAAATGTCATGGAAGTACGAAGTTTTCTAGGTTTGGCAAGCTATTACAGAAGATTCGTACAAGGATTTTCCAAAATTGCTTCACCATTAACTAAATTGACAAGAAAATATGTGAATTTTGATTGAGATGAAGATTGTGATCGAAGTTTTCTCGAGATGAAGGAACGAATGGTTTTTGCACCGATTTTAGCACTTCCGGTTAATGGAGAAGAGTTCGTAATTTACAATAATGCTTCACTTCAAGGACTCAGATGTGTTTTGATGCAAGATAATCGAGTTATAGCTTACACATCGAGACAATTGAAACCCCACGAGAGGAATTATCCGATTCACGATCTAGAGCTAGCTGTAGTGATATTGGCATTGAAGCTTTGGAGACATTATTTATTTGGTGAAAAGTGTAAAATATTCACTAATCACAAGAGTTTGAAATACATTTTCACCCAGAAAGAATTAAATATGCGTCAGTAAAGATGGTTGGAGTTAATCAAAGACTACGATGTTGAAATTTTGTATCACCTGGGAAAAGCCAACGTTATAGCAAATGCGCTCAGTAGGAAGAAGCAAATGAATGTGAAATTTTTTATTACAACTCAATGAGAATTACAAGAATATCTTCAAAAAATGGATATTGAGATAACAATGGAAAAGGTTGAAGTTATGTTAAAGCTTATTTGTGCAACCAACAGTTCTAGATCAAATTAAGCAAGGACAACTAGAAGAACCTGGAAGCCATAGATTGAGAAGTGAGATAAGTTATGAGAATTGATGATGAAGGTGTTATAAGGTTCAAGGATGGAATTTATGTGCCAGACACCTGCGAATTGAGACAATAGATTATGAAAGAAGTGCATTCCTCCTCATATTTGATTCACCCTGGAAACACAAAGATGTATCAACACTTGAAGAAACATTTTTGGTGGAAGGAATGAAGAAGGGTATTGTAAGATTTGTTTCTAAATGTTTAGTATGTCAACAAGTGAAGATTGAGCATCAATGACCTGGAAGAGAATTGCAACCATTAAGTATTCCAGAATGGAAATGGGATGAGATAACTATGGATTTTCTGATGGCTTTACGAAAGACAGTAGCCAAGAATGAAATGGTTTGGATCATTATAGATCGGCTAACAAAATCATCAAATTTCATTCCATTGAGAGTCGGGTATTCACTTGAGAAGTTGGGCCAGATTTATATCCGAGAGATAGTGAGATTACATGATATACCAGTAACCATCACTTCAGATAGAAATACCAGATTTGTCAGTCGATTCTAGAAAAGTCTTCATGAAGCTCTTGGGACAAAGTTACAATTTAATACGGCATTTCATCCACTAACTGATGGTCAATCAGAAAGAACAATTCAGATTCTTGAAGATATGATTAGAGCTTGTGCCTTAGACTTTGGAAGGAATTGGGATGAATACTTATCTCTAGTTAAGTTTGCATACAATAATAGCTATCAGACAGAGATTCAAAGGGCTCCATATAGAGCATTATATGGGAGAAAATATAGATCTCCTTTGCATTGGGATGAAGTAGGCGAGAAAGCATTAATTGGTCTTGATTTGGTGCAACAAGCAATTGATAAAATTCAAATGATCAAGCAGAGATTAAAATCATCTCAAGACCGATATAAAAGTTATGCCAACTTGAGGAGAAGACCTTTAGAGTTTGAACTTGGAGATCATGTATTTCTCAAGATATCCCCGACAAAAGGATGTTTTTAGATTTGGAGTAAGGAGCAAATTGAAATTAAGATATATTGGACCATATGAAGTTTTGGAACGAATAGGACCAGCAGCTTGTAGATTAGCTTTACCACTAAGTCTATCGAGTGTTCATGACATCTTTCATGTGTCTCAGCTTAGAAAATGCATATATGATCCCGATGCTATATTGGATAAGAATTGAGAAACAAAGTGATACCGATGGTAAAAGTCCAACGGAGTAATCAATCCGAGGGAGAAGCGATTTGGGGAGTAGAAAGTGTGATGAGACAGAAATACCCTGAACTCTTTGGAGATTTGAGGTAAGTTAAGTTTTGGGGACAAAACTTCATGAAGGAGGGAAGAATGAAATAATCTAATTTATTCAATAATTAAATTTTCATGTGAATATAATATTAGTTCTAAATATTAAGTTTGAATTAATATATATATATATATATATATATGAAAATGAATGTGTAGAAATAGGTTTGATATATTATGTTTATTAATATAAATTATTGATGTATGTGAGTATGTGTAATGAGATTAATGTTATCGTTTTATGTATATTAATGTGTGTCTAGTATAATTAATGTTTGTGTCTTTTATGAATTAATATGTATGTGTTATATTTAAAATTATAAAAACAACTTTTGAATTGCCTAAGATTTTGCTAGCATAATTTTCAAGAAGTTAAGCCTATTTTTGAAGCCCAAATTAAACTTAAATTGGCTCCAAAATAAACCTAAGTCATATATGCCCCAAAAGTCAAACTTATGATAAAATTGAGTCCTAAATATGATCAAATATAGCCTCTTTTGGCAGCCCACATTTTCCATATGAATTTCCACTTTTCTTTCCTTTCTCTTTTCCTTTAATCTTCAAACCACAAGCCCTAAAACAAAACCAATAACAAGCTCTTGGATTAAAAAAAAAAAAAAAAAACTCTCCAAATCAAAGCCTCTTCATGTAAGCTAAAGTTAGTATTAACTCTTTATTTTATTTCCTTTCTTGTAATATAGGGTAGAATCAATGTTAGGATGAGTTTAATGTCATATGAGTTGAATGATTTATGTATTGATATGTGTTAGGTTGTGTTTTATTGTTATGTGAACTTGTTTATGTGTTATGGAAGTAGTGAGAAGTGTTGTTGAGGGTTGAAGTTGATTTGAGTAGTTGAAGTTGAAGTGAAGAGTAGGAGAGGATTTGTTGTGAATGAAGTAGTTTGATATGTTGTTATGATGTCCAAAGTTGCTAGGATTGATTAATGTGGACAGAAGATAGTGTATGAAGTTAAATATAAGTTTGAAGGATTAAAAGTGTTATAAATTATAATTTTCAAAGTGTAAAATGGGGGAAATAAAACACTTTTCGAATAGGTTTGCTTTTGAGTATATGTCGGCATCAGGTACTTCAACGCTGCCGGCATAGAGGTGGTGTTGAATATGATCAGAACCAATTTTTCTAAAGCCGCTTAAAACACTGTCGAATTTTGTAAAGAAATTGGCCAGCGTTTATTTTTCAAATCATACGCCAGCCACTAGGACTTAATGCTGCTGGCATTCAGTTCAATTTTTCTTGTGTAGATAGGTCGCGTATCCCCTGAGTTTTACAAATTCAATCTTCTTCAGTTGTCATTCTTTACTTCATATATGGTCTTCTAATGAATCTATAAGCTATATAAGCATGTTTTATGTATGAATTAGATGTTAAAATTATATGTTAGGTTTATTGAATCTCCTTATATAGTTAACTTTGGATTGTGTTATAAATATATATATATTCTATGTTTGATTATTGATTATTTTGATATTTCTTATTTCAGTTAAAGATTCCTCAGTTATTTCCCCTCCGAGTGAATATAGTAATACACTATTGGGTACATATACGCAATAGATTGTTTGTTGTATGCTAGGAATAGGCATTACTAAAATTGATTTAATTCGATTCGGCTTAATAATTTGATGAGCTGAATGTCTATTACGCTGTTTAATATGGTCCGAGAAGCAGCAAACCTATCATGATGCAATGACATGTTAGTTAGGCACTTAACCTAAGTCATGATGCAATGACTTTACCATGATGCAATGGTACGTTATGATGCAATAACGATTTGTTTTTGGTTAAGCAGATAGCTGATGGGGAGATGTCACACCCCGAGGGTGTAAACCCCCAAAAATTTTCATAATCCTTAAAAATAATTCTAGAAGTATAAATATCAAAAACCCGAAAAATCAACTTGAGATTAAAACTCAATTCTAGAGAGTCAAACACCGGAAACAAAACCCTAAAATTCGAACCAAGTTAAAACTTAATTCCAAATGAGAACAAAAACGAGTTTTCTCAATCTTGAGAAAACAAGAACCCTTGAAACGAACTATAAAGTCTAACTACCGATTTAATCAACTTCCGTACATCAATTAAATCACCTAACCGTTTCCTAACACGCAAATCAAGACAATATATCCAAATAACGATCAACAGCAAAATCTTAAAACTTTCGATAAATTTTAGAAATCACAAATTTCAAATTCTCACAAAAAGTCAAACTGAGTCAACTCATAACCCTAGACTCGGTTAAACGATCCCGAGAACTAAAAACTATTAAATAAATCACAAATAAAATAAGATAAACCATAGATTCAGGGTAAAAATATAAAACGATCAAAACTCAAAAGAATTATACGATCGTACGAATAACTCAGAAAAATCGGAAATCAAAACGGAACCTTAAAAGTCAACAAGCCTACAATGAACCCTAGTGTTTAAGATCCGGTAATCCCTCGTTCCTAAACCCTAGAAAACGAAATTAAGTTAATGGCCTAGAATAGTTCGTAATAACGTAGGGTAATATAAAAATATCAAATTCGCGAATTTCGAGTGACCTTCGGACCCAAACGGGATCGGTTCTCGAAAAGCGTGTCCGGAGCTCGGAATATTAAAAATATTCCATTTATACCAATAGACTCGTAAAAATACAAGGATTCCAAAAATATCAGTTTTAGAATTTTTCGATAGCTAAAAATTACAGATGTCGCATTATTACGCGTATTTTTACTACGGTACTTTAATTGTCTAGTCTACTATTCATAGTACTTTTCTACTATTCATTACTATTTCACTATCTCTACTTTTTCTTACACCTATTTCTTACACCTACATATCTATTTTCTTACTTTTTATATTTCCAATACACTTTTTATCAAATCATACCTTACATATTAATTATTTTCTTACAAATTTCGCTCAAAAATCAACTCACACACTCTCCAACACCCCATGGCGCAAATTGACCCTCCCTCTCCTCTATTTTAATTTATTTTTCTTTTATTCAATTCACTCTTAATTCCTTCACAAAACTCTATAAATACCACCTCTCCTCTTCTCATTTCTTCACACCTTTCTCAAGTAAAGAATTTATGCAAAAATTCTCTCTAACCACTCTCTCCATACTCTTACAAGAACTCTCTTCTTGTAAGAAGAAATCTCTCCTACCAAAACCCTCTTTATGTAATACAACTACCATCTCTCCATAACCACATAACCATACATTCACTACCATCTTCATACGTCTTACATACCTTAGGTAAATATTTATTCCATCTATTATTCGTCCATGTCATGTAACTTAACATGACTATGGTGTTGTTTTGAAACTCATATGAGTAGTAAAAGCAAGAACATGTTCATGTTTTGTTCTTGTACATAAAACTTCCTATCTTATTATGTTGTTATTATTATTGTGATTATTTGCTTATATGCATAGTATTATGTATATTATGTATATATATTTATTTAGAGCATATAAGCTCATTTCTTATTTATTCATTTTATAGCTATGCAATTTATTTATTTTATGTTGATATTAAGACTAGTCTTTCTAGTCTTAGACTTGTCCATATCAAGTCAAAACAATCTTTTATTTATTTTCTTTAATCTTTCGGGACTAGTCCATTCTTGGTCCCGGGACGCCTTGATAAAGCTAAGGCTCCAATACTTGATCGGGATTCCTTGATGAAGCTAAGTTCCGATGCTTGATATTTTATTTTCTTGCTCATTAATTATTTTTAGTATTTTCTTATGTTCTTATTATTTTATATGCTCATGATACTTGCATTTGCATAATGTTAATGTCTCATAGTCTAAAAATGGAATCTTGTTTTACTAATGAACCAAAGCTAGGTTTCCAAATTATATGATTTACCAAAAAACATGAAGTTATTATCAACAACCTAGAAATAGAATAATACAAGTTTTCTCAAGTTTTCTTAAATAACAAGATAGTTTTACCAAAGAAACATAAATAAATATTTTCCTTGTATTTTATGGTAATCTAAGTTTTTAGAAAAATAAATTGTTCATATTGAAAGTTTGAGACTTAAATTCTTTTCTAAAACTAAGAACAAACTAGTTTTCAAAGTTAATATAAAAATCAACTCATAAGGAACCCACTTAGGAAAAGTAATGATTTTTAAATTCTAAAAGAAAGAACTTGTTTTCAAAAGAATATAAATAAAGTAAGGTTAGCAATAATGGATTTTATCAATAAAGATGATTCTTTTCAAAGAGATGAATGAACAAGTTTTAAAAAGAAAAAGCTTATATTTTAGAAATGAATATAAGAAGACAAAATTCATTTTCTAAAACCATCCTAATTACAAAATTATAAAAAGGTTTTGAACAACCTAATATACTTTTGATAAAAATAGATCTTTTATCACTAGAAGCGAAATTTATGAAAAACTAAGGTTAAAAGGAAGATTTACTTGTTTTGGAAAAGGAAATGAAGAAAATAAAATAAGAATATACTCATTTATAACAACCTAGTAAAAATATAAAAGTTTCTTTAAATACTTGAAAAGAAAATTTCAAAAGTTAAAGTTTAAATGAATTGTTTTATGAAATAAATTGTTGAGACACTACCATTAGGATTTTTGCATATAAAGTGAGCATACCTATATATTCAAAAGTGTTTATCAAATATATATTTATATTGTTACAAAAGGATTTTCTTTAAAATGGAGTCGAGCTAGAAAATGGATTTTTGCAAAAGTTTAGAAAATTCGTTTCAAATCTGTACCTGACGTTTTCGGAACCCAAATGACCTTTTATGACCAAGATAAGTTTAGAAATGGATAGAACTTTTCGAATAGGTAGAAAACGGTATATTATATGCGAAATTCCGAGTTAAAATGAGCAAGTTATGGCCATTTTAAGTTGGAATTTCTTTTTATACGATTTTACCACGATTTTAAGTAAAGTTTAGAATCTCCAAGAATAGAAATTCATGGAAGACTTATCCCGGGTATTTGTTTTGTCTAGGTGACGAAGGATACGAAAATACCCTACCCGAGGATTACTACGACTAAGAAGATAGCGAAATGGACGAGTGAGTTATTCCTTCTAATTTCGTTACCTTGCTTGTGCCTGTAATGTAGTAGCATTAGTATACTAAGAAAAGATAAAAACAAATATATTTGGGGATTTCGGGATTATGCGTATATATGATTCTATGTTTATGCGTGAATTGAGAATTAAGATATCGCAATTTCGATTTGCTTGTTAAATAATTTTGTTTACTTACTTGTATGATTGTTTATTGTTGCTAAATTGATTGATCGCCCCTAATAAACCTTGATAAGGTTTGACCTAAGAACAATAAAACGTTCACGCATAGCATCCATCGAGTCACATCTGTTTCTGAAGGCTGCTACTCCTACGCGTAGAGTTGGATTGGCTGTGATCGTGCGGTGCCACGGGCCATGTTCCTTCCCGGAGAATCCAAATCGCTCGGGGAAAGCGACTCTAGGTTCGGAGCCGAGCCAACCGAACGCTGTGGGTGAGGACCTGGGGACTAGCAGTAGAAGGTCGAGGACTTCAACCCCGATTCCCTAACCTTTGATACGAAGGGGTAAATCCATTCTATATATGGTTTCCGGATGACTATATATATTCACGTAATCATGTGATTGTTGCATTGTATGCATAGCATATGTGTGATTAAATAAATAAACTTGTTTGAAAATATGGTGCGAATGAAAAGGAATATCTCACTAAGCTAGTTGTAGCTTATACCCTTTTAGATTTTGTTGAAACAGGTATATTCGTGGATTAAACTTGAGGATCATGACATTAAGGAAGTCATGGACGGATGATTAAGGATATGGAATCATACGATGAAGAAATTTTGTAAGGTTCTTTACATGTGCTAACCTATATGATTAAGGGACGTATAACTATTTGAAGATAATAGAATAACATGCCTCTAAGAATTGAAATGCAATATGTATATTTTATGATAAGTATTCTCTTTGCCTTGTTACCTATTTACTATCAATATAAATTGCGCTACTCCGATGCGTCCCCTTGGTTGTGATGTACGCCTTGTACATAATATGGAAGCCTTCGCATGACTAAGGTAGTCATTCATAGGCTTTAGTATTGTGTACGGTGGACTGCCACGTTTAGGGTACCCTTCGGGGCGTGACAGAGGGTACCCTAGTAGTAGTAAACAAGTCATACTTGAATAATATCACTAGATTACCTTCAGAGAACGGCAGGTTTTCAAAACAACAGATCTTTTAATTGCTTGATAAGAAATGACAAATACATGAAAGCAATAAACTGGTAAATAACTTCTATTTTAACCATAGAACATTGCAGAATTATTACAAACCAAATAGTCTTACTGTAGTACACAACTAGATAATCTATTATAATAGTACATAACCATTAAACCAAAATATAATCGTAGACTTCCAGCTCCTAAGCTCTTACCGGAGGCATATTCCTGGAAGTGACTAACCAGGGTCGTAAAGTAAACCTGAAAAGACTGTTGGAGTATGAGCGAAACCACAGCTCAGTGAATAACCAGACATATCATACATCACACAAGTTATTAGCAAATCATATGCAATGCTATCACTCAATCATATCCACAGATACAAGCTTGGATGATCTAGAATCCAAACAGGAAAAAGATTTACGCCCTCTTTTTAAGGATTGAAGAACCATTACTCCATGACCCACCTGTCCAGGAGAGACTAAGTACACAGGAGAATCAACGATTTCTCGTTTTAAGGTTATCACTTTGAATATAATCAATTAAACTGACCATCCTGCACTCACCTTAGAAACTCCCTAAGTATTAATCATTTCAAAGCGATACTACGGGCGGCGTTCTTCGGTGCTACTTAGTTCCCGTAGAACCGACGGAATAAAGAAAGCCTTAGAAGAACTAACACATTAGAACAACCAAGCACTAACAGAGAACCGAAATATTAATACGTAGCAGCTGTCATCCCAATTTATATGCAATAATGCAATTCGTGTAATGCATGATCATATTATTTCTTCAAGTCAATAATTCTTATTCAATTTTATGGTGACCATACATTATACACAATCATCATCATACTACTTCACAACATCAAATCATTGTATTATCACTTTTGTAAGGATATTTTATCAATCATACAATCAGGTCACAACATACTTTCAACAAACCATCGTTTGATTATCTTTGCATTATATATTCAGCTACTTATAAGCACAAACAGTATAACATGACTGAATTACTCACCTGCTCATACTGACTCAGTCGTAATAATCTGCTGGTAGACCCTTTAGTGTATCAAAATCACCTATTAAGTTGAATAAAGTATTCATCAATATATTATATAATTAAATTCCTATACGTGACTAGTGTCCTAGACTCGATATTTATCAAGTTTTGTAGTGACTAATACTAATTCTATGTTATTCTATACTGAACTCAATGTAGAAAATTATATTCATTTATTATTACTTAGTATCGTCGTGTTTCTCTTAATTTATCTCGTATAATTATTTTGTTATTTTTAGAAATCACATTACTCAAATATTTAGCTTATTTCAATTTCCATTCTTACCTATTTTATCTTTTTAGAATAAACATTTGACTATTTATAACTTTTATTAACACTAAATATTTTATCTTAATTCTAAGGATTTAAGAATTTATCAAATAATAATCACCAAATTCTAAATATTTGTATTTGCTTATCTATCTAATAAATTCTATATTAATATATATAATATGTATTCAGTAGGTGTATTGCATATATATATATATATAAATTTTGTTTATCTCAAAACTAGCTTTCATTGAAGAAAAATGGGTGTACGTCGGCTCAAAGCCGTCGGCTTTCAAACCCAGGTACCGGTGTAGACTTGGTTTTGAAAATTATTTCATAGGAGTTGCACCGGCTTTGAAAGTTGTCAGCTTTCAACTTATGTCGGTCCTATGCCGTAGGCGTAAATCTCCAGGTAGCCGGCTTACGCTCATCTTTACGTGAATATAAACTTTACGTAGCTTCTGTTCAGTGTAAGCTGTCCTTACACCGCCGGCCTAACCTTGTAAGCCGTCGGCGTTGAGCGACTACACTGCCAGCTTTGAGACAGTGTTAGTTGTTCATCATCTTCTTCGATGATCTGATTCAAATTTGCTAAATTTTCCACGTTAAAAACATTACTAAACTATTTTTAAGTGTTTATATAACTTATATATAGTCCTATAACAACTCTTAACACTTCTACATACATATAATCTTAGATCTCGATTTTATGGAAATAAAACTAAGGTTTCGGATTTTTACCTTGTTTGAGTCGATCCGATGAAATTCAAAGCTCATTTTTCCATGGATTACATTCCTAGGATTAACATAAGTCAGTTCTAATGCTTAAATTTGAAAAAAAAATCATTTGACCTTCATCAACTTACCTTTGAACTCGTATCCAAGGGTTTTTCGTATTATTTTTCTTTGGATTCGAACTTGGGCGATTTGATCTGTTTGTTCTCTGTTTTCAGTTCGTTTTGGTTGCTATTTAAGTGTTGATTTGTTTGGAAACTTTGAGAGATAATGAAGATTGTTTGTTTCTTCATTATGAGCATTTACACACACACACACACACACACACACATATATATATATATATATAGAAGAAGAAGAAGACTTCGGCTGCGTTTTCCCACCAAATTTCCTTTGATTGTTCTCATTTGGCTATTGTTTTCATGTTATTTAATGCTAGGTTGATGTGGCATTCTATGATTGGTCATTGAGGTTGATTTGTTTGACAATTTGGATGAATTATTGATCAATCCGGCTCTCTCTTCCTCCCGTAGCTTTCCCACTGAATTGCAGCCGAAGTTTTATATATATATATTAGTTAATTATTTTAATTTAATTTTAGGATAATTTCACAAGTTATACGGGTACAAATTAGCTTTTATTTGGGAGTTTTTGTTCAAAAATATGTTTATATGATTATACAAAACACTTAGATTATTGAATAATACAATTTTTAGTTTTATATATACGTGGTTAGTTATTCGTATAATTTTATCTCCACGATTAAAGTTTCTTAAGCTCATTAGGTCAATTTTTATTTTAGGCTTCAATAGCTTAAGAAAACTCGAGTTTGAACAATAGCGTGGTTCGATTATTTATTTGGAATTTAGATCTTGAGTTATACAACATTTATGTTTTCGTTGTGTATTTATAATCCTAACGGTTTATCTTTAGGTTCTCATTTTCTGCTTATAAACGTAGTTATTTATTTACTTAATATCGCTTTTGATACAGAAGTTAAACTATATATGTATCTTTAGTTTTGATACCCGTCATGACATCTTATTAATAGCGTTTAATACTATCTAAGGGTTTTGAATTTAGGGTTTAAATCCAATCTTAGGCTCATTACTACTTGTTGTTCTAATCTTGAATCATTGTTAAGTTCAAAAGCAATTATTTAATCTCTATATTTGTATTTTTCTATTTAAATCTATTTGTATATCAAGTTTTGGGTTTAGATTTTAGATTTTTTTTTAATCATATCTGAAATTATGCATTCAAGATACGAAATCTCGTTTTTGGTATCAATTAGGGTTAAAGAAATTCTTCATTCAATTTCTAAATCCTTTATCTAACCAAATTCTAGGTATTTATCTATTCTTAGACTTTGATTAGAATCTAAATCTATTATCTAGTTCGTACAATCTATTGTAGGGTCGTATACTAGTGTGGAAAATTCCCGGGGTTTACAGGAGAATAGTATCCGAGTAATGTTTGCTTAAACTTAGGGGGAAATGCCATTGTTTTGTTCAAATTTTATGGGAACTTGTGAACTAAGTTCATGTTGTGGACTGAGTTTAAGTAGAGTCGGGTAATGGCTTTTGAATCCTAAATGAAGCTATTTCTTTATGGAATAGATATAAGAGATATAAGTATTCAGATTGCTTATGTCAGCCCCTTGAGCAACTACTGTTACTTAGGACCCCTAAATTCCTAGAGCGTGATTCCGGGTTTGAATGCCCTACTATTGTTTTATTGAAAAGAAATCTTAACAGGATAATGACTTGATCGGTGTTGCATTTCATTTGATTTAAGTTTGCTTGACAAATTGTTCTTGTATTTGTTATTATGTATAGGGCCTTTGGCTCACTTTTACTGCTTTGCAGGTAATGAAGATGAGTTATATGATGATTTGGGATACGGGTCAAATTTTGAGAGATTCATGGACAAATGGGACGAGTAGGACTCGAATGCTCTTGGATTTTGGAGAAGCTTTTATTTAAAGTGTAATTCTCTGTTTAAAAGGCTTGTTAAATAAGCCTAAGTTGTAAAAGACCTTAAGATCTCTTTAGGTTTTTTTTTTTGTACCAAGAAAAACTTGTAATTTTGTAGTGTCTTATATTGACACTGAACTTTATACATATAATGTATATATGTATGGATTGCTTTTATTAGCAATCTTGTTTTGTTAAAAGTTGTTTACAAAGTGTTAGTAGTTTTGATCAAATAATTCCATAAACTATTTGTTTTAGGACAACCTTGCATATAACGTGAAAATATTATATGTGGTTGGGGACTCGGTACTTTAAATATCAGGATTTAGTGAGTCGGGTCTTTACAATGAAAGTAGTAAATATATGATATATGAGCATGTTTGTTGAAAACTTAGATATATGTAGATTTGTGTAGACTAAGTATTTGATGTATGTGTATAGAAGTGTGTAGGAGACAAGTTTACGCATGTTTATATTTGTAACAAGTAGTTGTTGTTGATGTATATTGGATTAAGTAGTTAAAAGTTATGTAAAAAAACAAGGAAAATGCGTAGCTAGGATCCTCTGTTCATCACGGGCGTGATATCGGCTGTCATCTCCTCGCAACAAGACTTTTCAAACGAAACAAGCCAAATCACGCCATAACAGCAAGGGTGATCTCTTCGGGTCAAAATTTTCTAGCGCAACACTATTTTGTAATTTAATCATAACTTTTTTCATACTAACTCGGATTGATGTGATTCAAAATGATTTGGAAAGTTTAAAAAGAGATTTACAACTTTCATGTTTTAAGTTTTTACAAATTTCAAAAGATCAATGCTTAAATTTTACTTCTTTTCAGCTGATATATTTTCCAAACAAAGTTTAAAAGTTGTTTTTGTTTGTTAAATGTGTGTTTCCTTAGGAAATGAGTCTTTTTGAGCTAAAATGAGATAAATAAATAATATTTGATATATTATATTAGTTAATTGATATAATTAAGCATGAATAAAGTGGAATTATACATTTAATAGATAATTGGATTAAATATAGAAGTTAGTTATAAAATGAACCTAGCTAACAAACTTAAGTTTAACTTGATTAAATAGACTTGAATGAGTTAAAGTGAATTAGATTGAGTTAGTTTAACCATTTTGACTTAGTTTTTGAATTAATTGGTTAAGGTTAATTAATTTGGCTAAGTTTAAGTTAATGTAAGCTCAAGTTGACATGAATCCAAGATGTATAATGAATTCGTAATGAATCTAAATATAACATAACTTAATGAACTTCACTAAGCTAAAATGGGTTAAATTGTTTAAGTTTAATTAACTTGACTTAGTAAATGAATTAAATGAATAATTCCAATCAATTTAGCTAAGGTTAAGCTAAAATGGGTTAATAGCTAATACTTGGCTTAGATGAATGAATTAGGATGATCTTTGAATAATATGGGGACTATGTTGTTTCAATTATGTGTTTACTTGGAAAATAATTATTTTTGGTATATGAATTCTTTGTTGATGCTTTTGTAATAAAACATTATAAAAAAAGAGAAAAGAAATTCTTTGACAGACAAAGGAAAACTGTCCATATTTTAGCAAGGCGATCTTCGCAGCCATAGTGGGGTTCCAAATTAGTATTTGATCAAATAAGGTTATAATAAAAGTTTGAGATGAGTGAATAATTGATATAAGTTCTTATATGAGTTTGTTATATAAGTGGATAATTGGTTTAAGTTCTTATATGAATTTAATTCTTAAACAGATATGGATATTTGGTATATTCTTTGAGATGGCTTCTGTCTTAACTTCTAAGACCCTGTTTGGATTTCATATGTAAGATACGCAGTAACTTGCATGTTAGGTGTTAGGATAGGCATCTAAAATGGATTAAGAACTTAAAGGCGGCTTAATTAATTAATTGATGAGTGTTGGGTGTGTTTTCTGCCATTGAATCCGATTCTTGCCCTAGAGTGGAAGATCGGTATCTAATCGAGCAGCAGCACCTTGTCCTGAAATAGGCACAGTAGTTTAGGCACTTAGGCCACCCCTGTCATGATGCAATGACTTTCATTAGTGGTACAGAGGGTAGTTGATGGGGTTATTGGTATCGGTATAACGTTTACTTATTCTAAAGATTAAATAATATGATTTAGTTCAATGTTTATGGGAACGCTTGAGCTAGATGATATTATGGATTAAGTTAAGTAAAGATGAGAAACGGCTGAGTACCCTAGATGAGACTATTTCTCGTTTTCGGATATATCATCTAGGAGATATAGGGATTCGAACTACCTATATCAACCCCATGAGCGTTGAGAGCGTTACTCAGGATCTCCAGATTCCCTAGGCTTGTTTCGGAGTGTGAGTGCTCCAATGTTGATTTGTTTACTTTAAATTAAAGATAATAAATTGCTATTGCTGCATTGCATATAGTTAAGCCCGTATGCCACTCCCGTGTGTGATTTTGTTACTATGTACTAGGCTTCGGCTCATTATTGTTACTGTTGTTCTTTTTCCAGGTTTTGAGTTGATGATGGCGATGATTATTGCTATTGTTGATGTTGTTGAGTTGTTGATTGTGATGATGGATGATGATGACGAGGATGTTTGTCTCGGGTTAAGGGTGTTATTGATGATTATGGGAGAATTAGTGAAGTCGGATAAGTCCGATGGATTTATTTGTATTTGTTTTAATTTGTTTTGTATTTGGGACTGGATTTAATCTTTAGAACTTGTATCTTCTGAAAGAGCTTGTTAGTGCCCATATTCTTGTAAATGATTATCTACCCTTAAGAGTAGATTGTAAAATGTTTTATTAAAATTTTGTTTCTTAGAAAGTTGGTCTACTCGGTTAGGAGTATAGTTTTTATAATAAAATTATTTTATAAAATAGATTTTCCGCTACTAAATCCAGTTATTTGAAAATCTAATTAAACGATTTCACACCCTAAAATGGAGTAGCAATGTTCAACATAAACAAAATCTTTTAAAAGAAGCCTGAGCATGTAATACTTTAGAGTCTTATATGTAGTGGTAATGCCTTAATTGATTTAATGTTTGATTAAATTCTTAGGGCATTACATCCATATTCCATCAAGATCGTAGAGAATTGTTATCCCCTACTAAATAATAAAAATTTGGTTTCAGCCTACAAATACCAAGTCTCAATTATTTATACAATTCATGTAATTTGCTATCTAAGTCCATTATAACCTATATTTCTAATTTCAATAAAGTCTAATGGAGAAGCACTCTTCACACATTCGTGGTCGAATCTTTGCTAGTATCACTCTTGCACAAAAACTATTGAGGATGAGTGAAACCACAGCTTAGTAAGATAACTTAACCAAATCACACATTAAGCAATAACAAACAAGTTTAATTAGCAAGCATATGCAATGTAACAATCAATCATATGCACAAGTATAAGGTTTGATAACCTGGAATCCAAATAGGATGTAGGTTTATACCCTTCCATCGAGGTTGAAGGAAATCTTCATCTATAACCCACCTACCTAAGAGAATACAAAGAGCTAAGGAATGAATATACCAATCCACTACACCAATCACTTAACTTCAAAACTCAATATCTCAGCCTTGCCTTGGGACAAAGAAACTCCACTAAGTGTTAGTCCTTTCAAATCAATACTATGGGCGACATCTTTCATTTACCAATTAATTCCTATTGAACCGATGAACAAAGGTAATCTTACATAGAACTAATAGTCTTCTGCCTAGGAAAACCAAGCATCACCAAAGAACCAAAATACTAACACATAGTAGGTTGTCATGCTTAAAATGTATCCAATAAATGCAAAATGTGCAATGCATGACCATTTCAATTTTTAGTCTAATAGTATTAAGTCACGTTTTCAGGTGATCATACAATTTATAGACATACATCTACATGCTTCATACATTAATTATCATACAATGTCATTGTCACTTGTAGTATGATAATTTGACAACCAAACATACACCAAGCATTATGCAGTATACCTAATCCCGCATGCGTATCAGTTTAATATTTATATTATCACAAACGCAGCTATAAAACAAGCACAAACAATGTAATAAGGTCAAAGTCACTCACATGTTATCCTCGCAATGTCATAATATGCTACTAGAAGTTTAAGAGCTTATCTATTTCTCCTATGAAATGAGATAACATATATTCATTACTATGTTGTTATTTATATAATACTTCCAATTGTGCTTTTTGTGTCCTCAATTTAAGTTTTACTATTTTTTACCCATTTTACTTATCTTAATAAAAGTTTTTGAATCTTACAAGAATTATTTTCTCCAGTAAAGTCACAAAATTAATATAAACTTATTTTATGTAAGGAAAGTTTTCCTATAATTATTAGATGTTAGTTTTAGCGGTATAACCTTAAACTATATCTATTATATTTATCTTAGTCCAATGTTCTCATTTCAGATTTAAATTTCACTTATAAATAGTCATTTTGAAGCTTATAAAATTTTCTATTGTATAATATCGCTATAAAATTCGAGTAAATAGATTTTTTTATGAAAAAATGATTTAAATGGTTTTGAATGTTAGTTATTATCACATAATCTTCAACTAAGCCTATAATATTCATTTTAACTTGGATTTTTATGCATAAATAGGCGTTGGAAAACTTGTTTTGAGTGCTATATGATAATTAATTTAATTTTATTAATCTATAAACTTTATTTACTCTACCATTGCCGATAGATCTTATAGAATATTTTAAGTCTTATTTGTCTTAATAATTTTATTATTAAACTTTTATTATTTAGATGGTGTTTTTAGTAGTTTACCTCAAGGTAGTTGATACCTACTATCTATTATTCATTTTAATTATATTTCTCTTGTTTCTAATTCATGTTTTTATCGATATTTAAAGGGATCATACTATTAGAATCTATCTATCTTTACATCCTTTAAGGTATACTTTGATAAGGAAATTTTCTTTATTTATCTACTTCTTTTGTCAACCTTATCTGTCTACGTAAATTAGAATTTCTATAATTTAGATGGTTAAATTTTATTATTTAATCACTAATTTATTTTTTTAACATATTCATAAGTTCATAGAGTTAGATATGTATCAAATGTTTATCAAACAAAAAATTTCCTTTTAAGGTCATGACATATATGGTGTAGTTCTTAGAATTTGATTTTTTATTGGAAAGGAAAGGAAAATAGGGTTTGGAGTCTACATGGTGTGCACAAGCATGTAGAAGGGAAGGTGATGTCTTGCTTTTACATTGTTATCTACACGGCCTATGTAGAGGGAGAAGATGATGTTCTATTCTACACTACCGTTTTACATAGCTTGTGTTGGGGGTTGTGTAGAAATATTTTGTAGTTTTTCTTATTTTTATGAGATGTTTTATGTTATAATTATAGAGATGAACTTCCTTGTTGGGTTTCTAAGGTTTCTTTTTGTTAAATTTCATTCCATAAATCACGTTATAGATGTATTTTATTAAATATTATATGTGTTTTATTATAATACGTGCATGGTTTAGTCCCTCCTCTTTATGAGCCAAATTCTAAAGTTCAAGGCACCTCTTACACTAGTTGATCCTTTTATAATATTCAACACTAAATGTAGTATATTCCTAACATAGAGCATGGATCATTCAAGTTTGACAAATCCTGAATTGGTTATCTACATACTCATAGAGTAACTGAACATGGGGGTTCTATATTTAGCTTCATGTATTGTCTTAAAATATGTCATGATCGCTTATAGATCGTAGAGTGACCGAAATAACATGCTTCATAGACAATTTTACTATTGAATTTCCTTGCTTCTAAAGAATAATACAATATGTAAGCTAGAGAATGGAATAGGTATTATCTTGTTTATATTAGAAATAAAGTGACAAATTCTTCCTTCCCAAAGTGGACAAAACAAAACCTAAGATTTAGAAGACGTAATATTAAGTTTTTTATTCTAGAAATATATTAGATGTATTGAGACTTTTCTTACATTGAAGCTTATTTCGTTTTCTTTGAATTTGTTAAAGTCAAATGATGTCATTGTTTTGGATTCCACTATGGAAAATGGAGAGAAATGAGGTTGTTTTGCATTGGCTTGTTGTATTTGGTATGATAGGCTTGTGGTTTGAAAGGAAATGGAAGAGTACTTATATGATGTGTTTTGATTTGCTTTTGGATGGGGTTACGGTTCTAAAGTGAAGAAAAAGTGTTGCTTTGTTCTACTATATGTTGTCTCAGATTGGAAGTGACTTTCATGGTAAGGGTATCTAAAAGTAAGTTAGAAAGTCTTTTAGTTCTTGGTGATGATTTAACTATATATAGGAGGAGGTAGAGCTTTTGCGGTTCAAAGAATTGATTGTAAGGTTTTATATTATCTTTTGCTTATTATAATTATTAATAATTATAATGTTAGGAATTTATGGCAAAAGTAGATGCTATTGATGTTTGCTTGTGGAAAACGGAAGGGCTACACGACACCTAACAAGTTGAACAACTTGTTGACTAATGTTCTAATTCTTTAAGGCTAATTGAGGTTGATACTAAGTAAGATTAGGATTGGAATTTTGCTATTGGTGGCCATTTTTTTGTATATATGCAGGTAGGAAAAATCACGAAAGTTTGTGAGTTGTTCCTACAACAAAATGAGCCTTTAACCATATATAATAAACATGGCTAAACATTAATTAAATGTGACTAAGGATTTATGGTCACGTTTTTTTACACGTAACCTATAGACGTTGCAAAAGGTCCGTAGTAGATTTGATAGATAATGTTAAAAATTAAAATGTCCTTAATATAAGTTTGGCAGTTAAATACACTTTCTTGGGCTTCGTTTAAACTTGGCCTACTATCATGTATTGGTTACACTTATGTGTAGCTAAATATGATTAATCCCCATCCTGCCAAATATAAAAGGAAGGAAAGCTGTGATTAACGACATTTACACGTAGCCATGCATAGGTTGAATAAGCTTTATATATGTTCATTGGACAAAAGTGGCGATTTATAAATGTGACAAATCTCCTATTTGCTACAATTTAATGTGGCTATTCAAAAACATTAGCGATGTCTACATATAGGTATTCAATTAAAATAGTAATTTTTAAATGTGGCTATCATTTTAAATTAGATACATTTTATGTGCCTATTCTTGTTGAGAAGAGGTGGGCATTAATGTTTAACTCGGTTTGATTTGCTAATATATAATTGTTTGTTGTACATTATATGTACAATTAGTAATATACACCTATTTGATCATAATATAATTTATACCTGCTATTACTTTTGCACATGAAATTTATGTATGAATAAATATTGCTAATACATTTTGGAGTATACAATGCGCTCAATATGTAATAAGATTTAATAGCACAAAAAATTATTTAAAGATCACCATGACCATCCTTACAGTAAAAGAAAAAAAAAAACACTGAACAATATTGTTTAGTGTCCTTAGAAGAAACATAAGCACAAACTCCAAATTATATCAAAATGAGCATAAGTACACACTTATTATATCAATTTTAACCCATTCACGCCAGTTGCTTCAAAAACAAAAAACTGAGTCTTTAGTTTCTTCCTTACTATTGTCACCATCATCTCCAAGCGATTGATTTGGCGAAGGATCTAGTGCACTTACAAAAGTATTTCCATTTGGATATGTTGTCATGCAATTTGTAGATATAATTATTGAATGATTAAAAAGCCACAAATGAGATAATAAAAAAATACCCATGATAATTGACCTAAAATACTAGGGAAACTTGAGATAAGTCGTTCTACAAGTTGAATTAGTTGGGCAAGTTGTAAACACCATTGAATAGCAAATTCAATTCAAGAAAATCGGAAAAGAATGGTAAATAATGGGATGATGAGCTATTATTTTACATATCATAAACTTGATATTACACAATACTTTTTTCTATATCAAAAATGATCAAATTGGAATATATTGCTATTGTTATTATGTTTCTAACCTAATAATTTAAATTGCACATTGGAAAACAAAATAATGAAGTAAATATTTGCAACTATAGTAAATTCTATAATATAAATTTCTAATCTATTCTTAATAATAGCCATTTCAACCTCGATGCACATGAGCAAATCTAGGGACAAAAAAATAAGGGGCAATGTGCAAAAACTCCTCCATCATGTACATTTATACACATACATATATAATAGATAGGGTATAGTAAATGCCTTATACACCTAAATGTATTAAATTTCAAATACTTTTGAAACTCAATCATGTTTCTAATAAGCTCCTATATAAGTTCTACCACACCCAATTGACTGTTTGACTTTGCTTTAGAAAGAAATAACAAAAAAAAAAAATTATGTTGTGCAGTCTTCCTCGCAAAAGTATAGCTTAGCAATTCACAATATGTGTGGTTCTTATATGAAAAAGATACATGACAATGGGCATGTTTTCAATAGATTTTAAAATCACTCATACTTTATTGGAAAATAAAATTGCAATATTAAACAAACCTTAAAGTTTAATTACCTGTTGAGTTTGTTGCTCATGTAATCTTCTTTCCTCTTGCAATGTGGCTCTTAACTCCTCCATTTCATTCTATCTTCATATTGATTTCCCAATAGATGGTGGTCTATAACTTCTTCCAGGATGGTAGTCAGATCTGTTACTTGCATTCATAAATATGTCAACAATCTCCTTTAGTGTCTTTGGCTTGTCAAAAGATTACAATTTCTCATACGGTTTCACCATCTTCTCCTACATTATGAACAATTAAAACATAACATCCATAGCGTGTTGCTTTTTTAATAACATGTTCAAAATACAACTTAACCCATAGACTTATATAATCTTCAATAGCTTGTTGCGAAACACAACCATCAGCACCGTTAGGCTTTGGTTCACAATAGCGAGTTAGCTTAAAGAACTCGATAGTATTGGGCAATTGGTGATTTTGATTGATCAACATACCTATATATGTTTGAAAAATGTTAAACACTTAAGTAAGCTTACTATTACATGTTAAAAATTATTTGAGTTGCTACTTATGTGCTCATTCCTTCTGCTCTCAAATGATCAAGAGCTAGACCTATGTAAGTATTTGATGCAACTACGTGCTTCTCTCCAATCATTGATTTGGTCCTTTATTCATTAAAAATGGTTACGTATTTATGTAATTATTAATTGAAATCCCAATAAAAATTAATATGTAGAGTCACCTTCATAGATGGCTCATTGAATTGTAAAATTGCCCTCTCTTCTTTAATCTCTTTAGTCCATTATTTTGTCATCCTCTTCCAATCATCTTCATTTGATCCTTTCACTACAAAAAAATGAGCATTTAATCACGTTTAAAAAACGTGGCTAAACATGAATTAAACGTGACTAAAAAGTTATAGTTACGTTTAATACACGTGGCCTATAGACGTCGCAATAGGTGCGTCGCAGATTAAACAGGTTACGTCAAAAATTGAAACGTCGCCAGTATAAATTTAGGCGCCAAAAGGCCTTCTTTAGGCAACGTTTACACATGGCCTATTGTCACGTATTGGCCACACTTATACGTGGTTAAATGTAAGTAATTGATATCCCGCCCAAAAAAATAGGTAGTAAAATGTAGGATCAGCGACGTTTACACATGACTAAATATTTTTATTAGCGATGTTTATACGTTGATAAATTACTGAATTGACAACGTTTAAACGTGGCCGTATATAGGTTGAATAACCTTTACATAAAGTTATTAGAATAAAGTCGCGATGTGTTAACGTGGCAATTCTCCTATTTCCCTTGGTTTAAACGTGGCTAATCAAATATATTAGCGACGTCTACACAAATATTCATTCAAGAATGTAATTTTTAAACATGGCTATTTATTTAAATCGCATTATTTACACATGGCTATTCCATTTGAGAAGGGATGAGCATTCCGATTTAGCTCAATTTGATTTGCCAAAATATACCTGCTTATCGCGCATTATATGCACAATTAGTCATATAAAACCTGTTCAATAATAATATAATTCATACCTGTATTATAGCTTCTAGACATGTAATTTATTTATGACAATGCCCTGGATATATAATAAGTTCCAATAACATAGATAAACCTTAAAGATCACCAAGATCTTCCTTAATCATAATAAAGAAAGAAGACAACATTGAATTTGTTTAGTGTCCTTGAAAGGAACATATGAACAACAAGCTCCAAAACATATGAACAACAAAATGAGCATGTGTACACTTCGCCACATTTGACCATTTCATTTCAAATGGTTCAATCGACAAAAAAACAAAAACAAGAAGCTCCAAAATATACAAAAATGAGCATGTGTACACTTCGCCACATTTGACCATTTCATTTGAAATGGTTCAATAGACAAAAAAACAAAAACAAGAAGCTCCAAAATATACAAAAATGAGCATGTGTACACTTCGCCACATTTGACCATTTCATTTCAAATAAATGGTTCAATCGACAAAAAAACAAAACAACAAAGCTCCAAAATATACAAAAATGAGCATGTGTACACTTCGCCACATTTGACCATTTCATTTCAAATGGTTCAATCGACAAAAAAACAAAAACAACAAAGCTCCAAAATATACAAAAATGAGCATGTGTACACTTCGCCACATTTGACCATTTCATTTCAAATGGTTCAATCAACAAAAAAACAAAAAGACAAAACAAGTCTTCAATTTCCTTCCTCACTGTCATCACTGTTTGATGGATTTGGCGAAGGCTCTCGTGCACTTGATGAAGGATCTCCTTGATTTGGAATTGCTGTCACACAACATATAAATATAATTACTGAATGATTAAAAAAAAACACATAAACGAGATTATAAGAAAAGATTAATGACACCTAACCTGAACTACTAGGAAAACTTGAGACAAGTTGTTGTACAAGTTGAGTTAATTTATCAAGCTGGAAACACCATTGAATAGCAAATTCAATTCAAGAAAATAGAAATAAAAAAAAACTCAACAATTACACTTCCAATCCATGTGATTAGTATTCTCCATATATGTGTTGACTACCACAATTTTGCAAAATTTTTGTCAAAGATACATGTAAATAAAAGAAATCATTCTGAGAGATGAAAATTGGTTCCACCATCAACACAACTCTAAAGCTTGCAACCTTTATAAATTTAATAACCTTAGGTTGTGATACAAATGTTGTCATGAAAAAGAACCAAACATAATAATAAAGAACAAGCCTCCCATTGGAAGTAAGACTTGACATATGAACATCTTGAGATACACCTTTATACAAATAAATATAGGTAAGTAGACATGAGAATTGACATGAAATGTGGATACTTGAGCATGAACTCTCTTTTCTTTTCCATTGAATCAAGTTAGGCAATCTATTATAGAGTAAACTAAATACCCTTCCATCATCATCAATATATTCAGTTATTAGATTGATGAGATTACAAGAAATGAGAAGGGAAAAAAAGAAAAGAGAATTCCAAAAATCTGCGCTTACGGAAAATAACTTCAGAAATACCAAAATTGGAAATAGGAGAAAGAATTGTGTGTCTATCTCATGATTTCTTGTGTATCTTAATAATAATGGTGAGTTGGGTTCACAATTTCATGTTCAGGCACAATATACCAAGTCATGAGTTAGACTCGTGTTTCTTAACTCTGCCATATCCTTTTCCTTTTCAAACCCCCAGATGCAAAAACAATTACACTTATATACAACTTAAATAGAGCTAAACAATACACAACAGAGCTCATTCGCCTTACTCCACCACAGAAACCCACACTACACCAAATTCTACAATATTTGAATTTTGTACTTTGCAAAAAAAAAAAAAAAGAAAAGAAAAAACAGTTCCATACTTCATCCACTATTATACATTAAGAACACAATAAATAAAATAGCAATAGTCAAAGGACAAAGCAAAATTTTCCACTTCTAGCTTATATCCTACCAGCGAACTTCTAGGATTACATTATAGAGTTAACCAAAATGAATCATAATTCATTTTGGGTTAAAAAAGCATAAATTTATATAAGAATGCATGAAGAAACAACATGAAGAGGGGTTCACTTAAATCTTCTTATGTTGTTCTTTAATTCTTTGAATCTAATAAACAGCAAATTATGATTTCACTTACACAAATCAAATGTTGAAATGAAAAAAAACATATTAAAAAAAAGTAGAAATTAAATAGTTAGACAATCTTAATTTCATAAAATCAACATTAAATGGACCATAAAGTTTGATTACCTGTTGCGTTTGTTGCTGACGTAAGCTTCTTTCCTCTTGCAATGCAGCCTTCAATTCATCTATTTCACTCTGTCTCCGTGATGATTTCCCAATAGATGGTGGTCCATATCCTCTTCCAGGATGGTAGTCGGATCTATTACTTGCATTCATAAATCTATCAACAATCTCCTCCGGAGTCTCTGGCTTGTTAGAAGACTGGGATTCCTCATATATTTTCACCATCTTCTCCTACATTATGAACAACCCAAACACAACATTCACATCATGTTGCTTATTTCATAACATGTTTAAAATAAAAGTTAAGCTAAACACTTACATAATCTTCAGCAGCTTGTTGCGAAACCCAACCACCAGTACCACCAGGCCTCGGTTCACAATAGCGAGTTAGCTTAAAGAACTCGATAGCATTGGGTGGTTGACGATTTTGATTAATCTATGTACATAAATATGTATGGAAAATGTTAAACACTTGATTGATATTACCATTACATGTTAGAAAGTAATTGAGTAGGTACTTACATGCTCATTCCTTCTACTCTCAAATGATCGAGAGCCAGACCTATGCAAGTACTTCACACGGCTGCGTGCATCTCTCCCAATCATCGATTTCGTCCTCTACTCACCCAAAATGATTACATATTTATGAAGTTAATAACTAAAATCCTAAGAAACATTTGTAGGTCGAATTTACCTTGTTGGATGGTTGGTTGGATTGTGAAATTACCCTCTCTTCTTCAATCTCTTTAGTCCATTGTTCTGTCATCTTCTTCCAATCATCATCATTCGATCCTTTAGGTCTTGCTGCATTACCAATCTTTAACCATCTCTTCTTAGTTTTACTTCGATGATTTCTAAGGAGACTCCCCATCCATGTGTTAGCTGAAGCAAATTTGTCCTCATTTTTCACTACATCATCAACATTCAACCGACTCTACATCAACCATATCAGCCAAGATGACAAAATAGTTAGTCACTTTACATAAAAAGTAAGTAATATGAAAATAAAGTTTAAACCGTATTTACCTTAACTCTCTCCCAAGCTCGTTGTTTGTCTACCCTAGATAACTTTCTCCAATCTTCACCATAAAGAGGTAACAAGTCTCTACAAGCCTTTCCTATCTCAGATGCTAATTTTGAGGATTGGTCTGGTGTTATTGGACGTCCTCCAGAAGCAGTAAACTCAATCAACATTTTTCCCTTTCGCTTCATATTCTCCCGCTCAAGTGCTTGACCACGATATGCACCTCGTTTAGTAGTAGATTTTGTTGAGCTCTCAGTTGCTATAAATATATGAGAAGAAATGAGTTTTCACTTGCACTTTCAATAAATTGTAAGGAAATAAAAATACAAAAGAAGGAAATAAATATAAGATGAAAAAAAGGCAACAATGGGGAATGCATGTGTACATATATATTAAGGCACAAGTACATTATATTATGTTACTTATCTTGCTTGAAGCTTTGTATTATTAAAAATGAGTGTTTAAAAACGTACCTACAGATTGAGTATGGTTAGCTAGATTGTTGTCCTGTGAGGATGCATATGCTTGACAATTATTGACATCTGGACCACGTGGAGTGTCATTTGCTGCAGTTTATGATATGTCACACAATATTATTCCCGTGTGAGAATTATATGACATGTTAGACAATACTATTTGTATGACATATGTTACTCATCTTACCATGTTGAGTTCACTATTGAAATGGAAGGCAGACTTATGAAGCTTGAGAGCACAAAGGAAAATCCAAATAAATAGCACTATATACCACCGGGGTAGATCAAATATATGCATATTATGAGAATTTATATAGCAATGAAAATAAGTGCTTTTGGAAGGACATCCATTACACACACACACCCACATACATTCTGTTCCGTATTGTCTATTTGGTTTTTTATTTTTTATTTTTTTCGGTATTTACATGTTGCATGTGAAGTATTTGTAAAATTTTAACACATACACTTTCAATATCATATGATTTGCTATATGTATATCAAACATGACATATAATGTTCTATTAATCTTTTCTTCACATAAATGGTGGATTATTTGCAGTATTCCATAAATGGAATCTTGATTTGGGGTTTTTTTCATTGGTTTGATGAATCAATATCTGATGCTTCAGCAGTTGATGTTTTCGTTATTGAACCCATCTTAGAACAACAAGGCACGCAAGCGTATAACAACTTAAATTAGAAAACAACGAGGAGTAATAGAAGAAATTTAGTGCAAAGACTTCAATGACGATTTTAAAATGAAATAATTGTGTTCGTATGAGGAAACACGCTTTGGGTGAGGCACATGTCCGGTCTTATATGAGAAGAAATGAGTTTTCACTTCCTCTTTCCTTGTCAACTTACCCAGGCAATAAACAGATTTAACGAAATCATTACAAAATGGAAATCAAACTAAAAATTTCAATCACTTCCAAGTAATAATAATTTCAATAGCTTTGTATTGCAGTAGTATAGCTTAAGGGTTGGCATTACAATTGATCGCTTTTACTGACTACCATCTTAAAATACCATAGTAGAACGATGTAATACCATATTACGATAAAAATACAACATCTTAATGAAGTAGATACTCAAAAGAAGTACCGCATTACAATGATATTATACTATATTAAGACAAAAATACCATATTTGACAAAGTTGGAACTAAAAAAAGTATAGTTAATACTTTAAAAGTACCATATTGGAACAAAATACCACGTTATGATAGACCACTACAAATATAATTGACTTTTGCAATCGATTCCTATAAAATCACCATGTTTCAGGCAATCAAAAAAAACCCCAAATCAAGATTATAATAAAATTTATGATTATTTCTTAGATTTCCGCTAAAGAGAAGTTCTTGCACCTGATTCAAGCTTTTATAATCATTGTTGCATGTTACTTTGATTTAGTATATGCAACTAAAGCTCATATTTACATAATTAGCTAATGCTCATGGTATTTCATTATTGGTGTAATTACATTTGCATGGAAAACTTACATGGAGCGTGGATATGATTAGCTGAATTATTGCCCACCGAGGATGCATATGCTTGACTATTGTTGACATGTTGACCGCATGGAGTGTCATTTGCTGTATTTTAATAAACAAGTGAACTCAAAATAATACCATATAGAATTTACGGAGTAGAGACTTGAAATTCCATAGCTCTATCCCAAGTTCATAACAATCATTCTCCTTTCAAACTAAGTTTATTGAGAGAAAAAAAAATTATTACTCTTTTAGGTAAAATAACAACGGAAGCTAGAATTGACTAAAATGACTCATATAAAAAAAGAACCCTTATGTTATAGGGGTTTTCAAAGTTCACATGGAAGTTTTTGTTGGTTGGTTTTTAATATTTTTCATTAATCCAAATGAAAACAAAATAATTAAAAGAGTGCAATAGACAATGACAAGTGGTTTCATAGCTAAAGAATTAGCTACTGCCCAAGCTAGTTGATTATCAATCTAATGCAGTTGGATTGAAAACTTACCTAAGGTGTGGGTACGATTAGCTGAATTGTTGCCCCCCATGGATGCATATGCTTGTGTACTGTTAATACCTTGACCACGTGGAGTTTCATTGGCTATAGTATAAAAAAGGAGCAATTTGTATTACAATTTAAACAAACTTATTCTACTTTAATGATATACTTAGATGGAATACCTGAGGAGTTTATCAAAGGATTAGATGGATGGTTGTTTGGTGGTGATTGGCGCATATCATCCTCAGAACGATGAGAGTCCGACTCATCGCGAATGGGTAGACGGGCATCCCGTTTGGCTTTCCCTCCCCTCCTTTGAACATTCCTTCGACCACCAGCCATTGCAATCCTACAGTCAAAGAAAAGAGGTATAAGTTAGTAATAGAAAAATAGACAACATAACAGTATAAGTTAGTAATAGAAAAATAGACAACATAACAACTTTGCAACTCGTCATTCAACATGTAAAAGCTGATGAAATTAGCATAGACTCAAAAGAAAAAAAAAATTGACTGTGTAAATGCAAGTGGGCAAAGTTTTTAAAAAGGAAAAAGAGAGAAAAAAAAAAACCTATATCCTTACAATTTTCATCGCTGCTATCATAATCCACCAGTGTGTCATCCATTTCCTCATTTTCATCCTCATCTTCACTACATTCAATAACAGCATCATGCCCTACTTGTTCAGATGCTTGAACTGTTCTTTCAATAACATCCCCATCAACAATCTCATGACCTACATCAACCCTCAATAGCACATCAACATCACAATCAATTACCAGATGTTGCTCATTTCCTCCATCACCATTTATTATGGAATGTCCATCTAAGATCTCATCTGCTAAACGAGCTTCCACATCAGTTAATAAATTTGCATCACCTTCTAGCGATTCTATATTATATATGTGGCGATGCTCAAACTGTTGCACTACACGCCATTCAGATCCTAGCTTCATGTCCTCAACATAAAATATTTGCTTAGCTTGTGATGCCAGCACATATGGGTCATTTTCATACCAAGTACGAGTAATCTTAATGCATTTAAAGTTGTCATCAACTCGAACATTTCGCATGTTAGTGTCCCACCACTTGCATTTAAATAAGATCACTCTTTTGTTTCTAACGTAAGTAAACTCGTATATATCTGACAATACGCCATAAAATTCAACTTCCATGTCTCCTTGATTTCCCTCTACAAGCACTCCACTATTCTGAGTCTTCTTCCTATCATCAAATTCTGATGTATGAAATCGCACGCCATTATATATCAACTTGTTGTATCTCTTGAAACATGAATCGGGTCCTAGTGATAATGCATATAATGCACTGATGACCATGTCATCACTATCATAGAACATACTCATCTGCAGTAATGACAATAAAATAGAACATCAATTATATTTTGTTATACCTCCTTTAATTATAGTGTATGTAAGTACACGTGGAGTTCGTTTATTATATTTACCTTATTCATAAACCATAGACCAAATTCTCTTTTGTGGCGCTCATCTATGTCATCACCATATTGTGAGCGCAAAATATCTTTATGTTCACTGCAACACAAATTGCGCTTTGCTTAAGGAATACACACATATCTTAATAGATTACTAACGTAATAAAAAATGGTTTGCTGACTAACACATACACTAGATAAGGTTGCATCTCTTGACAATTGTTCATAATGTACCATTTAGCAATTTCAATCTCTTCATCTGTTAATACCACATATGTAGGTGGAGAAATAAATCCAACTCTATTTGTAAAGATATCCAAACCACCATCTTCTAAAGAATCGTGGTTCCTATCTGGACGATTAAATATTGTCTCCATATCCTCTAAGTGAAGTGAGCACCAGGTCAAACACTCATGTACAACATAAGCTTCAGCGATTGAACCTTCTGGATAAGCTCTATTTCGAACAAATTGCTTTAGGGAGCCTAAGTACCTACAATGTAAAATCTCCATTAAGATAGAAAAAAAATCAAACAGTAACATAAAGATAAATATATTGTCTCCACATTGTACCTTTCAATAGGATACATCCAACGGTAAGCAACAGGTCCAGCCATTAGGGCCTCTTGAGGTAAGTGGATAGCTAGATGCACCATAACATCAAAAAAGGCAGGTGGAAAGATTAGCTCTAGCTTGCACAATATTGTGACAATGTCGCTTTGCATCTTTTGTAACTCTTCAACATTCAACGTGCGTCGACACAATCTCTCAAAAAAGGTTCCAAGCTCGGATATGGTTGTGGTGACATCTTTAGGCAATAAGCCACGAATACCTATAGGTAATAGCCTTTGAAGCAACACATGGCAATCATGGCTCTTCATACCCGAAAGCTTTGAGCATGAATTGTCCACACACTTACCAATGTGTGATGCATAACCGTCAGGTAATCTAACATTCCTCAGAAATTGACAAAATAATTTCCTTTCAGAATTACTCAATGCATAACTTGCACAAGGCATTGAATACTTTCCATCAGCATGCTTTAGTAGATGTAGCTCCTTCCGAATACCAAGCTCCTCTAGATCAAGCCTAGCTTTATAAGTGTCTTTTGTTTTCCCTTCAACCCTAAGCATTGTGTGAACTATATTCTCACAAATATTCTTCTCAATGTGCATGACATCAAGATTATGTCTAAGCTTTAATTTTGACCAATATGGCAATTGAAAGAATATGGACTTTTTATTCCAGTTGAATCCGTGAACACGACGGACTCTTTTAGCATTCCCTGGATGCTTTCCCATACCCACATCTGTCATCGTGTGTAATTGGTGAAGAATGTCTTCACCAGAATATAGTTCAGGAGCTTCACGGTTATCACGCATTCCATCAAATTTTAAGCTACGTCTCCACCTATGTTCCATTGGCAACCACATCCTATGACCAACATAGCCAATCTTGCTATTAAGTCTTATTGATGGTGTTTGGTCTTCGCATACGGGACAAGCACTGTATCCTTTTGTGCTCCACCCAGACAAATTCCCATATGCTGGAAAGTCATTGATGGTCCACATCAATGCAGCATGCATTTTAAAAGATGACTTTGAGTACGCATCGTATGTCCATAGTCCATTGACCCAAAGATCATTCAACTCATCGATTAAAGGTTGCATGTAGACGTCGATTTCCTTCCCCGGGGCTTTGGGCCCTGGGATTAACAACGGCATCATGAAATACTCTTTCTTCATGCACATCCATGGTGGTAAGTTATATGTAAGGAGCACCACAGGCCACATGCTATATGACTGGCTCATGGTACCAAATGGATTAAAACCATCACTGGCTAACCCTAGCCGCACATTACGACTATCCTTTGCAAACTCTGGATATTCAATGTCAAAATTAATCCAAGACAACCCATCTGCTGGATGACCCATCATGTTTTCTTGTCTCTTATGTTCATCTTTATGCCAACGCATTTTTTGAGCAATCTTTGGATTTATGAAAAGACGTTGCAACCTTGGTTTTACTGGAAAGTAACGTAGAACCTTATGAGGAATGGGCTTCTTAGACCCCGTGGATATCTTATATCTAGAAGTACCACAAGTAGGGCAATTGGTAAGATGCTTGTTGCTACCCCAGAATAAACAACAATCATATTTACATGCATGAATACATTGATAACCCATACCTAACCCCATTAAGTACTTGTTTGCATGATAGTATGACTTGGGAAGAGATTCTCCATTAGGTATCACATCATGCAAAAGTTGTAGCAGCATATCAAATGACTTATTCGTCCACTTATTATATACTTTCAAGTGGAGAAGCTTCACAATAAAGGAGAACTTTGAAAACTTACACCCGGGATAGAGCTCTTGATGTGAATCAGCTCTTAATCCATCTAAAAAATCCATCGGAATATTGAAGCCATCCCCAGCGCATGAATCTTCCTCTTGATTGGCAACAAATGCCCCTAAATCATCAAGCATCTCATCAAATCCATCAATTTCATCATCATTTGCCACATCGTACTCCTCCACAATGGGTCTCGTTTCACTCTCCACATGACGAATTCTACCACGACATCCATTAGGCAATTCAACAGTCGGCTTCTCACCATGATATATCCAACAATTGTAATTTATGTCTATACCATCTACAAGCAAGTGTGCTCTAATCACATTCACATTGTACAAATTGTGATTTAAACATCTCCTACATGGACAATTTAACTCCGTGTTTACTCCATATTTCAATCGCATGTATGCAACAAAAAATTCTACACCTCGTTGGTACTCTTCACTTCCGATGTCACAACTCATCCAATTTTTATCCATATATTGTAAGAGAACCTATAGAAAAATAGAATTATAAGATTGAAAATATTGTTTAATAAAATGAATAAAGTCATTGTAATCAATAATTAACAATCTAGTACACTTATCTTAAACATGCATCAGATAGTGTAGTTGCAAGGATTGTGTAGCAACTTCAATATGCAGTTCCAAAGTTAGGTGAGAAATTTATTTGGATGAATTCATACAAGTGAGATCAAAATTAAGAAAGAAAGAAATTTCCTTTGAGCTAAATATTAGCACACTTTCTACTCTTTCTCCTATGATGAACATGACAATGATTGCATAAGGTATTCCTAGGTTTTCATTAGTTTAGTTTATATTATCGTCCACATGCCTTTTAAATGAGTGGAAAGAGAGATAATTATGTGGAGTAGTTAAACATTGATGCTCCTTGTCATGCACTTTGATGAATCTTTTACCTATAGAAGTAAGTAAATATATATATATATAGCACATTGCCCTACATCATATTTAGTCTAAGAGCTATTCCTTACATTGTCCTACATCAATAAGATATCAATCATATCAAATTCTATAAAATAAGATCTAATAATTAAAAGATATAACAACTAAATCAAATCTCTGCTATCCTATATCAAATTTAGTACAGAGCTATTTCTCACATTGCCCTACTTCATATTTAGTGTAAGAGAATGCCGTGTTCAATCAATGCCATCTAATTTAGCCTTCCATATTTCAAACAAATGAGCTAGCTTGAGATATCATGTTACGTCATGTATCAAATAAATTGATTATTAAAACGTGCATTACAGATAGAGAATCATATCCATATTTAATGTGTTGGATCTTTTGAGAAATTTGATAGTGTTAGAATGATAAAAACAATTTATTTTAAATCATACATATTTATATATAACTTCACCGAAACAATGAATAAAGAAAACGTACTTATATATCAGTATTGAATGTGGTTGAGTCATTAGTTCTTGTATATATATTACTTTGGCGAGCAACATGATGGCAGGCATTTTTAAGGTAAGGAATGCATACGGTATTTGAGAAAAGATAAAGAGGATTTTTTTTTTAATGAATTATTGTATATCCAAATATTATTGGTTTATTTAGTCACCAATGGATAGTACAATACATGTGTGTCATATCAAATGCATAGTTTGTCTTAAGATAGAACCATATATTAAAGACGATAACTTCTTTTAACTTGCCAAATGTCTAATATATGAAAGGAAAAATTGTTAATATATATAAGTAACGGAAGAACGTTAGTTGTCTCCCGTTTTGTCCATATGATGTTTGTAAAAAAATCTCCAGTAATTACTATGAACAATAAATGTGTAAGAAAATAAAAACTTAATTGTAATAGTAATTATTAAAGAGTATAGAATGGAATCACAATTCCACTTACTTAATGGTGCAATTGAATTCTCCCTTAAAGGCTGAATAATTGATTCTTCATAAAGGCGATTCTAACTTTTAAAAAATGCATCTAAACATCTTACTTGGAATAGAAATAAAAATCCATATATAGGATAAAATAATATCTAAATTAAAAGATTTGATATTTAAAATAAGATATCAATCATATCAAATTCTATTAAAATTAAATCTAATAAATAATAACTAAATCAAATTTACCCAATAAAATAAAATCTGTCATATCTTCCTTGTTATTTTCTTGATCCGCATCACTATCCAAACATACCCTAGACTATGCCGACAATTGATGTTATATATGAATTATTTATTTCAAATCCCTTGATAAGACCTAAAAATATGTACATGCAATGTACAATATGTGATAAGTTATTGTTTCAGCTTCTTATCTGGAGAAATCACAATACAATTAATAATACCATGTCATATCGTCTTCATTAAGATAGTGGAATTATCGCGAAGTTGTGTGCAAATTCAGATTGTAATTTTTCCTGATTTTTTCCACTTATCTGAAAATACACGGAAGATGAAGCAAGAATAACACGGAGGGCATGCGAAAATTCCTAGTATTTCGTTATATAATACAAGCATTCTCGTTGCATCACGAAGAGAAATGATGAGGTTTAATTACGAAAGAAATCATGTACTAATAACCAAAAGAAAAAGTCAATGAAGAAAACTCACACACTAACAAGATGAATAAAAACTTCTTCAGTAGTAATGCGGTTAGCTTGTAGAGCCTAAGTGGCAGTGGACCATTTACTTCTGCCCTCCGATAAATTTGAAACTTAAACGCAAAGATCTGTGAAGCATGTGACTGCAAAACAATGAAAAAATTGGGAGAAAGAAAAGATATTGTGTATTAGTTCACATTTCAATCAAAATAAAATGATTATCACCTCTTCAAAAATATAATAATTTCTTACCTTTGGGAAACCGGGGACCAGTTCTAGAAATATGTTAGCATCTGACTGCAGCTCGAAGCAATCCAAGACCTCCATCAATCGAAAAGAAAATCAGCAAAGAAGCTCAAAAATTGCTTTGTGGGAATATTCAAACAAAAATGATGAAATCACTGAAAACATAAAGACGAAAATCAAGACTTGAAGTCAGTTGTAATCCTTTAAAATGCCTACTGTGGTTGCCCTTGAGTTCTGAGAGGAAGCATCTCTTCGAATAGAACATGAATCTCTAGACAAGGTAGCCTTAATTTCCTGCACAGATGAGACAGAAACACAATGTAAAGAGTCCGGACTATAAATCCACTATCACAGTTTCTAGCAAATAAAATACACATCATATAGGTCCCTAGAACATAAAATAATTAGTTAAAAAATGTTATAAATTGCATCCATCTTAACATCCCATCACAGAATTTATAAGAAATAGCACTTATCATAAAATATATAACTACAACCAATTTGTTAGGTGAAGGAAACCAGCTCTTTTTCCTTGTCTGCAACTAATACTTGTTAAAAGTATGACTAATATAACTATAACTTGAATCTAAATTTATTTAGGCTGAAAAAAAAAGAAAAGAAGGAACAGTATATTCGTTTGCAAATTTGGATCCCATATTCCACATCTTAAGCCTAACATAAATTTGACTGACTGTATAGTTTAGTTATATCCTCAGATTCCTTCAGTATCTATAGAAAGTGAGAAATTACTCAAGACATTAAAGAGGTTTCAACTCAGAGAGCCAAATAAACCACTGCATAATTTACAAACTTTAATTAACAAATGAACCACAAGGTGTTATGTCTACACAGTAGCAATTCTAAGTAATTTGAAATGCATTTTTTAGAAAAGCTGCATGCACTTTCTACAAATGTGTATGTGTTAATTTTGATGTGTTATGTTCTGTAAAGTATAAAAGAAAATTATAATGAAGATAAAAAGAAAAGGGGGCCAAGGAACAAAAAAGAGTAGACATTCATCAGCCCCACCTTGCCATAACAACCTCTACCCCAACATTACCATTAGCTTAGCCACTGCCTATAAACCTCTCTCTCTCTCTTCCCCATTACCCCCGATCTACTGCCCTGCTGACTATTCCAGAAATAGCCTATTGAAATTTCTAGAAATAGTACTATAAGAGAGAGTTTAGTCACTAAGCTAACTGAACAAATTTTGAGTACAGATAAAGACATGAAAATGGCTAGAAATTTTTTTGGTTGATTAACACAAGTAAAAAACTATTAACCAAGTCATACTTAAATTGGTATTTACATTGCAGAAAACTAATCAGACAACCCAACTAGGACAACCTGCTGCTATATCAACCAATGTGGCTAACTAATCAGACAAACGAACTAGGACAACCTGCTGCTATATCAAACAATGTGGCTACAGCTGGGGAGGAAAAAATATAAGGTATGCAGTTCAATAGTTGGTAGATAAATCCCCAGAAAAGGAAAGGCATAGATCATATGCAATTACATGAAAGTATGATAGACACAATCTTAGTATAGTGGAACAATATGTAAAGTTAATAAAGTTTTAACATGACAGTTATAAAGAACAAGTAATACAACCAAACCTCAAGTTGGCTGATGTGTTTCCAATTTGGATAAGAGAAACATTTGGCACAAAGAATTATGTAAAATATGCTTTATATGCAATGTATAAAGTATTACTAGTAAGTTTTGTATGACAAATTTCTATTTCCTTTTTGGCTGAGCTTAATGCATCTATCTACATAGGCCCTTTATACTCTAAGAATGCAAAATTGTATTTTTGGGTCTGTCGGAGAAATTATGTAGCTTGTTTTTCATCCTTTTTGAACCATTTATTGCATCAGAAGTTAAAATTGGTGCATTGATGGTGTCAAACCACTTGATAACTAACTTAGCAAATTACAAATATCAATGGAAACTAGGATTTCAGCTGTTCTGTCTTTCTTTTTTTTCAAAAAATCATCCTTTTTTTTCTAGTAAATGTAGCATATTACTTCTCATTTGCGAAATAAAAATAACACTATCAAGATAGTAGAACTTCTTTAAAGTTATAACTTCCTTTAAATGAATTTTGGGCTTAAACTCATTAATGGAGCCAAAACTTTATACACAGACACAGGAAGTTGCATAAAATAATTCTACAAAATCAGCACTGGTTCTCCTATATGACAAGTTCAATAACTTCCCCTTGTTGAAATAATCCATTGATATAAATTTACTCCAATAAAACTTCAAATCGATTTGTAAGCATGACAAATGAAAATCACTCCAGAAAGGGACAACATTGAATTTTTAAGAATAGCTTAGACTTGGTTCCCGCCTCGGACATAATGGAATCATAGGCAAAAACCTATTACAAAATCTAGGACAGCTCCTACCGTTACCCACATTTTTCTTTATGATTACACTAAGAAGCATATTAGTTGAATAGGGGTCCTTGCTCTATCACTTATCTTCTTTAAGATTTCAAGAAGTCGATGTTCTTATAAAGACTTTGCAAAAAGCGACATTTGAATCAATGTTGTGAGAGTTAGGAATGGCTAATATCATTACCTTAACTTAAGGAAAGGTGTTGGAAAGTGTTTTTGTTAGCTTTCGAACTCCCTATATTTATTTTTCCTTTACTTTGTTGAGCTATGTTTATTTAGTTTTCTTGATCATGGATTTAGGAAGAATGTTTCTATCCTATCTACTGTAATGCCTCTCTCTAATCCTCCTTGGAACACTAATACAAGTATTCTAAACTAGATTCATGGTTTTTTTTTTAATCCAAATTGATCACTAAAAAGAGAAAAATGATAAATCATGTTAGATATCTTTCACATTACAACCACAACATAAAGTGACTAAGAGCAAGCAGCCATACATGCCACTCCGAAGCCTAAACCAAACTGCATGTTGATGTCATTGTCTATAATTGAACAGCTCATGACAATAAAGAAAATCCTTAAGCATAAATAGGAAGGGACTGTCAATGAACATTACAGCCTAGCTAGGATCTAAAGCATCCAAAAAAGCTCAGTTAACAGTCGGGATCACAAAGCATTATGGTCATAAAGTCTTCAATCTCCCCATGTCAGGATCACAAAGCATTATGGTCAGGGCACTAATGCTTCAACCAGTGCATGTTTCAGCCATTGACATAATGTAATGAGGGAAAACATCCACAAAATTCTTTTTTTTTCGCTTTTATTAATATGTTCTAAATCAATAGTGAGCGTTCTTGCCTTTTAACAGATCGCTATTGCTACATTTTCACTTTGAATAGATGGCTTGTCCATTATTTTTAAAGGCATCACATCATCATCTTATGCTATGTGTTCTGTTCAAGTAGTTCATCAACATTGTATTACACTCAATCATCACAACTTTGAATACAATTTTAATTATCCAATAGGAATATTCATAATTTGTATTTAATCAATGTTGGGAGTGGGGGTGAAAATGAATCAAGTCAGTTCAGCCTCTAGCCATATAAGATAAGTTTGGTAGGAAATCTATGATGAAAAGAATTACACAGTCCATGCTTCAAAGCAAAATGGTAGAGAGAAAAGCAGGGCACTTTAAGCAAGATTTTAACTCAAGCCCATTTTATTTAAAAACAACTTTAGCATTTTAACCCCAATGCAATGCCAACACTAGCCTCAAATTCTTCATCCTTCCCTACTCAACTCTAAGAATTCTTTGTAACCTCGTTAAAAGCATTCGTCAAATATCCAACATTGCATATGGTTTATTACTAGTCATATATATACAATATTCAATCGTCAGGTGATCAACCTGTTCGGGACTGTACCATGGTATTTAACAATAGTGGGATGGGATGTGATGTACAATGAAGAGTTCATCCTAGAAGATGACTACTCCTATAACGTATTACTTCAAAAACCTAATAACAAATGTGGAGATAGTATTAGGAACTTATTTTACATCAATGAACCTAGTCATATTGTCATTACAGTTGACAATAAATCGCACAAGAAGAACAGGTTTTTATAAAACTAAGTCTAAACCTAATGTACCAGTGTATATCTTCTTGAGTAAGTGATCTATGTAAAATAACATGTTATTTGTACAATGTAGCAGAACATTCGAATGAAGACATCATAAGAACTAACAAAGTATTTATAAACTCACATCCTAACAATCAAAGAGTGCACAAATTTTAGAAACATGAGCAACAAAAAGAAAATACCCACAACCCTTAAACGCAAGCCCTGATCAGAGTATAAGTATTTCTGGAACACGAGCACAAAAATGTGTATGTCAAGCTAAATAAAAGTCAAAATATGTAAGAATGAACCTAGATGTTCTGTCTCCATTGATGAAAGATCGTTAAGGACTGTGGAGTCGAAGATTCGTACGATGCTTCTCGACACAACTGTCAGAGATGAAATCGATACGATGGAGGCACCTAGTAGCCGGAGATGGAACCGAAGGATTAGCCGGAGATGGAACAGAAGGATTAGCCGGAGATGGAACGGAGAGATCAACCGAGATGGTGGTGGTACGAATGATGGAAATCAGTCGAAGTTTGTAAGATGAGGGTGTTGCATGCAGGACAGAGAAAAGATGGAGGGTCATGTCAATGTAGCGTGTTCTGTTTTTCCTTATGCCCGAAGCTTTCGAAATGGCGGGATGACTTTAATGAATTTCATTTTTTTCATTTTTTTTTTTGGTGGGGAAATTATTAAATGAAAAGCTCCGTATAATGTTTTGAAACGTGACTAATACGCGGGATGACTTTAATGAATTTCATTTTTTCATTTTTTTTTGGTGGGGAAATTATTAAATGAAAAGCTCCATATAATGTTTTGGAAACGTAACTAATACTATGATTTAGAAGATGAGTGTAAACTTATAAAAGATGGGCGACGTTTGTAATTTTTACAAACGTCACCTAATATCAAAATTCTTGTAGTGTTAGGTCTTATTGCATCACCAATCTCCATACATCTCTTCTTAATTTTACTTCAATGATTTCTAAGTAGACTCCCCATCCATTTGTCAGCAGCAGCAAATTTATTGTCATTTTTTACTACATCATCAATATTCAATCGATTCTACATCAACCATGCCAGTCATGACAAAAAAAAAAAAAAAAAAAGATTAGTAACATCATATAACAAGTAAGTAATATGAAAGTAAAGTTTAGTCTGTATTTACCTTGACTTTCTCCCAAGCTCGTTATTTCTCTATCTTATCTAACTTTCTCCAATCTTCACAATAAAGAGGCAACAAGTCCCTACATGTTTTCCCTATCTCATATGCTAATTTTGAGGATTGATCTACTGATATAGGATGTCCTTCGGAGGTAGTAAACTTAATTAGCATTTTTCCCTTTCGCTTGATATCTCCTACTCAAGTGCTTGACCACGATATGCACTCCTCTTACTAATAGATCATATTGTGCTCTTAGTTGCTACAAATATAAGAGAATTTTTTTTTTACTTGCACACTTTCAATAATTTATTGCATATAATTATAAAGCATACCTGGAGATTCAGTATTATTAGACAAGTGGCTGCGCTCTTAGGACCTATCTACTTGACCATTGTTCATTTCTCGTATACGTGGAGCTTCATTTTCTACATTCAATAGGAAAACAAAAAAACACATCGCATATATGAAAAACAGAAAGAAATAATTCTTATAGTTATGTAGTTTAATAGGAGTTGTTATTAAATATCAAAGAATTACCATATTCTTATAGTTATGATTATTTCTTCATCGAAGTCTTAATGTCTTTCTTGTGATTACATCCTTTTCCTTTTCCAAAAAATATATAAAAAAAAAGGGTTTTCATAAAGACTTCTCTATGAGATTAAAGTGGAATTCTACCTTCCAACAAGCCAAAATGACTTTCTTAAATGAAAAACATTAGTTGATACGATAGGAAACAAATATATATAATATTATATGCCCTTACGTATGTGTAAGCATTTATTAAATTTCACTAAATGTAGAAGTTAAATAGATACTTTCTAAAATAATAATTATTTGGTTTTTACACATATAGTATATATTGAGATTCATTGATATATATACATATGATCTGTATATAATACATATTTTATAATATCTAATGAATCTATCATCATATTAATAAAAAAGAATTGTAACTTTTTATGTATTTGTCTACTTCACTAAGTAACTTACAATCAATTTCTTTTCCTCTTATCAAATATCAAAGACAAGCTTTTTTCTGTTAGGATACAGGTATCTAATTTTGTGTGTGTGGCTAGGATTTTTTGAAAGAAACAATGCGAGTGGGCTCTTGTGAGAAAAAGTGAAAAAAGTGATAAGAAAATCAAACTACTAAGTCATATCTAACATATATTTCATTCTAAAAAACAGAGAACCTTAATTGTTAATGAAATTATAATTACATGAGAGCAGTTTCAAGCATTGTTGAAAAGTTTTATTTACACCTAAAGTTAACTTATATTATTATTGTACCATTGGAAGATTTGAAACTTGGGATGGCATTAATTCCATAGTTTATAGGGAGATTGTCAAATAGCTAGTAGAAACTTCTATCAACTCATTTACTTTTCAATTCATCATTCTCATGGCACCTTAAGCTAATGTTAAAAAAATGATTAAATAGAAAATACAGTCACTTTTATATCTTTTAGTCCATAGAATAAAAAGTTCTCAAAAACAAGCAATTGATTTATCAACCCATCTTCTACCTTCATGCTATGTCTATTTGTCTTTACCAATCACCATTTAATTACTAAAATATAGTAATATCACAGTTAACATCCTCTTACCTTTGCAATACACTTGAATATCACTTCATGTTTATTTTGAAACATATCATATGCTAGTTTCACCACTTACCTGGAGTGTGGTTCTGATCAGTTGAATTGCTGCCCTATAAGGATGCATTTACTGGACTAATGTTGATACCTTGACCCTGTGGAGTGTCATTTGTCGTAATGGAATAGAAAAACAATTTGTATTACCAATTTAAACTAACTTATTTTACTTTAATGATATGTCCAAATGGAATACCTGAGAAATCAAAAGGATTAGATGGATGATTGTTTTGTGATGGTAAGCACATATCATCCCCAGAATGGTGAGAATTTGACTCATCACAAGTAGGTTGTCGGGCATCCCATTTACTCTTCCCTCCCCCCATTGAACATTCATTCGACCACCAACCATTGTAATCCTAAAATCAAACAAAGGTGGAATAAGTCAGTCACTAGAAAACAAATAACATAATAGTTTGGAAACTCATCATTCAATATACAAAAGCTTATGTTAATATCATCGACTTAAAAGAAAAAATAGACCTTACAAGCGTAATTAAGGAGAAGATTTTAAAAAGAAAAAAAAAACACACAAACATTCAATTTCCATTCCTACTATCATAATCTACCAGTGTCTCATCCATCTCCTTATTCTCATCCTCATCTTCACTAAATTCAATATCGGCATCATGCTCTAGATGTTCAAATGCTTGCACTATTCCTTCAATAACCTCCCCATCAATAGTCTCATGACCTACATGAGTTTTCAACAGCACATCAAAATCACAATTGATTCCTGGATGTAACTCATTTTCTCCATCACCATTTACTATAAAATGTTCATCTAAAATCTCATTCACTGATCGAACCTTCACATCAATTAACAAATTTGCATCACCTTCTAGTGAGTCTATACTATAGATGTGGCGATGCTTCAACTATTGCACTACATGTCATTTAGTTCCTAGTTTCATGTCCTCTATATAAAATATTTGCTTAGCTTGTTATGCTAGCACATACGGATCATTTTCATACCAAGTATGAGTAATCTTAATGCTTTTAAAGCCGTCATCAACTCGAACATGCCATATGTTAATGGCCAACCACTTACACTTAAATAAGATCGCTCTTTTGTTTTTAACATAAGTAAATTCATATATATCTATCGAAACCCCATAAAATTCAACTTTCGTGTCTCCTTGATTTCCCTCTACAAGCATCCACTATTCTAAGTCTTCGTCCTATCATCAAATTATGTTGTATGCAATCGTACACCATTATATATTAATTTGCTGTATCCCTTGAAACATGAAGCTGGTCCTAATGATAATGAATATAATGCACTAATGATCGGGTCACCACTTTCATACAACAATCTCATCTACAGTAACGACAAGCAAAATAGACCATCAATTCTATTTTGTTAAACTTCCTTTACCTATAGCATAAGTAAATATATGTGGAGTTTTTTAGTTATATTTACCTTATTCATAAACCATTGACTAAGTTCACTTTTGTGACGTTCATCTATGTTTCACCATATTCTGAGCTTAAAATGTCTATATGTTCACTGCAACACAAATTTCACTTTCATTAAGGAATACACACAAATTTTAATGGTTCATTAACATAGTAAAAATGATGTAGTGATAACCACTTACGCTAAATAAGGTTGCATCTCCTGACAATTATTGATAATGTATAATTTGACAATTTCAACCTCCTTATCTGATAATACCACATATGTGGGTGGAGAAATAAAACCAACCCTATTTGTAAAGATTTTGAGGTCATTCAATTTGCCAAATGGAATAAAACTATAATAAATAGCCATTACTAGGGAATTGCACAAGTTTGTAATAGACTATAAAATAAACATTACACTGCTCACTTAGATGTAATGAATTATTAATACGTTGTTTACTTGAGTTAATTAAAACGAGGAATAGTCCATAAATTAGTAACAAAAGAACCAATAAGCCTATGTTATATGTGTGCGCACACATACAAATCTACAAAACTTCCATTTCTTGTAATATATATAGATATATATTAGAAGATATATGATTAAATATATATATTAATATATGTAATTGATATATGCTCAAAAGGAACATGAAATAAATAAACTATCTCCAATTTGAAATTCAAAACAAAGCAAAAGTTGCATCCTAAAATCAACGAGACTTGTCCTCACAATAACCTCAATAATACACATGATACAATCCTCTTATTAAAATCCTATAAAATTAAAATGAGGCAAAAAGAAACCCCAAGCGACAAGACAATAGTGAAGTGCCCATCATCTAAAAGCAACTATGATTAACTTTCGCAGGTTAGCAGCCTTAAATTTGCCAACAAGCTCAGATTTAACTATAGTGTTAGTATCAGAACTTCAACCTCACAATTATAATATATATTATGATGAAAAATTAAACAACTGTAATAAAAAAAATGCATTTATATCTTTTGATGTAAGGAAACTTCTTAAGATATGGCCATTAGCCATAACTGGACCTACTACTAACCTTTAACCATATAGCTAGTACCTGTAAAAATGCATGATGGTTTCTCAATTAATTTTTTACTGAAAAGCTTGAAAATGCAAGGATTTAGTTTAGAGCCATGTAATTATGGACTTCTACTCCAATTTGCAACTTAAAATAATCAGAAGCACCAGGTAAAAAGAATTCTAGTTTTTATCCTTATATTTTCAACAGTAAGTAATATCAACTATGACATTCAATCTTCCAGCAAGCTTCTAAATGAAATCAGCACCATCCAGACTACTAAAAAAGATAGGATTACTTGAGTCAAGCTGATAGGTTAAACTAGAGAAATATAAAGATCGCTACAGATAAAGTACTAAATGAATATGACATATACATTTACAAAACAACTGGACATTCAAAGTGGAAAGGAGCCAGAGTTTACTGCAAAGCAAACCTCAACAACTACCAACATTAGTACTTTATCTAACACATATGATATGAAGATAGACATGCAGACATTTGTGTCTGTGAAGTTAGGCTAATTTAAGATTAAACAAAGTTAAAGATACTAAAAACACCAACAGAAAAGATTAATTTTCAAAATGTTTGATGGCCACTTGTCCAGCTATAAGTTAATAATTTTAAACAACCACATCTTAATTAATTAATAAAACCAAAGATCTGTTTCATAAATGGGCTACTACTAGTGAAATGGGTTACTATTAGTGTCACGCGCTAAAGGATACCCTAAACGCTACAATCCGTCACACTTAATACTAAAGCTTAAGTATGATAGCCTTAGTCATCCCATAAGCTTCAATACTGGGTATAAAGCATACATTCATAATCATAGAGGACCAACTTTGAAACAAGTTATTTAAGAAGACATTCATATAGCAATTTAGGAATAGAAATCATAACACAATATCTAAAGTGGGGAAAATATATAAAGTTCTTACAAAATTAAAGGGCTATTTCCATGTTAAAAGATATAGTCCATCAAGGTCTATCGAAGCTTAATCAAAATAATTACATGGAGATTTACTTAGAAATTTAAGTCTACATCTAGTATTTGACTTCTTTCAAAAACTCCTTAAGCCAAAAGGTAATATCTATGAGAAATAGCTTCGTGGTTTCAACCATAAATAGGGAAATTGCAAAAAGTATCTATAAGGGTGTAAGCTTCTTGCTTAGTGAGAATTAATTCCATAAGTAAAGTACTCAACAACCAATAATCATTCAAGTTATTTAACCACACATATGAGATGCAATCAAACATGTGAGCAAACAATACATAAGATTTTCCAAGAATTATATGTTTGAATGGATTTACCCCTCCATTTGGTGGTCAGTTGCTTTGGGCAACGAGGCCATAGTTCACAAATGATACTTTTGTAGTTTTATATAGATTTCTTTTAATCGCTAAAATATAGTTAATTTAGGTGCCCACTTCATCATTAATTTTCGAGCAATCAAAGCCATAAAAATATATTTTCTAAGCTCATTACTATGCCTTTGTCCCACCAAGGGTATAGTAATGAATGCAATGTGACTTATTACGTGTCATGCATGAATCATTTTATTTAAGTAATCATAGCATATATTAGTCATTTTATAAGTGACCATAGAATTTGCAGACAATTCAATCTTATACTAAATCATATAATGATTAGTTAACAATTCCTGTCTCGACATACTTATCATAATTTCAACTATATAAGTAAGGCACATACGCTATCGTGTTTTATCTTTTCCTAAAGTCTAATGCCACTAAACTACAAGTAAATACATAAGTATAATTGCGAGAATTTAAACTCACTCGGCTATAGCAGCAGAAGCTCCTTAGTCGAAATAGTCCTCCAGGTAGGGTAGTTCGGACTCCACGTCACCTATACAAAAGAAATACCTAAAATGAGTATTTCTTAGAAGTTCTACTTAAATTTGCAACTCTATTTTACTAAGTTCATCAAAATTCATATAAAGTCAAATTCCAACTTTAAATGGTCATAACTTGCTCATTTTAATTCGAAATTTCACATATTACATACTTTCTACTTATTAGAAAAGATCTATCCATTTATATAGTTATTTCCTACAAGTTTTTAACAAAAATATAAATGTGTATATAGTTGAAAAATCCTTTGAGTATATATGTATAAACTCATATTATATGCAAAGATTCTAATGGTATTATCTCAACAATTATTTTTCGTAAAACAATTTATCTTAAGGTGTTGAAGCTTGAACTCAACAATTCTTTTCTATGTGTTTTGGAGAAACTTTATAATTTCTTTGGTTATTGTAAATAAGCATATTCTTATTTTGTTTTTCCCAATTTCTTTTCCAAAACAAATAGATTTCCCTTTAACTTTAATCTCAACAAAATTTGCTTTTTGTGGCAAAATAGAGTTTCCAAAGTTTTTATTAAGTTGTTGGTAACCTATAATGATTTTGAGATATATATTGTCCTTAAAATGATTTTGATAAATAAGTCTCCTTCTTCTTATATTTTTATTTATTAACTTCTTTAAAAATCAATTTTATTTTTAAAACTTGGTCTTTTAATTTCCTTTACCCATTTTATTTGAAAAGGAATCATCTTTTTAAGTTGTTGATAAAATCCATTGTTTTTGAACTTATCATATTTATATTCTTTTTATTTCTTTAAAAATAGGTTTTTCTTTAGAAACTTGAAAATCATTATTTTTCTAAGTGGGTTTACAAATTAGTGAGTTGATTTTATCTTAACTTTGAAAACTAGTTTATTTCTTGGTTTTTATTATGAAGTTGAAAAGACTTTTATGTTAAGCTTTTTATGAAAAATTTGTATATCAACAAATTATTTTTACTAAGCCTTAGGTTATCCTATTATGAAAAGAAAGTGTTTATTTCCTTTATTTCCTTGGTAAAATTATCCTTATTGTCATTTAAGAAAACTTTGAGAAAACTTGAGAAGATGTGGCAAAAATCCATTTTCTGAGTTGTTGATGACAACTCCTTTATTTAGTGACTAGTTTCATAATAAAAGAGTTTTAGCTTCAAGTTATTTTATTAAAGAAAAATTCCACTTTAAATGTAGTTGAGACAACATCGTTATGATGATGCATGTATATGAGCATGTAATATGAAAATGATGAAAATATAAGATAAGAAGCAAGATAATAATAATAATAAGCAAGATAATATGGTCAAGTATTGGAACCTTAGCTTCATCAAGGTAACCCGATCAAGTACTAGGAGCCGCAGCTTCATCATAGCATCTCGAGACTAAGAATAGACTATCCAAAAAGAAAAAAAAAAAGAAAGAAAAAGAAAAGCAATAATAATAATAAGCTTGTTAGTGAGTTAGTGAGCATTTAGGCTCTAAAATATATATAAATATACGTATAGATAGGTAATATGATATAAATGTTAAGTTAGAACAATAATAATAACATGTACATAAACAAAACAACATAATATGAAATTTATTCATGAACAAGAACAAAACATGAATATAGTATTGCTTTATAACATTTGAATGTTTAAGAAACATACACCATGGTCATGTTAAGTTATATGACATGGTAGAAGGATATGGGTAAGAATACTTACCTAAAGAGAAAATATGGGAGTGGTAGTATAAGAAAAGTTTGGATAGGGTATGTGTGTAGAAAGTGTGTAGGAAAAATGGGTAAGAGAAAAGAAAAGAGGGATTTTTAGGATAGAGAGTTTGTGGAGTGAATTTGGGAGAGTTTTTATATGGTAAATGAATGTGTGAAAGAAATGGAGGGAGATGGGGTATTTATAGAATTTTTTGGACTGAAAATTGTGTGAATTAAATAAATTGAAAAAGAAAAAATAAAATATGGATGGGGGAGGGAGAGAGGCCTGGCGTGATGTATAGGAGAAAGAGAGAGAGTGATTTTTTATTTGTTTTGTATTTTTGTTAATTAAAAGTAATAAGTTGTAAGGTTTGATGTGAATGAAGATGTATAGAAAAATTAAAAAGTAGAAATAGGTATGGTAGAGTGTAAGAATAGGTATAAAAAAGTAGAGATAAGTGAATAGTAGTGAATAGTATAGAATAATACTATGAATAGTAGATAAGCCAAATTAATATCGGTAGTAAAAAAAAAAATACGCGTAATTAACCTATATCTTATATTTTTAGATACCGAAAAATTATAAAACTGATATTTTTGAAATCCTTATATTTTTATGAGTTTATTGGTATTATCAGAATATTTTTACCATCAGGTATACCAAGGCACGATTTTCAAAAACTAATCTCGTTAGGATCCGACTTTATATTATTACAAACTATTATCCACTACTATTTCAATTTCCTTGCTTTAGGGTTAAGATTATGGGATTGACGAATCTAATATACTAGAGTTTGATATTTATTTGTTGATTTTAAGGTTTCCGATTGACTTCCAATTTAGGGTTTAAGCATAAACTATATCATAAAATCTAAGAGATTACAACTAGGAATCTCACACCCACAAACACACAACACATATTCACAACACCAACACATGATTCATCATGAGACACCCATGTGTTGTGTCTTGTGCCCCCTATAATCATTTATAAATCGACCCCTTTTTCTCATAATCACCCAATACTAGAATTATTGTCCTACCATTTGACCAAAATAATAAACTCTTTAGTCACTTTTCTTCCCTAAACAAATAAAGTGATTAATAGTAACCAAAGTACTAGATTCAATAACCCTATTCCCAGTAATAATTTTTATTATCTAGTCTCATTTCTTTCTTCCTTTTTTTTTTCATTTTCATAGATGCGACAGAGGAGCACAATCCCAGAAACAGCAACCACATGTACAATAGAGAATTTCAGACCATGTTGGAGGGTTTAGATGAGAAAGGTTGTGTTGAGGAATCAGGACATGTTGATGAGAAAAAAAGAAGACCAAGTGTGGATCAAGTGAAGGCATTAGATTATCTAAGAATAAGATTTGAATGCAATTCTATACTTTAAGTTTTATCATTTCTTCAAAAAAAGCATAAGCCTAGTCACTATTTAGTTGCTCTACAAAGAACAAGAATCAAAGCATTATAGAAAAGAGATCAAGTCACATCCACATGACTTCATGGCATTAGTTGTCTTAAATGCTTTCCCAACCTCTCCTGATTTTTTTGAAATCAGATCTCAGCCAACACTCAAGGAAAGAGATCAAGCATTTCATATTTAGACTCTTCTACAACTAAAATAAATAAATAAATACCGATCTTATTCAAAAAAAGAAAAATCAAAGAGATACCTTGCTGCTCCAAGTGTAGGCATTGGTGTTGCAAAGATCAGTGAAGAGGATCTTGACCCTTGTCTCACTAGCTTGATAATTATACTTAAGCCTAACATCATCAACTTGTTAACCATTCACCATAGTTTAACCATAAAGCTTAATTAATTTAATCATTCGCCTTTTTTTTTTTCCTTTTTAAATAGCACTCTTGTATCATTATTTTATCCTCAATGGCAAAAAAATTGTCATGTTCACCATGGCCGATAAGATAACTTGATCTTAACAAACACATACAATGAACATAAGAACTATGATTCTAGCAATGCACGCACAATTAAATTTCATGGCAAAAGCTTTTTTAATCAATGAGTTAGAATCAAAGAGGAAAAACTAATAAGAATAACAAAATTTGGGTAATAAAAAAAAAAAAACTCTAGAATGATTATTCACCAGTTTGTCGTGACAAACTAGGACAAGTTGAGCAATAAAAATAGGGATTTAAAAATTCTAATAATATAAGAACTCTATGAATGAACGCATGCGCAATATAAAAATAAAAAAATCATATTGACATTTTTTCAAAATTGAGATTATTCACAAAAAAGCAATCAGAACCTTAGCATTCGTACACGATCAACTACAAGCGAAGGGAATTAATAATAATAATAATAATAATAATGTTGGTTTCTCTCAAATGATGATTTTGATGATAACAAAAAGGAGTAAATAATTACTAACATATTTATTAAGTGTGCAAGGTTTAATATAATCAAAGTGGTTTACAATAACTTAAGAGAATGATTTCAAAAGAGACTCCATGCGAAGAATACTTTAGAAAGTGTTTGGAGAAGATTTCAAGAATAAATGAGCTGTCAGAAGGTTAATCAGAAGGTTCTCCGTTGGCTTTTTAAACTATCCAAAAGGTTTGTCAGAAGGTTCATCAAAAGGTACATCAGAAGGTGAACTGCAACAAAAAAAAATGACGAGTTTCAGCTCCAAATTCGAATTTTCTTTTTAGATTTAATATGTTGAAGACCCAGCTCCAATGATTGAGTATATTTGGGTAATATACTCAATGTGTTCTACAAAGTTGGTTCAATATCCATGGGGATTCGAATTTCATCGGATTAAAGTTCTTTTTTGAGAAAATTCTGTTTTAACATCAAGGAAAAAGAACGTGACTTATAAGGATCAATTTTCAATAGTTTATTCAAGTTTTAGTTGGAAATATGGAAAACATGATCCAAATATGCAAGGAACTTGTCTGATGATTATTTATTCATATAAGGAAGTCGAAATTTATGGAAAATACGATATTTTTGTTGCATGAACAGTACTAGACGAAGGAACAAGTCAACAACGGTGATTTCAAATTCGAATTTCAAGTTCAAGATAATTATACAAGTTGTTGGAGATTTAAACTTATCCATTGGAGCAAGAATTTCGAGATTACAACAACAAGATCTCAAGTTATTCAAAATTTGCAGATTTTGAAGAAAGAGAAAAGCTAATATTACGCACAAAATAAGGAGCAAAGTTTATCCAATTGATTTCCTAGCCGTTGGAAGATACAAGGATAAGTATACTCACCCAAGACAGAAAAAAGGAAGCACAATCACATGAAAAAGAGGAGAAACAAAGAGCACGAATTTCTTTGAATTTGAGCAAATTTACTGTCATATTATATTGTTACTATTCCTTGAGCGAATACATTTGAGGAAACATAATTCTTTATTCCTCTGATTTGTTGTTACACATTTAATGTGAGTTGAGAGTTACAAGTAGGCTTAGTTGATTGATTGTTTGTGAGAATCAAGCTAAGTGAATTGTAGCCAAAAGTTTGGCAAATACTTCTTATAACTTCATTGATTTGATTGGATAGTAGAACACAATCGGTGAGGAATACTGGGACCCTGGCTTGGAGCTGGAAGAGAGGATTGACGCTCGAGGCGGAACCTCTATATATCGCTTTGCACTCTCTACTCCTTATCTCTCTTTAATTTCATGATTTATTATTGATGTTGTATATGTGTGATATATACTCAGAAGTTTAATCAGAGAGTAAATCATTCATATTTTTCTTACTCAGAGAGTTAAGCAGAAGGTTTCTAAGTGTGAAAGTCTTGAATCACTTTTGATCCGAATTTTTGCTTAAAGCTTTTATTTGTTAAGATTATTATCTTAAGAAAGTTTTAAAGACATTTTAGTTGAATAACCAAGTGGTGTGAAATTTATTCAAAATTTTGAAAAGTAAATTTTATAACCAATTCACCCCCCTCTTGGTTATCTTTTCGGGACCAACAAATAATAATAATAATAGAACCACTAAAGTCACATACCTAATAGAAATGCAATGAGAACTGATGAATTCTCTACATTAAAGCTTGAGAAAGCAATCAATATTATGTCAAATAAACTTATCTCATATATGTAAACATGCAACACTGATAACATGCCTAAACTCGAGAACTCCCTTACCCATTAAGGATTGAGATTAGATCCAGAGAATAGGGGCAACTTACGTTAGAGACAATAGAAAATTTGAGTCGAAGACTTAAAGCAGGGAAGAACAAGAGTAAAGATTCTTGTTTTTTTGTTAAGAAGGCATAAAAAATGACAGTAGATCAGTAGAAATTACAAAGATGAGAATAAAATCCCAAATCGTACTTGAAAAACTTAGTCATAACCCTAATTAGACTATGGTCTTTGCATAGTAGAAGCAAATATGTGTGTAAAAGCAACTAAATAAAAGTTAAAAAATGTACAAACAAACCTAGATTATGTGTTTGCACTAATGAAAGATCTATGTTGTTGAAGAATTCGAAGAAGTCTTCTCCACTCAACTACCCATGAAGGAATGAGTATGTCAGAGCATTGGTCGGTCAGAGTAGAATGGAGAGATTAGTCAAGTCTCAGGTGGTTTGTCGGAGGTGGCTGCAGCACGATGGGGATTAGTCAGAGGTTTTTGCAGTGTGAGAGGTTGAGAGCATAGTTAAAGGGTTGGACTGAGGAAATGTGAAAAGATTATGTTTGGTATAGGACATTCATTTTTTTTTATTCCACTATTTTTCAAATAGTAGGAGTTTTTTAGGGGAATTTTATTTTCTATTTTTTTAAGTTAAATGAAAAATTAGTAACGGTTGATGTAAGGAAAGGGTTATAAATTAAATGAATATTCCATAAACGTGACTAATAGTACACTTTAATTGATGAACTTAAATTATAAAAGATGGCCAATGTTTGCAAAGTCACCCAATACCAAAATTCCTATAGTGATTTGAGTTGTTTTAGTTGACTATTCTAAGTATAAAGACCCATCCTACTTAATACTCATTATTAAGCATGCAAATCCTCCAACCACGTATAATACTTAAGTATTACAAAATGCTCAATTATTATACGTAAGGTTGTCCATAATGGAAGATATTTATATTGATTGTTTGTTTAAACCTATCTTAATACATATAACTTTAACGTAAAACTACTCAACACATGAGTAGGTCAACTTTACAAAAAGTTAGAAGAAACTTTAGCATCAATAGGTGACACTTTAAAAGATTACAAAACTTGATCATCATAAAACCTAGAAGAAAAAACCTAACATCTTATATTACAAACAAGGCTTAATCACAAGCCTATATAAAAAACTACATCTCATTTTCAGTCTTTTAGAAAACTTGGCTAAAATATTCTTCTCACATATGGGTCCCTAGCCATCCTACTCATCCATGAAGGCTTCCAATTAGTATCCCATATCATCATAACATTCATCATCAACTCCACTGCAAGGCAACAATATAAGCCAAATGCCCAGTATGCAATAACATAAGCAAATACAAAGTGATAGTCATGCTTAAGCTAAATGTAATGCAATAATCAATAATTTAATTATATTTGATTAAGTGAGTAAAATAACATTGGAGTATTCAAACTCCGATTGCAATCTTGGGTATTTGGGTGTCAACACCCCGTTTTTGCCCCCTTTTTCAAAAATAAAAATAAAATTCAAAAATCATAAAAATTATAAAAAACTAGAAAATACAATAAAAATTGGAAATTATCAAAAAATACAAATATATTAGCTAAGTTAAAAATTAACAAAAAAGAATAAAATTATAAAGTTAAAATAACTTTAAAAAATCTTAGAAAATTTAAAAATTAGGAAACCCCAACTTTTTAGTAAATAAGCTTTTTCTAATTAAAACAAAAAATGGCTTATTTTATTTTTGGAGTGTATTTGGCTTGTTTTGGATAGTTTAAAAGCAATTTAAATGGGCCAATTATCAAAAGCCAAACATGGCTCAATTGGCTAAGGCTTGGGAATGTAAGGAAGGTGGCTAGGGTTCGATCTAGATCGTCCACCATTGTTGAGCTCTAGGAGCTCGAACAAGCTCATTCAAGCTCGTTTTAAGCTCATTTTTTATTAGGGAAGATCAAAAGTTGATTTTAGGATTATAAATCCAACTTTTAATGTGTTTAAAAGAAGGTTAACTCAAAAGTTTTAAGCTCGTTCTTTTCATTAAGGAAGATCAAAAGATTCTAAGATTATAAATCCAACTTTTAATGTGTTTAAAAGAAGGTTAACTCAAAAATTGTAACCCTCGACGCTACAGGTTCCATAACGATCAACCATTAATGGTCGTGTTCGTTCTTCCACCTTCAAAGAACTGAGATCTCCACATCAAAAACAGAATCAAACCTAGAATGAAATCTCTCCGTCACCTCAACTCCTCTCTCTCTGAGCCTTTGTCTCCCTTGCCTCGCAGGTGGAAACTACCACCAGTCAAGTCCAAATACGATCTCCACTTTCTAGAACACGAGCTCTTCTCTAGAATGTGACCACCACGCACGAACCCTAAGCCTAGCCATTCTCAATCCACGACCACCTTCATGCATCCCTTTTCCATCTCCACTTCCTAAACGTTAGCCGAACCCAAAACTGACTAATCGCCAGCCCTTTGTTGTCCCATCTCTACCATTCACATCACAAGCCTAAAACTTCTCACCACCATCCTGAATGGACCCCCTACTACTCTAGACCTCTCTTTCTCCCATGACCTCATCTCTCTCGAGCTCAGCTACACTCGTGTAACCATACAATTTGCTACCTTCCAGCTACCGTCGAGCCTAGCCACCTTTAAAATCACTTCACAACTCCACAACTTAAACCAACACAGAACCAACTAAGGCCAAATCCACACCTATACTTCGGTTTGAACCTAATTCCATTGAGAGAGAGAGAGAGAGAGATCATAGCTTTATTTTCTTGTTTTCTGCAGGTATTGAAGATACGAGATGAACCACACTTTAATCTCTGTTCATACTAGGATCGATCCGAACTCTCATGGCTAATCGATTTTAATTCATGCAGGAGGTCCGACTCACGTTTTTCTAAGCCCTATTTTTTTTTTTTTTTTTTTGTTTACTTTAGTTCTTGGTTTTATTTTCTTTTACTTGCTATTGGTATTATGCGTTTGCTATAATCTTGAAAAGCATGCATATATCCATGTAAATGTAACCAGAAAAAAAGTGAAAAAATATATAACAAAAAAAAAAAGAAAAAAAAAGAGAGCTATAAAAAATGTGTGTGTGTGGTTATACATAGTTTGTATGCTATATTTTTGCTAATATTAGTATATGATATAATAAAAATGAATAGGTAAATAAAAATTTAGGATATGGATCTTAGCATGATTAGTAAATAAAATTTTGGGTTAAGTTACAAAAATCAATAAAAAATATAGTATAGGTTTATCAATTTCTTGGATGATTTTTAATAATATATGCTATTTTGTAATTGTTAGATAAATTATCTCGTGCAATAACTCGATCATGTTTTTTAGTTATCCTATAAATATCGATCCTCCTTTTGGTGTCAAAAACTAAAAATGAAAAATTTTTACAAAAGCAATAAAAATTTCTTTTTTATTTTTTTCTCCTATGTATATATAGTATTAGAAAATGGTTTTGTTGGCTTATATGCAATAATATCATCTTAGTTATTTTCTTTAAAAAAAATAGAAAAACAAAAATAAATGGGGTTTTCCAAAAATAATTTTTAGGAATTTTCAGGAAAAAAAAGATGAAAATTATATTTCTTTAAGGATTTCCAAAATCAAAACCAATAGATTAATCACTTAAACTTAGTGGCTTTTCAAAATTTAAAATATAAAAGAAATTAAAAAATTTACAAAAGCCAAAATGAACTATGGGGACCTAATTCCGGCTAGTAGATATGTAAGCACTTATGGGGCGGTCACAACAATAAAAAATCTTAGGATTTTTTCAAAAAAAAAATTTTTTAAAAAAGACTAAAAACATTGAAAAATCCAAAATTAACCTCCTTCTGGCTCATATATTCAAAATTTCTAAAGCCTATAAAAGCCTAGATAAATGTTTAGGTTTTTAAATAGCAACCCCTAGACTTATTAATTTCTGGTTTTTCACGCGAACCAGTTATTGAACTGAAATGACCAAAGTTAAATTCATAATTAATGCATGTTAAATTTGATTGTTACATGTGTGTATGTGTAGTGTGAATTGTGGTGTTTGATATAATTATATGTGTTAGGAAGTAATAACTAGATATGAGTCTATGGTAAATATATTTAGGATGATAGTTTATTCATGTTATCAATTATTATATTAATGATAGTTGTTGTTGTGGTGATTAATACTTGATGAATTAAGCTTGTTTTTTAACCAAAACTTAAGTCTTTAAACTTAACAGATTTTTGGCCATCTTAAACCCCAATTTAAGCCCAAATCAAAGCCCAATTAAGGCCCAAAGAACTTCACAAATCTACCCCAAAAGTCAATATTGATTTGGATAAATATCAAGCCCTATTTGTATATTTTAGACATCCAAAACAGAGCAAAGGGAAGGAAAATTCGTTACTCTAGAAAACCAATATTTTCCAACACCCAAACTAAGTTTTCTTGCACCCAACACACCAAGAATCCATCCCCAACCACCATATATACATTAAGGTAAGTTTATATGTTTAATGTGCTTTATTTCTCTTTTAATCTATGAAATTTCTGTCAAAAGTAATACATGTTGAAATACATGTGTATTGTCATATTGTGAAGTTGAGATAGCTTAGGACTTGTTTATGGAAGTGCAATGATGGTGCTGAGTGGTGGTGTGATGAGAAGTAGTATTATTGAGTTGTTTTGAGGAGTGGATTCATGTTGAAGTAATGGAGGTGAAGTAAATGAAATCATAGTGTTTTGTATGTCTTAATAGTTGAGGAAGGAGTTTTATATTTCATTGATATTAGAAGGAAGTTTGTGTGTGCTTGATGATATAGGGTTCTTATACCATATGTTAGGAAGGTTATATTATGGTTTGGAATGAGTTGGAAGAGTTAAATGTAAAAATTTTGTGTTCGAAAAACAGAGGAGATCTGCAACACGAATTGCAGTGTACGCCGCCTTATAAGCCTCCGGCGTACTTGTCGGAATTAGAATTTTGACTTATGATCTTTTGAAATTCATTTTAAACGCCGTCGGCGTAGAGGACGAAATTGCCGGCGTAAAGACTCAAAAGTTTTGTACATAACGTATTTTTCATAACGCCGTCAGCGTATAATCCTACACCGCCAGCGTTAAGGCTTACACTGTCTGCGTTAATTGCTAACGTAGACTTTGCAAATTTCAATTTTTCTAAATTTCTTCCAACATCTTTCAATACATAATATATGACTTTCTAATCATAGATTTGCCTTATATGATGTCATATGATATATATAATATATATATATGTTATGTGATGACTTTGGATTTTTTTTTTACATAAGATTCAATAATTTCCTAAGATTTAAACTAGTGAGCATAAGCTTGACTTAGGATAGTGATGTTAATATAGTTGATTTGTGTGGAATAGAGATAAACACTCAGTAAGAGATTCCCATCGATTCTCAATCCAAACCAGGTACACAATAATTTGATTGATTATTGCTTAGGATAGGCATATTCAATTTGACCTTCATTAAAGACTAATAAAAGTTTATTGAAATGATTTGTGGTTGAGTTGTGTCTAGTCTGGGGAACGGCAACCTTGTCATGATGTAATGGCACGGTAGTTCAGGCACTTAGTCCGAATTTTTTTTATGATGTAATGACTCAAATCCATAATGCAATGGTTCATCATGATGCAATGGTGGTTTATCTTAATGGCTAAGTGGATAGCTAATGAGGCCAACTATATCAGTATATTCTCGACCTAGGCTCGGGATGAAATAATATGTTTTAGCTCACGGATATAGGATCATTTAACTATTTGATGTTGTAGACCGGGATAGGTGGAGTGTATAAAGGAGTGTGAACCCTAGATTATGCTATTAATAATCTTTATCGGTTAGATATATAAGATATAGATATCCGGTCTATCTATATCAACCCTCTGAGCAACTGCTGTTACTCAGGACCCCTAGAATTCTCAAGCTTGAATCGGAGTTTGAATACTTCAGTGTTGTTTTACTCACTTAACTAAAGATAATGAAGTTATGGTGAATTATTGTAGCATTTAGTTAAGTGTGCATGGCATATGTATTTGTTTGCACTATTGTATACTGGGCCTTTGGCTCATGCTGTTATCTTGCAGGTGATTATGAGGATGAGCTCTATGATGATATGGGCTATGGGACTGACTGGGAGGCTTCTATGGATGATTAGGAGTTTGACCTAATAGTAGTTGTTTAGGACTTTGATGTATGTTGTGAAGTGTTTGGGCTTATTTGTTAAGCCTTGGAATGTAATTTCGATCTAAGTTGTTTATGTAATATAGCTTGCATGTGGGTAGGCTTTACATATATTGGTGTGATCCTTAGGAGATCTTCAATCAATGTATGTGATGTATGTTATATATATATATATATGAGATGACCTACTACTAATATAGTGGTAGTATTTCTTAATTCAAATCATATGAATGTTATATTTGTTTTTAAGCAGGCAATCATTACAAACACTTCTTTTTAGACGACCTTACGTGTAATACTTCGGTATTTCCTAATACTTAAATATTATGCGTGGTTGGGGGGGTTAGCATGCTTAATCCATGGGTTAAGTAGGCCGGGTCCTTATAGAGTGGTATCAAAGCTTTAGTTTGTATGACTGTCTACTTAAATGAGATCGCTAAGTATGATTTGACTGTGAGTGTAATGTGATTTGCTCGGAATAAACTTAAATTGACTTGAGTGATATGATTGCTCCAATTATTACCTTGATTGTTTGCTTGATTGTTGATTAAATGACATTTCATTAGGATTGCATATTTAATAAAGGCCATGCATACATTGTATGTTGATCATAGATGGATAGAACTCGAAGACAGACTAGACAACAGTCGGAAAGAGAGGACATGCCACCTCCTCCTTCACCATCAACTGCTCGAACTTCTACTTTATCATCTATTCCGGCCTCTACTACTACTCGATCTCTTGCTTCTGCTTCTACAACTCAAGTTCCACAGCCACCTTTAATGCCTCAAATGCCTTCTTTTCCTCCTATGCCACCAATGCCACAAATGACACAAATACCAATGGGAGATTCGAATGCTATGTGTGCAATATTCAGGGATATGTTTGCCATGATGCAACAATATCAATAAATGATGTACCAACACCAGCAAAAATTTATATAACAACATGCTCCTCAGATGATGAGACAAGGAGCAAATGTACAAGGCAATGAAAGGAATGATCGAGTTAAATTAAATGATTTTTTCAAGATTGTACCAGAGTTTGACAAAACAGTTTCAGACCCTACTATTGTTGATCATTGGATTGAGGAGTTAGAGAAAGCCTTTGCGGCTAGTGAAGTTCCAGAGGATAGAAATGTTGATTTAGCGGTTTATATGCTCAAGAAGGAGGCAAATAATTGGTGGAAATTGACAAGTCAAGATATGGTGAGACCAATTCCATTGGTTAGGTTCAAGGAAGCTTTCTTTCTACAATATTTCCCCAATACAGTGCGAGAACATATTATTTTAGATTGGTTGAGTCTTAGGCAAGGCAATAGAACTGTTGAAGAATATTATGTAGAGTTTTGTAGATTGCTTAGATTTGCTGGAGGAGTGTACAATGATGAAAGGATGAAGATTCAAAAGTTTCAAGATGATTTGAATATAGAAATTAAAGGAGAAGTCAAAATGTTTTAACTTCCAACCTTATCAAATGCTGTGAATAAGGCAAAGCTGGCATAACAGATTCAGAATGGAATAAGACTCAATGTGGTAGGCGAGCCACATTTCTAGTAAAAAGACCTGCACCCTTCACTCATTATAAGAAGTATGATAACTATGGCAAAAGGAAGAAACCATTTCTGGGAAAAAAATTGAATTTGGCATCTTCTACTAAGACTTCTACGCCTTTCAACCCATTTGAGAAGAGATGTCCTAGATGTTTCGGGCCTCATGATCAAATTCAATGTAAGTGGACTCTAGGAGCATGTTTTGCTTGTGGGAAAGTAGGACATAAAGCTTCAAAGTGTAAGGATTCGGTGCTATAACCTATTTTCTGTACCTATTGCAAATAAAGAGGGCATCATGTAGCTAATTGTACCAATAAACTAAGGAATGATGGTCCAAATCCCAAAAAAGGAATGACAATAGCTAGGATTTTTTCCCTACAACAATGTGAGAAAGCCCCATCAGTAGATACTTTAGCAGGTACTATAATGATTGCAAATCACCCAACATATGCATTAATAGACACTGGTGCAACACATGCGTGTTTAGCTGAAAAGATTGTGAATGAGTGTGGTTTGAAATTTGAAGTGTTAACCGATAGAGTAATAAGTATTAATACTACTTTGGGTGTGAAGTCTAGAAAACTTTGTATTTGTAGAGAATTGAATGTAAGAATTGCTAGTAGTGATATGCCAATTGATATGATAGTTTTGCCTATGATTGATTTTGATGCGGTTTTGGGTATGAATTGGTTAAATATGTATAAAATAATTATAGATTATAATAAGGTGGAGATGAGTTTCGATCTGGAGGGTGGGAAGGTTACTCATGTCTTGGAGAGGAAAAGACCTAAAAGTATGTATACAATGGAGTTATGGGAGAAGACTTCAGAAATAGTTGTAAATGGTGAAGAGCTTGATGTTGGTGTAGTACCTACGGTGAGAGACTTTGTAGATGTTTTCCCTGAAGAATTACCTGGGTTACCACCAAATAAGGAGATTGAATTTGGTACTGAAGTGATTCCGGGAACCACTCCTATTTCAAAAGCTCCTTATAGAATGGCTCCTGCAAAATTGAAGGAATTGAAAGTTCAGTTGGAAGAATTGCAAAAGATTGGTTTTATACGACCTAGTATTTCCCCATAGGGTGCTCCTGTTCTCTTTGTGAAGAAGAAAGATGGAAGTCTACGAATGTGTATTGATTATAGGGAGTTAAATCAAGTCACAATTAAGAACAAATATCATTTACCTCGTATTGATGACTTGTTTGGTCAATTGAAAGGAGCGAATGTCTTTTCAAAGATTGATTTGAGATTAGGTTATTATCAGCTTCGAATTAAATAGAAGGATATACCTAAAACGGCTTTTCGCACTCGGTATGGACATTTTGAATTTTTAGTTATGCCATTCGGTTTAATGAATGCCCCTGCCGCATTTATAGACCTTATGAATAGGGTATTCAAGGATTATTTGGATTGGTTTGTGATTGTGTTTATAGATGATATTCTAGTGTGTTCGAGAAGTGAAGAAGAACATGAAAAGCATTTAAGTTTAGTTTTTCAAAGATTGAAAGAAAGGAAGTTATATGCTAAGTTCAGCAAATGTAGTTTTGGTTGAAAGAAGTTGCATTCTTAGGGCATATTATTACAAGGGATAGGATATCTGTTGACCCTGAAAAGGTTAAAGCAACATTGGAATGGTCAAGATTCCCCAATGTTACTGAAGTGAGAAGTTCCTTAGGTTTAATAGGTTATTATCGAAGATTTGTTCAGAGATTCTCGAAAATTGCAGCCTCATTGACAAGATTAACTCGGAAGCATATGAGATTTATGTGGGATGATCAATACGAGAGAAGCTTTCAAGACTTGAAGGAAAGGTTAATATCTGCACATATCTTAGCTTTACTCGTTAATGGGAAGGAATTCACAGTTTATAGTGATGCTTCAATACAAGGTTTTGGATGTGTTTTGATGCAAGACAACCGAGTGATCGCTTATGCATCTAGACAATTGAAACTGCATGAAAAGAATTATCCTATATATGATTTAGAGATTGCAGTAGTGGTTTTAGCTTTGAAATTGTGGAGACATTATTTGTTTGGGGAGAAGTGTAAAATATTCAAGGATCACAAAAGTTTGAAGTATATTTTTACTCAAAAAGAACTGAATATGTGCCAAATAAGATGTCTTGAGTTGATTAAGGATTATGATGTAGAGATTCTATATCATTCAGGAAAAGCCAATATTGTAGCTGACGCTTTGAGTAGGAAGAAACAAATGAGTATGACAACCATGATTACAAGTCAAAAAGAAATACAAGAAGATCTATGAAGATTGATATCGAAGTAACCTTAGACAAAGTGGAAGTGATGATTGCAAATTTGACACTTCGACCAACTCTTATGGATCTTATTGAACAAAGACAACAGAAAGATCTAGAAAGTGTGAGGATAAAAAGTGCGATACAATAAAGAAGAAGAAAAGAGTTGAGACTTGATGAAAACGATGTTATTAGATTTGGAAACAGAATATTTGTACCAAAGATGGGAGAATTGAGAAGAGAAATCTTGAAGGAAGCTCATGCAACAGTATATTCAATACATCCAGGGAGTATGAAGATGTATAAGGATCTGAAGAAGAATTATTAGTGGAACAACATAAAAAAAGACGTTTTGAAGTATGTATCCAAGTGTGTAACATGCCAGCAAGTAAAGATAGGACATCAAAGACCTAGTGGTGAGTTGCAACCATTGTTAATTCTGGAATGGAAATAAGATGATATAACCATGGATTTTGTGAGTGCATTCCCTAAGACCACTACCAAGAATAAAGTTATATGGGTTATTGTGGATAGATTGATGAAATCATCACATTTTATACCATTGAGAATCGAGTGTTCATTGGAGAAGATGACACGAATTTATATCCGAGAAATAGTGAGACTTCATGGCATACCATTATCGATTACATCAGACAAAGATACTTGCTTTATGAGTCGCTTTTGGAAGAGCTTACATGAAGCATTTGGTACAAAAATTCAATTTAGTACGGCTTTCCATCCCCAAACCGACCGGCAATCGGAGAGAACAATACAGATATTAGAAGATATGCTTAGAGCTTGTACCTTGGATTTCAGAAGGAATTGGGATGATTACTTGCCTCTGGTCGAATTTGCCTATAATAATAGTTATCAGTCGGCAATACAAATGGCTCCGTATGAAGCATTATATAGAAGGAAATGTTGATCTCCTCTCCACTGGGATGAAGTAGGTGAGAAAGCTCTAATTGGTCCAAAATTGATTCAACAGGCAATAGACAAGAGTCAACTTATTAAATAGAGATTGAAAGTTGCATAAGACCGATATAAAAGTTATGCCGATGAAAGAAGGAGACCACTGGAATTTGAAGTTGGAGATCATGTTTTTCTTAGAGTCTCTCTAATCAAAGGATTCATTAGATTCGATGTTAGACGAAAATTGAACCTAAGATATATAGGTCCTTTTGAAATCTTGGAAAGAATTGGACCTTTGGCGTACCGGTTGGTATTGCCACCTAGTTTGTCGGACGTACACAATGTGTTCCATGTTTCTCAATTGAGGAAGTGTATATCAGACATAGATATTGTTATTGACACAAATCAACCGGAAATTCGACCAAATCTGACCACAGAAGAAAAGCCTGTTAAGATTATGGAAAGAGTGGATAAAGTTTTAAGAAACAAGATAATTCCTATGGTAAAAGTTCAATGGAGTAACCAATCCGAGCGCGAAGCGATTTGGGGAGTCGAGAATATCATGAGACAAAAATATCCCAAGCTAGTTGAACAATGATTTAGGTAAGTTTCAGGGACAAAACTTCTTGAAGGAGGGGAGAGTGAAATGACACAAGTCAAATTCATAATTAATACATGTTAAATTTGATTGTTACATATGTGTATGTGTAGTGTGAATTGTGGTGTTTGATATAATTATATGTGTTAGGAAGTAATAACTAGATATGAGTCTATGGTAAATATATTTAAGATGATAATTTATTCATGTTATCAATTATTATATTAATGATAGTTGTTGTTGTGATGATTAATACTTGATGAATTAAGCTTGTTTTTTAACCAAAACTTAAGTCTTTAAACTTAACAGATTTTTGGCCCTCTTAAACCCCAACTTAAGCCTAAAGCAAAGCTCCATTTAAGGCCCAAAGCCCTTCACAAATCTACCCCAAAAGTCAATATTGACTTGGATAAATATTAAGCCCTATTTGTATATTTTAGACATCCAAAACAGAGCAAAGGGAAGGAAAATTCGTCACTCTAGAAAACCAATATTTTCCAACACCCAAACTAAGTTTCCTTGCACCCAACACACCAAGAATCCATTCCCAATCACCATATATACATTAAGGTAAGTTTATATGATGTTTAAGGTGCTTTATTTCTCTTTAAATCCATGAAATCTCTGTCAAAAGTAATGCATGTTGAAATACATGTGTATTGTCATATTATGAAGTTGAGATAGCTTAGGACATGTTTATGAAAGTGCAATGATGGTGTTGAGTGGTGGTGTGATGAGAAGTAGTATTATTGAGTTGTTTTGAGGAGTGGATTCATGTTGAAGTGATGGAGGAGAAGTAAATGAAATCATAGTGTTTTGTATGTCTTAATGGTTGAGGAAGGAGTTTTGCATTTCATTGATATTAGAAGGAAGTTTGTATGTGCTTGATGATATAAGGTTCTTATACCATGTGTTAGGAAGGTTATATTGTGGTTTGGAATGAGTTGGAAGAGTTAAATGTAAAAATTTTGTGTTTAAAAAACAGAGGAGATCTACAATACAAATTGTTGTGTACGTCGCCTTCATTCGCCACTGGCGTACTTGCCGGCGTTAGAATTCTGACTTCTGATCTTTTGAAATTCATCTTAAATGCCATCGACATTGAAGGCGAAATTGCAGGCATAAAGACTCAAAAGTTTTGTACATAATGCATTTTTCTTAATGCCGTCGGCGTATAATCCTACACCGCCGGCGTTAAAGCTTGCATTGCCAACGTTAATTGCCAGTGTGGACTTTGCAAATTTCAATTTTTCTAACTTTCTTCCAACATCTGCCAATACATAATATATGACTTTTTGATCAAGGATTTGCCTTGTATGATGTTATATGATATATATATATATATATGTCATGTGATGACTTTGGATTGTTTTTACATAAGATTCAATAATTTCCTAAGATTTAAACTAGTGAGTATAAGCTTGACTTAGGATAGTAATGTTGATATAGTTTATTTATATGGAACAAAGATAGATACTCAGTTGGAGATTCCCATTGATTCTCAATCCGAACCAGGTACGTAATAATTTGATTGATTATTGCTTAGGATAGGCATATTCAATTTGACCTTCATTAAAGACTAATAAAAGTTTATTGAAATGATTTGTGGTTGAGTCGTGTCTAGTCTGGGGAACGACAACCTTGTCATGATGCAATGGCACGGTAGTTCAGGCACTTAGTCCGAATTTTTTTCATGATGTAATGACTCAAATCCATAATGCAATGGTTCATCATGATGCAATGGTGGTTTATCTTAATGGCTAAGTGGATAGCTAATGAGGCCAACTATATCGGTATATTCTCGACCTAGGCTCGGGACGAAATAATATGTTTTAGCTCATGGATATAGGATCGTTTAACTATTTGATGTTGTAGACCGGGATAAGTGGAGTGTATAAAGGAGTGTGAACCTAGATTATGCTATTAATAATCTTTATCGGTTAGATATATAAGATATAGATATCCGGTCTATCTATATCAACCCTCTGAGCAGCTGCTGTTACTCAGGACCCCCAGAATTCTCAAGCTTGAATTGGAGTTTGAATACTTCAGTGTTGTTTTACTCACTTAACTAAAGATAATGAAGTTATGGTGAATTATTGTATTGCATTTAGTTAAGTGTGCATGGCATATGTATTTGTTTGCACTATTGTATACTGGGCCTTTGGCTCATGCTGTTATCTTGCAGGTGATTATGAGGATGAGCTCTATGATGATATGGGCTATGGGACTGACTGGGAGGCTTCTATGGATGATTAGGAGTTTGACCTAATAGTAGTTGTTTAGGACTTTGATGTATGTTGTGAAGTTTTGGGCTTATTTGTTAAGCCTTGGAATGTAATTTCGATCTAAGTTGTTTATGTAATATAGCTTGCATGTGGGTAGGCTTTACATATATTGGTGTGATCCTTAGGAGATCTTCAATCAATGTATGTGATGTATGTTATATATATATATATGAGATGACCTACTACTAATATAGTGGCAGTATTTCTTAATTCAAATCATATGAATGTTATATTTATTTTTAAGCAGGAAATCATTACAAACACTTCTTTTTAGACGACCTTACGTGTAATACTTCGGTATTTCCTAATACTTAAATATTATGCGTGGTTGGGGGATTTGCATGCTTAATCCATGGGTTAAGTAGGTTGGGTCCGTACATGAACCGAAAACCAAACCACCCATTTGGTTTTTGGTTCACTTTTTTTTTTTTTTGGCTTTAGCCGGTGGCAACTCTAATTAAATTATTTTTTTAAAACCGGGCTTTTTACAAAAACCTACTAGTTCCTTGTCGAGTGTTTCATGTTAAATGGGTCAGGTTAGATACAGATCGGGACCTTTAGGAGAAGAGGAGCGAAATTCGAGCTCGACACTGTAGGTCTTAAGTGATAGCAATTGCTTAAGAAGTTGATACAGGCAGCCCGAATACCTATATCCCCTAATCTAATTGAAAGAGAATAGTAATCTTATATAAGGTTAATAGTCGTTACACAACTTTACTTAACTTAATTTATAATATCACCTAGTTTAACCGGTCCCATAAACGTGAACTAAATCATATTATTTTCTTTTAACAATAGCAAATATTACCTCATACTATCCGCCCTATTGATTACTCGGCTAGCCACTTAAGAATTGCATTGCATCATGTTAAATGTTATTACATCATGACAAATGTGGCCTAATTGCCTAACTACTATGTTAACCTCATTAGCTGGGTTGCCGCTCCTCGAGCTAGATTTAACTGCACATTCACAACTAATATCAAACAACCTTTAACTCATCTTTGATTAAGTTCTTTTAAAATATGCCTAACTTAGCAATCATCAAGCAAGCAACAACGTACCTGGATAATAAGGTTTATTAAGCAAAAGATCTATATTTAAAATCGTCTAGGTACAAAAATCTGTCAAAGAATCATTTCCTATAAAATGTCATTAATTCATAATTCAACATTAAATCATTTCACCCTCATTAAACACAAATAAGATATCAAATCATCTCATGATTTCACATTCACACATATATCTATAGTTACATACTTCATTTCATTATTAATTTACTTATTATTTTTATTTTATTTTATTTATTTTTTTATATGAATAGTACAAGAGGATTTGTCGGGCCCATGACAAAAGTCGTGGTTCATATAACGGGTGCCATCATACCTGTGATCTTAGGTCGCGATGAATACAATTGGCCTTGTCATGCCCGTAATAGGAGATATGCCCCTCATGACAGCCGTGATATAGACCATGATGAAGAGCACGCCCATATCAAGCTTTGTAAAAATTTTTCTAAAAATAACCCAAGGAGATAATGGGCTTCATTACGGTCGTAATTTACCTTTGAAAACCACATAAAGGAGATAACGGCCCTTGCAATGGTCGTAATATAGGTTGTATCAAGCTTTTTAAAATACCAAGAGGAGACAACGAGTCAAGTAATGGCCATACTCAATAGGGAAATGTGATCTAAGGGGATAATGGCCTGGATTACGCTCATGATGAACAGAGCATTTACCCTATGATACTTATTTCAAAATTTTTGAAGTCCTATATCCTCTAACTCTTTACCAAACTCTTAGGCGTTTATAAAAACATGTCACAACTAGTTTATAAACATAATATTAAGCATCACAACTAGTCTATAAACATAATATTAAGCATCACTAATTTCACTTGTTCACGTAAGTCCATTTCACAAATATATATGGACAACAAACTTAACCTAAAAACATAATATCATCATTTTTGCTTGTTAAACTCTATTATAACTCTGATCATCCAAGTTCTACTCACTTATCACTAACAATATCCATACATGCATCATATCATCATAAACTCCATATTTCATGTCATTAAACACCTAAGATACATAAACCTATTTGCATAGCTAGCTCAATATATATAATAGCATGCCTTTAATTCACTTCAAACATCAAAGTTCTACTCCTACCTAACATTAACATCAATCAAAACTATGATTAAACAAAATAAACAAGAAATCAACTTCACTTACTTTTATGGCTATTTAAACCAACCAAACTTCTCATGCTACTCCCTTAACTCAAGTTCTTGTTCTTACTTGTTCCTTAACTCAAGTTCTTGTTCTTACTTGTCCTTTAGGTTAACTCTGTACTTAGGATCTTGAGGAGGCAAGGTAAAGAGAGAAATTTGGGCTTGTTGTGGTTGAGAAGATGTTGAAGATAAAGAGAGAGAGAGGGATGATAGAAATTGGGTCTATTTTAGATGGATATTTGCTGCCTTTCTTTGACTTTTGAGGCATTTAGAAGTCTTTAGAAGGTGATGGAACATAGGCTTTGGACTATGGATGTGTGTGGGCTTAGATTTATTAACTTAATTGAACTTGGGCTTAGGTTTGGGGCTCCAAAATTTTGCTAAGGTTTAGTTATGGATTGGTTTGGATTTACATATACATATACATATATATATATATATATATTTAAAACAAAATTCAAGTCTCACATGCATAAAGCAAACATGCAATACAAATTCCAAATCACACTAACGCATTAAATTCTATTCTACTAGGCATTTAACAAAATTTCATAATTTAATTAAATCAACACACGCATATATATATATATATATTAAAATTAATTATGTATGAAAGTTAGGCTATTTCACCAAGTCTTGTATTTTCTAGGGGATTTCATGTTTAGAGACAATAAGAGAATGAATTGTTTTTGTTGTTTAATTTTCTTGTGTTATTCACAGTTAGAAGGTCGACTTCTTAGGCTAGAATTGAGGCAAATTTTTCTTTAGTCAACATATCTTATATATGTATCAATTTGCTAAGTTTTTATTGGAATTTTATAGATCAACTTGTTTTATTTCGTTGAATTGTTTAATCCTAAAACATCCTAGGATATCTTACAATGAAACAAGGAAAAAGAATTACAATGTATTTGAGTCTGCTCAGATGATATGTTTCTCATCTGTTTTTGTATTTGTATTTGTATTAAATGATATATGTAGATATGTATGATTTGTATTTATACTTTATCTATATTTGATTCTTTCATAAGAGCTACTAATTTTTTTTTTTATATCTATTTCTTGATAAATAATTTGTTAAAAAAAAAGTTTTAAAAAAGTATATGTATCTACCATAAAAAGCTAGCCAAACAGACTCTTTATATTCCATTCCAGCTTCTTTATAGGCGAATGAGGAGAAGTTGGTCGGTACTACAAATTGTTTTAGGGTCATTTTTCTTCATTCAATGCAAGGATTGTTTGAATGGTCACTATTGAATGAAAGTCATTTTCATTTTGACTTTATGTTTCCCACTTGACCCAATTGTGAATGCAAGTGACATGAATTTTTTCAAAGGAAGACAGCCGGTCCTTTTTGGACAATTTCCATCGTAATTTACATGTACAAGTTAGCATTACAATAATATAATGAAATATCTAGTTTTCATGTAGTTTATTAAGCTATACGTTTATAATTATATTAGTTATATAGGAGTTTTATCTCTAAAAGTTCATTCAAGGCATCTATAATTTTTCAAGATTATCTTTAAGTTTAAATCTTAAGTTTAAAGTTAACATAAATGAATATTTTTAAAGTTTTATTTTACGTGATTAGAGTTTTCTGGATCTGATAGGTCAAATTAGTGTTTTAGTGTCTTTAGGCTTCAAATTTAATATTATCCAAGATATGGGTTGCACCAAATAATGCCAAGGAAATTTTGAGTGTATTAAGTTTTTTATGAGTATTAGTTTTACTACTACATTTACACCATTCGTATAAAATATTAGTTCATAAGTATTTTATTTTAAAGGCTCTAATTCAAAATTTAGTGATTTTATTATTATTATTTTGCCAATGAAGGACTTCCCAAACAGGTTTGTGTGTGTTTGTTTATGTGTGTGAAGGTTAAAATTTTCATAGAAGGACAATCCGAAGGGATCCACATCCCAGTGAATGCGAGTCCTTATAGGTGGGATTTTTATATTATTTATATATCTTTATTATTTATTTATATTTGTTGGAATTATATGTTGTCATATATTAAATTAGTACTTATAAGTTATCTTAGGTTATTTTATTTTATAATAATTTTAATCCTACTATGTTGGAAACAAGAACCTTACATGGATAGTGTAAAATAGATAAAACTATAGTCTTGGAATTTCCTCTTATAGTTATTACCTCCTCAGGTAGAAAATTAATATGGTAAGCATAAAGAAATTTCCATGGGTGATGTAACAAAATTATGTTTTTCCCATTTTCACAAAAGGAAGTCTGGTGTGTAAACAAGGTTAAGGGCGTGGGAAATGTAAATGATCCTTCCTTTGATATACTACTAGGTGGAAAAGTCTTTAAGTCTTCTTTGTCGTCGTCGTTCAATTTCCAAAAGGAGGGCACGAGAAAAGTTGTTCTTTATTTATGATGTTAAAAGTAATCTCATATAAAATTTCCTAGTTTAGAAATTTACTCATTATGTGTTCACATTTGTCTTTTCTTATCTAGGTAATGCATTGATGTCAGTTTATTAACATCAAAGTCTAAGAAATAGAATATCATTCATTGCTCTATTTATTTATTTATTATTATTATGAATGTATCTATTTCTTTGTAATAACGGCTCCTTAATTTGACTTTATGGTTCCATAATTCAAGGTTTATGTTAATAAGTCCAATACACAATTTTTCATGTTAAAGTATTGGAGATTGGTTTAGGTCATCAGACATTATTTCCATTACACAAGTCCCATCGAGCATGTTTTTACTATCAAATTATAGAAGTGTATGCAATTATCAGAAAATGTGTTTCGAAATTTTATTGATCAAGATTCTAATCTTTCTAACTAAAATCAAATTATTCACACTTTAATAATTTTAAATCGCGAAAAATTTCGAGCGATTTTTGGTACATTTTCCTAAAGTTCTTTATGGTTCTATATTAAATTTTTTGCACTTATTATAATTAGGTTATGTAAAATTAGGGGGATTACACCTATGACCACTAACTAAACAATTGTAATTTCTACTCAACACTAAAGAAAAAGCTATTTCCTAATTTTTTACTGTAAATTCTTATATTCAATTCCTAAGATCCTAACTAACAATTTAAGTCACTTTTCAAATAGGGATAAGTATATTGATAATTTTAGATTATTTTCTAACTTATTATTAATATCATATTGAGTGCAACTAAATAAAGTGAAAACCTTTTTCATATCTTAATAAATGTAATTCTATTCCTAGCTTATTTTCTTCCACTAATGAAAGAATTCATTTTTTATCATTAAAATACAAATGTTTTGCCCTTCCATATACACCATCTTATTGAGGCGTTACTCACGCTCTTCTCTTCAAATTTTTTTTTCGTCTTTGTTTTTTTTAATAATAATTTTGCTACTATTAACACGATGTACCAAATTAAAACAAAAATATTAAATTAAGTGCTTACAGATACTTCTAAATTTGACTTATTGATTTTTATTTTATTTAGATTTTTATAATAAACAAATTAAAATTTGTTTTTATTTCTCTTATAAACGTATGAACATTCACTTTACAGATCTCATTCTCAAAACACCATTTTCAACAAAATTATGATAAGATATTAAAATAACAACTTATCCAAATATTATGCTTAACCAAAACAAAACAAAAAAAAAAAAAAAATTTTCTGGATTTTTTTAAACATCCTTCTTTAAATATTATTTTGATAAGATGGAACATCGTCTATTATCACAACAGGTCACACAAGGTATTGGCGACCACTTAAACAACCTAGTATTAAATATAGAAAAGAAATTTGACTAATGTGTGTGTGTGTGTGTATAAGAAGACTTCACAAAAACCTTTTGGATTTTTTTCAAACATCCTTTTTCTAAATATTATTTTGATAAGAGTGGGACATCGTCTATTATGACAACAGGTCACACAAGGTATTAGTGACCACTCAAACAACCTACTATTAAATATTGAAAAGAGAACTTGACAAAAACCTTTTTGGAATTTTTTTAAACATCCTTTTTAAATATTATTTGATAAGAGTGGGACATCTTCTATTATCACAGTAGGTCACACAAGGTTTTAGTGACCACTCAAACAAACTACTATTAAATATGGGAAAGAAAACTTGACAAAAATCTCTTGGATATTTTTTAACATCCTTTTTCATATATTATTTTGATAAGGCAAATCACCCATTTGTAAAATTCCAAACACACATTATTTTATTTTATTTTTTATGGATAAATGTTGTGAATAATATATAAATTATAGAAAAATATATAATTAGGTACCTAAATTTTGGAATTAATTAAGTGCTTGAATTATGAAATTAATCAATTTAGCAACCAAAATAGTCTTTTTTATATATATGCCAACATTACCTCTATCATATTGGTTAAAAACGCCATATAAGATAACAGTGTATTAACTAATTCAATAAAGGTACTATTTGCATTCACAAAAAAGTCTTTTCAGTTACTAAATTAATTTCAAAGTTAATGTTTGCCAAAGTTCAAATTGTATCAGTGAGATTAATTTTTTGTAGTGTAACTGCACGAATTTATGACCATTAGATTTGATGATAATTGATGCTAATTAAAGAAAAAATAAAGGATTAACTCAAAATGTTAGCTAAGGATAAAAATTTAGTTTTATGAAAGGTGTAAATTTCCATTTATAGTGTGCAACCACTACGGATTTTCATCGCATGACTTATATCAAGATGTTGTTTTGAACATTACAGCACATAAGTCTAATATCGCATTGGTCCTCACTAGTCATTTAGAATTGAAAGTAGTGCCACTAATTATAAGATCATTTATAATATATACCAAGATCTTAATGCAACTAGAACATATAAATTTAATTGATGTTTTTATTACATTAATTATGATTATATTTGAAAAATAAAGATCAAGCCAAATATACTATTACTACCATAGCAAGTTCTAAAATACCCTAACTTTCCATTTAAGTTTATTAGATATTATTAGATAATTAGTATGAATTTATACGTAATTTTGAACCTTAATATAAATTTATTCTAGAGATTGATTTTAAATAATTTATCTAGTGGAATGTTGCAAATTATAGGATATAATTAGGTAGTTTAACCTAATTGAATTTAATTGAAAATAGAGATTCTAACATACTTGATTTAACCCATTGAACTAGTTCAATTACCTATTTCAACAAATTCAAATTTATCCAATACCGTCTAATTATCAAACTAAATTTTGTTTGTTAAATATAGTCGCGTAAACCCTAAATTATCGATTTAGCCATTTGAATTGAAATTTTAACTTCTTAAATCTTAGAAATTTAAAACTAAATATTTACCTTCAAATATTAATTCCTGAGCACCTAAAATACTAAATTCAAGTAAAATATTAATTTTCCTTTTATTAGATTTGTTAGAATTAATTTCTAATGCCAGTTAGCTAATTCTCTTTCTTACTTCTTGATTTTTAATTCTAAATGCCTAAAGCTCATAACCTAAAAGCCTAATTCATCATCTAAAGCTTTAAATCCATTAACATAAAATTCAAGCCCATAAACTAAAGCTCATAAAGCTTAACAAATCAAAGCTCATTAGCCCATCAAAGTATAAGACCATGCATTAGCATAAACCATCACACACATCATAAGAACCTAAACTCTAGAGAATTCTAACACATGTGAAATGACCAAATTACCCCTTAAAGATCTACAATGTGAACACAAGAAAATATTAAGTGTGTGAAAAGACGAAAATGACCTTAACCAATTCAAGAAGTTTTCTACACCTAAACAAAGACCAACATCTCATCAATTAATTAATCAAAATGACCAAAAACATCTCGCAACAACCCACAAAAATCTTATAACAACTCCTATTTAAGATAAGTCTTGAATGGAAATTACCCATAAACCTAATGGAAATTACATGACCTGAAATACTATAAAAAAGAGTCTTAGAAAACCTTAATTTCCTCCTCCATTTTCAACAGCCCTTCCACTCCAAGAATCTTCTCAAAAATATCTCCCAAAACCTGTAAAAATCTTACAACAACTCCTCTTTAAGATAAGTCTTCAATAGGTAAGAAAATCTACCATATTTCCATCATCCAATTACTTAATTTCTTTCTAAAAATCTAATTTATATTTCAACTGATTCTTAATTGAAATTTGAAGACAAAACCAAGGATTTAATTAGGGAATAAAATTGAAGCATCAATTGATGATATAGTAGTATTAGTAGAGATTCATAGGATTATTTGCTAAACCAAGTAAGTAATTGTAATTAATATGTTTGATTATGTTAATGGTATATATATATATATATATTCATGTAAATTACTAAAAACAAACTTAGATTTAAGTATTGATCAATATAGGTATAAGTATGCATGAAAATTTAAATGAACATGTATATAGGTATGTTAGAATAGCTGTTGATTAGTATAATTGTTGCATGTTCATATATATGTGTATGTTGAGATATATATATATATATATATATATGTATGATTATGTTAGATTGATATGTTCATTTGAAATAAAATTATCAAGCAAAACACTTGGAGTATATGCATGTATGTATGTGTTGATAAGTACTGGAAATTTGATAAACTTATGTTGATGATGATGATTTGAGTTATGATGTGATTTAATTGTAAAATATAAATCTAAGTATAAAATAGATGAAACAACATAGATTAAACATGTTTTAAATGATGTAAAATGGGTTAGGAGTTGGATTAAACAAAGGAAATTTGAAAATTTTCAAAACAGTCTCAGATAGTGATGACGATCAATTTGCGATTGATCAAATGTATTCTACACACTCGAAAAATGTAATAAACAAAGTCAATGGATCAAGCACTCAAAAACAATCAAAGTAGACTTTTCTGCAATTGAAGGCTGGTAGCTTAGACATGCAACATCGACAGCTTTTAAACCAACACAGGCAGCTTTCTTTAAACGGCTTTTGTTATTGTTGAGAACTAGTTCTCAACACCAATAGCTTTCTTTAAATGTCAGCGATGTACTCATTAAAGAATGCAACATCACGAGCATGGAAGATAGCATGTTTATCTCCAATCATTGGTCTTCCAAGTACATCAGCTCAAGGTCAGTAGTGTTAAACTCCAATGCCGACAGCATTGAATCTAGTCCGGTGGCATACTTGGTCGACTTTCGACCCAAAACACAAATTTTATTTATTTCTTTTTTTTTATTTGCTTGTAGGGTTTTGATGCAAATACTCATTTGTAATGAACTGTAATAAGTTTTTAACATATTTGACATTGAGTGTTTTTCTCAAGTTTCTCTTATCAATCCTTAGGATTGTGGAAAACAAACCGTGATCCGTATTTCATGAGTCATATCGGATTAAGGTTAACGTAGCTTAATTGATTGGGGTACGTAATATCCGTTGTCAAGCCGTTCATATCATTTCAATTCATTGATTAACCTATAAATCTAAAACACCAAAAACAGAAATTCATTTGAGTTTTAGACCCATTGCTTCCCAATGTTTTAGGCATATCAGATAGTCCTAGAGCTGTTACTATAGCAGTGATGTTGGTGGTTGGACTGATGGTCAAATGACCTTCGTGGCATTGGAACCTCATCGAAACAGTAGGCATATGTGTCTACTTTACAATCATGTGGTGAACCGACCAAGAACAGGTCAACTTCATGGCCAAGTTAGAGTGAACTGATTGGTCATCGTGCTAGTTCCCCTGTTTCTGTACAGATTGTGTGTAATTAAAATTAAAACCATAAGTAACTAATTAGTTTAGGCCAAATGAACTTATAAACATGTAAATATATATGATAAGGAGTTTACATAAAAAATTTAAGCTTAAGACCTGAGTTTATGTCACGCCCTAATAGTACCCTAGTAGTAATATATATATATATATATATATATTATGATTTAGCCTGATAATCCAGACGGTATCAAATACACATATCCATATTAGAACTACTTTGGAAAGTGACATGAGTTTAACAAAACAGGATCTTTTTGGTTGCATGATAAGAAACGATGAAAGTAAATAAAATTACAATACCATAATTAAATGCTACTGTCTGAATAATAACTATTACAAACCATAAAACTATCTAAGTTCTTGGATAATAAAATTGATGCACTAACACCAATTAATACATATAAATAAAGAAACTACTTTTCCCTATTTCCAAAACTCTTCCAGCTTTAGAATCATACTGGCTCTAAGCTCCTAGAAGCCACCAACCAAGGCTTAAGTGTCATCCTGTAAGGACTGTAGGAGTGTGAGCATAACCATGGGCTCAGTGAATAACCAGACTTATCACAGCAAGCAAGTTATTATCAATCATATGTAATGCATCAATCAAACACATGAACAATTACAAGCTTGGACAAACCGGAATCCAAATAGGATGGAGATTTATGCCCTCTCATCAGGGTTGAAGGAACCAATACCTGAATCACCTACCTAGGAAAAACTAAGTACACAGGAATCCATAATCCTCACAATTATTATCTCTTTATGTTAATGATGTTTTAAACACTCAATTCCTGTTTTGTACCTTAGAAACTCCACTAAGTGTTAGCCATTTCACAGCGATACCATGGGCGGCGTCTTTCGTTACCAGTTAGTTCACATGGAACCGTTAGAACAAGGTAAACTTACGTAGAACTAATAGCCCATTGCCTAGAAAAACCAAGTATTACCAAAGAACCGAAATTCTAACACGTAGTAGGCGTTAGTAAAAACATAATGCAATATGTGCAAATCATGCTATGCATACACCATTTTGCTTATGAGTTCGATAATTTTTAGTCAGGTTATAAGTGTTCAAACTTTATTTAGACATTCAACATGCTTCACATACAGTAATTTCACAAGCCATTCATTATCACTTTTGATTAGTAATATTTATCAAACAAGTAATTTCAAACAGCAAGCAAATCCCATAATCCCATACACATGAGAGTTCATTATTATTATCTTTGTATTTTAGTGCAACTAAACTACAATTACAAACAATGTAACAAGTCTAAGTTACTCACCTGCTCATATTGATCAGTCGTAGTAATCAACCGGGAAATCCTCGACGATGTCGAAATTACCTATTAAGATGAAATATTTATCAATAATATTTATAAATAGAAAATTAAATTTCTATGAATGTCTAAGTGTCCTATGTCGGTATTTGGTATTATTCCTATGGTTTATAACGATTTCTTAAAGTACTGATTCTTATGGAAAAGGAATTTCTATTGTTTAATTCTTTTAAGTTTCTTTTATCGAGGATTATGGAAAAGGAAAACAATATTTAAATTCAAAGATCATAGAAGAAACTAAACTTGGAAAACAAGATAGAAGATAGAGTTATGCATGAAGAAGCTACAGCACCTAAAAAGGGATAGTAGTAGAGAAAATCAAAATCCATATGTTTGCTAAAAAGATAAGTTTAGCTATTTTCTTGTTTTGATTGTTGTATATGCATGTATATAATGAATTAGAGCTAGAAATAGGTAAGATTCAAGATAAAAATTGTAAACATGTAACATATGAACTTATATATTAAAACCTAGTTATGTTTATGCATGAGTAGACAGGTGTTTGATGATATTATTATGATACATGTTTGTATGATGATATTGAGAATTAAGATGTAAAACAAGTAGTTAAATAAGTTAAGTTAGAAGATTTATACGAGGGAAAAACGAGCACAGGGCATTCATCACGGGTGTGATGATACCCATGATCATTTCTAATTTAGAGTTTAAGGATGATCATGGCCGTGATATAACCCGTGATGAATACTATTTTGCAAAATTTAGACCATCATGGGTGTGATCCAACTCGTGATGAGCACTGTTTTTAAAATTTTGCACCATTATGAGTGTGATCAAGGGCATGATGGCTTCTAATCTTTTTGTTTCCTCTAATCATGGGCATGATGGCCATCACACCCTGCATCATAGGTGTGATCAGGCCCCTGATATATAGAGAGAGAGAGAAAAAAAAATGAAATAGATCAATGATAGTTAATATGACATATTAATAAATTATACAATTAAGAAAAGTTAAGTGAATTAATAGGTTTAATAACAAATTAAACTTAGCATAGTTTTAAATAAAAAATGAATCTTAGGTATGAAACAAACTTACTAAACAGATCTAAGTTCATCCTGACTAAATAGACTTTATTGAAATAAAATGAATTGAATTGATTAAGTCTAATCAACATAGCTTATTAATTGAATTAAATAATTAATTCAAATTAATTAGCTAAGTTAAGTTAATATAGACTTAATAACTTGTAATAGGCTTAGATTAATATATTAGATTAAACCTTAAATAATAAGGAGTGTGTAGTTTCTAGAATATGTTACACCAAAGCTATGTTTAATTAAAAATAATTTGACAGACAATAGAGAACTCTACATATCTTGACATGGCGATCTTCACAACCATGGTAGAGTTCCTACTTTTATGTTTAAACAAATGAAAAATTAAATTTTGAATGTCTAAAATGAATATGAAGCAGTTAATAATTAATTTAGATATTATAAGAATTTATTTCATGAACAAAAAATTTGATATTGACTTATCCTCTGATCTTGTTTAGATTGTGGACATCATACAATGTATGCAGTAATTACGTGTTGTTTGTTTAGAATAGGCATCCTAAATCAACTAATATTTAAAGATGACTAATAATAATTGTTTTTGCTTGTGCATGGTCGTTTAACCTGGTTTGAGGGGTAACAACATTGCTTGGAGATGAGCAATGATAGTTAGGCGCTTAAGTCACCCCTATCATGATGCAATGGTATATCATGATGCAATGATAGTTCATAGGTGACTCGGTGGGTAGCCAATAAGGCAAATAGTATGACGTAATATCTATCTTAATAAGTGAGAATTGATATAATATGGCTCAGGTTTATGGGATCGGATAAGCCTTCTTATATTATGGATTAAGATAGGTAGAGATGTGTATTGGCTGTAAATCCTAGATGATGCTATTTTTTTCTTTTCTAGTAGATATAGAAGATATAGGTATTCCAGTTGCTGGAACAGCTGTTGTCACTTAGGACCTTAAGATTCCCAGAGGCGCATTCTCGGAGTGTGACTGCTCCAGTATTGATTTGTTTCACTTTAATTTAAAAATATAAATTATTGGTTGTTGCATTGCATTAGATTAAGCATGTTTGCTTATGTTATTATCGTACTGGGCTTCGACTCATATATGCCTTCTTTACAAGTGTTGATTTGTAAGGACCTTAACCCAACCTTATATTTAAAATAGGTAAATTTAGATCTCCAACCACATATAACCTGCAATATTATATGTGAGGTTGATTATCAGGATCAGTTTGGATAATTGTTTATCTAAATCTCTTATAAGAATAAATTTGAAAACTATTAATTCTTAAAACTTTTTAGAAGAACATAACACCAACATCTCATTTACATAAAAGATATAAACCCACTATAGACATATATACATACAGATATTATAGACAAAGGCTTATAAACAAGCCATAAGAAAAATACATAAGTTTAACATAAACTATCATAACTATTACACATGTTCCAAGAAACTTCAAGCTATTCTATTACAAAAAGGTTTCCATCAAAGCCAAGGTCAAACTCCTAGTCTTCCTAATCATCTAGGAAATCCTCAAAATCTGTTCCGTATCCATACTAGTGTAGAATTTATTACTTTCATCAACACCTAAAATATAAAATAATGAGCCAAAGGCCCAATACGTAAGTAACGAAAACAAAAGCGTAATGACACATATTCCTAAGCCAAAACGCAATGCAACAACCATTAGATTATTAGATAATATTTAATTAGTCAAACAACACTGGAGTATTCAAATTCTAAACAACAAAGATATCTGGGGGTCATGAGTAACGATCTCGACGCTTAAAGGGTTGATATAAGCAGCCTAGATACTTATATCTCATAGATGATATATCCATAAACGAAAAAAGTAGCTTCCTCTAAGGTTTTCAGCCGTTTCATAACTTTACTTAACTTGATCAATAATATCACCTAATTTAAGTGTTCTCATAAATATTAAATTAAATCATATTATTTTTTTCTAAAGAATAAGCAAATGTTATACCGATATCAATAACCCCATCAACTACCCACCGTACCACTTATGCAAGTCTTATTATAAAGATAGGGGTGGCCCAAGCACCTAAACATGCCCCCAAATCTGAGCAAGGTGCCGCTTCCCATGAAACACTCCAAACCTTCACCTAGATTAGAAATTGGGCTTAACTAGATTAAATGAATCATAGGGTATAATTAGATGATATAATTATAATAGTAATAAATTAAGTTGAAATTGAGATTTTGGATTTCTAAATCTCTAAACATGTCATTAAAATGTTAAGAGGATTCTTAAACCCTTAATTCATAGCTTAAATTCCAATTCTTAAATCCTTATAAAATTTGAGTTCATTTGCTTATGTAACTATATCAATTCTTAAATCCAAACTCAAGTTAAATATCTTTTGTTTAAAATAAATTCCTAAATTAAGTTCTCATTTAGAGTTCTAATTTAGAACCTATTGGTTCATAAGCTATCTTTTAAATACTTCTAGAACTATAGATATTGATATAATAGTTCTAACTCTATACAGAAATTCTAAAATATCCTAAATATTTAATCATAATCCTTTTTATGTTCTTTTTATTGCTGCCTCTACCTTTTTCTTTCTCATTTCTTTCTTTCTCTCTTTAGCTTTCTTCTTCTTCTTCTTCTTCTTCTTCTTCTTCTTCTTCTTCTTTTCCCTTTATCTTCTCCAATTCTCAAGTTCAAGAGCATTAAAAGTAGAAATCAAAGTTAGAAAGAACAAATCATGGTAGAAGAAGTCCCATACTAAGAAAGAAGAGGAGCTCATGTTCCCTAAAAGCTAAGTAGATTTGTTATATGTTGTTTTGTTTATGATTTTGATTTTAAATGATATATAGATGTTAGAAACGGGTTCAAAGTGTTGTTTACATATGTAATTCTTGGTTGATTGTATGTTGGAGGTTAGAATTGTGATGAAGAAGATGATGAATAGTGAAGTTGGGGTTTGTTGGAATGATTTGATGTTTGGTGTATATGATGAGGAGAATTTGTGCTTTTGATGTTGTTTGAAGAGTATAATATGTTATATGAAGTTTTATGATGTTTAAGTTGTATTAGAACATGTAAAAGTTGATATATTGTGTAAAGGAAACATGGAAAATGCGTATATTGCTTTCAAAAAATTTTCTTAGATCAGCACTACCTGGTACACGGGCATGTACGAGCTTGTACTGATCAAAATAACCTCTCGGATCACTTTTTTAACCTCTTCCCCACCTTGTACATGGGCATGCTTGAGCTTGTGCTTACCAAAATATACTCTCGAGTCACTTTTTAGTACCCTACACAGCCCGAGCACGGCCATGTACCCAATTGTGTACATTTCCCTATTTCGCAACCTGATCATATTTTGTCCATAATTTTTCACCGATCTCCGATTGAGGTGATTCAAGTTGCGTTGGAATGATTAAAAAGATATCTACAACTTTAATGTTTTAAGTTTTTACAAATTAGAAAAGTATTGATGCTTAAATTTTAGTTCTTTCCAGTGGTTGTGTTTTTCAAACTAAGTCAAAAACTTATGTTTTGCTTATTAAATGTGTTTTTGCTTAGGAAATGGATCTTTTTTAGCTAAAATGGGATAGACAAGTGATATTTTATGTGTTATTTGATTTAATTAATGTAATTAAACAAGGTTTAAGTAGATTTATAGATTTAACAAATAATTAGATTAAATCTAGAAGTTAGCTATAAAAATGAACTTAGTTGATAATTCTAGGTTCAACTTAGCTAAATGAAATTGAATGAGTTAAAATGAATTAGATTAATATAGTTTAATCACCTTGGCTTAGTTTTTGAGTTAAATGATTAGCTTTAATCAAATTGGCTAAAACTTAGCTAAAATGAGATTAATGGTTAATAATCGAATTAGATTAACAAGTTAGAATGATCTTTGATTAGCATGAGGAGTATATTGTTTTAAATGTCTATTTGCATAAGTTATTAATGTTTTGTACATGTAATTGCTTTGTATATGTTTTTGTGAAAAGAAACTATAAACAAAGAGAAAAATAAATACTTAAACAAAGGACCACTGTCCATATTTTGGCGAGGCGATCTTCGCAGCCATAGTGGGGTTCCAAATTAGTGTATGATCAAATAGGGTTAATAAAAGTTTGAGAAAAGTGGATAATTAGTTTAGTTTAGTTTAGTTTCTTATACGAGTTCTTTCCTTAACAGAAGTGGATATCTGTCACGACTCTAATATGGGGGCCTAACAGGATTTATCTAAAGCCATCATATGACGTGTGCACCCGTAACATGAGAGGCGTCTTGTATGTCAAAGTGTACAAGACTCTATTTATTTATAAAAGTTTATCATAAAAATGATATAATATATTATAGTATTTCAACTATGGAATCCGATTTTCCAATTTCCACCAATATCGCAGAGAATCAGTATCCCCCACCAAATAGTGAAATTGGGTTTCCAAACTACAACATACAAAATTCAAAATTCATCTAATTTACATTCTAAGTTTCCATATCCTATATCTCTATCTTCAATAGAGTTCGTTGGAGAAGCTCTCTTCACACATTCCTAGCCCAATCCCAGCTAATAATAATCCTACACAAAAATTGTTGGGGGGTGAGTGAACCACGAGCTTAGTGAGTTCATTCCTCACTACTAGTGGTCACGCAAGTTATGAAACATTAATTATACATTCATGCAAATCTATCTACACACAATATGAATGCATACATGATGAATGCATATATGATGAATGCAAGCAACATATCTATGGGGGTCCGGAACCATAGACGATGTAGATTTACCTGTCTATATTTTAGTTGTCTTCCATACTTACCCACATAGGACACCTCGCCTTACCCGCATGAGGCTGTCCGGTGGTAGCGTCCATCCAGACTTACCCAATGCTTAACCGTCATTGGTAACAACAAATATTCCTCAACGTGTTCACATGATCTACGCTGGTTAATATTTAAATATATAATGCCAATTTAATGGCGATTTTTACTAACCATCACCAATCTATGGTGAATCAGGCAAGTAGACCTCGACTCAGGTAACATCTACTGCTAATACGAACCATCACTTATTAATGGTGAATCCGCAGATAGACCCCAACTCAGGTAACATCTATCACCACGTGACCAGTGGACCCCGACTCAGGCAACATCCATTGTCACAACAATACTCAGAAAATGTCCCATGCTTATCTCATAAACTCTTTTAATATAAATTCTTCCTTTTCAAAGGATATAAAAGCAACTTGGAATATTCCAAGTCTGATTTCTTTAAAAATGCATTCCAAAATACTTTTGATTTCAAATTCGACGAGTATATCCAATTAGTTTAGTCGAATTATTATCTTATCCATTTATTCAGGTGATCATGCAGATGATAACACTCACATCAATCAGTCATTCCATACAAGCAATACAATCAACATAACAGCAAACAGCAGCAATCACAAGCAAATGGTATATCATCAGAATTCCCTCACCTGTGGTCCTTGCTAAATTGTTGTATAAGCTATTGGCAGTCCAGGAATTGATCTATTTTCCTATGAAAGGAAATAACAAAGATTTATTATTGGATTATTTCTGTAAGAGAAGTCTCCCTATAATTTAAAGGTGTTGATCTTTATCGTCGTATATTAGATTAAGTCTGTCATATTAATTACTGTATCATTAAATAATTTAATTGAATCCTCATAGGCATCTAATTATTCTGTATCGATATTTGATACAGGTTTTATTAAGGTTTTAATCTCTATAGTAGAGAATATTTATCTGTATTTTGTTTCTCTTGATATCTATGTTTTTAATTAAGGATTTGTCTTTTCTTTAAGTCCTACTGCATTAGTAGAAGAGTTTTATTTATTTATTAATTCTTTGCCTGTCAATCTTATCTGTTATTTAAGGGTATGTTTTAGTATCTATATCTTTCAAGAATTATAAAAATCGTATGTCTATGGAGTCTAGATATATCAAATTTTTCATTATACTTTGATTTCATTTTTATTGCAAAACAACTAAGTTTAATACTACAATATTATCAGTAATATTAGTTTTGAAAGTTAATATCAATATTAGTAATAAGTACATGTATAATAATAACAATCATCTTCATACCATTTGTAAATAATAATATTAGTTGGCAAAAATAATAATTGTATTGGTGATAGTATAACTATGGTGACATTAACGTAAATAATAACGGTATTAATAATTTTAATGATCCTTGATGAAAATATCAATAATATGGAATATTATAACAGTAGTAATAATAATGGTAATAATCAAACTATATCAATAGAACATCAGTAACCTTAGTATTGGTTTATTGAGATTGAAAATTAAGTAAATTTCTATTTGCGATTTCTTATTCGTGTTAAATCGATTTCGTTGTATAAATAGTCGATTTGGTACTACTCGAAGAGTACTTTCTAGTAGTGAAATTATTTTTAAGAAAAGACATTTGTACAATTTTTAAACTTATGAAATACATGCATAGACTTCAAGTGAATCCTAACTATTGTAGTCAAAACTTGTTTTGATCATATCTAACTCATTTCTAGTCCGTTTTCAACGAATAAATAGTCGTTTTCATAGTATTTTCCGAGTACAATCCATTAATGGTGTTAGTTTTATCAAACAAAGTCATTAAGGGACGAAAAATACAAGAACAGCATGTTCTGTTCGTATAATTTTGGCAGCCGAAATCTAAATTTTGTTTTTGCAATATCTAATTTGTTTCTTATCCGTTTTTAACAAATAAATAGTCAATTTAATAGGATTTTTCGTGTTCTTTCCATTGGTGGGGTCTTTTTTTTGGCTTAAAACAAACACATCAATACTGTTTATTCATTCTTCCTAGGTATACACATAAGTTATCTAAATTTCAACTTAGCTTTGTTGTAATTTAAGTGTGGTTTTGGTTTTTCCTTTCTAAGACTTGAATTTCTACAATTAAAAATCTTCAAGTTGATGTATTTATATCTTAAATAGTCTAAATAACATAAATATACTATTAGATTATTCTTGATAAATTTATAAGACAAATTCTTATAAATCAACATAACGAATATTTGAACTTAACGTAATTCTTACCTTGATTGGATCATAGAATGACTTTAGCTCCTCATTCTTGATGAAGTTAATAATCTAAAGAGAAAGGTTAGAAAGATGAGTAACTAAGGAAAGCTAATCTAGCTAACTAGCATATATATTTGTTCTATTTTCTTACCTTATTGAACTTGGTTCCAATTTGAATCTATGATAAACCAAGACTATCTAGCTTGGTCTTTGATGTTGTTTGGGTTAGTTAAAGTGGGTTTTGATTGTGGTTGATGAGTATTGAAGGTTAGATAATGCTATAGGGTATAAACAAGGGATACACTTTATTTTTGGAGTGTGTAAACAACGTTGATCAAGTGAGCATGGAAGTGGAGTGTGGTAAATTCGTAGTGGCTGTTTTGAGTGGAATTTTGGATTGTGTTTGGGCAGATTTTAAGTTAATTTAGTGTCTAACTTAAGGCTATATATATGTACTAAGGTTATGCTAAGTTTAGGAGGCTAAAGGGAGTGTTTTGAGCTTGAAAAAGACTCAAGATTGCAGCTGGAAATTCCTATACGAATTTGGCAAATTTGGATGACGAATTTGACTTGTGTTTTGACAGATTTTTGTAGTTGTTTAAAGGATATTTATGGGGTTTTTTTTCTGGTAATTTAAGGCTATTAAATAGTGGTTTATTTAGTGTATTTGTAGTACAAGTTGGATGAGAAAAATCAAAGCAAATGAAGGACTTATAGATCATGTTCCAGCTGTTGTTTTCGGGTAGAAATTTCATGCGAATTTGATGGAGATTTTTGATGAATTTGTGTGATATTTTAGCTGATTTCAAGGGCCATTTATTGTGCTTGTTTGCTAGCTAATTAAGGTCATTTATGTGTGTAAATTAGGGCTCAAGTTACAAGAAAAATCGGGTCAAAATCGTGTGAAACAGAGGCCAAATTCCAAGTTTGCTGTTGCAGTTATGTTGATGTTTCCATCTTAGTTTGCATGGTTTTGTGATCAGATTTTCTTTGTTGTCTTCTATCTAACAATTGGTGTTTGAAGTGGACATTTGAAGGCTTATTATTGGTCTTTACTTAGTCAAAAATATTAGCTCAAATAAGCCTAGGAATCTACAAAAATCGGAGTTCACATTGCTGCTGTATTCTTGTTGATTTGTCCTCTACTGTAGCTGGTTTATTCGGGATTTTCAAGACAGATTTGGTGTTGTTTTGGTTGATTATTTGAGCTATAATTCTTGGTATTTAATGTTGATTACATGTGGTTTACTTTGGTTAGAGTTCATATCTTTTTCATGTTGAAACTATGTGTTTAAATTCGGAGAAAGTTAGGTAAAAGTCAACTTGTGGGTGCTCTATTTTCCAAATGCTCTGTTCCAGCTGGGACTTCGACTTGCCGCTGCTGAGTTTGCTCATGTGTAGTGCGTTGGGGGAACATGCCAGCTACTCGCTCGGGTGCCCGTGAAGGTCATCCACTTTCTTGCATGTGTGTGTGACAGATGTGTGGTGCTTGCTGGAGATGGAGTAATTCTGCTCGATCGTTCCATCTGTTGCGCGTGAGGAGAAGCAGCTGTAGCATCCATGATTTCCTTGTGTGTGGACTTTTTACAGCGCGTGGGATTCCTTTGCTCGTTCATCGGCTGCACATGAGATAACTACACCGAGCATGCGCGTGAGAAATGGATTGCCATGCTGCTCGTGGGAGGCTTGTTCTGCGCGTGAAGATGCTACAGTCCTTGCGTGGTGAATTCTAACTTGTACATCCTCTGTTCTACGATGAACTTCAATTCCAATGGTGGTTTTCATATATATATATATATTATTTAATTTGTTTATGATTTGTTTAATAGCTAATTAAATTATTTTAACTAATATTAAATATAAATGTATATTTATAACCGTTATATACAAGTTTTATCAAGATAGAATTTTCCCTAAGTTACTACAAAACTCTAAATTGTTTGTCCGTATAAATTTTTAGTTTCGAGTTTACACAATTAATTATTTTTAGTATTCTAACTTACGTGATTAAATTTTACAAGTTCAGTAAATTAAATTAGGAATCAAGTCTTAATGAATTCAGAATTTCCTAACAAGTATAACAGTGAGTTTGAAATTTTCATTTTTAGATCTAGATTAATAGTTATTGATCGGTATTAGTATCTATTACGTATTTATAATTTTAGTAATCCATCTTTGGATTATTGTTGTACACGATAAGTACTATTAATAGATTGTATTTTACCGGGTTTGAAACTTAGAGCTATTCCTAATTATATCTTGAATTATCAGTTCAAGATACGAAATCTCATTTTTGATATCTATTAAGGTCAAGGAAATTTTTATTCGGGTTTTTCAAATTAGGAACGAGTTTATTGTAATCCATAGATCTATTCTAAGATTTTTGTTGAATCATATATTTGATATTAATTTCACATTTGCCAATTTGTTCCTTTTCTAGTTATGAAAATTATTAAATGCTACGTTGACAATTCAGGATTTTAATTTCTAAAAGCGTAAAACCTTTGTAATTAGAATATTAGTGTATTTTGAATATTCATTTAGGATCTAGATTTTTAGATATTGATCTATTTTACCAAATATTATATTTTACTGTATAGAATCTATTTATACTAATTTGTTATTAGCAACCTATTTTTATGTAGGGCTACTCCATATTGGTAATAGATAGCTTGAACGCTATTATTTCATTATTTAACAAGCGTAGGATTTATTTTCTAAGTATTGAACTTAGGGAAAAAGAATTTAGTAACTTTATATTAACGATTGCTTTATCGTCATTATATATTATTTGATATCATAGAAGTTCAGTTTGTATTTTCAAAATTTTTATTGGTAACGATTTTAATTTTTCTAATTATAATCAAATTCATTTACACTTTAACATTTTTAAATGAAAAAAAAAATTTGGAGTGATTTTTACTACTTGTTCCAATTATTCTAAATAATCAACTATTACATTTTTAGTATTTGTTAAAATCATGTTATATAAAATTTGGGGGATTACAATATCTAATTTATTTTGGATTATCTTCTAAAATTCTTTCGAGGCTATGTTTGGATTTCATATTCAAGGTACGTAGTAACTCGTGTGGTGATTGTTGGGATAGACATCTTAAATGGACTAAGAACTTAAACTCGGCCTAATAATTGTTTGAATTGGTTGTCTATTCCGCTGTTTAAATCTGTATTTGGCCCGGTATGGTAGATTCGTATCCGGCTTAGGGAGCAACACCTTGCTCAGATTGGGGGCATAGTAGATTAGGCGCTTAGGCCATCCCTGTCTTTGATAAGACTTTCCTAAGTGGTACGGCGAGTAACTAATGAGGAACATGATTTAGTTCAAATGTTTATGGGAACAGTTGGACTAGGTGATGTTATGGACTAAGATAAGCGAAGTTGTGTGACGGCTGTCAACCCTAAATAAAGTTATTTTCTCCTTATCAAATATATTATCTAGGAGATATAAGTATCCGAGATGCTTATATTATCCCCCTGAGCGTTAAGGTCGTTACTCAGGACCCTAATTACCCTTATTGTCAAGAGTTTGAATACTCACGCGCCATTTGTTTACTTTAAAGAAAAAATAATAACTTGTTGTTTGATGCATTGCATTTAGCGAAGTTCGTGTGCCACATCACTTGTGAGTGCGTTACTATGTATTGGGCTTCGACTCATTATTGTTGTTGTTGTTCTTTTCTCCAGGTGATATATTGATGATGATGGATGATGTTGATGATGCTTGACTCAGGTTTTGGGCGCTTGTGATGATTCGAAGAATTTGTGGATGAGTGAAATGAGTAGGAGTATAGATGTGGTTTAGTTATTTTATTTCTTTTTGATTTATTTAGTGAGAACTGAATTTATTTACAAATTTAATTCTTTTAATGGGGCTTATTAATGCCCATATGTTTTGTAAATGACAATCTACCCCTAGGAGTAGATTATAAATTCTTTTTCTAAAGTTTTGTTTCTTAGAAAATTGGTATGCTTTGTAGGGAGTAAAGTTTTATAAATGATTTTAATAAATTGTTTTCTGCTGTTAAATCCAGTTATCGCCAGAATCTAACTAAATGATTTCACAAATCTTAAAAATTGAGTAGCAATGTCCAACATAACAAAATCTTCTAGAAAAAGCCTTAGTGTGTAATATCTTCAAGTATTATACGTGGTGGTAGCACCTTAAATGATTTAATTAATTCATCAGATTAAATTTTGGGGCATTACACCCCGAACCAGATTTAATGGCATAATAGACAATTAATTCAAACAAACTAAAGTTTTTCTTAAATTACAGTAAGTTTAGTCATGCCTACCCTAGGCAAGAAATCAAACACGTTACTGCATACCTGAGTCAAATCAAGAGTCAAAGGTGATGATCAATTGAGGATCTATCATTGTTACAAGAAATTTCAACTCATATCAACACTACCAATCCTAAGCTAAATATAAAACACAAATAACTTTAGGCTTTGGGGTCCAGAAACTCAAATATATTCTATCCAAGATCATAACATAATATTTATACATCAAACAAACTCATAAAAATCATTACATATAAATTAACAAGCTAAAAAATGGTTTGAAGAAGTTTTGCAAATGCAAAATTGTAGGGGACACGCCAGCCTTCAAAGCCAGCGCGTTAAGGCAGCCTAGTCTGCATGAAAAATTCTATGCTTGCCAACGCTGGCAATGTTAACCAAATGTCGGCAGTGTTGAGCCGGTGTAACTACAACACAAGTTCATTCAAAAATCCGAGAGATCGACGGGATGATCCACACCCGTGAATTCCCCTAACACTAACAGTGTTGAAGTATACGCTGCCGGTGGGTACACTATAGCACCGATTTAAAAAAAAAAAATTGTAGAACTCCCTGTTTCCAAATTGGAAAATTTGCTAAGTTTTACACTTCCAAACTTCCTTCAAATACACTTCCAACATCACACTCCAACCTCTATGTATTCTAACATCTTTTAATATACATGTTCTTCACTTCCAACCCATCAAATATCCATATCTACCATTTCAAACACCAATCCACATTCAACACTTCATTTAGCTAATTCAACTCCTCAAAACCATCTCAACAGTACTCATTCTCAACTTCATTCACTCTAACACTACTTGTTACTTACTTAGCACAAACAACAAACTTATAAACCATCAAGATATCTTTCAAAACATAACTAACACATGTAAATGATCAAAAGTCATTTTAACATAAAAAAAAAAAACTTATATTCTAGCAAAACTTCAAACTAACAAATATACACTTAATATAACAAATACATATCTTAAAAAACTTGGGCTTGGTTTTATGGTCTTGCCATAAGATTTTGATGGTTTTACTTGAGAAAAATATAGGCGATACTTGGATTTGTTGAAGGTGATGTTTTAGAAGATGAAAAATGGTGATATTTGGCTTCTCTAGAAGGTTATTTTGGATAGTCTCATTTTTACATGAATTTCGCAAAAGTTTAGACTTGATATTTATCCATTTTGTTGACTTTTGAGATTGCTAGGATATGGGCTTTCTTTAGCATGGGCTTTAGGCTTATTTTGGGCAAAAAATCAATGTCTTTGGGCTTGTTTTTGTGTCTAAAATTTCTGCTTTGTTTGGTAAATGTATTGAGCATGTTTAATTTGTTTTAAACAAATTTTTATACACTTTATTATACTTATAAATTCATAGACACAATATTTATTCATAGTAAGATATATCAATACTCAAATACATTAATACAACACATATACCATATACCAACACATGTCATATACATCATGTTTCAAAATCATGCACAATGCATTAACACATGTGTAAAATATGAATTTTGGAATTATGGCTATTTCATGATTACTTTTTGATGATTGACTCGGGTTTTAGGGGTAGCTCTGGAGAATTTTATGAGGGGTGAAGCTGTAAACACCTAAATTTTAAGGTGATTTCGAGTTAAAACTCTAAATTGAAAAGTCAAACCGGAAATCTTAAGTCAATAAATTCCTAGGAAACCCTAGCAGTTTAGATCTAGCGACCTCATGTTCCTAAACTAAGAAGTCAAAATACGAGTGAAAAGTATAATTTGGTTCGTAATAATATTAGGATGCTTAAAAAGATCATAATAGCGAATTTTCGACTTATTTCGAACCTGATCAGATACAGACTTCGAAATGCGTGTCCCGAGGCTCGAGATATTAAAAATGTGATATTAGTACCGTTAGTTTAGTAATTTCATAAGAATTCCAAATATATCAGTCATATAAATTTTCGGGTTATAAAAGTTACAGTTATAGCATTTTATTGTATTTTCTTTACTATCGGTACTTTAATTGTCTAATATAATTTTTATTTCTAATCAACTATTCATCAAGTACAACTACCCATACCCTATTTTTTACATCCTTACATCCTATTTCTTACAATTTACTTTTTCAATACAACTTTTACTACTTAAATTATTTATTTAAGTTTGAAACTTACACAACACAATACACATATCTCTCTCCCTCTATTCTCCCTCAATTTGTTTTATTTTCTTTATTTTATTTAACACACAAACCCTAATCCACTTTTCTATATAAACCCCTTTATGCCTTCACTTTTTCACTTTCCTTCTTTCTTCATTTTCACTTTTGGAAAAATTTACAAAACTCTTTCTTCCTCTCCCTCTCATTGCTATGACACACACACACACACACTCTCACAAGTTTCTTTTTCCTTCAAGTTTATCTAGCTGCACATATCTAATAAGTAATAGGTCTCCACTTTACTACCTTAAAAACATGTAATAGCAAGATCATTCATGTGTGATTCCACTAAAAAATCCCCATGAGCTTTAAGCTAAGGATGTGGAAACACTTGAACATGAGATCCTTGACATCACAATGTTATAGATCTTGTTATTTATGTTGCTTTGATATTATTTTTCTTATTTATTAAGTTATGTTCTTACTATTAATGTTTTGTGCATGTATTCATCATTTAACCATATCCACATAATGATCATAATGTATATGCGTTTATGACTAGTATAATAAACTAGATCTAGTTGTTTTGAGTTCATAAATGCATTAGGTTTTTGTTTTATGTACATAAAGGACTTGTAATAGCATGATAATAGTAGGAAAATGTTAGAAAGCTTAAGATCTACTTTGGTTTTAACAAAAATGGATTTTTAAAATTCGGATAAAAAAGGAACCCTATTTAGAAAAGCTATTTTTCAACTTCAAAATGAGTATTCTACATTAAAAATGAAAGGTTTAGGGAATAAGTATCATAAATAAGTGATCTTGATGAGTAAAGCTTAGGTCTACTAAGGAATATTTTCAAAACAAGGAAAAGTTTACAAAAGTTATGTTTCAATCTCAACAACAAACTTAAAATTCATAATAAGGAAAGCTTGATATATGAAAACCTATTTTTAAATCCCAAAACAAGATTTTTGTTAAAAAAAATGGAAGCCTTAAGGAGTAGATTTGATTAGGAGATAGTTTTTGAAAGACTAAATGAGTTTTACAAAAGAAACAACCCCAAATATAAATTTCAAAATTCATATTTGAAAATGACCTCTATTTAAACACCTATTTTCAAATGCCAAAACGACGACTTTTATGAAAAAATAGAAGTCCTAGGAGATACATGTAATAAAGACCTACTTTTGACAAGGATAAATGAAAGTTATCAAAGTATTATCTTAAAATAAGGAAAGGTTTCAAAGTATAGATTAAACAATGTTTTTATTCCTTAAAAATCTTGTAAAATTCGTAACTAGGAAAACCCCCTATGAAGACATCTATTTTCTAACTCCAAAATGAAGGATTTTATTAAAATAATGAAGGTGTTGGGCATATAGATGATCAAGGTTAAGTTTTGATAAAAGCAAGTGTGATTTTTGCTAGAAATAAAACTAGTTTTCTTAAGTCTAGTAATTTCAAAAGTTTTGCAAAGCAAAAGTTTTTTGAAAGAATTCTTGATATCATATATCATTGAGAATATACATATAGATAGCTCATCTCATGACATTCATGATAATAACTTATAGGTAATGCATGTACATATAATGCACTTGGTAGAAATAAAGTTAGGAAAATAGTGTCTTATACATCCTATTAAGCGTTATCTAAGTACATGAGGAAATAGCTTTAGCAACACCCATGAATCATGCATGATATTTAGTTATATACATATATAATAAAGTCTTTCAAGATATAATGATAGCTAAGTATCTATCAAAGCTTTGGAATGATGTTTGGTTTGAAATTAGGAGTTGAATTGTGGGATGGGAATTTCGTGTAGCATTATATACCCTACTGTTCATGGACCTAATGACCTTGTTTGATGGAAATAACTTTAGAAATAGATAACTCTTATTGAATAGGTCGAAATCGGTATATGATATGCGAAATTTTGAGTTAAAATGACCAAGTTATGACCGTTTTAAGTTGGAATTTTCTCTTAGACGAACTTTGACGAACTTGTTAGAATAAAATTTATAAGTTCACTCAAGCTTCATAGAAATACTCATTAGAGTTATTTCTTTTGATTAGGAGACTTGGGAGACGGACTAGACCTTCCAGAGGACTATTATGATTAGGTGGATTTTTGCACTATGGCAAAGTGAGTTCACTATCTTTAAATTATATGCTTGTGATTGTACTTGTAATGATATTGTCACTAAAATTAAGGCAAGATAAAATTGGAATGTGTATGTGAATTCTATTTGGGTGAATCGACGATAAGAATATCAAAATGAGATTGTTGTAAATATTTATATGATTTAGTATAGAATTGAAGTGTTTGTAATATCTATGATCGCCCATAAATTTTTAATTAATATGCCATGATCTTATAATCAAATTGACCATGTATATCATATGTTGAGTCACATTGCATTTGTTATTATACCTTTGTTGGGAAGAAGGCATAATAGCTGGGCAACGAGGGGCCTATAAACTCGAATGTTAGCGTAATGGCCAGAATTGAAATGGTAGTGGTGTAGGCACTTGTATCAACTACAAAATTGTGAGTGGATAGGCACCTGAATCAACCACAATGTAAATGAGAAAAATTGAAATCTATGGTCGTATGTGCTGAAACACCTAACATCGAATGGAGGGCGTAAATCCATTCAATATAAGACAACCGGAAAGTCTTATGTATTGTATGCTCATGTGCTTGTGCATTTCATATGATTGATAATATAACTTATTTGCCCTATTGTATAATGAAGTATTTAATTTGGAAGTGAAACTCACTAAGCTCGTAAGCTTGTACCTATATAGTTTCCTGTTGCAGTATCATTATTTGTGGCTATCTCCGAGAGGCCACTTTCCGCAGGTATATCTTTTGGAGTTTAAGGAGCTTTCTGAAGAAGTTGGGATCTAGATGTTAGGCATAGACTTCTAGTTGAATCTCCTTAATCTTATTTATATATATATATATATTGTTGTAAGAGACTTTTGAGGACCTAAGGGCTCTTAATTTTGACGGGGGTATGCCCCTTAGATCTTCTAATAGATTAATCTGGTTATAACTGTTATGATTTATAATCTTATCGCTATGTATTTCTCCTTAAGCTATTTCGATTCAAAGTATGGTTCCTATATATTGAACGTGAGCCTTACACCCGATGTCTAAACTCATGAAGTGACTAAAGTTGTCATACTTGAGTTTAAGTATCAAGTGTGGCGGACTGTAGCATTTAGGGTACCTTTGGGGCGTGACAGAAGCAAGATGATACTACTGGATTTATTTTAATTTATTTTGTATAAAGCTAGATTTATTTATTTCAATAATTTGTAATTTTGTTTAAGGGCTTGGTTCTGAAGCACATGTTTGTAATAAGCTTTTAAAGCTTATTTATGAGAAAGTAGATATACTTACGTGAGTAAAAGTGGAAATGTTTTTATAAAATTTGTTTTACCATTGCTAAATCCAGTTATTGAAAAATCCAACTGAAGATTTTTGAAATTTTAAAATTAGCTAGCAAATATTTGGTATAAGCATATCTTTTAAGATAGTCTATGCATGTAATACATAAAGTATTATATGTGGTATTATATATGCTCGGACCTTGTTTCAGGGCATTACGAAATGAGATAGAGTATAAATGAGTTTTAAATTGAGAACATGATAAGAAGAGGCACGGTATTATTTTATTATCTTTATTCAAATTAATAAAAAAAATTATTGCCAAATTTAACATCACTTCTAGATAAGATTACGAATGAGCCAAGTTATTCTCAAGTTTGGCTCATTTAAGGCCTAACTCTTTTAGTTAAACCAGTCGAGCCTAAGCTTTTCTTTAGGCTCCAGCTCACGAGCCTTGTTAAGGACTCATTTAATATATTAGTATAATAATATATTAATATAATATTATTAATATATATTAACATAATATTATGTATAATTATTTCTATTAATTTAATATTATAAATATTATATACATAAATGAGTCGTGCTCAGACTTGTTTAGCTAAATAAACTCAAGTGCTTGGCTCGTTAGACGCATTTAGTTGAATGAATCTAACAAACTTAGTTCCAACTCGAAAATCCTTAATAAATTTGAGCTTGAGCCTATATAATTCAAGCTTGTTAAAAGTCCAACTTGGCTCAAATTTGTTGAGTTATTAAATGTGCCAAACCTGAGCCAACAAAAGTCTGGTTTGACTTAACTTTGCACCCTGCTTTTGAATACGCTTAATTCTTAATCTTCAACAATTTTATTTCCAATTTCCTTTTCCCATATGAATCTTGTAAACCCTGAGAATTTTTCATACCAGTAAAAATAGATAAAATATAAATATCGAAAATAGATGGTTACTATTGAACTCAACAAAGACACTAAAATAGAACTACGAGTAGTAACGAGCCTATATATATAGTTTTAAACCTTAAAACAAAGATTCCTAGATAATATTAAATTCTATTAATAAAATTTCATAATGGGTATCGAAAACTCAATATATAAGAATAACTTGGCTATGATATTAAGTACGATAAAGAATAAATAACCAATTATGCTTATAGTTAGAAAACGATAACCTAAAGATAAACCGTTACGGTTATAAATACATAATAAAAACATAAACAGATGTATAACTAATAATCTAGACTCTAAATAAATATTTGGATCACACCATTGTTTTAATTAGACTATTATTAAGCTATTAGAGCCTCAAATGAAAATTGACCTATTAACTTAGAAAACCCTAATCGGGTGAGATAAAACTTAAAAATAATTAATCGCGTAAACTTTAAACCTAAAGTTGAACTCAATAACAATCTAGAAAATTTGTAGAACTCTATATAAATTTTTAGAGATAAAACTCTTAAATAATTATCATATTTGTACCGGTTGACTTAATAAACTACCCTAAAATCTAGATAATTATTAACTAATTAATATTATAATATATGTGCAAGTAAAATAGGTGCAAATTGAACCAAAGTGGATGGCTAGGATTACATTGAGATCTGTTAGCCAAAACTTTGGAGAAATTAGGTCAAAAAGAACAAACTAAGTAAAATAAAAACAACTCCAAGAACCAATCAAAACAATCCAAGTAAGCCAAGCAATGAATGCAACAAATACACTTCTTGACAAAGCAAAAATCGATGGGATTATGGAGCTAAAATCGTTCAAAGTGGTTACCTTCATTTCTTCATGTATATACATATATATCGTCCTTAATAAGCAAATGATAAAGCCATTAAACCACTCCAACTTGCTGCAACAAAACCACCAAATTTTGCATCAAAACAAGATAGCAAACTCCTCCAAAACTTAGCCAAATTCGTGTCCTCTTAAACTACCCAAAACTAGCAATAACAAACTTCATCCAAGGAAAATAAAACAAGGGTAGAAACTCAAAACAAGGTAAGTTAATCTCGTTTTCAAGTTAGTCACATATTAGAACATTAGTTTAAATAAGGTTTTGTTGATCCTAGGTGCAAAATCAACACAAGAACGAAGTTTAAATCATCCAAAACAAGGTAAGTTCTTAAAAACCGTAGTTACACCATTTGAATTCGTAAAGCAAGGATCATGGACATGTTGGAGTGTTATGAGATGATATATGTGTATATATAACATGTATAAACACTTAGGAATACTTTAAAAACAACCTGGACGTGGAAAATTGCAAGAAATTGGATCAAAGCGCATGGAAGCTCATATTTCAAGATGAGCACGGGAAGAACACAAGTGTGGACCTCCCCCATGTACCTCTCGGCAATAATTTCCATGAGCTCCCTATTTCCAAAAGAACACGACTAGTAAACGGCTGTATACTAAGCCATGTTCCTCTCGACCCCATATAAAAGAAAATAAATTAATTAATTTAAATTATAAAAATCTGTTTAAGTCTTGAAATTATTATAATAATTATTATATTGTTGTTAGTGTTATTATTGTTAATGATATCAACACTATTATTATTATTATTATTATTATTATTATTATTACTAATTTAGTATTAGTAATATTATTAATGATACTATTATTATAATAATTGTTATTATTAATATCAATCATTATTTTTATTATTATTATCAACAATATTATTATGAATATTACTATTAATGATATTACCACTATTATGATTATTACTAGTGTTGTTGTTATTATTATTGTTGTTGTTGTTGTTGTTGTTGTTGTTGTTGAGATTACTACTATTTTAAGATAGTTATTATGAAAAATAATATTAGTATTACTAACATATTACTTTATAATTATCATTATTATTATTTGTAAGGACTCGGCTCACTTAACCCATATATTAAGCATGCCAAATCCCCCGACCACGTATAATACCCAAGTATTAGGAAATACCCAAGTATTATTCGTAAGGTCGTCTAAAAAGAAGTGTTTGTGATGATTGCTTGCTTAAAATAGATATGACATTCACATGATTTGATTTAAGAAATACTACCACTACATAAGTAGTGGGTCATCACATATGTGTAAACATACATCACATACATTACTTGAGGATCTCTTAAGGATCACACCAAACATATAAAGCTTACATACAAGCAAGCTACATTACATGTACAACTTAAAATAAAATTACATTCTAAGGGTTAACAAATAAGCCTAGAAACTCACTAAAATACATCAAAAAGCCGTAAACAACTACTAGTAGGTCACACTCCTAATCATCCATAGAGGTTTCCCGGTCAATCCCATATCCCATATCATTGTAAAGCTCATCATCATAATCACCTGCAAAGTAGTGGCATGAGCTAAAGGCTCAGTACACAATAGTGCAACAAATCCATATGCCAAGCATACTTAACTAAATGTAATGCAACAATTCACCATAACTTCATTATCTTTAGTTAAGTGAGTAAAAAGAAATAGCAATGGAGTATTCAAACTCCGATTCAAGCTTGGGAATCTGGGGGTCTTGAGTAACAATAGCTACTCAAGGGGTTGATATAAATAGATCGGATACTTATATCTCCTATATCTAACCAATAAAGATTAGTAATAGCTTCATCTACGGTTCACACTCCTTCATACACTCCACTTATCCCAGTCTATAACATCAATTAGTTTAATGGTCTCATAACCGTGAACTAAAACATATTATTTCCTCCCGAGCCTAAGTAGAGAATATACCGACACAGTTAACCCCATTGGCTATCCACTTAGCTATTAAAAGAAACCATCATTGCATCATGGTGAACCATTTTATCATGGATTTGAGTCATTACATCATGACAAGGATTTGGACTAAGTGCATAAACTACTGTGCCATTACATCATGATAAGGTTGCCGTTCCCCGGACTAGACACGACTTAACCACAAACCATCTCAATAAACTTTTCATTAGTCTTTAATTAAGGTCAAACTTGAATATGCCTATCCTAAGCAATAGTCAATCAAATTATTGTGTACCTGGATCAGATTGAGAATCAAAGGAAATCTCCAACTGAGTATCTATCTCTGTTCCACACAAATCAAAATATATCAACATAACTATCTTAAGCCAAGCTTATATTCACTAGTTAAAAAGCTTAAGAAGTCATTGAATCTCATTTAAAATCATCTAAAATCATCACATGACATATATATATATATATATATATATCATATATCATCGCACAAGTCAAATAATTAATCAAAAAGTCATATATCATGTATTGAAAGGTGTTGGAAAAAGGTTAGAAAAATTGAAATCTACAGGCCCACGCTAGCAATTTACACTGGTAGTGTAAGACTCAACGCTGGCAGTGTAAGGGGTCCTACGCCGGTAGTATAAGGGTCCTACGCGGCAGCATTGAAGCCGTTGTTAAAAAAAAAATGCATTATGTACAAAATTTTGGATCATTACAACGGCAATGCATTGGCTGCATAAACCTCAACGCCAGCGGTGTTGGGGTCTAAGCTGGCGGCGTTCAAGTTGCCTTTCGAATGATCAGTAGCCAAATTTTTATAGCAGGTAGGTACGCCGGCAGCGTTCGAGGCGGCGTACTCTGCAGTTCATGTTGCAGGCTTCCTCTGCTTTTCAAACATGAAATTTTTACATTTTTACTCTTCTAACCTCTTCCAAACCATATTATAACCTTCATAATACATGGTATAAGAACCCTATATCATCAAACATATACAAACTCTTTTCTAACATCATTGAAATACAATACTCCTTCTCAACCATTAAAACACACTTTACACTATAGTTTCATTTTCTTCACATCCACTACTTCAATACAACTCAACAATACCAACTTCTCATCACACTACAACTAAATACCATCACTACAATTCCATAAACAAATCCTAAGCTATCTCAACACCATAATATAACAATAAACATATATATCCAACATGCATTATATTTGATAGAAATTTCATGGATTAAAAGAGAAATAAAGCATCTTAAACATCATATAAACTTATCTTAATGTATATATGATAGTTGTGGATGGATTCTTGGTGTGTTGGGTGTAAAAACCTTGGTTTGGATATTAGAAAATATGTTCTTACAAGAGTCACGAATTTTCTTCTTCTTGAGTCTGTTTTGGGTGTCCAAAGTGTGAAAGAAATAAGCTTGATATTTATCCAACATGCATAGACTTTAGGGTAAATTTCTAAGGGGCTTTGGGCCTTAATTAAGCTTTGATTTTAGGCTTAAATTCGGTTTAAAAAGGCAAAAAATCTACTAGGTTTATGGACTTAATTTTTGGTTTAAAATAAGCTTAATTCATCAAATACTATTCATTACAATATCAATTAGGATCAATATAATAATTTTTAACATGAATAAACTATCAACCTAGATATATTTACCATAGATTATTATCTAATTATTACTTCATAACACATACCATCATTTCAAGCACACCACAATTCACACTAATACATACACACATATAACAATCAAATTTAGAATGCATTAAGTATGAATTAAAACTTTGGTTATTTCGTTATTATTAATATTATTATCATTATTGTCAATATTAGTATATTTTATAAATAAAGATAAAGTACAACAATTGTAAAATACTTATTTTATATATAAGAATGGAAATTTAAATAAGCTAAATTTTTTAACAATGTGATACCTATACATAAGAAGAAAATTATATGAAGTATATAAAAAAAAAAACACGATGACACTAAACAATAGGAAATAAATTCAAGTTACTATAATGGGTCAGATAAGGAACAATATAAAAATAGCAATAATAATAATTATAAAAATATAAGCCTACTAAATACCAATTTTTTGAAAACCTGATAAAAATATATAAATATCTAACAAGATCAAGAAAAGAAAAATGAAAATAAATATTAAATAATAATTTATTATCATAGGATCATTAAATGACCAATATAGTAATAGAAATAAAACTCAATACCAATATAGGACACTTAGACACTCATAGGAGTTTAGTTCTATAATTTATGTTTTATTGATGAATAGTTTATTCATCTCAAATAAGTAATATTGAAACTATAGAAGATTTCCCAGTTAACTATTACGACTAACCAGTGTGAGCATGTGAGTAACTCAGTCTTATTACATTGTGTGTGCTTATAGCTTAGCTGATTTATAATGAAAGATAATAACTCGAATATGCTATATGAGTTTATAGGAATTGTTTACTGTATGAATTGTTAATTGCTAAGTTACTCTAGTGATAGTGACAATAGAATTCTGTATGATCGTATTGCTTATATAGTACGCTACTTGCCTGTGAGATGTTTGATCACCTTAAACCTAATTAAAAACTACTGATACCATAAATGAAATGAACATGCATTGCATTATTTGCATAAGCAACATTTGAGTAAGTGGTAATCTACTACGTGTTAGTGTTTCGGATCTCTAGAAATGCTTGTTTTATCTAGGCAAAAAAGCTATTAGTTATTCCTAAGATTATCTTTGTTCTGTTGATACCATAAGAACTAAATGGTAAATGAAGGATGCCGCTTATGGTATTGCTTGAAATGACTAATACTTAGTGGACTTTCTAAAGCTAAAATGGAAAATGCGTGTTAAAGACATGATAAATTCAAAGTGATAATTAAAGTTAGTATTGTTTCTTTCCTGTATGCTTAGTCTCTCCTGAGTAGGTAGATCATAATATTGTGTTCTTTTAACCCCGATGAGGTGTAAATCTTCATCTTGTTTTGAATTCCGAGTTATCCAAGCTTGTATTTGTGCATATACTTGAATGATACATTTCATATGATCAATAATAACTTGTTTGATATGTGGTAAGTTCTGGTTATTCACTAAGCCCATGGTTTCGCTCATACTCTAACAGTCCTTTCTGGTTTACACTTCAGCCATAGCTTATCACTTCCAAGAGTCAAGACTAAAAGTTCATGAAAGATTATGAGATAAGTTATTTACTTTTATTTTTAGTCTAAGCTAATTAGTATTTAAATTATTAGTTGTGTTTAGAGATTTTTAGAAAAACATTATGGTTTGTAATATTATATTTAAGCACTGAAATGATAATTATTTACTAATTTGTAACTTACATGTATTTGTCATTTCTTACCAAAGCAACTAAAAGATCCTATTGTTTGAAAACATGTCATTCTCTGAAAGTAAACTAGTGATAGTATTCAAATATGGCTTGTTTATTTCTACTATGATACCATCGAAGAGTGACAAATCTAAGAATAATCACGCCATATGTTTTCCAAAGAAACCTTTAAAAAAGGAAAAACACTTCCCATGTATTCAATTCCAAGCTACTCAAACTTGAGAAATCATACTTCAAGATTTAATGGCCTTGGGTGATATGAAGGGCCATTCCATTGATCGTGCTCTTTAAAATTATTTTTTCCTGACTTATTTAAATTGAACTAATAAGAATGTCGTTTTTTGGCGTTAATTCACCAGCGAAGCATTCAAAAATAATCTTTACGGGAACTACAATTATTTTCTCTGATACATATACCTACAAATATCAAATCACATGATTGGAGAAATATCAATTAAAAAAAGGCATTCACTACATCAACTCGTCACCAGGATCTCTCATTAAAAACTCCTACTTTCTGCCCCATAATTTATTTATGAATAGTGGTAAAGCTTAACTTCGCTCCATAATTTATCCATTTAGTAAACAGTAACATACAAGTGTTTGCTTCATCAACTTTTCATTTTTCGTATCCGTTTGGTGTCTTCTATAATACGGATATTTATAACAGAAAATAGAGATTTAATTATTTCTATATGGATCACACACATCAAATATAGATTTAATTATTTATATATTTCTTTTATTCATCATAATCCCTACAAACCGGAAAAGATTCTATTTTTTAATTGGTTGTACTTCATAGATTGTGCTTTGAATTCGATCTAGGACCTATGGCATATCACCTGTTGATATCAGAGAACATGGCTCAAAATGCTTCAATCAGTAAGTCTCAGATTTGGTTGATTCTTAATATGGAATTTAGGCTTTTAAAAATGTTGAACTGAGGTTAGGGTTTCAGGCGAAAACAAAAATACTCTAGACAGTTGTGGAACTTAATTTGTTTTTGGTAAGGGGGCTCAAAATCTAAATCTATTATTGCTAGCTAGGTTGATCTATTGCGGTTTGTTATAGGTGTTATTTGTTTGTATTGGTAATGTATGGAGGTTAGATTTTGTTTTCAAATAGTATGATTACAGTTTGATATGAATTTAAACAGATAAATAAACAATAAGACCGATCTTGTTAAGAAATATGATGGGATAATAAATTTTTTTATTTATTAATAAGTATTTTATTTTTATCGATCTTTATAAATTGTGGGAAAAAATAACCATTTGCTTATTAACTTCTTTGAAATCATGGCATACATTTGTTAATAAGAATTGTCTATCATTTAGATCCTTTTTTTATGATCGATCATTCTTTTTTATGATCGATCATTCTTTATCATGAGTTGTATTAGTTAACGAACAAATCAACCCAATTCGATTTGATAATTCATTCATATCTCTTTAATTTTATGATAGTGTTTGATCGTAAAAATTGAACAAAATAAGGAGAATTGAATAACAAAATATAAAAATTACTAGATAGTGCAATTCTCTTATACCGTGATTAATATGCACTATATTTGATGTGATTCTTGTTAAAATATTTTATTTTTGTCCAATTTTTATACTATTAAATATAATGGACAAGAATATTAGGCTTGTGTACTATCATGAAGAGGGTTTTGTCCAATCAAAATATATTTTGTGAATCAAATATAATCCACGAACCTTTATCCATTCCAATTCAGTAAAAAATTGTTCATCCACACTACCAACATGTTTTTATAAACACAAACCACAAAAGTATTTGTTTTGTATTCATACAAATCATTTAACATGCTTTGGAACTTTACATGGTCTAGTCAAACCTAAATAATAGCCTTTTCTTTTTAGTATATATGTAATTTGTCTTGCATAGATTTCATAAAACTGCATGTTTTCCACATATAACTATCACGTGCTTTTGAAAGTGTATTCCACATGCCATTGTTTCTTCTTACAACAAATTTAGATGGCTTGATAGGATAGGATAGGACAGCTGTCATCCATTCTAAAGTAATTATTACTTTTGTTTGGTGGAATAATAATTTCATCCAATTCTTTCTTACAGCAAACTAAGCAATTGCAATTTCTTCTCAACACCTAAGAAATGGCTATATTTTATTCTTTTTATTACAATTTTTCAAATATTATTTATTAGTCCTTCGAGCCATTAGTTTTCACAGCCTAGAATAGGGATAAATTAATATTTTTAGATATATTCCTAGTTAAAGAACGAGTACGAGGATTATATTAAGCACGGCTGTGTCTAGAGACCAAAGAGTGGCAACATAATTAATTTATGGATGGATAAGTGGAAGGCGAATGGAGACCCTGTCAATCTTTTATATGGTCCTTTATCTCTTGAAGCTTTTGCCCAAGCTTAGGTCGACTATGGGTCCTGGAATGAAGATCTTATTGGTTAACAGATTGATGAAAGCATCAAGGAATTTATGGGTTATTATCTCCTCAACACAGCAGACAACAAACTGGATATTATTGCTTAGAAAAATTAAGTTGGTGGAGATCTTATCATCAAGGATGTCTATGAAGGCCTAAAAAAGGCAGAGTTATCTTCTTCTAATTAGCGGGAACTTAAATGAATTTAGAAAACCCAAACTTATGAGTTCACTTCTTCCTTTGGAGATGCGCTTAAAATGCCCTCCCAACAAAGACAACTTCCTCAAACATGGTCTACAAGTTGATAGCAAATGTTTCTTCTATGATGAAGAGGAATTTGCTGAACACCTCTTTAAGGAATGTAGCAAGATTAAGAAAGCTTTTCCTAAGTTGGGTTTGGCTCCCCTGACTAGAACGGCTAATAATAACATTCAAGAAGGGCTTAGAAAGAATACCAAATTCCACAAGAAAAGCTGGTCCAACCCAAAACTTCCTAGTTAGTGTTGGTTCCCCTTTGTAGTCGCTTTGGTGCAATAGAAAAAGAACGCATATTTTATTATTATAATACAAATGTTTTGGCTTTCTATTCACTATATTTTTAACGCTTTACTCACCAAGGCCTTTTTATTTGGCTTTTTTCTCCTTTTTTTTTTTTTTTTTAAGCAATCGTTTTAGCACTGTTAACAGGTATATCAAAATAATATAAAATTAAATTTAAAATTTAAATTCAGAATAAACACCTATAATATTCGAACGCCCGTTACCCTATACTATATTTAATTTTTTATTAAAAGAAACAAAATTAAGTTTTCTTTTGTTTCCTCATGAATAAAAAATATTTAAACTTTTTCCCTCATAAATATGTGAACCAACTTTAAAATTCCATTCCTGAACTACCATCTTCAAATAGATTATGATGAAATATCCAAATATATTAGATTTAACCAAAGTAAACCACATAGATGAGATATTTTTCCGAACACCGAATTTTAAATGGATACAAATTACATATATAATAAATATAAATAACATCCATTAGAGAAATCTTCAAAAGGAACCACATTTCTATAATAAATATTATTTAAATTGATGTAGATGAGCTACATCCATAAAGCAATCTGAACTAGTCTCCATGTGGTTATTCTCAAAATTTCCAGAATCACAAACTCAAAAGTACAATTTTGGTGGATTGGGGGGCAGGGGAAGACAATCAGCACATCATCCCGCACCTAATTGTTGAAATTGACCCTCACGTGATCAAGAGATGTTTTTCCTCCACTCTTGTTGCTGTATTTGAGCCCTAGGTATTCCTGATATTTCATTCCAGTATATGCTGCCGGATTGCTCTTGTCGTCTACCAGCTCTGGTGCTGGATTAACAATTGTATCAAGAGAAGGTCCACATGGTGATGCGATTGATATCCTCGTACTCTTGTTGTTCACAAGTGCCCGATGTATCACACTCTTATACTTCCCATTTGTCATTACCTTTCATAGAAAAGCAAAACAAGTTGTATTTAACCTTTATGTAATTGTTAGGAACACAAGACTAAGGCAGAAACAATGGCTTGCACATGCACTTGTTATTTAAAGGTGTTTTCATTGATTCATTATGACATACCGCACATAGAAAATTACTGGGAGCATATGTAAAATATATAAATATGCTTTCTCTCAATTTCCATTTATTTAAATATATTACATGTTAGGTGTAATATAAATATTGAGAGTAATGATTTTTGAATTCATGGTTGTATGAGCCGTGGTTATTTTAACAACTATCCATTATCTCATCCATGTATTAAAGTGTAATTGATAATTACCCACCACGTATATGTGCAGGTAGTGTACACTGCTTATTGAATATTTTTCTCTTTAAATGCTACCATGTGTAATTAGTAGTTAAAGACTTAAAAAAATACACTATAACAATGTCATAAGATATTTAAAAATTCGGACAATCTCGATGATTGATTTATGAATTTAGGAATTGAGTTAAATAAAAATAGAAAGATCCAATACTTGTATATTCCTTTCACCTTCTTTCTAGAAAAATATGAAGAGAAAAGATTTATTGAAATAACAAATCCCATGCTATGTGTACATGAATGCAACACGGCACAGGTGGCAGATTAATATCCAAGATTTATTTATTTATTTATTTCATGTATGATAATAATGCAACAGAAGTAGGGTCATAGTATTAGTATATGAATAATGAATACCTCCATTTGATCTCCCGTGTTAACACAAAAGGCATTTATATTAGCGTCTACGCTGACCCACTTGTCATTATGATAGATTTGGAGACCATTAATTCCATTCTGAATGAGGAAGGTAAGAAGTCCCTGGTCTGAGTGAGCTGGTATCCCAATTGCACTTTCTGGATTGGGACATGGCGGGTACAAGTTAGCGGCGAACTGTTGGAAAGTGGATGCCATGTTCATGGCCTTGTGTGCATACATGGGTTCAAGTCCTAAACTCTCTGATATCCCTTTCAGTAATTCATCGGTTAACCTTCGAAGTTCTTTGGTATACTCATTCACAGCTTGACTGCAACAAAATTAACCAGAGAATCCAAGAGCAACCGTTAATTGATTATCATAAAAAGTGCTGGAAAGCACCTATTATATGAAAGTTTATGGGTTAGCGTTGACAATACGACGTGTCACATAAAATACATGGTACTACAGTAATTTCATATGCAGAAAGACATTCAATCGACAATATACTTCAGGTGTATATGCGCATGGTCTTACTTACCAATTATATTTTAACATGTGAAATAAAGGATGGATAATTTCTAAAATTATTACTATTATGGTTATATATAAAAAAAAATATTGATACTTATTTACCACGTAAAAATTACACATATCATGTATTACTCTGTGAAGTTTTCTCCCCACATAGATACCATGTCCTCATGTGTTACACCTTTAATGGAATGTATAAAGAAAGATAGTTAGACACAGCCTTCTAATTAATGGTTTTCATTTGCCAAAATAAAATTAGTGTTTACCCATTCCTCATCTTTACGATGAAATGTTTAAACAACAACAAAAGGACAAAAGAAGACATAAAATGTACCTAAAACTAAGGGTGGACATGAACTGGTTAACTAGTCCATGACCTCATTTTTTAAACCTAACCATTACAATACCTAAAACTAAGGGTGGACATGAACGGGTTAACTAGTCCATGACCTCATTTTTTAAACCTAACCATTACAATCGGTTTTTTAAAATGTCAAACATAAATCGGTCCATTTCGGTTAATATTTTCAGTTTTCGATTTTTAACCATTTAGCATGATGAATTATATATAATATTAAATATTTATAGATATTGATTAATTGTTAATCATTAGTTTTTCACAATTACAAATTAAAATCGAAACCATTATAATATTATATATTTATAGTCACTGGTTCTATCTAGTGCACGAATAAAACTATATATATGTTTCACGGAATTTGAGATGGTTCCTTCGAAATGTGTTCACTTAAAAAAGAATCAACTTGGCTTATTTGAAAAATACTTGGGCCAATGTTAATGTGAAAGCTCATTTGAAATACACAATAAGCATGTATTTTAGCTGTTAAGACTTAGACCTATTGTGCTTGCTTACCATAGACAATTAACTATTCTTATCCCAAGCGTGACAAAAGAAAAAAAGATCAACTTAGCTTTTTATAATAAGTATCTTAGGTTCCCACCATTTTAAAAGTGCTCCGAAGATAAAAGCAAATATAAGAGCTTCCAACCATGGAAAGTAGATTAAAAAGGCAAATATAAAAGCTTTCAACCTTGAGTCAATTTTGAAAGGAATTCATTTTTTATATCCTCGATTTTTCTTTGGGCTTATCGTAATTGGAAAGAATTTTTTTTTAAAATTTAATTATATATAATATTATATATTTATAAATATCGGTTAACCGTTAACCATTGGTTTTTCAACCGAAACCGAAAACAGAAAAAAATTAAAACCATGAAGCTAAACCAAAACCGATGAACCGATTAATTATATTTTTTGAATTAGTTTTCCGGTTTCTATTCGATTTTTCTGTTTAGTCCGTTTTTTTTCCACCCTTACCTAAAACCGGAGGGCTTGTTTGGACAATGAAATGCGGGATGAGCCACCGTCTTGATGAAATCCCTCCAGAAGAAGACCTTCCCTAACGACTCGGAGGTATTGAAACTAGTCCCATATATGATTGTGTCCAATGCGTGTTTCCCTCTAAACTCTGTCTTCTCCTCGTCAGACAGATCAAAAAATTTCTTACACGCCTCTGTTATTGCCGTTGTATCCACCCCATGATTCACAAGCTTTCCACACATACATAAAATCAACAAACATCATCAGCACTCGCAAAACTTGATCCTATAACATATATGAAACTGCTATAAAAAATCACACACAGTAAAAAAAAAAAAAAACTGCTATAAACAATATTAATGCCATGAAACCATGTACTAAATAAAATCTATATACTTATAAGTGTAATCTCGAATCATACCAAGAAGAAACCCCAGTCCTCACAAGCCTTTCCAAGGAGCTGGATGGCTTTGGAGCGTTCATCCGGATTGGTCGAGGTTAAGAGGGAAAAATCAATAATGGGTATCCTGACCTCATCTTCTTTAGATGATGCAAGGTCGTTTGAAGCGGCATAGAAGGCATGAGTTGAGGGTATGGCGCTGAAGTCGGTAGATTCGGCTAGTGTTTTCACGGATGTTAATACTGAAGTAGCCATGTCGTAGAAGAAGAGATGATTGATGAGAATAGTGTTTGTGTATGTATGTGTCTCTACGTGAGAGTTGTAAATACGTGGATTTGTTGGAGGACATGCACTTGTAGTTCTCCCTATATATAATTGAAAATTCTTACTGTAAATTATTGTTTATTCGATTTAATTAATACCCAATTAACAGTACCATGTGAGGATACATCTAAACGGTGTTGCATGCTCCACGTCGCCATTTTTTGACCTTTTTTTTGTTTTTTTCATCATTGTTTGATTGAATAACTTCGCATTAAAGTTATAAATTGTCACGGTGCTGCTAACTGGTTATTTAATTGTTCAAATTTGGTAGACTATTTTTGGTTGCCAAACGAAGCTCCCATCATCTCTGGCCCAACGGCATTAACCACAACCAAACGCAGTACGTTTCAATCCGAGTTCAAAAGGGACATAATTATTCAATGGTCCAAAGGAATGATGACGAGCATTATATAAAAAATGATACAATTAAAATACGTGGTGATTCCTTCAGTAAAAAATCACTCTAATTTGCTAGTATGGCTGTTGAGCTGCTTAGTGGATATCCATCCAGCATTCCAGTGCACCGATTCCATCAAACAACACCTTGACATTAACAACGATGAAAAAAAATTGTGATATTTGATAGAACAATTTTATATAAAAATTTAATTTAATATCCAAAGTTTAAAATAATAATTTTAATATTCAATCTAATTTTTATAATTTTTTTTCTTTTTCAGCACCATCTTGTAAAAAAATTGGTTATTTTTATGAAATAAAGGAAACAATATAGTAAAAATAATGACGAAAGCAAAAGACAATTGTGACGAAACATAAAAATCAAGTGGTGCAGCTTGGATTTGACAACGGAGTCAGGGGAAATTTAATTGGTCCGACAAAACTTTCTTCGGTCAACTTCAAGCCATGTGCTTATTGCACTTTTTTCTTACCGAAAAAGCCCGGCAGGAGTTCTTGGCCATTAAAATTTGACCCTTTAAAAAGTTGGGGTCCACGAGTACCCCATACGGATGACTTTTATATATGTATATATATATAATTTTTATTATATGTATCTTTTAAATAATATAAATAAATATTAAGAATTATTTTTTAAGATTTTTAAGAATAAAATTAAAAATTTTTAAAAATAAAAGTTATTTAATATATTAATATAGTATCTAAAAACTCTAAACCAGATCCTTAAAATTAAAAATGATATTATTAGCTTTCTCTTCCCCCCACGTTGGGAATGATTCTGTGCCATAAAAGTATAATAATTAATTTAATTTTGTGTTGATTTCTTCTCTCGCTCTTTTCCATAAGAAAAGGACATTTTGATAGAGACTGTGCTGTAAAAAAAAGTAATAATAAATAGTCTAATAGAAAGGTGATCAATCTTTTTTTCCTTGTAAATAATCGATACATGTGGAGTCTGGAGACGGTAGGTAAGTATGAACACCCGAAGGAGCAGTTTGTATAATTAAATTAAACAAATCTGTTTCGTCCGTGACATTTATACGAACATATGTTCTATCTCTGTTCTTTCTACAATTGATTTTGGAATTTCGATTACTACTTCCTCAAAAATAAGTTTTAGTTTTCCTTTTATGAGTCTTCCATGGTTTTTCTGTTTTTATTCCAATAAAATGGTTTTGGATGACATATTAGCACTTTAATAGACACCAACGGTTTACATCAATAAAATGTAAAGCACTTCAGAATAGAGGAGTAGGGTAAATTTTACATAATTTTTTTTTTTTTTTTTTGTGAAGATAAATATTCACTCATTTAATATAAGTATTGTTTGATATCATTCTGGTATCATTTTCAAACTGAACTAATACTGAACTGATACAGATATGATATTGACAAAAAACTGATAGTTTTACTCACAAACTGACTAAATCGAACCGATATTAATCCGATACCAATAATGATACGAACCACGCCAACCTCTGACGAAACTCGATACCTAAATTGGAAATTAAACCCAAGATCAATTAAGAATCATGTGGAAGAACCGTGACCCATTGCTTAACAAAGCAAGAACCTCGATATAAAGAAAGACGCCACAATCGGTGATGGAAAATCGATTGATAAGTCTGGATGAATGCCACGGGAAACTTGATAAGTTTAAAGAGAGTTCTTTAAGAACCCAAGAGAAATCAATTCTCAAAGTATATTTGATATCCAAAGATTTAAGATGTTTTGAAAGGTTACAACCAATAGGCTTATATAGACTAATTAGCCTCAAAACTAAGTAATAAGACAAAGGAAACAAATAAAAATCGAAATAACCCTAAATCTAACAATAAATGCTGCCGACTCATAACATCAAGGCTGCCAGTGTATAAACTTCAAGATTGGTGGTGTATGTGAGAAGGTCGGCGGCGTACATTGGAAGGCTAGTGGCTTATGTAGGTAGGCTAGATCTACTCGTATGTTCCATGCTAACCTTGAAGCTCTAACACTTTTAAAAGGCATTAACCTTCCACGATGACGCCCTCTGATCTCCATCATTCCCTCCTTCTGTGAATCAACATCATCTTTGCAATTGATTAGAGTGGACCATCTCCTCTTGGATGTAATTTGGAACACCACTGTTGTGGAAATCTCTCTTTACGCATATGCACCCATTCGCATGGTTCAAAGACAATTTTCTTATGCTCCTTGCTAGCTTGCTTGGCATGTTGCTTGATCAATTCTGCCTTCTTTTTATCGGGTTTGAATTTTAGGGTTACTTTTAATAATATCTTGAGTTATTCGCTCAAGATACAAAATCTTGTCTTTAGTATCTATTAGGGTCAAAGAATTTTTTATTCAGGTTTTTAGGATATAAATGAGTTTATTATTACTCAGGTTTGTTCTAGAGTTTTTATTTGGTTATAAATTTAATATCTATTTTACATTTACTATTCTATTTATTTCACTAGTTATAAAGATACTCGAGTTACAATAGTTAAATTAGAATTTAATGCTTTATAGACTCAAAATTTTAAAACTAAATTATTGGTATAATTCAAATATTTAATTAGGGTTTAGATTCTTTAGTATTAATCAGTTTTTGATATTTTTGCATATTTTATAATTCTAATGATTTATTTTTAAACTATCTTTTTATAATCAATAGGTTTTAAAAATTAATCTTCTTTTATTGTAATTGAAACTTAAAGTAAACTGCAATTATTTGTTGAGTTATTGATTCGTGTCATAGAATCCTGTTCTAAGAATTTATTATTTTAATAATTAGTATTTATAAATTTACTAAAGATATTTTAAGGTTATAAAATATTAGGATTAATTTGGAAATTATCGTTTTATTATTTTAACGAAAATGTGATTTATTTTCTAACTTAAACAAATTGATTTTAAATTTTATAGTAATGATCAGTTTATCATCAATCTTTTTTTGTTTATACTTTAATAAATTTAATTTTTGAAAAATTGGGGTGATTTCTGTGACTTTTATTATAGTTGTTCATGATTCTGTATTATATTTTTAATAATTATTATAATTAGGTTGTGTAAAATTAGGGTGGTTACATTCTCCCCTACTTAAGAAATTTTTTGTCCTCGAAACTTGTAAGGGTTTGTCTAAATTCATAGGTATTTCATACTTTTATTCTCCTATAGTATCCATCTCTTTCCTATAGTCTTCCATAGTTTCACAGTGATCAAGTTAGTAAAATCATACTACCAGGGTAATTATCTCCAATATAACTATATTGATGAGAATATTCCTTTTATTCATCCTAAGTGTCATACTAATTTATGAAATTTCTCTTAAAATTCCTACAATATCAATATGGTAGTATTTCTAAAGATCAAGAATAGAAATTCCATAATTGTTTATGAAATTGTTGATTCGTGGATATATATATCACTCAAATTGTTGAGATATCTCCTTAATACCCATATATTTATAATTAGACGATTAATTTGTGGATTTACTTATAGCATACGAGCCATAAGTTAATTGGTTAATATATTCCACGCCATAGAATTTATCGTCGCCTTTGATGATATTCCTATTCAAATTCATTCTCGCCATCGTGATTTCTAATTATCTCCAATTTTTATGTTTATCTCTAAATCGTTTAAGACTAGATAGTACTAATAGACATGAATTATCCATGATATTAATTATTGTTTAAGTAAAATTTGGGTCTTAAGTTATATTGTTATTTAAGAATTGATACTTAAATCAATAATATTTTCAATTTAGGTAACTTTTAATCATAACAACATACTTTGGAGCAAATTGGAGCAAAATGGACTCAAAACATCATCCATAGCAAGGATCACGGCCCCTTGGTCGCCCATGAAGAAGAAAAATGGATATCAGAGGCAATCACCCCCCCTTTGGTTGCCCGTGATATGAAGATATAAAGGAGAAAATTTGCCAACAGCAAGAATCTCCCCCCCCCCCGGTCGCCCGTGCAAAGGCAGGTGATTTAGACAAAAACGATGAACAATGAGAATAACGCCCTCTTGCTCGTCCGTATTTTGAAGGAAAATGAAGAGCAGCACAAATCATGCCCTTTTGGTCTCCCGCGATTGATTTTTCTGCCAAACGATGTCTTTTTGATTTTCTTTCATTTAAGTGACACATTGGTTGGATAAAAGATACAACTATTCATCCAAATGTTGTATTGGTTCACCAAAAGGTACAACTATTCATCCAATTATTGTATTGATTGGTTAAAAAGTACAACTATTCATCCAACTGTTGTATTGGTTCGCCAAAAGGTATAATTATTCATCCAATTGTTGTCTTGGTTGGCTAAAAGGTACAACTATTCATCCAAGTGTTGTACTGCTTCACGAAAATCTAAGATTATAAAAGAGAATGAGAGGACATCCACTGGGAGATATAGAAGATCAATGGAGATAGATAGACATTATTCATAGATTTACAGAGATCTATATAGAGATCTACATAGAGATCTATATATAGACATATATACATATATATATACATACATATATACTTGTATTTGGTTGTTGAAGTGTTCAAACATTTGTATCGTCAATAAGGGAGTCTTATTATGTTTTCTTTCTATTTTATATCTATTATTCTTTTTTCTTATTATATCATTTATGAGTAATTATTAGGATTTGTGTAGCCATAGGTACATGTATTTCAATGAATTATATATTTAAATGTTGTATGAATTCTTAATCTCTTTAGTGTATTAATTTATTGTAATTCTAAGTAGTTCAAGATTTAAGATTAGATCAGATTTTCACGGGATTCAATTGAGAAATCTACCCGTGGAATAGATCTACATTATAGATAAAGATTTCCCATGACGCCTAGAGATAGGGTTGTGGAATTTTCTATATGTAATTAAATAATTACCATTGGGATCATATTTCTAAATCAATTTTAGTCGGCTATTAACTAGGAAGAGATTCTAGTAGACAAGACTAGGATTAGGATTCAATAAACTCGAGAGAGTTATTGAACTAGTAAATAGGAATCCCATAGTTAAGAATGATTCAACAACTATGGAGTTTGTAGTACATGTTATCTAATTGGTGAAGCGAGTCTGAATTATTATTAGTTAATTTAAATTTATTTTTTTAATGCATGTTATAGTATAGTTTTAGTTGAAAATTATTTAAGTAAATTAATATTAAATCTTTATCTAAATTTATTATACTAGATAATAATTAAGAGAGTGAATAGTTGTACTTACCGACGACCTCAAGGAATACGACCCTATAATCTATATTGATAGGTGCACTTGCTTAGTGTAAACTAGATCATAGGAAAAGATCATAGGAAATAATTTATTAAAACTTAATCTAGTTAGGAAAACACACGTCAAGTTTTTGGTGCCGTTGCCAGGGATCATGGTTGGCAATATTAAGAAAACCCGATTGTTGTTAATTTAGCTTTATATCAATTTGTTTAATTAATCTTATATTAATTATATTTATTTTTTTCCTATGTGTGTAGATGATAAGCTATTACTTTAATTTTTGCATTATGGTCTTAATCGTAGACCATTGATCTTTTTCTCATATCTATATGTATACATATATATAATATATATATATATAATTTAGTGCATATTAGAATCACATAACATCTTCTTGTTCAACTGTGATATGGATCTTGAAAGGTCATTTCTATTTTGAAGAGTCATGGGATGGACGGTGCTGGAATTAAGTGGATAAGAGGACCAAATATGTTACAGAATCACATCAAATCAATTACGGAAGTCCAGTTCTTTTCTTTTGTTATTTCATTTGCTTTTGTGATTTAAGTGAGACATTGGGGACAATGTTTCCAATAAGTGTGGGGAAGGGAATATATAGAATAATTGAAGTATTGTTGTCATATTGAATTTTTCCTCATTTAAGCATGTTTAGAAAAAAAAATTCATGGTGCAAAAATTTTGAAGAAATATTTTATGATATCTCTCATATTAAAAAACTAAGTGACTACTATTGAATGTTGTCCTATGTTCTTATTTTCTTTTGCATTTTGGTTAATATGTTAGAATTACATAATGAAATCTAAGTGATGTAGTTTTACTTGTCATTTAACTAGGAATTCATATGTTAAGATTAGCATAAGGTTCTTAGTAAAAGTTAGTTAATTAATTTCTAAAACTTGACTAAGTGTATGGGTTTTATTCAATTTTCTTGAAGGCTACATTCTTTGCATGATAGAAATCCAAATGAAATGAAGTTAGCAATCTATAATCCCCTTGTATTAAAAATAAATAAATAAATAAAATAAATAAAAATAAAAAAGTTAAGTATGTGGAAGTTCAATGGGGTCCCTTTAAAACCTGGTCACCTGAGGTCGTTTAGCTTGGGATCGACCGACCGAGGAAACTTACTTAACAAAAAGACCATAGTTTATTAAGTCTTGTAACTCAAGTCATTAAGCTAGTGGGATGCCTCTTAGGGGGAATAACATCTGTTAACTTAAGTAATGAGCCTGGGATTATCGATTGAAAGCTCGCTACATGGGTTGCAAGTCTCCTAAAAACTAGATAAATAACTAAAAATGTATATGAAATAACAAGGGGATAAAAAAAAAATTGGGAGGACTTTTGCTTGAACTTATATTGGCTATAGAGATAATTGAGATTGCATATACTCTTATGTTAAGGGGATGGAATTAGTTAATTGTCTTTTACTTAGTGATCTTGTATATAGTTTTTCAAATTTTGAAGTCTTATTTAAATAATGAGGGTAAAGGCTACATTACTTGGATTAGCCTTGGAATTCTAGCAAAATTAACCTAAGTGCATGTCATGATTAGTAGAATAGGACAACAATGCATTTAATGTGTGAAGTCACTTAGTGGAATTTGCTCAATCAATAAGAGATATATGGATTTTTAACAATTGCACCATTGGAAATTTATTTTCCAAAAGGTAAATATTCTTTCAATCCTTTTTATCAGCTTCTTGCTTGAGGACAAGCAAGGCTTAAGTGTGGGAAAATTTGATAGACATGAATTATCCATGATATTAATTATTGTTTAAGTAAAATAAGTCTTATAAGTTATATTTTTTATTAAAATTGATACTTAAATCAATAAGATTTTCAATTCATGTAACTTTTAATCATAACAACACACTTTGGAGTAAATTGGAGCAAAATGGACTCAAAACAACATCCATAGCAAGGATCATGGCCCCTTAGTCACCCGTGAAGAAGAAAAATGCACATTAGAGGCAATCATCCCCCTTTGGTCACCTGTGACATGAAGGAGAAAATTTGCCTACAGCAAGAATCCCTTCCCCTCCCCCCTGGTCGCTTGTGCAAAGGCAGGTGATTTGGAAAAAAATGAAGAACAACGAGAATTTCGCCCTCTTGCTCGTCCGTGATTCGAAGGAAAATGAAGAGCATCACAAATCACGCCCTTTTGGTCGCCTACGATTGATTTTTCTGCCAAACGACGTCTTTGATTTTCTTTCATTTAAGTGACATATTGGTTAGATAAAAGATACAACTATTCATCCAAATGTTGTATTGGTTCGCCAAAGGGTACAACTATTTGTCCAATTGTTGTATTGGTTAGCTAAAAGATACAACTATTCATAGAAGTGTTGTATTGGTTCGCCAAAAGGTACAACTATTCATCCAATTGTTGTATTGGTTGGCTAAAAGGTATAACTATTCATCCAAGTGTTGTACTGCTTCACGAAAATCTAAGATTATAAAAGAGAATGAGAGGACGTCCACTAAGATAGATAGAGATAGACAGATATTATTCATAAATTTACAGAGATCTATATGGAGATCTACATAGAGATATACATATACAGACATATATATATGCATACATATATGCTTGTATTCGGTTGTTGAAGTGTTCAGGCATTGGTATCGTGAATAAGGGAGTATTATTATGTTTTCTTTCTATTTTATATCTATTGTCTTGTTTTCTTATTATATCATGTATGAGTAATTATTAGGATTCGTGTAGCCATAGGGTACATGTATTTCAATGAATTATATATTTAAATGTTGTATGAATTCTTAATCTCTTTAGTGTATTAAATTATTCTAATTCTAAGTAGTGCACGATTTAAGATTAGATCAGATTTTCACGGGATACAATTGAGAAATCCACCCATGGAATAGATCTACATTATAGAGAAAGATTTCCTATGATAACTAGAGATATGATTGTGAAATTTTCTGCATATAATTAAATAATTACCATTGGGATCATATTTCTAAATCAATTTTAGTCAGTTATTAACTAGGAAGAGATTCCAGTAGACAAGATTAGAATTAGGGTTCAATAGACTCGAGAGAGTTATTGAACTAGTAAATATGAATCTCGTAATTAGGAATGGTTCAACAACTATGGAGTTTATTTTTTTAATGCATGTTACAGTATAGTTTTAGTTGAAAATTATTTAAGTAAATTAATATTAAATCTTGATCTAAATTTATTCTGCTAGATAATAATTAAGAGAGTGAGTAGTAGTACTTGCCAACGGCCCTAAGGAATACGACCCTATAATCCATTCATATACTACAATTGATAGGTGCACTTGCCTAGTGTAAACTAGATCATAGGAAAAGATTATAGGAAATAATTTATTAAAACTTGATCTAGTTAGGAAAACACACGTCATGTACATCTCAACAAATTTATAATATCCTTTGTTATCAATTTTCTTCATTAGCTATGTGAATTTATGATAATAACTCCACTTTTTGATTCATATATAATATTTCCAAATTATATGAGCTTCTTTTCCATAGCATACGGATTCGATTAAGGGTATTCTTTATTACCAGAACTATGAACTTGTTCATGATAGTAATGGTCATGATCATTTGTCTGATACTGTGAATATTACTTTACCAATTTCTAGTCTTTCTTCTCTTCTCCTTAAATTCTTTTTCAAATGTATCAGAATCAAATAATATCCTAATACAGGAAAAAAGTTCCTTCTTTTATTCATCTTGCTAATGTGTTGACTAGTCTTCTATTATGGTTCCATAGGAATTCTTGCCTAATATAGTTCAATCAAAGATACAACTGATATTTCCACTGATGTGTCATATTGTATAACCTATAGTTGTTAAGTCTTCCCGTCACTTCTAATCCATCTAGTAGAGGGTGGGGTATGTAGTTTTGACATCAAGATTCAATTGACCTAGAAGCTTGTGGTTTAGATTTTGGCGTAGGGTTATAATGTCTTAGACATTACGATACAATGTAAGAATCTATCATCGTGTCTACATGAACAACATGTGCCCATATCATACTTGTAATATATATAATATAAATGTCTACATCTTTTAATTTATAAACTTAGTTTATCTATCTAGGTACTACCTCAATCTCACATCTAGTAGGTTGTTCCTATCTCTAACAAACCTATAACTTTAATACCAAAATCTGTCACGCCTCAAAAAGGGCTTAGTAGGATTGCCCTAAAGCTGTCATATCATGTGTGCACTCATAATATAAGAATCATCTTACAAGTCAGAGATTACTATCTTATTAATTTACATTATATAATATAGATATAATATCTTTATCTAAACTCATTATGGATTCCAATGTTTCATAATCTGTTAGGATCGCAGAGAATCAGTGTCCTCTACCAAATATTGAAAATGGGTTTTCAAGCTTACAACATACAAATTTCAATTATTTATACAATTTAACTAATTTGCATTCTTAGTATAACATAACCTATATTTCTATCTTTAGTAAAGTTTATTGAAGAAGCTCTCTTCACACATTCGTAGTCCAATCCCAACTAGTATTAATCCTACACAGAAACTATTGTGAGGTAAGCATACCACGAGCTCAGTGAGATAACCTGACCATACCACACATCAAGCAACAACAAACAAGTTTAATTAATAAGCGTATGTAATGCAACAATCAACTATATGTGCAAGTACAAGCTTGGATACTCAGAATCAATATAGGATGTAAATTTACGCCCTCTAACCAGGGTTGAACAGAAGCCATGAAGAGCGATATACTGTGCCCAGGAGAATCAGAAAACCAAGAAAGAATGGGTACCATAAACTCTCACAAATTATTATAAAGCATTTCACTCTGTCCTTAGAACAAAAAAACACCATTAAGTATTAACCATTTCATGTCGATACTATGAGCGGTGTTCCTTCGATACCAATTGGTTCTCATGGAATAGAGTAGAACAAATGTGCTCCTGGAAGAACTAGGAAATTTACATCTAGAAAAACTAGGTGCGTCACTAGATAACCGAACTATTAATACGAGCGGGGTCATCAGTCCTTCTTAGTGAAGTATATGCAATTGATGCAATGCATGTCCATTTTTATTTATGGTACCAGTAGTTTTTAGTTAAGTTTAAGATGATCCCATAATTCACAAACAATATTAGCATGTTTCATGCAATAATTATCATACAATAGAATTATCACTTATAATAGGATAATTTGGTAATCAAGCATGCACCAAACATCATGTAATATACCCAATCCCTCATGCATATCAATTGAATATATTATTATAAGTGCAGCTAAACTACAAGCACAAACAATATGATAAGGTCAAGGTTACTCACCTGTTGTCCTCGCTAATCTACTGTAATATGCTACTGGAAATCCCAGAACTGTTCTAATTTTCCTATGAAATGAGATAACAAATATCTATTACTATACTTTTATTTATATAATGGTGTTGACAGTATTCTTTCAGGTCCTAATTTAGTTATATGGTAAAGATCTTTATCTCTATATAAATTATGTTCATCTAGTAAATTTGTAAAATTTATATCTATATAAGAGAAATCTTCTTAAAATTATAAAATATTTTGAGTTGTAATTGATGATTTTGTTATTAAGCTTTTACTATTTTTATGGTCTTTTTATTATATCTACCTTATGGTAATTGGTATTTGCTATCTATTATTTACTTTTATTTTACTTTTCTTGATTTTAATTGGCATCTATATTTTATTTAGGGTGTTTTCTTTTTAAATTTACCTAAGTTCCTTTTTCGTTAGTGTCTGTGTTGGTGGTGAATTTTATTATTTTCTTTGTTTACCAACCTTACCTGTTTATGTCAGTTGAAATTTCTATTTATATAGTTACATTTAGTCTTTAGTTCTTTAATTATTTTTCTAGAATATTCATGGTTTTCTAGAGTTTGAATATATATCAAATATTTACTAAACTTAATTTTATTTCATCGAATAATTATAGAAATTGTGTTTGATAGTTCAGTATTTTATTATTATCATCATTATTATTGTTCGTTAATTTGATCACTTTATGGTAACTAATATTTATTTTCTAACATTTATTTTCATTGTGTTTCTCCTGATCTCATTATATTTTATTATGTATTATTTATGGAAATCACTTTATTCCTATCTATAATTTATTTATATTTTCCATTCTTGTATATTTACCTATATTTATCATAAATTTAATCTTTTTGATTTAATATAAGAAAGTATTTCCTATTTGTAATATTTACTAAAGTTATTCATTCAATCTACTATTTATACATACTAATATATATATTTATTAAATTAATATTATGTTTCTTCTTCTTTATATATATATATATATATGTGTGTGTGTGTGTGTGTGTGTGTGTGTGTGTGCAAAATTTGTTACAAAGACAGATTTTGTTCTAGGGAAAAAATTTGGGACGTACGTCGGTGGTGTTTCTGTAAAATTTTACATAACTCTTCGTTCATTAAACGCTGGCTCAAGTCCGCCAGTTTATACACATATGCCGCCGGTGTATAAATTTACGCTACCGGCATTCATTCAATTTTACGTGTTTTTAAAAATTACGAAACTTCTGTTCCAGTGTACACCGACTCAATACCATTAGCCTATCTACATACATCACTGGCGTTAGCGAAGTATACTGCCAGCATATGGTCGATGTTGGCACTGTTCGTCGTCTTCTCCATTTTCTCTAATTCGAAATTCAATTTTCTTATATTATATATGTATTACACTTGTGTTTAAACTACTTCTATGTGGTTTTACATGCTTCATAAGTATTAATCGTGATATATCTCTATTTATATCATCTAAAAATCATTCTACATATAATTCTTCATTGTTTCTATATATGTAATAAATATAACTATGGTTTGAAGTGAATTTTCCTTGTTTAAGCTGATGGGATGATGTTATACTTTTTTCCTTGGTATGACCTGATCCTAAGATTAGTATAACATTAGTTAAACTAATGTTTGTGTGATTACTAGCTAAAACCAAATTTAACTTACCTTTGTTTCTTGTTTCCTAAGCTTGATTGATGTCTTGATAGAATTGCTTATGGAGATAAGTTTGTATGTTTTGAGTTGATTTGTGTTGTTGTTTTGAATTGGTTTGATGTGTTTTGTGTTGCCTGTTTTGGGGGGTGTGAATGGTTTTGTTTGTTGTTCATTAAGAGATAAATATAGCAAATGAAGGCAGCTATTTCATCATTTCGAGCTAAGAGGAGAGCTGATTTCTCCACTGAAAATTTATTTGTCTTACATGATTTCTTAATGCATTAATTGTGCTATCCATATAGCCAAATTTTATTAACTTTGGATGTTGAAATGTCTGACTTCAATGTGTATTATTGGAGCAAATTGTATGAAGTTTTTGGCTAGGGAAAATCCATGAAATCTTAACTGTAAATTCCTTGCCAAATTGCACCAAAAAGGAAGGGAAAAATATTTTAATATTATTTAGTTAATTATTTATCTTTGTTTTAGGGTAGTTTATTAAGTTAAACGGGTATAAATATATCAGTTATTTAAGAGTTCTATCTCTAAAATTTCATATAAAGTTTTTGCAAATTTCCTAGGTTACTTTGAAGTTCAATTTTGAGTTTAAGGTTTACACAATGAAGATTTTATGGGTCCAGCAAGCTAAGTTAGGATTTTGGTTCCTATAGGTTTAGAATTTCCTAACTAGAATAATGGTGAAATCCAAATATTTTTCTGAAGTCTAGATTATTAGATATAGATCTGTTTTTGTTTCTATCGCGTATTTATAATATTAGCGGTTCATACTTTAGTTATCATTTTATGATCAATATGTTCTATAAAGATGTTTTCTTTTATTGGGTTTGAATTTTAGGGTTACTTTTAATTATATCTTGAGTTATTTGCTCAAGATACAAAATCTTGTATTTGGTATCTATTAGGGTCAAATAATTTTCTATTCAGGTTTTAAGGCTATAAATGGGTTTATTATTACTCATAGGTTTATTCTAGAGTCTTTATTTGATTATAAATTTAATATCTATTTTACATTTATTATTCTATTTATTTTGCTAGTTATAAAAGTACTCGGGTTACAATAGTTAAATTAGAATTTTATTCTTTATAGGCTTAAAATTTTGAAATTAAATTATTGGTATAATTCAAATATTTAATTAGGGTTTAGATTCTTTAGTATTAATCAGTTTTTAATCTTTTTGCATATTTTATAATTCTAATGATTTATCTTTAAACTATCTTTTTATAATCGATAGGTTCTAAAAATTAATCGTCTTTTATTGTAATTGAAATTTAAAGTTAACTACAATTATTTGTTGAGTTATTGATTCGTGTCATAGAATCATGTTTTAAGAATTTATTTATTTTAATAATTAGTATTTACAAATTTTCAAAAGATATTTTAAGATTGTAAAATATTAGGATTAATTCAGAACTTATTGTTTAATTATTTTAACGAAAATGTGATTTATTTTCTAACTTAAGAAAATTGATTTTAAATTTTATAGTAACAATCGGTTTCTCATCGTTCTTTATTTGTTTATACTTTAATAATTTTAATTTGCAAAAAATTGGGGTGATTTATGTGACTTTTATTATAGTTCTTCATGATTCTATAATATATTTTTAAATATTATTATAATCAGGTTATGTAAAATTAGGGTGATTACATCAACTCATCATAAACTCCATGTATCTTTTTATCAAAAACCTAGGGGACATATATCTATTTACATACCTAGTTCAACATACACAATAACATGCATTTAGTTCACATAAAACATCAAAATTCTACTCCTATCTAATATTAATACCATTCAAAATCATAATTAAGCAAAAGCATACAGGAAATCCACTTTTCTTACTTGTTTGACTATTTCTAGAAACCAAGTTTACTTTTCTAACTTCCTTGGCTTTCTTCTTACTCCTCTTGAGCTTGTACCTTATCTCCTAGCTTTGAATCTTGGTTGTAAAGGCTTAGAAGAAATTTTAATTGAGAAGATTTGGGTTTGTGAAAGAGAAGAAAGAGAGAGATATGATGGAGAGAGAGACAATAGAGAGACAGGGTCTGTTTTGGATGATGATATTTTACTTGATTTGTTGACTTTTAAGGCATTATGAAACTTTTTAGAAGATGCCATATCCATGGGCTTGGGGCTTTACATGTATTTGGGCTTGAATTGCTTAAATAAGATTGATCTTGAGCTTAATTTAGGGGCTTCAAATCTGCTATGTTGTACATTAGTCACACATATATCTATATTTAATGCAATTCTACAAACATATATATTACTGCAATTTCTCGTATTATTAAATTAAATTACACTAACTTAACTATAATAAGTTAAACCACAATCATCAATTAATCATATAAAAGCAAATTAATTTAGTATTTTAGATTTTTGGTTATTTTAGTATGCTTGCCTAAGATTAATTGTAGAGTACATACAAAGTTTTAATTTAATTAAGATTGATTGTGATTAATAATCCACCTATCACAACACTAACAAGAATTTTTTTACATCAAGTGATTAAAAAAGGTTCACTAGTACATGTTAACTTGACTATTGACTACTTTTAACCTAAGGGATTACAAATGGCATAAAAATTAACCCCTTATCTAATAGGCAAACATAGATGTACATTGAGAAAGGAAGAAGAATTGAGCCTAATTAAAAGGTCTTATCAGAAGGCCATCAATGTTTAAGGAAATAAGATTGTGATATCCCATGTTTGCTGAACTTACATAGGTTATAAGAAAAAAATTTATTGGTATAATGGGTTAAGTAGTGAATACCATACACAAATTAGAAACTTTTGTATCAAATGGTTGAAAAGAAACTGATTAGTACTATTGACTAGCCAATTAATCACTTTTAATTTGAGTTGTTACTCTATTACAAGAAGGAAAAAAAAAAAAAACAAAAGAAGTGGACACAACTAGCTGCATATATTTTGTCTCATTAATTCATTAACACATTAGACTCTACTTCTTGCACAAAGAAAATTGGAATGCTTAGGAAATGGATCAAAATTCAATGCAGAAATTGCCCTTATCTCGTTCTCCATTAGTTTATACTAATCCTATAAGGTATTTCAACAATATGCCCCACTTCTATTGTTTTGATAAAATCCCGCATTTATTGGCTATATGTTATTAAAACCTTTTACTTGCATTCACCAAAAAAAAAAAAAAAAAAAGCTGGTTTATGGATAAAATTTCTTTTATAAAAATTATCGTTGCAAATTTTAACCGTAGAAATATAAACTATTTTACTAGTTTTTTATCTTATAATTTTTTTTTATAAAAAATTAATTTCCTTGTAATGATTTATGAGTGAATCGAAAGTCTTACTTGCAGTCATGACCACGTATTCTCAACGTCTCACTTGCATTTATGGGTGATTGAAATTATAGTAAATCAAGATCTTTAGGAGGAAAAATCATGCACTAGAGTTGTGCTTCGCTCAAAAGGAAAGGTACTGCACGAGTGTCAAGTCAAGGGAGGTGGCTGTATGACTCAAACGGCCGAAGCGATTTCCAGTTTATGCCATAATTTCAATGTCAAGGCCCCCCTCAATAATTTAGGACCGATCTATGCATTGAAGTCTTCCGCTTTTTCAATGGAGGTAACAATCATGACTTCTTCAATTTATCCCAGATGCTTCATTTTAGGATTTCTATATATGCAAATTGATACTTTAAATATTATCAATTTTTTTTATTGATTTATTCCAACAATTGTAAAAAAAAAAAAAAAAAAAGAATAGAAAAACAACTAAAAGAGCCTTTCTTTTTTTTTTTTTTTTGGGGTGGGGGGGGTGGGGGGGAGCGGGGGCTTACTACAGGACCCTGAAAAGGACAAAAACCTTGTACAATAATAAAAAATCTCAATAGCAAAGGTCTTTAGCATAAGAATTGTACGAAAGACCTCCATTGTATACTTTTACTATTATGAATTAAAAATATCGTTGAATATCATAATAACTATTTCATATGAAATAAAACTGTAATATAATCGCAATAATAGCAAAGTGAATACATAGAGGACCTTTTATTCAAAGGCCAACATAATAATTTGAAACTGACTATTAGTTTATTCAGATCAGATTTCACTTGTTCGACTAAAACAGTCATTCTTTATTGCTTAAGTGATATGGATAGATAATTCAAATTAAAATTTTATAAGTGCACTTCGAATACTAAGCACTCAAATCATAAGCTTGACTCCCCATAACTTTAAAACATATGCACATATTCCCAAAATGCTGCTAAAATCCTAAAACAATTATAAAAGATCATAAATAATAGCAGTTTCAAGGACTTAATTATAGTTTAGGTGCATATGCTTATTTTTAAAAGTTTTGGAGAGATAAAGGTGCGCATGTGATTAATTATATCACAACTATCTATAATTTTAATATTTGACAATTTACTATTGGAATTTTTTTTCTATACAATATATCTACTTTATAATTTTGTGAAAATTTGTATACCATATTGCAAAACAAATTAAAATTATACTCTTAATTGTAACCAAAATTGAAAGTATAGATATCGAAATCATACATAAAAGGTAAATAAATAAAAGTTTAGAAATTAATTCTAAAGTTTGAGTAACCTATAGTGCATTTATTACTAAAAGCATTAGAGCACTAAGAATTTGGTAAACTAGTTCATTGCAGAACCATTGTCAACCATTTCATGATCAATTGATCCATGATCAATCCACACTCAACTAGCCTTCCATAGTCTGATGATCATCATATGTGAATCTCTTCTTATATTAATGTAACGCCCTAAATTTAATTAAGGCATTATTGTCATGTATAATACTTAAGTGCATTATATGCTCAAGCTTCCTAGAATGATATGTTTATTTAGAACATTTGCTAATCGGTTTTAGATTACTAAAATCATTTAATTAGATTTTCAAGATAACTGGATTTGGTAGCAGTAAAACAAAACTCTTACAAAAAAACAAAGTTGTAAAAGATTATTACAAAACATATTGGCATAATAGGCCCTTTTAAAAGAGTATTACAACTTGAAAATATAAATCCAACTCTTAAAGTAAAATGAAAACAAATAGAAATACATATAAATCCATTAGCCCTACTTCACTAACTCCTCCTCTCAAACTTCCTGGATCGCCCATATCTGAGTCAAACATAACCATCATCATCAACTACACCATCATCATCAAACATCATTCAACAACAATAACATCATCATCATTCATCAATCCTCATCATCGTCATCAACATCAATCAACAATACCTGGAAAAGGTAATAACAACAACAATAATGAGTCAAAGCTCAGTGTACAGCAACACAATTACACACAGAGTGACACGATCTTAACTAAATGTAATGCATAAATCAGTAAGTTACTATCTTTCCGTTAAAATAAACAAATCAACACTGAAACACTCACACTCCGAAGTAAGCCACTGGGAATCTGAGAGTCCTGAGTAACCACACGACACTCAGGGATTGATATAACCAACAGAGGCAACTCCACAACTCCATAGAAGGAAAGAATAGCTGCTACACTGTAGAATGAATGTGCTTGAAGTCATTTGGTGAGATCGACTGGTAGTAAGAATTGAAGCTCTACACAATGTTAAGAAGATGCAGTACCCCTTGATCAAAGCCAAACCAGCACGCCACTCTGTATGGAGAATATGCCATGACTCTTTGCTTTAGGAAGCACTCAATCATATCTACATTGTCAAGCAAAGATAGCAAGCTCCCTGGTATGCATCAAAGCATGAACTTAGCTTGACTCTCATCCAACCTTTCGCGATTGTCGCCTAAGATAACCTTGCCTTTAGAACATGGAGGATAAAGCCTGTCACTATCTTGATAACCTTCAAGAGGCTTTACAAAATGGCGGAATGTGAACTCCTTTTCAACGTCGATGAGCTAAAGAAGTGGGCGGTTGACCTCCACTTAGATCCATGCCCACACTTAAGGAAGGGCAAGATTTAAATCCTTATTGATGGCTAGTGGTGCAAGATGGTTTTGAAATCACTCACAGAAGAATAGCTGCAAGAAAAGTAAATCTACCTGTGACACATTGGCATATTGACCCTTGAAAATGACAAAAGCTTGGTGGTACAGATCGAGGCATCAATATAGAGACTCTAGGTAGAAGGGGCTAGTGCAAAGCATTAACCCTGTGCGATGCGTATAACTAAAGCAAAAAGCCGATGACTTACACGTTCTTCTGGCCCACCAGGGAAAATGAACAATGACAACCAAAATGCAATGAAGGTTTCAAGCTTATATTTATACATCGTAGAATCAAAATAGAAATGTGTTAGTTAAAAAAGTCAAATACAAGTTAACGGCATAAACATACTCACTCTTTTCCATGAGCTGGTCCTACTACTTAAGACATGTTTTTTCTTTGCTCTTCAAAGAAGTGTGTCATCCAAGTAGAGAAACATGGTTTCTTCTTATCATCAAAAGTAATCTTTAGGGCCACTAATAAAGATGCTTTGAGATTGTGCTATTCATAGTTGCAGCAGCATTAGTCAGTTCAAAATAATGCAGGTTCAAAAGCATGGCCACATCTTCAAGAGTTGGTGATATCTCCCCCCATGTAGTGATGAATGTATAAGTTGGGTGCTCTTCTAAAAGATGATGGCACACCACATTTCCATCTTGCTCGTGCTGATTAACGACAAGCAAGCGGAGGTGATGATGGTGCTATAAATATTGGCCTGCTTTAGAAAGGCTTACATACTTTAGCTGGTTCGTGACATGGTCTAACCAATTCTCGATCTTGATGGTGGGTCCTTGAGGAACGCAACATTTGCACTGGAAAGAGGCAGCTCCCTCTGCTCGTTCTTGAAACGTAGAACTGAGTCCCCTCCGATGGTGTTCCTGGAATCAACATGCGACTCGGGCTTGATTATTTAGAAGTCACCATCAATGGGGGGAGTGGCACATAACTTGGGGCAAGAGGCTTTGATCCAAAATGTATCTTTGGAAATGGTGTCATTCACCCATTGGTATTACGAAAGTTGGATTTGTGGTGGATTGCCATCTTGGCATACTAGCAAGTCCCTTTGCTTGATGACTTCAACACTTGGTGTTTGCTTACCTTTGATCTCCTTCTGCTTGAAAGCTTTGGCCTTTTGAATTTGAGCATGCTTCATGGTTTCTATGCTTAGGGTTTGATTGCGATGTGTGTCCTTCTGATTGGCAACTTGGACTCCAGTGGCTTGAATGCTTTCTATTTCCTTTGATTTGACAACTGCAATTTATTGAACTTAGATATTCCTCCCCTCTTTTGCCATGAACCTCTATTGGTCCTTTAGTGAGCTAATGCCTGCAAAATTCAAAGGAAGAAGGAAGTATGAAGGATGCAAATACAATGTGCAAAGGGAATATGGACATATCTCTTTAAATATGTCAAAAGGTATCAAAGTCATATTACATGAAGCGAAACCGGAACATGCTAAAATTAAAAAAAAAAAAATGAATAAATTTCTTGGTTCACCAGACCGTACGTCATCCACTGGAAAGAATTGTGGGGATTGAATTTTGAATATTTGATTATGTCTCTTCTTGTGAGACTTGGACGAATCAAGTCCTCTTATTGTCTGCGAAAGAAGAAGAAATGTAAATATATATATATATATATATTATTTGCTGGAGTCCCAATAATTGATTCATATAGATATGTATGGACGATCAAGAAAGAAAAATCAAGGAAAGAAATAAAATAAATAAATAAAGAAGAAGAATGCGAGGTAAGCTTACTGTTCATATAATCGGCAAAGCATAAGGTAGAGATGGAGTGGCTGGCCACGATGGCTTGTTGGCTATGTTTAATAAGAATAGAAAAGAAGAGGTACAAGAATGAACAAAGAAAAGCCAGAGGACACGAAAGTCAATAAATTGTAAACGTTTGCAATCGTGAACAAGGAGAGGAATTCTTAGTGTACCTGTCGACACCGAATGAGATATGGGAATATTTGTTGGCTTCTATATCATTTTTTTTTAAGTTTGATACTCCGCCGTTTGGTTCAGTGCGGATGTTCAATGGCTATGAGCATAAAGGGTCCAAAGATACTTGTTGTTGGGTCACTCTAATAATAATGCCAATGCTTTGATTTTGATTCATCTTTTACGGGAATTCCAATGAAGGTGTCGACGCGTAGGTTTAGAGCTTTAGTCAAAGATAGCTGTATAGGAATTATCGGTGAATGATGATCGAGTAGGTATAGTGTAATATATAAATAGATATTTTATATTAAAGGGTAAAGATGTCATTTGATATAAAATAAAAGGGTTTTAAGGTCAGGCCTAATGCTCATTTAACTTTTGTCGGTTTTTGTTTTGTCGGTTATCAGATGCGTAAATAAAGATGAAAAGACATCATTAAAAATAAAGAGATGTCATTAAAGATAAAAAGATATTATTAAAGATGAAGAGACGTCATTATTAAAAATAAAGAGACATTATTAAAGACAAAGAGACGTCATTATTAAAGATGAAGAGACACCATTATTAAAAATAAGAAGACGTTACATCTTTATTAAAGATGAAGAGACATTATTATTAAAGATGAAGAGATGTTACTAAAAATAAAAAGGCATTATTAAACAATTATTCCTATGTTTTCTATATAAACTAGGCTTTCCCCTTCTCCAAAATCATTCATAAACTTAGAAAATCCTCTCTACAAGTCTGTTAATATCAATTGGAGTTAGAGGAGATCAAAGATTTTGGATAGGGTATGCAAATCTAAACAAAATCCATTAAGATTACAAGAATTGATGATCATTTTCCTCAGATCTCTTTTCGTTTTGAAGGAGTTTTTGTTGGAGCACACCTTAGTACTGTGCAAGATCTGATCTTTGAGTGATTAATAAGGGGTATAAGGATCTAATCACGGTAAGTTTATCTTTACAAATCTAGATCTATCATAAGATGTAATTTTGATGATACATGACTATTTTTTTTTAATTTCAAAATTAGGGTTTTTGGAGTGAGATTCATTTAATCGAGGAAGAAGGTGCTATTTTGGAGTTTCCCTAAAAGGTTAGGGTTTTGGAGAAATTGGATATGTTAGATTTTGTTTTCATGTTGAAGTTTTTAATTGTTTCTATTCATATTATTTTATCAGGAGGTTGGGAGAGTGTGGGTTGTTATTAAGAGAGATTGTAGTTTTGGAGATTTGTTCCTAAAATTGAAAAAGTACGACCTTTCATTGTTTGTTGTTTGTGTTTGCAGGATTAATTTTCTATATGCTTTGTTCACTATAAGAAATTTTGGCCTTAGAGACAAAAATTTTGTCTCTGAAAGTAAAAAATCTATCTCTAAAGACTTTTAGAGACAGATTTTCTATCGTAAATTTCTGTCTCAAAAATCATTATCGCTAATTTTTTAGAGACAGATTTACTTTTTCGTCGCAAATTTGCTACGGAATTTCCATCACAGATTTGTCACTGTTTTATAAATAGTTATTTTTAAATATCCAATTAGTAAATATTAAATAAAATTATTCCGTCGTAAATTTGTCTCTAATTCTAAGATAGATTATTAAAAAAAAAAATACACATTTGCCTCCAACTTATCCTTCCATTAGGTCACCCATCATAGAATGCTCCATACTAAGCATGGTTAACATTGAAATTTTCACAAGCACTAACTCGATAAACCAATTCATATCTTCATGAGTAAACTTCCACTACTATTTATTTCACAAATATCATAATTTATAATATTATAACTATAAAATATTTTACATATCTTTTATAATTTCACTTTGCCTATTTATTAAGGAATTTTCAATAATATTTTATTAAAATAATATCAAATATTAATATATACTACGTTTACATTTTATAATAATTATTTTAATTATATATTTATTATAAATATATAATATTTTTAGTAGTATATTATAATTTTTTGCCAAATATATTATGTCAGCATAAATAATATTATACATATAAATTTTTATATATATTTAATGATATATTAATATTATACTTTTACATCACTTATTTAATATTTTATATTAACTTAATAAATTATATATTTAAAGTAATATGTTTATTTTTATATCATTTTTATTACACTTAATAAATTGTAATATAATATAAACAATACAAAAATATATTTTTCATTAATATATTAATAAAATATTATATAATATCAATTTAAATATTTTAACTAATTATTTTATATTATATATTTTATTATTTAAATATACTATATTTTTACGTAGTATATTATTTTTTCTCCAAATATGTTATTACATTTTAAATAAAATATAGTATGTAAATATAAATTATGTAAGATATATAATAAAACTTTTATATTCAATAACATATGAATAATCATAATAAATATATGATAAAAAATTATAAATAATATGAATATATATTTTTTATTAATATATTACTAAAATATAATATATTAATTGTATATTATATATGTTTAAATATACTAAGTTTACGCTTTATAGTAATTATTTTATTTTACATATTTTATTATTGAAATATACTTTATTTTAAGTAGTATTTTATGATATTATTTATATAGAACATATTATTTTTTATATATTTTATCAAGTTGTATAATTTATTTATATTTTAAGTACTATTTTTTATTTATATTTTATAATATAATATCTAATATAATAATAAATATATTATAAATAAAAATGTATAATTAGTTGTAAATAACATATGACTATACATGTTTAGTATTATTATTAATAATTTACAAATATAATATATATCCTTATTATATAATGCACATTTATATATATATATATATATTATATTAGATATGTATAATTAAAACTAAATTTTAAACATAATTATTTATATATACAATATATATAATAATTTAGTTTAGAGACAGATTTGCAACAAAATTTAGAAAAAATAGAAAGTGGCGCTAAAATAATTTATTTCCTCTAAAACCAGAGACACATTTGCAACGGCAAAATTTCTGTCGCAAATCATTGTGTAATCCGTCGCAAATTCTGTCGCAAAAGTATATAAAAATTAGAAAATTATTCATAATTTATTTCATTACAAATCCATCCCAAATCTCTCTGTAATTCATTTTTTTAGAGACAAATTTTTCGTTACAAATTTTCTGTCTTTAAAGGCCATTTTTCTAGTAGTGGTTGTAGGGACAGATGAATAATGAATTTAAATCTATTTTGCTAATTAATTTGTCTGCTAGATGTGTGGGGCTATGATCAGTAAAGACCTGGTAGATAGTGATACTGGTGTGACACCCTGATGATCTTTGTGTGGGGTTATCCCCAGTAGAGTTGCACTTAGAGATGGTTTCGGTAGATTTAGATGATTTGGCAGTATGGTTGCAGGTGTTTGGAGAGTATCCATTCACCAATATATGTATATAATTATCTGTTTTTACAGAGTTGGTTGATTTCTCATGGGTTCTGAGTTACTCCAGGTTTGGGACTAATGTACAGTAGTTCTGAACTATGTTGTTTTGCTGGCTTAATAAAAATAATAATTTGATTATTTATATTAGATTAAGTTATGATATATATATATATATATATATTATGTGTGCATATGCATTTGTTTTGTGGACTGGTGTATTGGACGTTTTCGCTCATTCCTTTCTTTTTCAAGCGCAGGTGATGAAGACATAGTTTATGATCTTTTTGGTTATGATCTGTATTTTGATCATGGAGATGACGATAGTGGTCTAGACTACCCTGCTGAGGAATAGATGCAGATATGATTTGGAGAAAAGAGCCTTTACATCTTTTGCAAATTTTGGAATAATGTTAGAATTCATATTTTGTTTTAAAGAATTCTGGATTTTTATGTTTTGGGATCTTTAATATTTTATTAAGTCTTTTATGAATTTATGTAGTTAGAAAGAATTTTTGGATTTGTTGGCTTTAGTTTATGACAATTGAGTTTTGATCAACAGGATGTTTAAAAAGATTGTTATTTATAGGTTTTACAAGTATTGGACATTTTGCTGTACCTTCTGAGAGAGTTATGGAGATTATATTTTATATATTTTTAATTGTGGTTTTTAGTTTTAGAGCCTTTGCATGTCTTTTTAAGAGAAGAATACATAGCGGGTTGTATTCGCCTTAGTTTAGGGCGTTACAGATAGTTTAGTAACAGTGTCCTATGCGTATGAACATATATACCTCTATACATGTTATATATATATATATATATATATGTATTAAAGAATGAAAGCTGAAACTTAAAAAAAATAAAGAATTAGAAAGCAGACTGCAATGCGGAAGGTGAATTTCTAGAAAAATGTAGAAGTATTATGGCTGAATACAGCCTAAGGAATGCCGAATGCAGCAATTGGCTTAGATACAAGCTCAGAATACTAAAGCTATATATTTCATATCTATAATGTATTACATGAGAATGTATTTATAACAGAAAGATAGCTAGCATATTCTACTTGATACCACTGCATGTGCTAAAGATATCCAGCTCATAAGTTGGTTATAATAGAATAACCATTCTGTAATGCTAAAGACAATTATAGAAAAAATATCCTAAGCCCACAATTTATTTTAATCTCCTTGGCCCATCAGCCTGGCCTTGCTTACTGAGCGGCCCATACACCTTCTTCATTTTTTCCATCCAACATAACTCTGTCAGCTTCAAACATCCACTCTCTAGAATTCTAGCATGTTTGAACTCAGCATGTTCGAATCCTGATGAACTTGTGCAAACCTAATTCATTCTCCTCTCCACTCCCCCCCCCTCCCCCCCCCCCCCCAAATCAAAATCCCTTGACCACAAGGGGTGGTTGGGAAATCGAAGCACCAAATCACTGTAACACTCCTACATTGCTTCTCCAACATCTTTTCCCTTCTATTCGATAAGTACCAGTCTCCGCTTTATGTCCTTGTTTAACCATTTTTCTTTCAAGGATGGAATTGGGTTCTAACTCGTCGTCTTTGTCTATTGCAAGAAGCGTTGAGGAGACGTCGGATCTGGGTCCGTGATACTTCCGAAGCTACGAGACATGGAAGGTAGAGTGGATTTCCGCTTCTTGTGGTAACCCTAAACGATAAGCCGCTTTGCCAATTCGTTCTAAGATAGGATATGGTCCGTAGTACTTTGGTGATAACTTGTTGTTGTGAATGCTTGTTGCTGGTTTAAGAGTCCCTTGATGATAAGGTTGGAGTTTGAGTAAAACCCTATCACCGATCTGGAACTCACATTCACTTCGTTTTCCATCTTCCACTTGTTTCATTCGTTGTTGTGCACGTCTAAGATGAAACTTATGTAATTTCATCGTGTCTTCCCTGTTAGATAAAACCTTGTCGACAGCTTCAACCCTAAAGTCCCCAGGAATGTATGGAAGGTGTATGGGAGGTGGGTAGCCGTATAATGCTTCAAAGGGGGTTAATTTAGAGCTGGAATGGTAGTTTGTATTGTACCACCATTCCGCTAAAGAGAGAAATTGAACCCATCTTTTAGCATTCTCCCCAGTAACACAACGCAAATAGGTTTCCAAACATTTGTTGACGACTTCAGTCTGACCATCCGTTTAAGGATGGTAAATAGTAGAAATATTCAATTCTACCCCTTGCAACTTGAAAAACTCCTACCATAAGTGACTGACAAAGAGAGGATCTCTGTCATAAATGATCAATTCTAGAGTTCCATGTAACTTATAGATGTTATCTAGGAAGACTTGTGCAACACTAACAGCTGTGTAGGGATGGGAGAGAGCAATGAAATGGCTGTACTTACTTAACCTATCCACCACGACTAAGATAGCTTCTTTTCCATTAGCTTTGGGTAGTCCTTCGATAAAATCCATGCTAATGGACTGCCAACATTCATTTGGAATAGGCAGGGAACTCAATAACCTAGGAGTGGTTATATTCTCGTACTTATACCTTTGACAAGTTCCCTTACAAATTGTCGTACATGTCTTTCTAACCTTGGCCAGTAGAATACTGTTGCAATCCTCTTGTAAGTTGCGTTGGCTCCAAAATGACCTCCCAAGGGCCCTCCATGGTAGAGCTGTAATAGTTTGGCTATAAGTGTTGACGAGGATCCTATCACAACTCTACCTTTGCGTCTTAGAAGTCCACCTTCATAAGAATAGTAATCCACGCTTTAGCCATCAAGTTGTCTAAATCTTCAGCTTATGATCACTATCTAAGTCCAGACTAGCTTTAATCTCGTCTAATAAGTCAGGAGCAAAAGCCTGCACTGACAAGTGGTTCAATAGGCATGGTTCCCTACGAGATAAAGAGTCAGCAGCTATGTTAGTGTGACCAGACTTATATTCAATTTCATAATCTAGTCCCAACAATTTGGTTAACCATTTTTGTTGGCTAGGAGTGACCAAGTGTTGCTCAAGTAAATATTTGAGGCTTTGATGGTCAGTTTTGATCACAAAGTGTCTACCCAAGATATAATGTCTCCACTTATCAATGGCATGTACTAGTGCCATCAATTCTCTTTCATATACTGAAAGACCCCTGTGCTTGGGTGCCTAGGTAGTCAATCTGCTGGACTCCAAAGACATATTTAGAACGTTTAAGGAATAAATGCTCCTTTCTTAACACTTGAAAGACCTTTCTCAAATGATCCACATGTTGCTCAATATTAGTGCTGTACACCAGTATATCGTCAAAGAAAACAAGAACAAACTGCCTTAAGAATGGTCTGAATTGGCATTCATGAGGCCTTGAAATGTCGAAGGAGCATTAGTCAAGCCAAACAGCATGACCAAGAACTCATAATGGCCTCCATGGGTACGAAAGGTAGTTTTGTACACCTCCTTAGGGTACATCAAGATCTGATGATACCTCAGATCCAATTTACTGAAATACATAACCCTACTGAGTTCATCAAACAAGTCATCAATAATGGGAATAGGGAAGCGATCTTTAACAGTTTGCTTGTTGAGATCTCTATAGTCCACACACATTCTCCAAGTGTTGTCTTTTTTTCTTTTTAACCAACACTACTGGAGATGCATATGGGCTGTGGCTAGGTCTGATAATCCCACTTGTAAGCATTTCTTTCACCATTTCTTCCAAAACTGATTTATGTAGAGGTGAATGTCTATAAGGTCTAATATTGATTGGAGTTGCACCATCTTGTAAATGGATCCTATAGTTACAAGATCGGTTGGGAGGTAACCCATGGGGTTCTTCAAATAAATCGTGAAAATCTTTCAATAAATCCAGGATTAATGGTGATGATTTTTCCATTGTATTAGTCACCCTGGTGTCTCCCTCTTTGACCATCCAACAATACATTTCAAGTTGTCTTGTATGCCCACCCAAAAGGTGAGACAGCTCTTGTCCAATAATGTTCTGGATAACCTCCTTTTCTCCCCATAATACACAGTTGGAACCTTGCCACACAAATTCCATACGCTGTTGCTGGAAATTCCAATTTACTGTCCTAAGTTTAGTCAACCAAGGTGTAAAGACCCGATCCTCTAAATCCCGAGACTTAGAGTACCGAATCCCCAACCACATATAATGTTTTCACATCATATGTAAGGTTGTCCTAAATCTAGCAGTTTATGAAAATTGTTAGATCAAAACCACTATACTTTATAAAGAACTTTTTAAACAAAACAAGATTGCTAACAAAAGCAATCTATACATAAATTTACATCATAAAAACATTGGTTAGTGCCAAAACAAGACACTACAAAAATTACATGTTTTCGTACATCAAAAGAAACTTAAGGAATCCCAAAGGATCTTAAGGTCATTACAACAAGAAATTGGCTTAACTAACAAGCCTTCTATACATAGCTTTTCCTTAGCAAAAAGTCTTCCAAAAGTCCAGGGTAAACGGATCCTATTCGTCCCACTCATCCAGAAATTTCTCGAAATCGGACCTATAGCCCAAGTCATCATAAAACTCGTCTCCATTACCTGCAAAGCAGCAAAAGTGAGCCAGAGGCCCAGTACACAATAACCAATGCAAAACATATCATCAATTCGATGTAATGCATCATAGAACAAGTGGTTATCTTTATTACATTTTCATTCACAAATCAACAAGAGGGTATTCAAACCCCGGTTACGCTTTGGGAATTCAGGATCCTGAGTAACAGCAGCTGCTCAGGGGGTTGATATAAGCAGTCCGAATACTTATATCTCCTATATCTATTTCATGAAGATAATAGCTTCATTTAGGGTTTAAAAGCCGTTGCTCGACTCTACTTAAACTCAGTCCATAACATGAGCCTAGTTCACAAGTTCCCATAAACTTTGAACTAAATCATGGTATTTCCCCCTAAGTTTAAGCAAACGTTACACAGATACTATCCCCCCCTATCGGCTACCCACTTAACCAAAAAGAATCGCTATTGCATCATAGCGTACCATTGCATCATGGTAAAGTTATTGCATCATGACTTGGTTAAGCGCCTAACTAACATGTCATTGCATCATGACAGGTTTGCTGCTCCTCGGACCAGATTAAACAGTGAAATAGACATCCGATTCATTCAAATATTAAGCCGAATCAATTTAGGTCAAATTAGGAATGCCTAATCCTAGCAAACATCAAACAAGTTATTGCGTACCTGAACTCGTTAGTATATAACTAGGATCTCTCGGTGATGAACTAACCGAAGAATCCTTAACTGAAATAGAAATATCACAATAATCAATAAATCAACAAGTTTAGATCTCATTCTCACAATTATACACATATTATCTCTATATATCACAATTAATCAAAGAAATCCAAATAATTGAATACAAAGTCATAAATAAGCATTTAAAGGTCCTATTATATCGCAAATCGCTTAATAAATACTTAATTGCTTCACTAACAAACTTTGGAAAATTTTAGAAAAAGTTTTTAAATTTCAAAAGCACAGGGGATAGGCTGGCAACCAAAGCCAGCGGCTTTGAGCCGATACTCGATTCTCTGAAAATCAACACTGCCAGCGCTGGCAGTGTTCAAGGGTACGCCGTCAGCCTTTGCAACCTACGCCGGCGGCCTTGAGCCGGCGTATAATCCAAAACCAAAATTTTCAAAAACGTCCAGAGAGGTCTAAGCAGTCCGCTTACCCTGATACGCGGCCAGCTTTGACACATACGCTGGCGGCCTTGATTTCCGCTGCCAGCGTACAAAATGACAGAATGAACCCCGGCTGACTTTTCTAGCGAAAGCCGGCGGCTTTCAGCCAGCCTTAAGAAATTTGAATTCAACGCTGCCTCTAAGCCGGCGGCGTTTAATTCCCAAGTGCCGGCGTACGTTTTAAAAACAGGCTTAAACGAAAAATCTCAAATCCCCTGTTTTTCACTTTGCAAACATTCTATCCTAATACACTTTAAACCTTCCTCAAACACACTTCCAACTTCATATACTCATTCCTATCTATACTACTCAATTCTAGCAACTCAAATCATGAAATCAACATAATTAAACACCTCAAATTCCATTTCAATCCATTCTAAATTTCCCTACACAATTCCTCTTCACATCCTCCCAATGCTTCTCATCACTTCTACATAACATGCACATCCTCACATACTTATAAAACACCTTCATAACTTATCCCAAGCATGAACAAACAATTTGATTAACACTAATCTCATTTCATCCAATATTTTACAAAACTACAACAAGAAATGAAAACAAAACATAAGCCACACTTAAAGGAACTCACATGTCAATGCTTTGCCTTGAAGACAACTTGGTTTCCAAAGCTTGCTATTGCTCTTAGTTTAGGCTTGGAATTGGAAATGGAAATAGAAATGGAAGAAGAAGAGAAAAGAAAGAAAGAAAAAGGAAATTCGGACAAAAAGGAGCTGCCCCCAAAAAGTTGTTCAAATTAGCTTAATTTGACTTTAACACATTCCAAATTTACCCCTTAATGCATACATTAACTTAGGATGCATTTAGCTTTAATTTGGGTCTCATTTGGGGCTTATATTTGAGCATAAATGCTACTTAATTAAAGAAACAAAATTCCATCACTAATCTTGTAAAACCAAAGTTGATTTTATAAATCTAACTTAACTAACACCTTAATGTACAAAAGGCATAACTAATAATTTTATTACACACACACATTATTACATATAAAACAAAGATATTAATTTCAATATATCTACAAAATAATACATTATAGACTACTAACAACATAACCATGATATTCCTCATACTCACTCAATTCAATACTCAAGATAATAAATAAACACATGGAATTTAAATAAAATTTAAATCTAGGTCATTTCACAAGGCATGCCTAATATTAGATCACAAGAATTTAAAGTTAGAGTGTAAAATCAGACTCAAACTCTAACTCATCCATCATCCAACTAAACCCTTTAACAGCACTGGTACTAAAGATCTTAGTACCGTCAACTAGAATGACTGCCACCGACACTAATGACGACATACAACATTTCAATCCTATAGCAAGTCGCTCATCAATAAAATTGGATGAGCTACCTGTATCAATCAGTATGTTCAACCCTTGGTTCTTAAACTTATCCTCCACTCTCATACTGTGCTCATTAATTCCATTACTACCATCAACAGCACATAAGGTTAGTTGAGATAGATCAACTTCCAACTCATCCACAAATTCTACAAAATCTGCCTCTGTCTCATCTGGAGAAACCAGCAGCATATTCAATCTTTTGCTTTTACAACGGTATCCTAGCCCAAAGGGCTCATCATACCAAAAGCATTGTTTCTTACGTCTTTTCTCTTCTAGTTTCTTAGGAGTCAATCTTCTGGTAGGTCTGGTATTCTTAAAGGTGGTGGTACGGTTAGTGTTTGTTGGCTGGTTTGTGTGTGGTTTCGCAGTTGAGGTTGGGTCATGTGTGGGGTATAGTTAGTTTTTAGATGATAGTATGGATGCTTCCTGTAATTTAGCAAGGGTATAGGCTTGGGTCAAGGTTTTTGGTTGAAACATGCGAATTGGGTATGGAATTTCAGGTTTCAACCACTCAAATAGCAATTGATCAAATGAGTTTCTAGCAATTGGACTTGGGTGGATAGACGTAAGAACTCGTCATTGTAGTCTTGTAAAAGACCATTTTGCTGCAGTTCCTTTAACTCCAACATAGGGTCTTCATACCTCCTCTCATTAAACCTTGCACTCAAAGCCCTAGTAAGCTCCTCCCATGTCAGGGGATTCGGATCTATTCTAGACTTAGCATAAGCACTAAACCACTCATAAGGTTTGTCTTCTAGGTGCATAGTAGCAACTTTTACCTTAAGATACTCGGGAGTTTCATCCAAAGCAAAAAAATGCTCAGCTCTAGAAACCCAATTTCTAAATCCCTCCCCATCAAAAGTTGGAAATTCAATTTTGGCATTGCGAGTAGGTACCTGATATGTCAAGGAATTACTGGAGTTGTTGCCTTCAAGAAACAAGCAGGGTAGAGCATGTTCCCTTATTTGCTTCCAGCACAGCACCAGTAGGAGCAACCGTAGCTGATTTCCCATGTAATTGTTGCTTTAACGTGTCAATAGTTTGTGACTGCTTCTCGATCAATTCTTCTTGTCTTTGCAGATTTTCAGAAAAGAGCTTTACCCAGCCATCTTGCTTATCGGATTGCTCTTGGAGAAGCTTCTCTTGCCTCTCAACTTGTTCCTTAAGTACTCCCCTCAGCGCTTCCTCAATACGTTTAAACTCTCGGGCTTCAATGGCCATTATAGCTCTGATACCAAATGCAATGCGGAAGGTAAATTTCCAGAAAAATGCAGAAGTATTATGGCTGAATACAGCCTAAGGAATGTCGAATGCAACAATTGGCTTAGATACAAGCTCAGAATACTAAAGTTGTATATTTCATATCTATACTGTATTACATGAGAATGTATTTATAACATAAAGATAGCTAGCATATTCTACTTGATACTATTGCATGTGCTAAAGATATCTAGCTCCTTAGTTGGTTATATCAGAATAACCATTTTGTAATGCTAAAGACAGTTATAGAAAAAATATCCTAAGCCCACAATTTATTTTAATCTCCTTGGCCCATCAGCCTGGCCTTGCTTACTAAGCGGCCCATACACCTTCTTCATTTTTTCCATCCGACACAACTCTGTCAGCTTCAAACATCCACTCTCTAGAATTCTAGCATGTTCGAATCCTGATGAACTTGCGCAAACTCTAGTTCACAGACGGATACAGACACATCATATGTTACAGGGAATGGAGAAATCAATAGCATTATTTAAAGAAAACTTGATGAAGCCGATTCAAGAGTCGCTCGTAGCTCGTGTTAAATCGAGTTTGCGTATAGGATTTTCTTTTTACCTGATTCGATCATGTATAGTTCTTTGCTTGGTATTATTAATGATTCGAGATGGACAATGGATTAAAGGCTCAAGGATAGAGTTTCTTGTCTTCTTGAGTCTTCAAACAATGGTAACAAGTGTTGGGGTTTAGCGGTCAAATTCATGGCCGCGTTTTGACATGGTGTGAGTTGTAGAGATGATCGTCGGGTTGGATTTCGGATGATTCGACTTGTGGTAGTCAATGTGATGGTGTGATGTTTTGAGGTGGCGATGCTGTTAGTGTTTCGATAGAGATGATCTTGACTTGGTTGGTGATGACGAGATGGGTCCGCAAGCTGGCTCGTGAATTCCAGTGTCAAGCTGTTGGTTTGAGTAAGAGTTGTTTGGGTATGGATGACTGCTGCGGTGTCAATCGCGTTTGAGTTTATAAAGAGAGATAGAGTTAGAAAGAGAAAAGGAGCTTACAAAGAAGAACATGAAGGTTAAAAAAAAAAGGATCCTGGTTCCAACCCCCTGATGCTCCCCTTTTCACTCGTTTTTTTTTTTTTATATATCTTTTTTTTTTTTAACAGATCAATCTAGCTCCGTCGGTCAATGCTCCTTATAGAAAGAGGGACGCTGGGGTTCGATAGAGATGATTTTTTTTAACAGATTTTTTTTTTTTTTTTGGATCTGTTTTTATCATTATAAAGCAGACCAACATTTATAAGAAATTTGTTGACAGGGAAAAGATATGGGATTGATATCCATTTGATATCACATTTATAAGATATGGGATCGATAACGGCAGATTTAAGGATTTTATAGGTAGGGTGATTTCATAATATACAAGCATATGTATGTGTGTGTGTGTGTGTACACACACGTCCAGCGACGTAAGATGAATTGGATTTAAAAAAAAAAAATCCAGAATAAGAGGGAAGAAGAATCGTAAGAAACTTGGGATTCGAGAACAAGAGTCCAGTATGTTTTCTGGATCTCCAATATTTTAGTGGAAAATCCCACTTCATGCGGTGTGATAAGCCACTTATATAAATATGTGAAAAAATGGCAAGGAAATGGCAAACCATCCAGTGAGTTCGTGTTAAATACATATATATATATATATATATTTTTTTTTAATGGAGTACCGGGTTCATTACATATGCCAATTATCGAGAAAAATTGGTTTGCTACTTCTTTTAGCTATCCTACTATCATGATGAGGTTCAATGAGCATGTGAAGAATTGTGTATCCACAATATGGATGTCAATTCCTTTTGACTATTATAAATATTAGACAGTGAAATATTAAGATCTTAAATCATTCGGTGAATTTTAGAATCAAAAGTTTCAAATTTCACCAAAAGTCAAACTAAGTCAATCCTTAACCATAGACTCAATTAAACGATCTCGAAAACTGAAAAATATTAATTAATCACAAATAAAAACTGAGATAAACCATATACGTCAAACTAAAAATATAATACGGCCAAAACTCCAAAATTTTATGATCTTACGAATAACTTAATAAAAACCGGAAGTCAAACGAAACCTAAAAGTCAACAAAGCTTACAACAAACCCTAGTGTTTAAGATCCGGCAATCCTGCACTCTTAAACCCTAAACAAAAAAATGGAAATAATTGTTAATAATAGTTAGTAATAATATAAGGAAGCTTAAAAATATTAGATTCGCAAAATTCTAGTGTTCTTCAGATCCGAACAGGATCAGTTCTCAAAAATCGTGCCCGATACACCTGACGCCAAAAATATTCTGTTAATACCAATAGACTCGTAAAAGTATAAGGTTTTCAAAATATCAGTTTTAGAATTTTTCGACAGTTAAAAATTACAGATATCGCATTTATACGCGTATTTTTATTATTATCGGTATTTTAATTGTCTAGTTTACTATTCATAGTACTTTTCTACCATTCATTACTATTCCTCTATCTCTACTTTTTCTTACTACCTATTCTTTCACCTAGATACCTATTTCTTATAATTTTCTTTTTCCATAAAAATTCTACATCACATATTACTAAACTTCTCTTACACTTTTCTTCTAAAATTAATTTTTAATCAAATTTCTCTCTCTTTCTTCACAATTGCTGTCCACTTCTCTCCCCATTTATTTCTTTTTCAATTAATTTAATTACATCTAATTTTCACTCTAAAATTCTATAAATACCTCATTCCTCTTTCATTCTTTCATACAACTCATTCTACTACCAAAACTCTCTCAAACTCTCTACACAAACACTCTCCACAAAATTTTCCTCTACCAAAACTCTCTTTCACCAAATACTCACAAAATTTCTCTCTATACATAATCTAACTACCATTTCTCAATAACCACATAACCATATATTCACTACCATCTTCATACCACATAAACATTTTAGGTAAAATTTCTTCCAACCATTTAGCTTATCCATGTTATGTAACTTAGCATGACTATGGTGTTGTTTTGAAACTCACATGCGTAGTAAAAACAACAACATGTTCATATTTTGTTCTTGCACATGAAAATCCTATTTTATTATCTTGATATTATATATGTTGTTATTATTCGTTATTATCATTGTTATTATTATGCTAACTTCTTATTCATATCTAACTAAATATATTTATGTATTTATATATAATCTTTAAAGCATATAAGTTCACTTGTTATTTATGCAATTTCATGCCTTGCAATTTATTTATTTTATGTTATTTTTAAGACTAATCTTTCTAGTCTTAGACTTGTCCATATCAAGTCAAAATAATCTTTTATTTATTTTTTTATTCTTTTTTGGGGCTAGTCTATTCTTAATCTTGGGATGCCTTGATGAAGCTAAGGCTCCTAATACTTGACCGAGATACCTTAATAAAGCTAAGGTTTTCAATACTTGATATTTTTATTATCTTTGCTTATTAATATTGTTTCTAGTATTTTCTCATATTCTTATTATTTTACATGTTCATAATACTTGCATCTACATAATGATATTGTCTCAACTAAATTAAAAGTAGAATTTCTCTTTATTAAAGAAACTTAAAACTAAATTTTCTATTATATTACATGTCATTAAATAATGGAGTTATTATCAACAACATAAAAATGGAAGTAATACAAGTTTTCTCAAAGTTTTCTCAAATAACAAAGATAGCTTTACCAATGAAACATAAGAAATAAATACTTTCTTTTTATAATATGGTAATCTAAGTTTTAATAAAATAATTTGTTAGTTTTCAAAGTTTTCACAAAAAACTTAAGAATAAACTCTTTTAAACTCCATAACAAAACCAAGAAGCAAACTAATTTTCAAAGTTAAGATAAATATCAATCTATAAAGTTATAAACCCACTTAGGAAAATAATGATTTTCAAGAAGAAACTTATTTTCAAAGAATATAAATATGATAAGATCGAAAACAAAGGTCTTTTTTTAATAAAGAGAATTCTTTTTGTAGAAGAAATAAAAGACCAAGTTTTAGAAAACAAAAACGTATATTTTAAACAAGAAATATAAAAAGAAAAGACTCATTTTCAAAAACCATTCTAAAGGCAAATTTATAAATAGGTTATTAATAACTTAATAGACTTTTGATAACTTTAATCTTTTAGCACTAAAAGTAGAAATCATAAAAGACCAAAATTAAAGGAAAATTTACTTGTTTTAGAAAAAGGAATGAGGAAAATAAAATAAAAATATACTCATTTATAATAACTTAGGAAAATACAAAGTTTCTTCAAAATACTTGAAAAGAAATTTGTCAAGTTAAGTTTTAATACTTCAAAATGAATTATTTTATGAAATAAATTGTTGAGACACTATCATTAGAATTTTGCATACCAAGTGAGCTTATCTATATACTAAAGGGATTCATTAATTATATATATATATATTTTTTTTTTTTATCAAAGGATTTTTTAATGAAGTTGAGTTGGAAAATTATTTCACAAAATCTAGAAATATTCATTTTAAATCTGTACCCTACGTTTTTGGAACCTAAATGACCTTATATGGCAAAGATAACCTTATAAATGGATAGATCTTTTCAAATAGGTAGAAAACGGTATATTATGTGCGAAATTCCAAGTTAAAATGAGCAAGTTATAGCCATTTTGAATTAGAATTTCATTCTATGCGATTTTGACGAAAATAGTAAAATATAATTAGAAAGTTTAAGTAGAATTTCTATGAAATACACATCCCGAGTATTTCTCTTGTCTAGATAACGAAGGATACGAGATCACCCTACTTGAGGATTTCTACGATTGAGAAGATTGCGAAATGGACGAGTAAGTTATTCCTCTTAATTTCGTTACCTTATTTGTGCTTATAAAGTAGTGGCATGAGTCTACTAAGAAAAGATAAAAATGGATATATATGGGAATTCGAGGATATGTATATATATGTGATTCTATGCTTATGTGTGAAATGAGAGTTAACAATATCGTAACTTTAAATTGCCTGTTTAAGTGTTTTGTTTACTTACTTATATGATTACTTATTACTTGTCAAATTGATTGATCGCCCATAATAAACCTTAATAAGCTTTGGCTTAAGAAAAATAAAATACTTACGCATAGCATCCATCGAATCACATCTCTTTTGGAAGGCTGCTACTTCTACGCGTAGAGTTGGATTAGCTGTTATCGTGGTGGGTAACGGGCCATGTTCCTTCCTAGAGAATTCAAATCGACCGGGGAATGCGACTCTAGGTTCGAAGCCGAGCCACCGAGCACTTTGGGTGGGGACCTGAGGACTAGTAATAGAAGGTCACAAATCTTCAACACCAATTCCCTAACCTTCGATACGTAGGGGTAAATCCGTTATATATATGGTTTCCGAATAACTATATATATATATTTGTTTAATCATGTGATTATTGCATTATATGCATAGCATATGTGTGAAAATTTAAATGAACTTGTTTGAAACCATGGTGCAAATGAAAAGGAATACCTCACTAAGCTAGTTGTAAGCTTATACCCCTATAGATTTTGTTGAAGTATGCCCATGGCTTAAATCGAAGATCATGACATTAAGGAAGTCATGGAAAGATGTTAAACTTTTATGAAGGAAATAGGAACATAAGATGAAGTTACTTTTTAAGGTTCTTTATATGTGATGTATACTATGTTAGTGCTTTAGAAATTCTAAGAAGTGTATTTATTTTGATTTGAAGACAATAGAGGGATATACCCCTAAGAATCATAATTTACCATGTTTATATTTTATGATAAGTATTCCCCTTGCCTTGTTACTTAATTACTATCAATATAAATTGTGCTACTCCAATGCGTTCCCTTGGTTGTGATGTACGTCTTGTACATGATATGGAAGCCTTTACGTGACTGAGGTAGTCATTCTTAGGCTTTAGTATTATATATAGCAGACTGCTACATTTAGAGTACCCCTCGAGGCGTGACAATAGATGCGGGTTCTTGCTGTTAACGATCGCGTACTTGTCGCGTGGGTCTCACACCTGATACGTGACTTTGGAATGTTTCTGAGGAGATGACACTTGCTGATGGTATGACTTGGAGAGAATGACATGGGAGGAGGAACAGATAGTCTCAGGGTTTCAAATGCACAAGTGACAAGTAAGGGAGATTAAGTAAACCTCGCATGTTAATCTTACAGTTCTTGATTAGTTGAAATGGAAATTTGCTTCAGTCGCCTTGATTGACCTTTTTGAGTAGAGCCTCCTCTATAGAATGTTGTTTTTCTTCTCTCTTTGAAAGTTGCAAATGAGGAGAAATGACTGAGTATTTATAGGCACTTGGCATGGATAACAACCATCAGATGATCACCTCAATGATTGACGGATGAGATGGAGTAAGCTCAATTCATGTTTATCTTGAATAAGCTCCTCATGGGCCAAGGCCAACAGTCATCTCATGTGTGTGTATGAACCTTCCTAAGAAAGGTTGGATGCAGCGGACTGATCTAACGATCCCTATTCTAAGCCCACCAAGCCAAATCTCCCTGAGCCATCTCAAAAATCAAACCAGGCTTTGCTGGGCCCTGTCACCTAGGCCGCGAGTCAAGCCCTATAATTAAATTATAATATATAAAATTATAAGCATGCTTACAAAGATCATTCATATAAACACAAAATGACACGCATAACTGAAGTGGTCCAATTATGCATTGTAATACAACTATATGCAATAGCGTGAGTTACAACGCATGATGCTTAGCTGTTACTCAAAAAATTTTCTAAAACAAATGAAATCTTAAACTCTATAAAAGCACTTGGTAGCATCATGCCCCGAGCATTGATTAAGCAATGCCCAAAATGCTTGAACTTTGTCCAAAGAATTTTGGCCAGGGGAAAAATGTAAATGGGCTTAAAATATAAATATTATTTTTATTACTTATTTGAGCTTGACCTATAGGCTAGGTGACAGGACCTAATAAGCCCAGTTCATTTATTAGGATGGCTTGATGGGCTTAGAACAAGAATTGTTGGACCGGTCCGCCATATCCAATCTTTTTTAAGCAAGCTCATACATAGAAGAGATGGCTATTGGCATTAGCCCATGAGAAGCCCATTCAAGATAACCATCAATTGAGCTTATTCCATCTCATCTGTCAATTACTGAAGTAATCTAATGGTCGTCATCCATGCCAAGTGTCTATAAATACTTAGTTACTTATGAGAATATTAAAGCTTAGGAATGACTTCCTTAGTCATGTAAAGGCTTCATATCATGCACAAACCGTACAATACATCAGAAGGAACGCATCGGTGTAATGCAATTTACTTTGATAACAACTGAATAACAAGGTAAGAAAAATACTTAATACAAAACATAAGTAAGGTCAATTACAATTCTTAAATGTCTCCAGAACTATACAAATACATTTCTTGATAATCTCCAAAATACTAGTATAACATACATTTCATATAAGGAAATTACAAAGTAAATTCATCCTATGTTCTCATTGCTTCCATAAGAGTTTAAAATCCATTAATGAGTTATTCTCTTTCATTCGCACCATGATATCAAACAAGTTTATTTAAATTTCATGTATATACTATGCATGCTACGCAACAATCACATGATTAAACAAATATATATAGTTATTCGGAAACCATATATAGTTATCCGGAAATCATATATAGAACGGATTTACCCCTTCGTATCGAAGGTTAAGGAATTATTGATGAAAATCCTCTTGATCTTCTACTATTAGTCCCCAGGCCCTCACCTAAAGCATTCGGCTGGCACGGCTCCAAACCTAGAGTCTCATTCCCTAAGCAATGTGGATTCTCTAGGAAGGAGTACGGTCCGTGTCCCAACACAATAACAGCCCATCCAACTCTACACGTAGGAGTAGTAGCATTCCGAAAGAAATGTGATTCGACAGATGCTATGCGTGAATGCTTTATTTTTCTTAAGCCAAACCTTATTAAGGTTTCTTAGGAGTGATCAAACAATATAGTAAACAATAAGCAACATACGTGTAAGTAGATAAAACACTTAAACAGACAATTTGAAATTGCGATATTCTTAATTCTCATTTCATCACATAAGCATAGAATCACATATATACATATCCCTGAATTTCCCATACATATCTATTTTTTTCTTTTCTTAGTATACTAATGCCACTAATCTATAACTACAAGCATGTAACGAAATTAAAAGGAAAAACTTACTCGTCCATTTCACAATCTTCTTAGTCATAGTAATCCTCAAGAAGGAAATCCCGTATTCCTCATCACCTAGACAAAAAAAAAAATACTCAGGATGAGTATTTTGTAGAGTTCTACTTAAACTTTCTAATTCAATTTCACTATGTTCGTCATAAATCACATAGAATGAAATTCCAACTTAAAATGGTCATAACTTGCTCATTTTAACATGGAATTTCGCATATTATATATCGTTTCTACCTACTCCAAAAGATCTATCTATTTATAAGGTTATTTTTATAATAAAAAGACATTTAGGCTTGGAAAAAGTAGGTTACAAAATCATGATGAAATTCCAAGTCCTCAAAACATAATTTTTCAAACTTTTCTTCATCCAAAAATCCATAAGCAAAAATATAGATATTTATATTATTGAAAAATCCATTGAATATATATATATATATATGTATATATGAACTCATGGTGTATACAAAATGTTAATAGTGTTGTCTCAATGATTATTTTTCACAAAACAACTTATCTTATGGTGTTGAAAACTTGAATTTTAATAATTTCCTCTTTAAGCGTTTTCAAATATCATTATAAATTCTTGGGTAAGTATTTTCTTATAAATTTTATTTTATAATCTCTTTTCTAAGATAAGTTAATTTTTCTTAACTTTGATCTTTTAGGATATCTACAAATTTTACCTCTAGTGATAAAAATGAAGTTCCTAAAATTTTTCAAAAGTTGTTGATAGTCTCTAATAATTTGAGTTGTATCACATATATTTTCCCTTCAAATGGTTTTGATTGGAAATTATAAATGAGTCTTTTCCTCTTATTTTTTTAGTTCCTAACTTTTTCAAAGATAAATTTTATTCTAAAAAATTTGGTCTTAAGTTTTCTACAGAAATTCTTACTCGAAAAAAAAAATTGTTTTTCAACATTTTCTTAAATTTGTTAATAATATCTATTGTTTCTTTTGAGTTTATCATATTTATATTCATCTACTTCTTTGAAAATGAGTTTATCATTTAGAAACCTACTTTCTTAGGTTGTTTGGCAAACTATTATTTTTTCTAAGTAGATTTATAAACTATTGAGTTAATTTTATCTTAACTTTGAAAAATATAGTCTAGTTCTTGGTTTTTACTATGGAGTTGGTGAAATCCAAATTTAAGCTTTTTATGAAAAATTTGCATATATAAGAATTATTAACACTAAATTTTAAGAAACTTCATGTTACTTATTATAAAAAAAATAGTTTTTATTTCCTTAATTAATTTCTTTGATAAAATCATCTTTATTGTCATTTAAGAAGATTCATGATGTGTTTGAAAAGAAGTTATTAAAAATTATTTTTTGAAGTTTTTGATGGCAAAATCTTTATTTGGTGACAAAGTTTTATGATAAAAGAATTTGGTTCCATTTTTCTTTATTAAAGAAAACTCCTCCTTATTATTATTGAGATAATATCATTATCATTATCCATATATAAGATTATGTAGTAATGAGAAAGACTAAAATATCACATAATAATATAGGAAAGACATAAGAAGCAATAATAAGCAAAATAATAAGGTCAAGTATTAGAAACCTTAGTTTCATCAAGGTATCTCGGTCAAGTATTGGGAGCCTTAGCTTTGTCAAGACTTTTCAGGGCTAAGAATAGACTAGTTCCAAAAATAAAAGAAAAGAAAAAAAAAAGAAAGGAAAAAAATCATAATAATAAGAACAATAATAATAATAACATGTTAGTGAGAAGTCAGTGAGCAATTTGGGCTCTAAGAAATATAGATAAAGATATACATAATAAAATATAAAAAGTTAGATTAGAGCAATAGTAATATAACAATATAATAATAATAACATAATAGCAATAATAGAATAGGAGTTTAAGCATGAATAAGAAAAAAACATGAACATATTATTACTTCCATAACTTTATAGGTTTAGGAAACATATACTATGGTCATATTAAGTTACATGACATGAAGAATACATATTAAAAATTTTATCTAAGGTGTGTATTTTTTGAAGAAAGGAAAAGATAGTTGTAAGAATATGTGGATCGTAATATATGAAAAATAGTTTTTGTGTAGAGGAAAGAAAGTTGGAAAAATTTGTTTAGAGAGGATTTTTGGTAAAGAGAATTTGTAAAGTGATTTTGGTAGAATTTTGATAGAAAAAATGAGGAGTGTGAAAGAAGTGGAGCAAAATGGGGTATTTATAGAAATTTGGAGTGAAAATTAGATGTAATAAAATAAATTGAAAGAAAAATAATTAGAGAAAGGGGAGAGAGATGGAGCACCGGTTTCATAGGGAAGAGGGGAGGAAAATTGATTAATTTTATATTTTTATAATGAAAATTAATAATGTTTGAGATGTGATGTGAATAAAGTTGTACGGGAAAGGTAAATTATAAGAAATAGGTGTGGTAGGGTATAAGAATAGGCTGCAAGAAAAATTAAAGATAGTGAATTAGTAATGAATAGTAAACTAGACAATTAAAATACCAGTAGTAAAGAAAATACGCTTATAAATGCAATATCTGTTATTTTTTTTATCGAAAAATTATAAAACTCATATATTATTATGAATTTAATGGTGTCATCGAAATATTTTTACTATTCGAGCCTCAGGACATGCTTTTCGAGAACTAATCCTATTCGGGTTCGAAACACACTAAAATTTAATGAATCAAATATTTTTAAGCTTCCCTATATTGCTATGAACTATCATCCACAATTTTCTCAATTCTGTTACTTAGGGTTTAAGAGCGTGGTATTAGCAGATCTAAACAGTAGGGTTTGTTGTAGACTTTGTTGACTTTTAGGGTTCCGATTTGACTTTTGCCTTTTTGATTTATTCATAAGATCATAAAATTTTAGGATTTTTTACCATGGTATATTTTTTATTCAAAATTTACGTTTTATTTTATTTTTATTGGTTTAATATTTTTCAGTTTCCGAGATTGTTTAACCGAGTCTAGGTTAATGGGTTGATTCTGTTTAACTTTTGGTGATAATTGAAATTTTTTAGTCTAAAATTCATCAAAGGATTTAGGGTTTTAGTATTTTGTCATCGAGTATTATTTAGATATATCATCTTAATTTGCATGTTAGGGATCAGATAGATGATTTAGTTAGCGTCCAGATGTTAAATCAAACGATTATTGGATTTTCCATTTCGTTTTGAGGGTTCTCTTTTTCTCAATGTTAAGAATTTTTCGTATTTGATCTTATTTAAAATTCGGTTTTAACTTGGGTCAGTTTTCAGGGTCTTGGTTTTGGTATTTAACTCTAGGATTATTTTCTAAGAATTATGAAAAATTCAGGGGTTTACACTGAGACTGTCTATTTCCCCTTCCCTATCATTCTCTCTAAGTCATCCCATCATCAAGTACCATCTCTTTAGCAGAATTTCGAAGTCACATGCTAGGCGTGAGGTTCACGCAACACGTACGTGACCACTATCAGGAAAGAACCCTACATTTACAAAAAGTATTCACTTCTAGTCCCAACTTTCATTCCCCAATTACCATTTTTAAAGTAGTTATAACAACAAATAACTAGTTTCACACGGTACAACTTGGGGAGAGGAGAAAAAAAAACCTTGTTCTATCTCATTAATATACAATGTTAATGTCACTACCATAGAAGCTTATAATGTTTTTGCATATTCAATATTAATATGCTATCAATTATTACTTTCAAGGTAGTTATAACAACATACAACTTGTTGTAGATAGAACAATTTAGGGGAAAAGGGAAAAAAATCATGATTCATCGTGTTAATATACAGTGTCAATGCCAAGAAGATTCAAGGTTATAATGTTTTGGGAATCAGTATTAATGCTATTAGGATACAAGCTCATGATGGTATTGGCTAAATATCAAATTTCAAGCAAAAATGGATATGATATCTAAGGGTTCATATAGATAAGATACCGGAAAAAAATAGTAAATGAAACTGAAAATTCACTTCCATATGATCACTAAAATGATAGAAACTCTCTCGTATACTCCTTGTTCTTGAATAACATGCACGTTCACCTAAAGAGATCCACAGCAGTGGTGTACATATAATTAATTTCTCAAAATAACATCATGATAAACTAAGAAGTGCATTTTGTGAGGCCAAGGTCCGACACAGTATTCTTCAAATCGATCTTCACATGATCAGGGGTTGTTTTTCCGCTAGACACGGTGCGGTACATAAGCACTAGGTGATCCTAAAATCTCGTTCCAGTATATAATAGCTGATTGCTTTCGTTGTAGGGATGGACACGAATCAAATTGGTTATGTTTTTACTAAAAGTAAAATCAAACTATAGTTTATGATTTTTTTCCTTCAATTCAAACAAACATGTAGTTCATATTAGAAACTTTTTCTAAACTATTGAAGAAAGATTTCATTAGATTTGGTTCACATTACTGATTGAATTATATTATGTAATCTAAAAGTAGTATATTCATATAACATGTAGCCTTACATAAAAAAAAAATTACTATATTCACTTGATAATAATAAATATTGAATCATATAATAAGAGGTAAATCAAACCAATATTACAAAACTAAAAGTTTTTAGATGTACATTAACATGTAATTTTATTCATAAAGTTAGCATATAACATATATTTTGGTCAATGTTCCTTCATAGTTTATAGGTTATGGATGTAAAAGTTAAATACATGTATTTTGACAAATATAAGCTCAAAAATCTCCAAAGACTATTATAATATAAAAAATTTTTCATTTAAAAATAAAATATCATTATATATTTTTGAAATGATTTTTTAAAATTTTATGGATTGATTTAGTCTATCTATTAAAACCAATTATAAATTTAAGATTGATTTGGTTTAAATATTCTTTTAACCAAATTGATAAAAATAAGATCATATTTTTGGTTTGATTTGATTTGGTTCCCTTTTAAGGATAGGTTCTATTTGATCAATTATTTTCTTACTCTAATACTAGATTAAAAACTACATAAGGAGAATGTGCACAAGGTGCTGCGATTATAATATCCCAGTGCTCTTGTTGTTCACAACTGCCTAGTGCATCATAATTATACTTCCCATTTATCACTATTTTTTGTTATTTACTTTTATTTAACTATCTGTAATGATCCATGCATGTAGTTCTATGTAGTTTATAAGAGGAAATTTGTATTGGTTTTAAAGGTTAGATAGTGAATGCCATGTTAATACTAATAAAAAAAAATCTTTTACGCCGAGAGATTAAAGAAGATTCATTAGTATATGTTAGCTTAACTATTAATCGCTTTTAACCTATTAGATTATAAATGGTAGAAGAGTTGGCCCCTTATCTAGTAGGCAAGCAATATCATAATCCAAGAAAGGAAGAAGAATTGAGCCTAATTATATGGTCTTATTAGACGAACATCATATGTTAAGGGTAAGGCTGCAAATGAGCCGAGCTATTCGCGAGCTACTCAAGCTTGGCTCGCTTCAGGATTGGCTCGACTCGGCTCGGCTCTGCTCGAGCTCGATTTGTAAACAAGACGAGCTTGAGTCTAAAGTGAAGCTCGTTTATCTAAATGAGCCAAGCTCGAGCTTTGATTTAAGCTCTCAAGCCTGCTCGTGTATAAGATCATTTAGGCTTGAGAACGTGCTCGCTATGGACTCGTTAATAAAATCGTTAATAGATTTGTGAAAATTTTTATGCATGAAATATTATCTATAACTACTAATAAAAACTAATTTCTATTTAATAATAATGTGTATATATATATTATAACAACACTTATATATTATATTTTAGGTTTAAAAAAAATTAGAAAACGAGCTATCTAAATGAGTTGAGATCAAACTTAAATTTTAAGCTCGATAAAAGCTTGTTAGGTTAGATAAAAAGCTCAACTCGGCTTGAGCTCATTTCATAAACTAGTCAAGCTCGAGCCTCAATTTCAGGCTCGATAAAAAGTTTGAGCTCGTGCTCACTAAATTTTAAATGAGTCGAGTCCAGGTCTTTAAAAGCTCAACTCGGCTCGGCTCGGCTCGGCTAACCAGCTTCAACCCTAGTTAAGGGAATAAGATTGTGATATCTCAGATGTGCTAAACTAACAAAAATTATAGAAGAAAATGTATTGGTTTATAAGGTTAGGTAGTAAATACCATATCAACTCTAGTTAGAAACTTTTGTATCAAGTGAATGATGCTTGACCATTAGCCACTTTTAGTTTGGATTGTTACTCTATTATGAGAAGAATTGGAAAAAAAATTAAAAAAAGGAATTAATAAAACTAGTTACATGTATTCTCTCTCATTAATTAATTAACACATTGGACTCTAGTTCTTGCATAAAGAAAATTGGAATGCACAGGAAATGGATCAAAATCGAATGCGGAAAATGCCCTTAACTTATTCTCCATTAATTTATACTAACCTTATAAGTTTTTCAAGAATATAGACAACCTTAATCATCAACTTATAAATTGAAGAAACTTAAGGATCCAAATCCAACACTTATAGGCTCCATTTCCTACATTTGCATGTAAAAAAAATATATATCAATGGAAAAGGTACATGTTATGACACGAAGTCACAGGACTAGAAGACCACCAATACACTTACAAGATTATATCACGAACTAAAAACAGAATACATCTGTTTTAAGTAACATAGCAACATATAGTTGTATTGGTTGAAATATCTAGCACGTTTGTTTCATGTAACAGTTTAGAAAGTTAACAGCTAAGCAACACATGTAGTAGCTGTCTTTTGTAACCGTAGAAACAGATAGAAAACATAGCTGGCAAAGGGATGTAAAAAAAAAAAACTGTAAGAATCTCATGGAACATATAAATGACAGATAATAGAACAGAGCAGGGCATGAGTTTTTACCCAACATAGATCTGAGCAAAGAGCCTATTGGAAGCTCGAATTCCAGATAATTTCCAGCACTTTACACTCGTAAAATACATCCACAGAAGTATTAGACCAGGAACATATACAGATCTGATCTTAGAACTTCCAAAAACATTAGAAAAGAATAACCCTAGTTTTTACTCTGTAAGGAAAATACAAAGAAATGAGAGAAAGAACAATACCTCGAGTGTGTTGGAAAGAGAGATTGAGAGAGCAATTAGGGTTTTCTTTTGTTAACATTCACGCGTGAGAGTCCAAGGCCCGTGTGGGGGTTTATCATTACGTTATCTTACATAAACTTGCACATTTTTACCTATAAAATATTAAGAGAAAAGATTCATTAGTATTTTATACCACATGTTATATACATATAATTTATGCAAAATATGGATGGTAGTTATTTTAAAACCACCATTCCATTGTCATACATATAAAATTAAAATTCTTTTGATACTTATATAGCACATATACATATAATATGTAATATCCATCTCTTCGCACCAGTACTAGGCAAAGTAATTTCCAAAGCAATGCAATAAGAGTAAGCAATAGAATCTTACTTGCATTTGAGTATATCAATGAAACTTTTTCTAAGGGGAAAAAAAAAAAATTTCCATTGGATTTTTTATTTGTTTATTCTATTTTGTTTTGTTCTTTTGTGTTGAAACCTTAAACTCCATGTAGTGTCGATGTATTATCAAATATCTACCTTACTCCCATTGTATTCACCACAAGTAAACTGGGTTTTAAAATTAAATTTTTATCGCAAAAATCATCATTGCTGTAGATTTTAACTGTAAAAATGTAAACTATTTTACTAGTTTTCCGTCATAAAATTTTTATTTCTAAAGATTAATTTTCCTATAATGATTTAAGAGTCAACTTTTTTTCTAAAGTCTTACCAGTATTCATGGTCTAAGGGAAAAACTTGACTTAAGTCCCGTACTTGCGACCTAATTTTAGGATATGACCGAGTAAACTGGTCATATCGGTGTTACAATAATCAAACAAAAAATTTATCAAAATATAACAAATTTACCACATACAAAAATAAGATAAAGTTACCATAATATGGCAATGATAGCATAATGTAATGATAAATGTACAATGCATAAATGTTATGAACAGTATGTACTTACCACAGTACAACAATCTTACCAAAATCTAATTAATTTACCGCTTAGCACTAACAAACAAACCACCATAAGCAATGAACTTATCAGAATGTAACAAATCTACTACATACCAAAACTAGAAAAATTTACCACAATGTGACAAAGTTACGAAAATCCAACAAAAATAACACATACTACAATTAGACAAATTTACTAGAACGTAACGAACTTACCACTTAAAAAAGTTTACATAAAATCGACCTATCAAAATATGACAAACTTATCATAATAAGACAAGTTTACCACTTAGTACTAAAAGAGAAAACTACAAGATAAACTACCAAAATGCGATAAACTTACCAGAGTATGTCAAATCTACTACTTAGTACTAAAAGACAAACTACAAGACAAACGATCAAAATGCAACAACCTTACTAAAGTATGATAAATCTACCATTAGTACTAAAAGACAAACTACAATATAAACTACAAGATGCAATAAACTTATTAGAATATGACAAATCTACCACTTAGTACTAAAAATTAAAACTACAATACAAACTACCAAAAAGTGACAAACTTATCAGAGTTTGACAAATCTATCACTTAGTACTAAAAGACAAAACCACCAGACAAACTATCAAAGCGCGATAAACTTACGAAAGTATGACAAATCTATCACTTAGTACTAAAAAATAAAACTACCAGAATGTGACAAACATACCAAGATATGACAAATCTACTGCATATCAAAATTATAAAAAAATTACCACAATGTGATAAGTTATTAGAATCCAACAAAAATAACACATATCACAATCGGACAAACTTATCATAATATAACGAATTTACCATTTCCAAAAATTAGTGTAAAATCAATCTACTAAAGTAGGATAACCTTATCACAATTGGACAAAACTATCACTTAGTACTTAGAGATAAAACTAGCAGACAAACTATCAGAATACGACAAACTTACCAAAATCCGATAAATTTATCACTTACCATAATCGGACGAACTTCCCAAAATGCAACGAAATTACCATCATGAAAATATAATGTTTTTATCCTACCAAAATTCGACAATTACGATTTAATTGTATATGATCTAATTGTTCACATTGCATCCTAAAATTAGGATAAAACTTAATGAATTAAGCCAAGTCTATCCCCATGGATCAACATATTCTCAAAGTCTCACTTGCATTTATGGGTGATTGACATCATAGTAAATCAAGATCTTTAGGAGGAAAAATCGTGCACGTGATACGTACCACGTCTCATCCACTAGAGTTGTCGCTCATTTGAAGGGAAACTATTGGAAGAATCACCCAGGTTGTGTGAGTGAAAAAATAAAAATATAATAAAATAATTATTATAATACAATAAAAATAGTATTGAATCGTACTAAATAATTAAACAATCAAAACATTAATCCTTCGACATATAATATTAATTTGTTTTATAATATAAATGTTTTCTATAATTTTGATTTAAATAGATTGCATTTTATTATCTAAAATTCTAATGTAAGTTTTAGAAGAAAGAAAGAATGAAAGAGTAATTCTAGAGTAATTCTATTAGAATTAGAGTTTAGTGCAAGAGGAAGAGGTTGGAGGTTATTATTTTGAGGTTATTATTTTGAAAAAGAAAAGGAAGAGAGAATATTAAGGAGGAAATAATAATATGTATAAAGTAAAGTAGAGTGGGAGAGAAAATTATGTGAGTAGAAATTACTAAAAAGGTTTTAAGGTTGTAAAAAATATTTTTTTAACTTTAATGAAATAAAAATAACAATTTTAATTTAAGGACAACGATTAGAAATAAAAAGAAGAAGACACCAAACCCATTGCTCCCATTTAAATAATATTGATGTGCTGCACGAGTATCAGGTCAAGGGTGGTGGTTGTATTAATGACTCAAACGGCAGAAGCGATTTCCGGTTCACATTGTATCAATTCAAGAAAGGTAGTTGTAATAGTTGTAATATACACTCAAAACGGCTCGAGCGAATCCAGTTCATATTATAATTTCAATATCAAGGCCCCACTCAATAATTTAGGACCGATCTTTTCATTGAAGTTGGCTTCCACTTTTTCAATGGAGGTAACAATCATGACTTCCATAATTTATCACAGATGCTTCATTTTAGGATTTTTGCATATACATTTATCAAAAAATTAGAATAACAAAACAACTAAAGAACCCCCCTTTCTTTTCCTCACTAAAGGACCCTAAAAAGGACAAAAACCTTGCTACAATAATAAAAAATCTCAAAAAAAAAAAAGGTTTTTAGCATAAGAATTGTATGAAAGGCCTCCATTGTATACTTTTACTATTATGATTTAAAAATAAAGTTGAAAATTATAATAACCTTTTCATATGAAATAAAACTGCAATTAAATCGCAATAATAACAAAGTGAATAAATAGAAGAACTTTTATTCAGAACCCAACATAATAATTTGAAATCGACTATTATTTTATTCATATCATATTTCACTTATTCAGCTAAAACAGTCATTTTTTTTATTGTTTAATTGATATGGATGGATAATTCAAATTAAAAGTTTATAAGTGCACTTCAAATACGAAGCACTCAAATCATAAACTGAACTCCCCATAAATTTCAAATATATGCACATCCCAAAATGCTACTAAAATTCTAGAACAATTATAAAATATCATAAATAACAGCAGTTTCAAGGACTTAATTATAGTTTAGGTGCATATGCTTATTTTTAAAGGTTTTCAAATGATAAAGGCACACATGTGATCAAATTATATCACAACTATCTATAATTGTAATATTTGACAATTTAATGTTTGAATTTTTTATATATAATATATCTACTTTCAATATAGTCACAATTTTGTGAAAATTTGTATGCCAAATTGCAAAACAAATTAAAATTATAGTCTTAATTGTAACCAAAATTAAAAGTATAGATATCAAAATCATATATGAGAAAGGTAAGTAAATAAAAGTTTAGAAATTAATTCTAAAGTTTAAGTAACCTATAGCGCATTTAGGACTATTATTTAGCTATCATTTCGAGGCAGATTGGACACAATTTTCTAATTTTTTTAATAAATTGTTTATCAAGAAATAGATACAGATAAAAAATAGTTGGCAATTCTCATGAAAAGATCAAATAGATAAAATATAGATGTAAATTAGATACATTTACACATATCATTTCGATACAGATACAAATACAGATGAAAAACATACCATACTAAAAGTACTAGAGATTAAGAATTTTGGTAAACCAATGTAATGGGGTTTTGAAATATATATTATTTATTTATTTTTATTATCTTGCCATGACTTTTCTTTCTTGATTGTCGCTACATATCTATATGCATAAATTATTGGGACTCTAGCAAATAATTTTTTTTTCACACATTTCTTCTTCTTTCACAAACAATAAAAGGACTTGATTCATCCAATTCATCCAAGTCTCGCTGGAAGAGGCTGTAAACAAATATTCAAAATCCAATCTCCTTGATTCTCCGCAGTGGATGACATATAGTTTGGTAAAACAAGATTGATTTTTTTTCCCTTTCTCTTTCGTTTTTTTATTTATTATTCTTCTTCTCTTATTTTCTTCTTTTTTTTATTTACTAATCTTTTTCCCTTCTTTTCTTCTTCTTTTTTTTTTTATAAGGATTGTCTCAATTTTACCTTCATCGATAAACTTAGTCATTCATTGAAACAGTAAAGTAGCATCACATATTAATGGTGAAGGAGGCCAAAAATAACCAAATTCGACATGCTGAAGTTACCAATCCATAGGAGACAAAGAGTGGTCAAACTCAAGATGTTGAAACTAGGCAAAAGGAGATGAAGCAAGATTAAGTTCAAAAGGCCAAAGCTTTCAAGCAGAATGAGACCAAAGGTAGGCAAGCACCAAGAGCTAAAGTTATCAAGTAAAAGGACTTGCTAATATGCCAAGACGGCAATCCACCACAAATCCAGCTCTCTTGAGACCAGTAGGTGGATGACTCCATTTCTAAAGACACATTTTGGGACAAAGTTTCTTGCCTCAAGCTATGTGCATCATCCCTCATTGATTGTGACTTCCGATTAGTCAAGTCCGAGCCACGTACCGAATCTAAGAGCACCATCAAGGGGACTTAATTCTATGTTTCAGGAATGAGCAAAGGGAGCTGTTACTTTCTAGTATACAATTTGCATTTCTCAAAGAACCATTACCTAGATGGAGTGATTAGGTAGACCATGTGACTGACCAGCCAAAATACGCAAGCATTCTAAAGCAGGTCAAAGTTCATCACGTCCGCCCACTTATAGCTTGTCAACATAAGCAAGATGGAAGTATGGCGTGCCTTCAAGCCCAAGAGAGATTTACCGTACATAGAAGGGTCTTTCAGTTCTTACATAAGCTTTTTCTTGGCAGTCAAGTAGTACAACAGCTCTATCTTATCTTAGTGGAGTACCCAGACTCATACATTTATCATTGTGTAGGGGGAAATATCATCAACTCTTGAAGACGTGATCATGCTTTTGAGCTTGCACTGTTTTATGCTAACTAATGTTGTTGTAGTTGTGACATCACATGGAAAGGGTAACCTCGAAGCATCTTTTATTAAGTTCCCTCAAGATTGTTCATGATGATAAGAAGAAACCATGTTTCTCTACCTTAGATGACACACTTTTTCGAAGAGCAAAGAAAAAACATGTCTCAAGTAGTAAGACCAACTCATGGAAAAAAGTAAGTCCTTTCATGTATGTTTATGCTATTACCTAGTATTTGACCTTTCTAACTAACACATTTCTTTTTTGGTTCTTTGATTTATAGATACGAACTTGAACTTGAAACTTTCATTGCATTTTGGTTGTCAATATTCATATTCCCTAGTGGGCCAGATGAAGGTCTAAGTCTTTGGCTGTTTGCTTTTGTTGTACGCAGCGTATAGGTTCAATGCTTTGCATTAGCTCTCTTCTACCTTGGATCTCTATATTAACGCCTCAACCTGTACCACCAAGCTTCTATCATTTCCAAGGGTCGATATGTGAATATGTCATATAACTTACTCTTCTTGCAGTTATTCTTCTATGAACGATTTCAGAACTACCTTGCACGACCAGCCATCAATAGGGATTCAAATCTTACCTCTCCTCGAGCGTAGGTGCGGATCAAGTAGAGATCAAGCAACCATTTCTTTAGCTCATCGACGTTGAAAAGGAGTTGACATTCTATACTTTCATAAAGCCTCTTGAAGGCTATCAAGATAGCTATGGGCTTTAACCTCTAGGTTCCGAAGGTAAGGTTATCTTAGTCGGCAACCGCGAAAAGTTAGATGAAAGTCAAGCAAGGTTCATGCTTTAATGCATCCTAGGGAGCTAGCCATCTTTGCTTGACAATGGAGATTTGAATAGGCATTGCCTAAAGCAGAGAGTCATGGTATATTCTCCAGATAGAGTGGTGTGCCATTTTGGCTTTGATCAAGGAATGCCACATCTTCTCAACATTGTGCAGAGTTTTGATTCTTGCTACCAATCAATCTCACCAAGTGACTTCAAGAATACTCATCCCACAGTATGACAACTATCCTTTCCTTTTGTGGAGTGTCGTTGAGTTACCTTTGCTAGTTGGCTGACACATTAGTCCAATTGTATAGCCGTCATCCGTGACTATACCTTTGCATTTATAGATGATACATTGCAAGCTCTACTCAAACATCTCCATAAGTTCTATCTCAGACTACTAAGGAACAAGTACCACAAGTCAACTGGTAATATTCAAGTAGATGAAGAGCCTACGTCGGATAAATTAGAGTCTCTTGTTGATGTGAGGCATGTGATACCTCCTTCGAGATCAATGAGAAATCATCCACCACCTAAGCTAGTGGATTCTAAGCAAGTGAAATTTGCACTCATTGAGATGGTAGTGGGTCTTTTCTTTCATATAACTAACTGTGCTACTTTTCATCATTAACTAATGCTTTCTTTTGCTTTTTCTTCTTTTTCTTTTAGGTCAAGACAAATTCTGTTCGAAGTTCACATCACTCGAGTGCTGCTACTACAACTGTGATAGTATCATATGATGAGGATTATGGCCTGGACAAGATTGATTTTGAATCATCTCCAAACCCTTGTGCTAATGATGAAGGTAATGTCAGCAACACTGAAAAGCTTAATTATGAAGATGATGAGCATGCTCCTGATGAAGGAAGCAATAGTGCACCTGATGTCAATGTACCTATTGAGCTCCATCCTCCCCTAGTTGCTGGAATGTCTTGTGAAGCCATGGTAGCAACTTCAAAGGGCTATACTGCATTGGAGGAGATGACTTCATTTCATGGCTTCGTTATGTCATCTCATTTAATAGCATCTTTATAGATTCTTAATGCCATGGATAGGGAATTCTAGGTCAGCTCTCCTATGTTGGAGACAAAACTAGCCACTGTAATGGTTAGATGATTGGTGAAGCCATGATACTGATGGACAGACGTTGGAGTTCTTTATCAATGGCAGAGCTAAAGCAACTTGTCAAATGTGTTGAGGGGCTCATTTGTTGCTATTTAAAGTTGATAGCATATGGTCTATTGCTAGTAAGGTAAGAGGTTGCTGAATTACTGAGATGCTAAGGGACATCATGACAAGTTGGAGAAGTTACAGAGATTTAAGCAAAGATTGTAGCAACAAAGACTCGGATGGAAACCTCTTTAGGAGATGATGATTCGGAATTTGTATTAGGCTTGGATTGCCAACCTTAGTTTAAATCTGCTTATTCTTTTGTTTCCATTTTGAACAATATGTTAGGACTCCTCTTTACTTGAATAAATAGATTTGAATTTGTTGCAATTATTACTTTGTATTTTTTTTTTAGCTCATATATGTGAAACTAAAAATTCTACTTAAGCCATTAGTGATGTGCACTTGTGCTTAGGAAGCAATGCTTTCACTTAGTAGCAGTGATTCGCGAAGTAATAAAGGTTATATGATTCTTGTGTTGCACATTGGAGTAGTGCTCTTACTTGCCAGCAGCAACATTATCATGACTTAGAGTAATAGATCGATTGTGCTTTAAGCAGCAATAGTACCTTGTGCTTCATAAGCTTGCCACTTTAGTAATGAAGTTTAGTTGGCTAAAAGGGTATTTCCTAATACTTAACCATTAATCACATGTTTTTAAAGTATTCATTTTCACTATATTAGGTGTGACATTATATTGTCATGCGCCTATGAGATAATGTTTCCACTAGTCAGCATGACATAGTCATATCTCGCGCACTTAGGAGACTATGCTCTTACTAGGTAGCAGCAACATATATAATCAATGCTTTATTTTTACTGTGTTAACTATCTTTGTGTGCTAAGGAGACAGCTCTCTAACTTCACAGCAACAAAAAGGAAATTTATAAAGTAATAAGATAGGAGAAGGAGAGAAATCATGTTGAAGAGGCTTTGATAATGTAAGCCATAATTTCATTCAAATCATAGTGAATAGTAATCTATTGCATTTACATATGAAATTTCTTAATAAACTGAAGTTAATAAGCACTATAACTTTTCATTAGTAGGATTCAAAAGCTTGCAATAGCCGCCGTCATGAACTTATTGAATGATGAAGGGGCCTTTCCACTTTGGTGTGAACTTAGGCATCGAAATACCTCGCCACATATGCTCTACCACACAAAGTACAATGCCGCCTTGTTGGAATGATTGCTTCCTAACCAAGTAGTCATAAGCAGTGCTAAGCCATTGTTGATAATTGACGAGGTTACGCTTAGCAGCATCTCACCTTTCTTCTAATGATTCTAAGTCCAACATGCGTAGAGATGTGGGCTCTGAAGATGACATAAAGGCTTCTTCAGATCCTGTAGACCGTCATAAATAGTATGCCCTTTTCCCATCAAGTCTAACAAACCTTTCGTTTTCATTGACTTGCTTCTACTTATTCCTACCATCATAGAGCTACGTTTCTTCTTTTTTTGTTGTTTCTCTTGAGTTTCTTCCCGGGTAGGTAATGGTATGCCGGAGGGTTTCACGATAGTTGTTTCTCCTTTGTTAGCATACTCAATAAAGGAGCTAGCTTCAACAAGATATGACTCATTGTGTTCAAAGGGGTTCTTTGCAGTAGGAATGAATACATCTTTCCCTTTCCAGTGATCCTTCATAAACCGATGTAGTGTTAAAGGTATAAGGTTGTGATCAGGCAGCCATTTCCTTTCCAATAAGCAAGTGGTAAGATACGGGTACGTTGATCACATAGAATCATGTGGAGCCTGAATTGGCTCGACTTTGAAGTTGACATTAACATATCCTATTGTATGTGTAGTTGAATCGGTGAAGCTATTAACAAGAATGGATTGCTTCACAAGCCGTCTCATGTCTATATTTGCAACCTTGAATGTAGACATTGGCATGACGTTTCTAGAGGCACCATTGTCTATGAACATACTCTTGATGTGGTGCCCGTTGAGTGTGCTTTCAATGTATAGTGGACGGCTATAGTTGGGATTTCTCACACACATGTCTGCTTTCGTAAATAGTATTGCATTCTCATGTGCATGTGTCATTCTTATTATAGGTTGCACTACACTACACTCCTTGTATTGTCTTTCGAAAATCTGGGGAGTGCGGTTGCTGCTGCAAGTTGTGCCTCTTAATCGAACCCTAGTAAGTCAAAGAACTTTCTGAAGTTTGCAGTTTTCATTAAGGCAGTAGTCACTGTTGAGCCTATGCCTTAGTCATCATCAACCGACATTTCTTTATCTTCTTGTGCCACGGTTTATGGCACTTCTTCCTCTTTAGTCTTTAGATTGTGATTGACAACATTTGGTGTATACCCTACTAAGCATTGTGTGCAATGAGATAAAAAAGAAGAATGACTACGAAAAAAGGATGTCATATTGTATGTGGTACAATAATGTTATATGTGTATATCCAAATGGTCGAACTACAGTAACAGAAGGAGATAAACGCAAAGATTCTAGTCGTATAGATTTGACAATATTTGAGGGAGATATTCGAGAAAAGATATGTGAAATTGCGTGTTATTATATTTGAGAAATACTGGAGAAAGTTTTTCGACTCAAACTTCTCACCATAAGTCCATGCCATGCATTATCGCAACATGAAATGGAGGTTGGTTAGAATTAAAGATTTGAGGGATTTAAAAATATTCGTTGATACAAATTAAGTGGTAACAGACAAGTGCTGTATCGTGACTTTCAAAGACTCCATTAGACAAGTGAGGTTGGCTTTTCCTTTTGTTATGGTAAAGGCGCGGCTGCTTAAATTAAATACAGGAATCCAAGCTCGGACTAGTATATATATGTATCTATATTGACATGCTCTTGTAAACATAATGTCGGACAAGAAAAATTTTCTTCTACGTACGCAAATATACATGAAAATCTCATCAGGTCATTTGGTTTTGGAAATTTTTTTTTCAAACATGCATTTAGGACACCATTCAATGGCATAAAGGGTTTATTTGACATGGTGTATGGAATAAAATACAGATATTTGATTGTGAGTTTTGAAGTAATTGCCTCATCATATTTTGGAGCAATTTAAGGGAATAAGATTCATTGGAGATGTCTTTGGATTATTAGAACTTCAGTTGCATGAATATTTTAGAACCGAATGACTTAAAAGTCATGGTAAATTATGGAACTTGGCCCCAGTGAGGTTTTCATACACATCGCACTTAGTTTTGCTTGAATTTACGTTTCCGTTGGAACAAGTATTCTTTGATCCTTCTCAACAAATCAAAGCTGATGAATTAATCGAAGTTTTTAACACGAAGCCAGTTAATACAAGTCAACTCAGCAAGATAGGCCATTGGCATGAATAAAATGAAGAAAGATAATCAATCAAATAAGGACATTTGTTTATTGAAGAATATTTATTTAAAGCTTTGTAAGATTATTCAAAGAAACATAATGCAACACAAGAAATTGAAGAGGTGCTACAAGTTTGGGCATTACAATACAACTATATGCAATATAGTGAATTGCAGCACTAACGGTTGTCTTTTTACTCAATGACCCAACTTCGGCAAATGAAGTCTTCAACTCTATAAAGACACTTGGTGCTAGCAATGTGCCCTAAACCATATGGATTTTATATCATTTGAATATTTATTATCTTTATAATATGAGCCATTTCATTTATCAAAGTTATTATTGTCTTTTTTACTTTGATGAAATGATTCCATGAATAAATTTATTATTCCATATGTCATTAAAGCATGTGAGTTTAATAGTAAAATCATAAGACGAGAAATAACTTTATTTTAAATTATCCCTAGTCGTTCATTATATGAAATAATAATGAACTAAGACTAGTATGTTGGTTGAATGATAATCACGTTTTACTAATCATGGATATGAGATATCAATTCAACACATAGATACATGTAAGAGTACATTATATTTGAATGACCAACTATGAGAATACTATATGGATCAATATGATAAGTATTTTTCATCATAGTGTTGTTTCAGTCCTTTGACTTGATGATATCATAGATTTGCACATAGCAAGTTTTCATTTTTGACTCAACTCCTTGTTGTCTTTAACGAAGTGATTATAGGATTGTGCTTGGATATGGAATAAGTTATGTGGAGGAATGTGAGTATTCGTGAAGCAATTTGTCCCTCTCATTAATTTGAGAAAGATACCTTTTAGGCCTCTTGATGAGTAAGACTGAGAAATGCATAGCCGTGCTCAAATGAGCTAATATAGAGTTATCCATGTCATTCATTTAAGTCAGTCAGACTCTGGATTCAAGAAATAGGTGATTAAATAATATAAGAGTGTATTGATCCACAACTTATGTTTAATATTAAGATATCATGTGACAATGGGACTAAATAACTAACTATTTAATAGGTAAAGTTGAATCACCAACCTTCACTTAATTTAGGCAAGCATAATGTCTTGCTAGAGACCAATTATATCTTGTAGGTCTAAAAGGTGCTTAGGGCCTACTATCAACATTAGCTGAACCTACGGAGTTCCACACAAAATAATGAACAAAAGGGTTACAAGGTTATGTTTAAACCTAGCAAGAATTATTAATATATTTATTATTCTTAAATTGTATAAGAATAAACAATTATTAGAGAAAAATAATAATTAATAAATTAGTGTATTTTATTAAATATTATTATTTCATAATATATCTCTCATTAAGGTTTCTTGATCGTCTATCTATAGATATAGATATGGAGAAAAAGTAATAATTAATAAAATAGTGTATTTTATTAAATATTATTATTTCTCAATATATCTCTCATTAAGGTTTCTCGCTCGTCTATATATAGATATAGAGAGCTTCTCCTAAGTGACAAGAGATAAGACGTCATTACGTCAAATTAGACCCGCAAAGAAATTCTGCAGACCTAAAAAGAGAGAGAAAGAAAAAGGTTTTCTTTTGTGAGAATTCCTACACGAATTAGATTCGTGATTGAGTGCTAGCACACATCTCAACTTTTTTAGGTGTTCATTTGTATGTGGATACTGTAGCGAGTGCTCGCTACCTGTAGCATCTTTTGATCCATTCCATCATCAAATACAAAACTCTACAAAAGAGGTAATTTTCAAAATTCCTCGTGATCAATTTAGTTGTTAAACACATGGATCCTAAGTTGTTTAGCGTTTTGATTTTAAAATTTCCATTGTAAGCCTGTTTTATGAGACACTAAAACCCAACACTTAGCAATATCATGCGTCGAGTATTGGTAAAAATATGCATAAACGCAGCGAATATCTAAAATGCTTAAACTTTATCCAAAGAATTTTGATCAGGGGGCAAAATGTAATGGGGCTTTGAAATATATATTAACTATTTATTTTTATTTAGGCTTAACTCGTTGGCTAAATGATGGGGCCTAATGAGTCTAGTTCGACTATTAGGATGGCTTAGGGAAATATAGCTTGGAAGGTACGAAATAGGGATTGTTAGACCAATCATCATATCTAACCTTTTTGAGGCAGGCTCATGCACGCAGAAGATGACTATTGGTCTTGACCCATGAAGCGCTCATTCAGGATATGCATCAATTGAACTTACTTCATCTCATCAGTCAATCACTGAAGTGATTTGACAATCGTTATCCATACAAAGTGTGTCACGCCCCATATGGTATCCTAAACGTAACAGCCCGTCACATACTATATAGGACTCTCGAAATCCCTATTCGAGCCCTTCAGGAGTCTTGTATAGATGTAAAGCATCCCTTTACGACAATAGAATACTCAATCAATGGAGTTAAGAAGTTTAATGTGGCATTCACTAGCCATTGATAATAAACCAAAACACATATATATACTTTACAAAAGTCTAAGGGGCATTCCCCCGCAAAATAATATCAAGTCCATTACAGTCATCCAGAGTCCTTTAGTTTCCAATGGAAGTCTAAACAAAATCGAAGTAAACTTCTAAGGGAAACTCATATCTCCGGTACCTGAGCTGTGGCTTGCCTCGGCCTAAGCCAAATGAACTCGTGCTGCAACAAGTAAAAACTATGGGGGCGTAAGCTAACTAGCTTAGTGAGTAAAAACTTCCATATTACAATTAAGACAAATCATTCAAACAAGTGATTATTCAAGCAAAAGGTATGCATCAGACAAATGAGTTCAACAAACATATGACCAGCTAGAAATCATATGTGGATGGACTTGTGCCCTCCATCCCGGATTAGCAGATTAACGAATCCTACGGTACGACGCCGTTTAAGCTCACGGTCAACTGAACAATAATTCGTTTTATGGATCACGATTAACCAACAATTTCGTTTTATGGATCACGATTAACCAACAATTTCGTTTTATGGATCACGATTAACCAACATATTCGTTTTATGGGTCACAAAAAACCAACAAATGCTAATGCTCCATCCCATCGTGATATGAATGAGTCCAATTATAATTGAGGTCCAATATGGATTATTCCAATTCTTTTAGGTGACCAACAATTATTCGCAGACAATTAATATAAATTCTAGCTAAACAAGCAGCAGCTTAACATACGGTTTTGATATTCCTTAAGTTCAACTTCGCATATCAATAGCAGACAAGTATATAATTCCCATATACCCCATCATGCATGTCAAGTTTTATCTTTGCCTAAACAACTAATGCCACTATCAATACAATCACAAGCAACAATTGAGAGTGGAAGTACTCACTCGGCCATGGTACGCCGGTCTTTTAGTAATAGTAGTCGGGTGGTAGGGTATCGTCTTGCTCGGGATCACCTACCAAATAAGAACAACCTAATAAGAATCTCATCACTAAACTAATTCAAGCTATGCATCTAAACTACACAAAATCGGAATTCTCGCTATTTGCGGAAGTTCCAACTTAAAACGGCCATAACTTGGTTATTTTAACTCGAAATTTCACAAATTTTGCATCGATTTCTACCTACTTCGAAAGATCTATCCGATTCTAATATTATTTTCAAGTTTTGAAAACATTAAGGTCACGGAACAGTGGGATCAGATCTGTTCTGTAACTTTTCCAATTCCGAAAAATTGTTTCGCATTTGATAAAAATGTTCCTAGTTGATGATTCATGTATAGATGGTATATGAATGAATTCTTAATATGAATATCATGCAATGAAATAAATATATGCATGGTTTTTATGATCTTTGATGATGAACTCTTATGAACTCCTAATTATTAAGAACTCCATAATGGTCACTTATAAAAAGTTATTCTTTCCAACTTTACATTCCCTAGGTTTTTTATGATTTTATTCTTGGAATTTACTTGTTATCTAAATAAAAATGAGTTCTCAATATCTATACTAATCATGACCTTCATTTATGCATAGAAATTCATATTTTTCATTTGGCAAATATGTTTTTAAACAAGCGCTTCACAAAAATCCGAATTTTGGAAATTTCCTTTTCTTGCATTTTCTTTATGAGAAAACTTGTTTAATGTATCAAAAATTGAAGCTTCATTATATCTATTGTCTAAGGACTTCATTTGACTCATAAAACATGCGATTTAAGCTTGGATACTAGGTGTTTATGTAAGCATTATTCCAAAATACGAATTTAGCAAACTAATCACTATCTCAAGATTTTTCATTCTAATTCCACTACTTGTTTTACATTTTACTCATGTTTAAACTCATCTAAACTTATGAAAATCATTCCTTAAGGGTCTCTATTACATATACCTTCCATTTTTTATGAAAAATATGAATTTTAAAGTGGTTTTGGTAGTTTTTAAAGTAGGGTTTCAAAAATTATCCGAATTTTTAACCAAGCATTTCTAACAAAATATTTTCTTTTTCAAGTTTCTTATCTTCTATATATGAAGATCTACCATCTAACATATCTATACATAGGCAAGGCTATATTTTTATGATCATCAATGCATAAAAATCAAAATAACCATATGAACATAAGTGTAGATGAAGGTATGAATGTCTAAACACTAGATCTACCAAATATAATGCATGAATCATGAGTTTCATGGCATGAACATAAATTTCTATGCAAGATTCCTACTTTGCATGCATGAACATCACATTATCTCATCAAAAACTTTTAAACTCTAGATCCACTTCTTGTGATGGCTTGATATTCTTGTATAGGTGTTTTCATGTCCCTAGCATATGCTCATTGGGATTGAATGTGAAAAACACACAAGAATAGCTTTGCCATTACAAGATAATGTAGGAATAAGGTTTAGAATCATCACCTAATGAAGATTTGAAGATGAAAAGAAGAGGAATGAGTTGTGTGTGTGAGTGTGAGAGGAGGAGGGGGTCACGGCACAATAGGGAGGAGAAAGAGAGGGTTTTCAACTTTGAAAAATTTTTAGAAGAGTGAAAATGAAGAGAGAGAGAGAAAGAGGAGCTTATATATTACATGCATTAGGGTTTTAATTTAATAAAAAGAGTAAAAATAAAACAATTTGAGAGGGAAATGAGGGGGGGGTGTAGCGGGGGCACTGGCCATGGTGTGTGTGGGAGGGAGAGAGAGTTGAAAATTTGATAAATTTGTAATTTATGTAATTAAAATATAATAAATGTAATAATTATTTAGGAAACAAAATTTCTTGGAAAAGAAAATTGTAATGAGTAGTTGTAAGGATATAAAAATAGGGTATGGATAGTGTGTAGTGTAGGTTGTACTTGTGAATAGTAGATAAAACATCTACTTTACCAGTTGTAACGAAAATATGGGAAAAAGGCTATAACTGTAATTTTTATAGCCCGAAAAATTATAAAATTGATATTTTTAGAATCCTTATAAAATTTCGGTTCTAATGAATATTCGGAATATTTTTCTGAGTTTGTGGTCCCGCGGCACGTTTTTCTGTAATTGAGCTCGAAAGGCCCGGAATTAAAAAATTCTCGAATTTAAAACTTTCTAAGGTTTGAAATATACTTTAAAACAATAATTCATATTCATTTACTTTACAAAACTTCTTTTATTATGAAATCAAGGAAAGCTGGATTTAGGATTCCTAAGCTTCTCTCACTAGACTTAAGCTGGACTGGATTAGGGTTTCGCTTTTCAACCCGGGGTTTATTTAGCTACTGAGAATACCGGGGTTTACAAAGTGCCTATAAATACTTAGTGACTCCTCCTCATTTCTAACTTTTGGAGAGAGAAGACAAATAGCAGTCTATAAAGGAGGCTCAATTCAGAAAGATCAAACAAGGCAACTCAAGCAATTTCTACCTTAACTGCCTAAGAACTATAAGGTTGATGAACGAGATCTACTTAAGCTCCCTTGCCTACCACTTGTGTATTAAGGATACTAAGACTGCCTTTTCCTCCTTCCCATCATACTCTCCAAGTCATCCTGTCATCAAGTATCATCTCCTTAGTAGCACTTTGAAGTCACGTGTCAAGCATGAGATCTACACGACACGTACGTGGCTACTATCAATAAGAACCCTGAACCTACAGCTAGTTCATTACAAACCATTGTTAACTAACTCATAGTCAATTGATCCATGATTGATCCACACTCATGTAGCCTTCCATAGTCTGATGATCATCTTATGCGAATCTTTTCTTATATGAATACCAAATTCATATGACATCCAATAGAGTTACTATTTAACGTGAAAACAGATATTTTTGGGTTTTCTAATTTATTTTAGATAAATACAAAGTAGGATATAAATATAAATAATATTCGATATACATCACGAATATTAAAAACAACTGGGTTATAATTCGAACTATGATTCAATAGATGTTGCCTATTATAAAACTATGATTATACTAAAAGAATTGAGGATACAATTATTACACTCGGCACAGTCTACTCTATAGATTGTTAGGAACACACAATGAATAAAGAAAGAAAATTCACTTCGCTCGATACTCCAAGAAAAAAATCAATATCAATAGCCAATAAAGCAGTAAACTTCTCAACTATTTTACTAGTGACATAACTTACCCTATAATAAGCACATCTACTATGACAAAAAATAACCGGTAACTGACTTAATAATCACATGTCATACAAAATAAGGCACTTAAAACTATGTCATGGTCCTAAAATAAGCGAAACTAAAATAGGAAATGATATATCAATAATATTATTCTAGTAGCTTAGACTTTTAACATCTTCACATACAAACAAATATATGCTCCTAGCAACTAAGGTCGATTGATGACGGGTAGTTAATTAAGGGCAGTCGACTGAGGCAAGTCTAGTAGGGGTGATAACCATTGGTGCTTCAATCGATCTCCTTTAGGCTAGCCTTGGCAGCACTGTACATTCTCTGTAAACTTGTTTTGCTTCTTTGGATCTCTAAATGTGCAACAATACATTTATTTAAGCTCAGTTCCTGATTTCTTCCTTTAATCTCCATCGTTTAATCAATTAGTATTTTCCTACATTTTCTACTTTTTTTTTATTGACCATATCCTTTTAAGACATTTTAGTAATCATGGTTTATGCTTTTAGTGGATTGGGTTTGGTTGTAGTTTTCATGTGCATGCAACGTATGTCTTACGCTACACGTAGCTTTAGAGTAGTGATATAGAAGTACACGCAAGGAATGACTGGGATTGATAAGATATGGAGGAGGAGCAGATAAATTCAAGGAGCTTGAATGTAGTAGTGATAGGTGGAGGAGCTATCTAGCATCAACCCTATTGTTATAGAGAATATGCTATGTGTTCTTCGCTTTAAGCCTTGTTTGATCTCTTGTTAGAGTACTCCAGTAGCATGATGGCATTTCTGTCAATTTTTTCTTATTCGAATTAGGAAAGACTTGGGATATTTATAGAATTTAGCTATAAACATCATTCGTTGGATCGCGTTGATAGTCAATGGCAAGATGAGTCCATTTTAGTGCATCGATCATAATGAGAAAGGTTAGATGACTGCAGGCTAGTCCAACAGGCCCTAATCCAAGCTCACCATACTAGATCTCCCTCGATCGTCTCAATAACTTAACCAAACTCATTAGACACTATCACTCAACCCACGAGTCGAGCCCAAATATAAATAATATTTATAATTATAAGCTCATTTACAATGCTTATATATAAAGCTCAATTATGATCCATATCTCATATTGTAAACCTCTATCATCTTTCAATATGATTTGATAAATGTTCATATTCTCATTCTTCGTTCATACCAATCTTTATAAATTGTTGTGAACAAATCATATATTTGTCAAGTTATGAGATTACAACATATACATGTTATCGATATCTATGTGTCATATTTATTATCTTTAATGATTAATTATTTCTATGATGGTAAGTCACATCGGTCAATGAATTAATCAATTTTTATATTGGTTGTGCTTCATAGAATGTGCCTTGTATTCAATCTAGGTTCATGGCATACCAAGCATAATTTAGAAGTTTACATGGTCTATCTACACTTGATTAATAATTTTTTCCTTCTCGATATATTTATAATTTTCCTAACGTAGATTTCATTAAACTACACGATTTCCATATATGACTATCATTTTCTATTGTAAGTCGATTTCTTAAAGCCATTGTTACTTAGAACAACTTTAATTAACTTCATTAGGATAGAACTAGATAGTTATCATCATTTCATGAGTTATTACTACGAAATATGGTTGGTGGAATAGCTATTTTATAGAATTTCTATTACCACTAACTAAACAATTGTAATTTCTATTCAACACTAAAGAAAAAGCTATTTCCTAATTTTTTACTGTAAATTCTTATATTATATTCATAAGATCCGAACTAACAATTTAAGTCACGATTTAAAATAAGAATAAGTATATTATAGATAGTTTTAGATTGATTTCTAACTTATTATTAATATCATTTTGAGTGCAACTAAATAAAGTGAAAACTTTTTACAGATCTTAATAAATGTAATTCTATTCTTAACTTATTTTCTTCCACTAATGAAATTGTGTTAGTGATTTACCATAGAACATTGAGGGAAAAACAAATCATTTTTTATCATTAAAATACAAATGTTTTGTCCTTCCATATACACTATCTTATTGAGGCGTTACTCACTAGGGCTTTTTTATTCAATTTTTTTTTTCGTCTGTCTTTTTAATAATAACTTTGCTACTATTAACACAATATACCAAATTAAAACAAAAGTATTGAATTAAGGGCTTAACAAATACTTCTAAATTTGACTTGTTTATCTTTATTTTATTTAGTTTTTTAATAATAAACAAATTAAAATATTTTTTTTATTTCTCTTATAAACGTTCCGCCAGACCGGTTTAATCCTTAAATTTCATGCCATTATAAGGTTTTGGATTGCTTTTGCTGTCTACCAACCCAGGTGCTGGACTAACAATTGTATCAGGAGATGGTCCACATGGGACAGAGATTGATATCCTCGTACTCTTGTTATTTACGATCGCCCGATGTATGACACTCCCATTAGTCATTATCTTTCATATAGAAAAGCAAAAATGTGAACTTTCTTTGTAATTGCCGGTAACATAAGAAGAAGGTAATTTAAATTTGTTGCACCTACTTTATTTATATAATGCGTAGGAATTATAAGGTTTGGTCGAAAGGAAAAAGATTCTATAAGCATAATACACCATTTATCCTGGTGAATGTCATACAAGTTTATGAAACCATGCATATAAAATTGTTTTACCAATAGTAATATGCCATTGATCATCGCACCTAGCGTATCACACTTAAAACTATCAATAGAAGAAGTAGATCCTACACAAAACCCTTTCTAATTTTAATCTATTTTAATTATCATTTATTGGTAAATTACGAAAAGTATATGAATGTCAAATACCTCCATATGGTCTCCTGTGTTAATTAGAAAGGGACTTGGAATAGCATTTACGTTGACCCACTTGTGATTATGATAGATTTGGAGACCGCCAATTCCATTCTGAAGGTTAGAAGACAAACAATGGCAAAAAAAAAAAATAATAAAGCATACACAAGATTTACGTGAAAAACCCAAATCGGGAAAAACCATGGGCAAATGAGAGAAAATTCACTGTATGTCGATAATGGAGTACAAAAGAGAAAGAGTACCAAAATACAAATCAAAACTCTCTCATTTTCTCACTTTCATACAAACCCTAACAAAACACATATTTATATGTGTATACAGCTAGCCGACAATAAAGGCCAAAATTGTCTCTTAAATGTATAATGAATGAATAATAAATGTATAGTCAAATATTCATTCATTATACAAATACCAAAATTTATGACTCTTAAATGTATAATAAACTAATAATAAGTGTATAATCAAATATTCATTCATTATACATTTGCCTACGAAAAACAGCTACTGCAAAATGGGTCACAAACTCCAACACTGAATGAGGAGGGTAAGAATGCCATGGTCTGAGTGTGCTGGTAAACCAATTGCACTTGCAGGGTTTGGATGAGGTAGGTACAAGTTCGCAGCAAACTGTTGAAAACTGGATTCCATGTTCATGGCCTTGTGTGCATATGTAGGTTCAAGTCCTAGAATCTCTTATATCCCTTTCAACTGTTCATGGGCTATCCTTCGAGTTTCTTTGCTATACTCATCCACAACTTCTCTGCAATTAAATTAGTTAAAAGCTAAAGCACTTGTTAGCAAGCTCCTAATATTATATTTAAAAAGTGTGATGTTGTATTCGTTATAAAAGAGATAGAAAATAATGGCAAAAAGACATAAAATGCACACACAGAGATTTACGTGAAAAGCCTTTGACAGGAAAAACCACTGGCAAAGGTGAGAGAAATCACTATTTGTGGAAGGAGTATGAGTGTTTGAGAACAAGAATGATTTCACCACAAACCTTAACAAAACACACACACACACACACACCACACACACACACATATATATATATGGATGTGTATGAAGATGATGGTCGACTCTTAAGTCCAGCAGCCTTTATTTTAAGGCCGGTAGCCTTGACTCCACAGTTGCCAACTTTGGTCTTGGATTTAGGTCACAAACTCCAACTTTTTAGCTTGACATGAATTCAAAAGCAAAAAACACAAACTCCAAAAAAAATAAAAAACATTCTCCACTTCTTCCACAAACCCCTAAAGGGGATAAATCAGCAACAAACACCAACCAAGTTCAAGCAGTTCTCAAACTTAGCTATAGGAAGTGACTTGGTCATCATATTAGCAAGATTATCATGACTTCTAAATTTGCTCACAACAATATCACCACAAGCAATAACATCGCACATAAAGTGATATCGGACATCAATGTGCTTTGTCTTCTCATGAAACATTTGATTCTTTGTAAGAAAGATAGCACTCTGATTATCAAAAATAATATAGTAGTCTGCAAGTCTCCACTGAGTTCACCAAATAGTTCCTTTAGCCAAATAGCTTCTTTATAAGCCTTGGTAATAGCCATTTGCTCCCTTTAGTAGTAGACAAAGCAACCGTAGCTTGTAAAGTTGCTTTCCAACTAATAGCACAACCACCAGTAATAAAAATATACCATGTGACAGATCTTCTTTTATCCAGGTCTCCAATAAAGTCAGAATTGACATATCCAATGACTCCATCACTAGTTCTCCCAAACTGTAAACAAATCTCAGTAATACCTCTTAATATTCTAAAAATCCACTGAACTACTTTCTACTATTCCTTATCAGGATTTTCCATGTATCTACTAACTGCATATGACAAATATGGACATGTACAAGCCATAGCATACATAAGAGATCCTAATGCACTAGAATATGGAACTCATGACATATAGTCAACCTCATCATCTGACTATGGAGACAAGGCAGATGAAAATTTGAAATGAGCTACAAAAGGAGTCCTAACAAGCTTGGCACTTCATCTATTAAACCTGCAAAGAACTTTCTCAATGTACCCCTTTTTAACTTAGGTTCAATTTGCATTCTTTTCTACCCCTCAGAATCTCCATTCCAAGTATCTTCTTTGCTACTCCTAAGTCTATCGTCTCAAACTCTTTACTTAACCGAGCTTTAACCTTTCTTTTCTCTCCTTTATCTTTGGCTAATATTAATATATCATCGACGTACAAGAGCAAATATACAACTGACTCATCATTACTCTTCTTGGAGTAAACACAATAACAAAACTACTACTCTTGAAATCATAAGAAATCATAAATGAGTCAAACCTCTTTTACCATCGTCCAGGTGAGTATTACAAGCCATAAAGTGGTACAAGGGATCGTTTCAAGCCATAGAAGGATTTTTTTAGCAAGCAAACATAGTTCTCCTTTCCTAAGACTACAAAACCCTTTAGTTGTTCCAGGTAGATATCTTCCTTAAGTTCTTCATGTAAGAAGGTTATCTTCACATCTAACTATTTAAGCTTAAAATCGTGCATTGCTACGATACCAAGCAAGGCTCGAATTGAGTTATGCTTTACAACTAGAGAAAACACATCTGTAAAGTCCATACATGGAACTGGACTTTAGCCTTTTGCATCTAGTCTTGCTTTATATTTGAGTTATTCAACTTTTGATATTTCTTCTTTCTTCTTGAACACCCATTTCCAATGAATAGTCTTCTTACTCTTAGGAAGATTCACATATCCCATATACCATTCTTATAAAGCGATCTTATCTCTTCTTGCATAGCAATCATCCACTTACTAGAATCATTATAACTAACTACCTTTGAGTAAGTAGAAGGCTCCATATTGGAATCAATGCCTTCCCCTACATTTAAAGCATAAGCAACAAGATTAGCATCAACATATCTATGTGGAGGCCTCACTTCTCTCCTAGGTTTGTCTCTAGCAATGGAATATTACAACTGTGGTGGTGGTGTACAAACAGTATCATCCTATAATTCTGATCTAGGCTGAGAAGTAAGTTTTGATGTAGACTCTGAATCAATCTCAATCTCCACCTACATGTTTGAATTTTGTTAGGCTTTATTAGGTGAAGTGCTAAGGAATAAGTTATGTAATATGGCAGTTTCATAAAAAATAACATCTCTACTAATTATGACTTTCTTCGGTTATGGACACCATAACTTATATCCCTTAACACCAGACTTATAACCAAAGAATATATATTTTACAGATCTAGGCTCTAATTTTCCATCATTAAAATGAGCATATGTAGGACGAAAAACCTTTAAATTTGAATAATCAGCAAGAGTACCAAACCATTCCTCTTATGGAATCTTTTTCTCAATAGCAGTCGAGGGAGACAGATTAATCAGAAAACATGTTGTAGAAGCCGCTTTAGCCCAAAATGACTTCGGTAAATGAGCATTTGAGAGCAAACATCAAAATTTCTCCATTATAGTTCTATTCATCCATTCTGCCACACCATTTTTTTGTGGAGTACCGGAAACTATCAATTGCCTCACAATTCCTTCTAACTTTCATAAAGCATTAAATTCTTTTGAATAGAATTATAAACCATTATCAGTATGAAGACATTCTAGCTACTTCCTTGTTTGTTTCTCAATCATAATCTTCCACTCTTTAAATGTAGGTAATACATCATTCTTCTGTTTTGGAAACAATATTTAAACTTTTCTAGAGAAGTCATCAATAATTGTCAGCATGTAATTAGCACCTCCACTAGAAAGCACTCTAAATGACCCTAAAGATCAAAATGCATGTAATCATGTGTGCCCTTCGTGTTATGAGTACTATGGTGAATTTGAACCTCTTTTGCATCCCAAAAATGTATTGTTCACAAAATTTCAATTTGTTGATGCTTTGCCCATCAATAAGTCCTCTTCTTCTAAGTTCAATCACACTGTTTTTATTCATATGCCCTAGGCGCATGTGTCAGAGCCTAGTAACATCGCCATCTGACAAGGAAGAGGAAGCAACGGCTTCATCACCTATAACTATAGAACCCTACGAAACATATAAATTTGCATTCTTTTTCTTCCCCTTCATGACCATAAAAGGAGCCCTTACTAATTTTTAGAACTCTACCTTCACCAATGTGCTTGTACCTTTTTGAATCAAGAGTACTCAAAGAAATTAAGTTTCTTTTCAATTCGAGCACATGTCTTACATCATCAAGTGTCCTGACAACACCATCAAACATTTTAATTTTAATTGTACCAATATCTGCACCTTGCGAGAAGAATTATTTCCCATCAAAGCGACACATTTAGATACTATTTCATATGTCGAAAACCAGTCTCAATTGGGACATATGTAAAAAGTGCACCAAAATCAAGAATCCAATCCTCGTTTATTTTATGATTGTCATCAGAAGCAATAAGGAGTTCTCCACCACTTTTGTCTTCTACTACATCAACTTCACCGAATTTTTCTAGTTGATTTGCCTTTTGCTTTGCAATAGTTTTCTTGTTCTTATTCTATAATTTATAACGCTCAAATTTGATGTGCCCTTTCTTCTTGTAATACTTGCAGATTTTATCCTTATTTACAGACTTCAATCTACCCCTTGTATTACCACTAGAATTGTGATGTTAGGTCCTTCCATGAATAACAAGACCCTCTACTTGAGGCTTGGATCCAACCACAAGATACTTCATTTTTATCAAAAGAGCATATTTAGCTTCATAAATCTCATCAATGGTAAGAGAATCACGACTATATAATGGTGTCTCTAAAGGTCGATTAAGAGGGAGGCAGAGAACACAATAAATCAAAGCTAAATCCCCTTCATCATACTTAACCTCCAAAGTTCACAAATTAGAAACAATTTCTTTAAAAACGGTTATCTTCTAGAGACGCACCCTCTGTCAAACGATGATAATATAATCGTTGCTTCATATGTAACTTGTTGGTCAAGCTTTTTGTCATACACAACTGTTCCAATTTCAACCATAACATAGCAACAGTCTTTTTCTTTAATGCATACTGCAATATTTGATTCAACAAGTATAGATGTATTTGAGATAGGGCTTTTCAATCCTTACGCTATTTTTCTTCCGGTGATCATAACGAAGGCATCTTATCAAACTTCAGCAGTGCATCATCCCAATCCATCTGTGCAAGAATCGCTCAGATCTTTACCAGCCATGATGAAAATATGGTGTTACGATCCAATAGTAGAATGTCATATTTCATAGTTGCCATTGTCATGAGTAAACAAAACCTTCTGCTCCGATACTAATTTGTTATAAAAGAGAGAAGAAATAATGGCAAAGAAATATAAGCGCACACACAGATTTACATGAAAAATCTTTGACAGAAAAAACCACAAGTAGGGGAGAGAAAATTCACTATATGTTGAAGAAAGAGTATAAGTGTGAGTAAAGATGATTTCACCACAAACCCTAACAAAACACATACATATAGATGTGTATGAAGATGATGGCTGCCAGCCTTGACTCCAAAGTTGGTAGCTTTGGTCTTGGATTTGACTCACAAACTCCAACAGTATTTAATTCCTAAAATTTGCTAATTTATGCAATCACTATTAAAGTTTAGAAGTATCAATTTACTACTTAAAAATTTTTCGAGTTTGTTATAGTATCTAGATAAGATAGTTAATTACAAAAATGGATAAAGTTTAAATATGAAATTTACATAAAGGACTAATAGTAAGTGTGATATTGTAATTAATATATTAAATATTTTAGTTATTTAATCCAGATTCCATAAAAAAACATAAAATTACCATAGTGTTTTCATTATGCTATATTTAGAATGTGGAAGAAAATTTACCCAAAACCAGAAGGCTTGTTTGGACGATGAAATCTGGATGAACCACCATCTTGATGAAATCCCTCCAAAAGAAAACCTTTCCTAATGAGTCCAAGGTATTGAAACTGGTTCCATATATTATTGGGTCCAATGCATGTTTCCCTTTAAACTCTTTCTTTTCCTCATCTGTCAGATCGAAAAATCCCATACACGCCTCCGTTACTTTCTTTGTAAACCTATCCTCCACCCCATGATTCACGAGCTTCCACGACATAAAACAAAGCAAAACATTTAGTCAATCAAAGAATTGTGTTTACAAGATTATTCTACGACATTATCAAACAATAATATGATATTATATATTATATACATCTGATCCTTAGTATGATTAGTTAAAATTGCGAGTCAAATATATGATTCTACGAATTCATGATTTTATATATTTTTTCTTGATTAAAATAGATGCAAAAATGTTTAGGTACAGGTTTTATATAGAATTATGAATTTATATGTTTCATTCTACATGTTTATATTTTTGCTTATTTTATACAATTTTGTATGACTGTACTGATTTTGCACGTTTAAGTAAAAAAATTGTAAAATCACGATTTTAATAACCATCCTTACCATGAAGAAACCCCAGTCTTTACAAGCCTTTCCAAGGAGATGGATCGCTTTAGAGCGTTCATCAAGGTTAGTCGAGGTTAAGAGGGAAAAATCAATGATGGGTATGTGTAGAGATATATAGATTTTTTCTTTATTTTATTTGTATAAAATCCAGCTGTATTTCAGTTATTATTTTTTGTACATCATATAAATAGTTCAGCAGTGTATTCATTCAGTGACTTTTACAAACTTTAATATGAAAATATCTTTTGTTCACTTTCTCTCTCTGTAACTGTTTTCTTCTCTGTTCTTTCATGTTGGATACATGGAAGCTGTGTGAGGCTTCTTCATTTCACATGGTATCAGAGCGTTTCACTGGTAAGATCCATCCTTGTTCTCTGTTTTGATTGTCGATCATGGCTGATACTACTCGTAATACACAAGTTCAACCAATAAGTACAGATCCGTATTTCTATCTGGATCTAATAACCCTAATATGTCGATAGGGAACATATTATTCAATGGATCAAACTTCTTGATGTGGAGTAGGTCAATTAAGATTGGATTAGCTGCAAAGTTGAAATTAGGTTTTATAGATGGTAGTATTCGACAGCCAAACCCTAATTCTGCTGATCATGCTCGTTGGATTCAATGTGATAGTATGGTTATATCTTGGCTATTGAACTCTATGTTACCTGATTTTGCTCAGAATTATCTCTATACTCAATCTTCTTTGGAATTATGGGAGGAAGTGTCGGAACAATATGGACATAGGAATGGTCCTCAAGTTTTTCAATTACAAAGTGAATTAAATAATGTTCGTCAATTGAATCATTCAGTTGGAACCTATTACAATAGATTGAAGCGTCTTTGGGATGAATTGCAAGCTCTGCATGCTTATCCATCTTGTGAATGTGGACATATAGAATATTGTACTTGTCGATTGAAAGAACGTATACAAGAATATGAGATGGAAACTAAGTTGATTCAGTTTCTTATGGGCTTAAATGAAGGCTATGAATCAGTAAGGAATCAAATTCTTTCCATGGAACCTTTACCCACAGTGAACAGAGCATATTATATTGTGCAACAGGTGAGAAACAAAGGCAGTTGACTATTCATCCTGCGAATGATGTTGATATATCTGCCTTCATGTTAAATAGAACGGATATGAATAAAGTTGGTTTTGACAGAAAGAGGTCTAAAGGAATTTCTAAAGGGTTTTGTAAACATTGTAAAGTTGAGGGGCACACTATAGAAAATTGTTTTCAGTTGATAGGATATCCTGACTGGTATAAAGGTCGGAAAACTATCAAGAATCAGACTCGATCTGCTGCTCATTATGTTTCTGAGAAGCCAATTGCAGCTACTCCATTTGATGTATCCTTTGATGCTGGGAATAACAGTCATGGAGAATCGCATGTTAATTTGGTTGATAGTATCTTTCAGGAGGTACTTAAGCGTTTTGAACAGAAGCATGTGTCAGAGACTCCTTCAAATCTTGGTTTTGCAGGTAGCATTGCTTCTTCCTTATGTTTTCATATTTTGAATAACAAATCGTGTTGTTGGGTTGTGGATACAGGTGCAACAGATCACATGACTCCTTTCCAAACTCTTCTTTCGGACATATACACTTTACCTCATCCAATAACCATTCAGTTGCCTGATGGGAGTTTAAAAACTGTCCAATTAGCTGGAACAGTTCACTTAAGTCCTTCCTTTCATTTACAAAATGTGCTTTATGTGCCAGATTTTAGACATAATCTACTATCTGTTCATAAAGCTTTAACTGACAATCATTTTATTATGGTTGCTGATTCTACTTCTTTGATTTTCCAGGACCAAGTAACTAAACACATATAGCCAAAGCTAAAGCAACAAATGGGCTTTATATACTTGAATCTGATATTAGTGGGAATTTTATTTCTTCTGAGTCCACTGTAATTCCTCTTTCTCTTCTTCCGCTGTGAGTCATTCAAAGAATTTGTCATTGTTGAAATTGTTACATTTACGTTTAGGTCATAGTTCAATGTCTTTGATGAACATTTGGATCAATGTAAGTCTCTTGACTTGACTGATTTTGTTTGTACTACCTGTTATGAATCTAAGTTTCATAGATTGCCTTTTGCAAGAAGTACCAATCGTGCTTTGTATCCTTTTTCTCTTTTACATATTGATGTATGGGGTCCTTTTTCTGTTACTTCAATTTGTGGAGCTCGTTATTTTCTTACCATTTTGGATGATCATACATGTTGTACTTAGACTTTTTTGCTTCAAAACAAGTCTCAAGTTTCTTCGTGTTTACATAATTTTTTTCGTATGATAAACACTCAATTCTTAGCTAAACCATCTGTAATCCGATCTGACAATGGGTCAGAATTCCTGTCTTCCACTTGTCAATTTTTGTTTAAAGATTTAGGCATCATACACCAACGTTCCATGATATATACACCTCAACAAAATGGGCGTGTGGAACGTAAACATAGACATCTCCTTGAAACAGCCCATTCCTTGCGAATTCAAGCAAACCTTCCTAAATATTTTTGGGGTGAATGTGTACTCACTGCTACATATCTCATTAATCTAATGCCTTTGTCCACCTTACAATGGAAAACTCCTTTTGAGATGTTATATCACAAATCTCCTACATATGATCACTTGAGAGTCATGGGTTGCTTATGCTTTGTTCGAGCAACTTCACCTACACTTGATAAGTTTGATTCTAAAGGGCTTAAATGTGTCTTCTTAGGATATGTCCATGGTCAGAAAGGTTATAAGGTGTATGATATGAATTCCAAGAAAATTCTGGTCAGTCGAGATATTGTGTTTATTGAAACTGAGTTTCCTTTTCATACACCTACAATAGATGATTCTCTTTCTTTAGACAATCCTGTTACTGTTCCTGTTTTATCTCACCCACCTGTTCAGTTTTCTTCTGAAGCTCCACATATTTCCAGGTCTATTTATTTTGGTGATGCCGATACTGATACTGTACAGAATCATACTTTAAACACATTTCCTTCTTGTCATAATCAATCCATTTCTTTGCGTCGTTCTTCTAGAGAACATAAAGTTCCCACTTGGTTGAAAGATTATGTATATAAAGCTTCCTCATGTACTTCTTCTCCTTCCTCTTCTATACTACATCAAAATTCTGTTTCTTATCCACTTTACTCATCCTCTGATTTTTCTCAGTCTTCATCTGATTTCAATGCTTCCTTAGCACATGTTCTTACAACACAAGAACCTTTATGTTAATCACAAGCTTGTAAATCTAAGGAATGGGTTATTGCTATGAATAAAGAATGGAGGCTCTTGAACTAAATGATACTTGGATTTGGTTGATTTACCTCAAGAAAAAAACCTATAGGTTGCAAATGGGTTTATAAAGTTAAATATAAACTGATGGAGTGTTGAGCGTTCAAAGCACGACTTGTTGCTAAGGGGTATACGCAAGTGGAAGGTGTGGACTACCATGATACTTTTTCACCGGTTGCCAAATTGTCTACTGTGCGCATTTTATTGCTGTGGTTGCATCATAATTGGCCTCTTCATCAAATTGACATCACAACGCATTTTTATGGCTTCCTTGATGAGGAAATATACATGCGTCCTCCTCTTGGTTATAATAAAGCTTCTCCAAGACAAGTATGTAGATTGAAACGTTCTTTATATGGGTTGAAACAGGCTTCTCGCCAATGGAATATTGAGATATCTCAATTTCTTATTCGGAGGGGTTTTGTTCAATCTAGTAGTGATCATTCACTGTTTACCTGTTCTTCGTCTGATGTTTTCCTCATTGTCTTGCTTTATGTGGATGATATGCTAATTTCTGGTAATAATGATGCTTCTACTGCTGATTTGAAGTCTGCTTTACATACTACTTTTACAATCAAAGATCTTGGTCTTGCTCGATTTTTTCTTGGACTAGAATTATGTAGATCAGATAAAGGAATTTTGGTCAGCCAACGCAAATTTATTTTGGACATTCTCCAAGATATAGGCTTGATTGGATGCAAACCTAGCTCCCTGCTTTGCCTTCTGGTTTACCTCTACTTAAGGATGATTCTGTGGTACTTTCTTATCCTCTACCTTTTAGGAGAATTTATTGGTCGTCTCTTATATCTCACTCTCTTTCATCCTCACATTGCTTTTTGCGGTCCACAAGCTCATCGGTTTTTTATCCCATCCCTGTAAGTCTCATTATCAAGCTGCTGTCCACCTTTTACGCTATCTCAAAGGAACTACAGATTTGGGATTATTTTATCCCAGTAGTAATTCTTTGGAGCTTCAAGCTTTTTCTGACTCAGATTGGGGTTCCACATCTTTTGATAGAAAATCTGTTACTAGTTACTGCATTATGTTGGGCCAAAGTTTGATTTCATGGAAATCAAAGAAGCAAACAACAGTTAGCACTAGTACCACTGAAGCTGAGTATAGAAGCATGTCCATTACAGCTAAGGAACTTCTTTGGACTTCATATATTTTGCGTGACTTACGTGTTCCTGTTTCTTTGCCCATTCCCCTTTATTGTGATAATAAATCTGCATTGCTCATTGCTTACAATCCACGTTTACATGGCCGAACCAAACATTTGGATATTGATGCTCATTTCATTTGGCAACATGTTAACACTGGTTTTATACAGCCTTTACATATTTCTTCTTCAGCACAGTTGGCTGATGTTCTCACCCAACTCACTTCTGTTGAGCAGCTTCAGTCCACATGTTTCAAGTTAGGTTTTCAATCAGCTCCCACTTGAGGGGGGATGTAGAGATATATAGATTTTTTCTTTATTTTATTTGTATAAAATCCAGCTGTATTTCAGTTATTATTTTTTGTACATCATATAAATAGTTCAGCAGTGTATTCATTCAGTGACTTTTACAAACTTTAATACGAAAATATCTTTCATTCACTTTCTCTCTCTATAACTGTTTTCTTCTCTGTTCTTTCATCTTGGATACATGGAAGCTGTGTGAGGCTTCTTCATTTCACAGTATGCTGTCTTCATCTTCTTTGGATGATGCAAGATCATTTGAACTAGTGAAGATGACATGAGTTGAGGGTACGGAGTTGGAGGCAGTAGATTCAGCTAGTGTCTTCACTGATTTTAATGCTGCAGCATGTTGGGAGAAGAAGGGAGATGAGAGTGTGATAGGAGCGAGTTGTTGTGAACGTGAGGACCTGTCTTTTACTTTGCATTCAAATGTAAAGCTGCTGTGGGCAATAAACATGCAGCTTTCCTAATATATAGTTGAAAATACTTCCTGTAGATCATCGTTAATTCGGCTTAGTACCCAATGAGTAGTGTGCAATTTGACGATAAATTTGGACGGTGCTGCGTGCCGGTGTGTGGGGGGCGAGGGATATTATTTTTTTGAACTAATATCCTGATTTGAGAAAAAATATTAAATAGATAATATATATGTTTACTTAGTACATAATTATCAATCATTCATTATAAATGGATAAGATGGTGAGTAATTTTTAAAGTAATCATCACCATACAGCTACATGTAGTTAGTTATTACATATATATTACTCGCGCCATGTAATACCTATTCAAACTTAATGTTGATTGGATGTCAAAATCTAAAATTCTTCATATTCCATACTTATTATCTATATTCAAAGTTATAAAATATATATGCGTGCGTAATAGTCTTTTGTTATTATTTTATTAATCACTAAATGATTATTTGAATAAGTATTATTTTTAAAGATATTTAATTATACAATTTTAAAAGGAAAATTGCAAATAATAAAAAAGTAAGAACAGATTGGAAAAAAAACAACATTAGCAACTTGCCAAACTCCGAAAGACGCGAGTGATCATTAAGTGGCCTAGGTATAGTCCAGTCGCAATTCATCACCCTTTATAAGGCATACAAGTTACAACCTACACAAGGTATTGGTGACAACTCAGACAACCTACTGTTAAATGTAGAAAAGAAAGCACGACAAAAACCCTTTGGATTGTTTTTAAACATCCTTTTTTTTATATATTATTTTGATGAGACTGGGACATCATCTATTATTATAGGAGGTCACACAACCTTCCTATAATACCCTACTACTAGGACTAACAAATTAAACCAAGCTTTTAAAGGTTTGGGATCAACTTGTTTAAAATTTATCGAGTTCAAGTTTAAGCCAAGCTTTTTATAGCTTGAGTTTGTCTCATTTATGAATCGAGCTCGGTCTAGCCGAGTTTTTTATCGAGCCTATCAAGTTTTTATTCAACTTGAAATTTAAGCTTGAGCTTGACTCATTTAAATAGTTAGTTTTCTATTTTTTTAGACCTAAAATATAATATGTAAGTGTTGCTATAAATATATATAAACAGTAAATAAAAATGAGATTTTATTGTTTTAATTAAATAGTTATATATAATATATAATGCATATAAAATTCATAAATCTACTAACAAATTTATTAACTAATGCAGCATAAAAGTGCAAAGGATAGAAATCAAATTACCAGATGATTTCTAAAAACATAAAATTTACAACAATTGCAAAAGTTGCAATCTATCAGAGAGAAACTCTCTCAACTTAAGGTTTAAAAGTATATGAAATGTTCTGAATAGAAAAGACAAGCCTAAAGACTATTTATACTATTACATGAGGAAACTCTAAAAACAAATAATAGATAATAAATACAATATAGGTTGGTAATAAAATATGACAATTAACGCTGGAAATAAAGGCTGTCAATTAATGTTGGCAATAAAAGCTGGCGGCCTATAATTATCTTCCAAGACTGGTGGCATTTCTTCCAAGCCTAGTGCTGCTTCTTCCTCTCCTTCTCAGATGACTCTTCTTATTCAAATGTGTCTGCTATGTCATCCATGTCATTTTCTCCCACCTGAGAAGAACTCGATCCCAAGTTCTCTTATGGATATAAAGATGTATTGTCTAGGTAAAAAGGGATATATCAACCCAAATCTCATCAAAACCAGCATCAGCTTCATACAATTCTTTCAATTGCTCAGACCCTACAACCTCGACATTTAAAGTCATCAGAAGATTGGTCTCCTCTTCCTCATATATTTTCTTCTTGCTTTCAATTTCAATCGGTTTACTTTCTGGCTCCTCCTTTGCTTCTTTTACAACCACTTCCACTTTTGGTTCCTCCTCTTGCATCGATGTTTCCATAGGTTTACTTTCAATGATTTCAGGAGTCTTAGTATCTTTTATGACAATTTCAGGCAATACATCAGGAACAGATCCCTTTTTATTAAGTTTAGTGGAAATAACTGGTAGATGTTCAATATTTCATCCACAGGTTTTTCTTCTACTTTAGGAGGGACAGTTTCTGAAAATTCGACTGAGGTCTCTTTAAGAGTCTCTTGAAAGTTTTTTTTCTCCTTCTATTTTAGAGTCGGAACTTCTTCCCCCTTCAAATCATTACTATGTGCCAACGTCATAAACTCTGCATTAAATTCATGTATTACTTTCTTTTCTCGATGACATATTTGGTCCTTTTGAAATATAATTTCCTCATAATCAAAACAAAGAAATATATCTTCTAATAATTGCTTCATTCTATACCACATCCTAACAAGTGCTTTCCCTTCATAACTTCTCCTTTTCTTCAATTTCTCCTCTATAATATGGAATATTTGCCTCCAGCTTGAAATCATTCCTTCCATATTCATTGTTAACTTCATAATATTCATCAAAATTACAACCTTTACGCTTTTGTGTTATGTCATATTGGTATCAGAGCGGGCAATTTCTTATGGAGATATCAGGAGACGACAGTATAGGAGGAGGTCATGTCCTCGACGATGTTTAGGATGTGGAAGTCTTGCGAATCGAGTCACAAGTTCGAAGGGTAAGTATATTCTAAGGCTAGAGGCATTTTTCCAAAGCCAACAATGTTTCTTCCAAGCTAGCGGCATTCGAGCAATCTAGTGCGACTTCATCCTCTCCTTCTTGGATGACTCCTCTTGTTTAAATATGTGTCTGCTATGCCGTCCGCATCATTAACGAGCCTACTAATAGCCTTACTCACACGAGCTTAAACGAGCTTATTCACGAGTCGATTCGTGAGCTTAAATAAAAAAATTTAAACTCTGATAATTTAGATAAATAAGCTTTACTTTAGGTTCAAACTCGACTCATTTACCAATTGATGAGTTTGAGTCAAGCCTAAAGTGAGTCAAACTCAAGTGAGTCGTGAGCAACTCAGCTCATTTGCACTCTTACCCATTACATTGTGTGAGTCACAACCTAAACCATGCAAACAACTTGTCAACTACCCCTAAAGCTGAGGATGGCTACCAGATTGTTAACAATTTTTTGTTATTTTTATATAGTAAGTAAACTTATCTAATTAGATTAGTTTAACAATATTATTTCATTAATTAATTAGTTTGGATCAAATCAATGCCTAGCACATGTTCTTTATTTAATATTAACATTTACTATTCAAATGTGAAAGAAAAAAATAGAAGGGAAATCACCCATTTGTAAAAATCCAAACATAGATTATTTTTTGTAGTGGGTAAATATTGTGAATGATATCTGAACTATGGCAAAATATGCAATTATGTATCTAAATTTTAGAATTGATTAATTAAATACTTGAATTATGAAACTAATCAATTTGGTGACCAAAAAAGCTTTTTATGTACGTCAATAATACCTCTATCACATTAGTTAAAAACAGTCAAGTAAGATAACATTATGTTAGCTAATTTGAGAGAGGTACTATTTGCATACACAAAAAATGTTTTTCAATTACTAAATTAATTTTAAAGTTAAGGTTTGTTAAAGTTTAAATAGTATTAGTGAGATTAATTTTTTGTAATGTAACTGTACGAATTTATGGCCATTAGATTTGATGATTATTGGTGCTAATTAATGACAAAATTAAGGATTAACACAAAACGTTGGCTAAGGATAAAAATTTAGTTTTATAAAAGGTGTAAGTTTCCATTTATTATGTGCATCCACTATGGAATGTGAATTTTCATCACGACTTATGTGAAGATGCTGTTTTGAGCATTGCTGCACAAAAGTCTAACATCACATTGATACATACTAGTAATTTAAAATTGAAAGTAATGTGACTGACTATAAGGTCATTTATAATAGATAACAACATCTTAATGAACCTGAAACATTTAAAATTTAATTGCTGTTTTTATTACTTTAAATTATGATTATATTTGAAGAATGAAGATAAATCTACTATTACGAACATGGCAAGTCCCATGCATCCACTTAACCAATTTATTTTTCTATTCATAGGAAAGGTAGGCCACACTACAGATAAGCTCTTGCGTAGAACATGTTAATTAATTATGTTATGCATCTATTTTATTTTATCTGTTTCCATTTGCTTCAAACTGTCTTTCTCTGATTATTGATTTAGTACGGAAAATTTTCCGCAATACGCTGTTTCGTGAAATTATTATATAAGCCAGCCAAGGACACATTCTCCAAAAAATAGATATTGAATAATTTCAAAGGCTTCATCTTACGGCAAGAAGTTTGTAGGAACGTTGCCGTAGCAGGAACTTGAGTATTACTTTATAATCATGCCAATTTTGAAAGTATGATGCTATTAAAAAATAGCTGCAACGGTTTGAATATATATATATATGTATATATATGATATACATATATATAAATAGAAAATGATACAATATTTGAATTAATTCATACAAATATGGAATGGTATGAGAAAAATAACTTATAAATAACCTTAAAAATATAGAGAAAAATGAAAAAAAATGCATATTCTTCTATTGTTTTATAAAAAGAGTAGTTACTGTAATATTAACTACTTTATTTATATAGTAATTATCATGATAACAAATAAATAAATATATATATACATCATTAACAAAGCAGTTGCAATGGCTTCAATAACCATGCCCTACATATGATATATATATGTATGTATATGTATATATTCAATATTTGTAAAAATCTGTATGACATATTTCATATTTGATACTATTTGGTTCATATTCAAACTAACATTTATTTTCTTCCTCCAAGATCCTCATTTAATATTTAGAATAATTGAAAAAAGTGCAAATCTTAAAATGAATCCAATTTTATCAATTCATAAATAACAAATATCTATATCTTATGAAATCAAGCCATTTAAAATAGTGCGAAATGAAATGTTATAGGGTTAATTTTACTTACAGTACCTAATATTTTTTTTATTTCAACAAACCTAAAAAAAATTTCGCTATAAGAAAATACTTTAACTTTTCAAATCTTTTACTCATGACACCTATGGATGGATTTTTCCATCCAACTGCTGATGTGGCAAACGGATTCCAATAAAATATTTTTTTCCATCTAAGTTAGCATTTTTTATTATTTTCGCTTTCTCTCTCCCCTCTTTTTCCTCTTCCTCCAGTGTTGGCTCTTCTTCTTCTTCTCTTCTTCTTCTTTCTTCTTCTTCTTCTTCTTCTTCTTCTTTTCTTCCATCTCCTCCTCCTCCTCAAACATTCTTCAATAAAAAATAAAATAAAAACTAAATTACCAGAAATCATAATCAAAATTCTATAAAAAAAAAAATTGATTAATCTCAACAAACCAATTTTAAATATCCAAAATTCTACACACACTCTCTCTCTAAAAGCTCCATAACCATGATCTTTCTCTCTCTAAAAATTTTTATTACGATTAAATCCATGAAGCTCTCTCTCTCTCTCTCCCTTCCCGCTGCACCACCCACCACCCCCCCCCCCCCCCCCCCCCCCCCCCCCCCCCCCCCCCCCCCCCCCCCCCCCCCCCCCCCCCCCCCCCCCAAACAAACACACACACACTCCATTTTCCCTGGCCTTCTTCTTCTTCTTCTTCTTCTTTTTACCCTAACCCCCAATTTAAAAAAAAAAAATCTCAGATAAATTTTCATAAACACACACAATGTTGTTTTAGCTCATCTTCATCAATACTTTTTTTTATTATCATAATCCCAAATCCAGAATGTCAAAGAAGAAGAAGAGTCAGTTCAAACTACTTGCTTAATGAAATTAAGTTCCTCAAACTAAAATGTTTAAAGCATTTTCAACATTTAAGGATAATTGGCAACATTATTTTTCTACAAAAATCTTTTTTTCTCTCCTTCTTTTGCCTATCAAATATAATATTCCTCCAAATCAATAATAAAAAATTACAAAGTTGAAAACTTTGTAACTTATGTTAAAAGGCATGAAACAACCATAAAACAAAATTAGGTGTATGGGTTTATAAAAATTTATCTAGGATTTTTTTTTTTTTTTTAGATGGAGGTATAGGTTAGAGGAGGAGGAGGGTGCAAAAGAGAGAGAGAGAAGGAAAGTGAAAAGAATAAATAAAAAGAAGAAAAGTACAGTGAAAAAAAAAAAATTATCCTCATCACACTTGATACATAGGAAAAAGCTATTGATGAAATCCATTAAAGAAAATTAAATGGTAGAAGAATCATTGCACTTCCAATTGTATTTTTTTTTTTTTTTATTTGAAGAAGAATAAGAAGAAAAAGATGAAGAAGAAGCTAGAAGAATAAGAAGAAGAGAGAGAAAGAGAAAAGTTGAAAAATTTTAAAAATAATAAAAAAAAAGTTGACATTGATAGAAAAAATAATATTTTTAATTGGATCCATTTGCCACATCAGTAGTTGGATGGAAAAATGGACGGAATCCATCCATAGGTTCCATCAGCGAAATTTTTATTTAGGTACAATTCTGTAGAAATCGAAAAAATTCAGGTACCGTAAGTGAAATTAACCCAAATGTTATATATTAACCTAGACACGGACCAGGTTCTATTTGTGAACCATCCTGCCCAACACCAAATGGAACTAGATCTAAGACCCAATCCATGTAGACAAGTCTAGAACATCAAAGGAGCCAATGGGTCCCACAAATCCCAATAAATTTAAAACCAAAAACAGAGAAACAAAGAAAAAATTGAATATAATTAAATGAAAAATATTTAAATTGTTTTAGTCTTGTTAGGAAAAAATTATTTTAGTGTGAATAGTAGAAATTTATTATCTATTCACAATATTTAATATATTGTTATACAATATATGCAATAAATATACTTTAAAAATATGTCTACTTAGATTTGTATAAATTTCTCTGTTTGGATTTATACAAATTTATATTGAAAGTAAAATCTCATCTCTTAATAATCTATATTATTAAAACAAAACCACCCACTTTTGTAATATCTCTCAAATATAGATGGTAGAATTCTAATCACAAATGCGCCTTTTCGGTGTAGTGGCTTGGAGTTTGTCAGAATTCCAAAGTTAAGCGTGTTTTAAGTAGAGCAATCCCAAGATGGGTGACTCCTTGGGAAGCGCTGGTACCAAAAAGACAAAACCGTACGGTGTGTGGACAAAGCAAACAATACCTCGATGGGCAGAGTTCCGAGTCATTACACAGTACCTCAGGTATTCTAGTTGTGCCTGAAGGTGCACTAGGAGGGCCAATATACCTGGTATCACGATCCCCACCCTAGGTGGCCTGAGGGCGCCCCCTCCGCTGTGGTGGAACCTAGGGTGGCAGGTTGTGATAAATAGTATCAAAGCAGTGGTTCTGGACCTATGTAATGAAATTGACGGAGATGTCAATTCTATAAGTGGGGGGTATCATACCCCTCAAATATAGATGGTGGAACTCTAATCATAGAGGTGCCTTTTTGGTGTAATGGTTTGGAGTTTGTCAGAACTCCAAAGTTAAGCGTGCTCTAGGCAGAACAATCCCAGGATAGGTGACCCCTTAGGAAGTGCTAGCACTAAAAGAACAAAATTATACAGCGTGTGGTCAAAACGGACAATACCTCGGTAGGTAGAGTTTTTAGTCGTTACACAATACCTCTGATATCCTGGTTATGCTTAAGGGTGTGCTGGAAAGGCCAGTGTACTTAGTATCACGATCCCTACCCAGGCTGACCTTAGGGCTTAGGGCGCCTCCTCCGCTACGGTGGAGCCTAGGGTAACAGGAAATAACACCTTTGATATTTTTAGTGTAAATATTTTTAATATAATGTTTTTAGCATATAGACATAAAAATATTTTTCGTTTACCTAAAATCATGAAAATTAAATAGGATTTAAATATAATTAAATAAGGGTTGAATAGACATAGTTTTTCCTTTTTAAGGATATGGGCGTAAAATATTTTTGGTATTCTTGAAATCATGAAATTAAGGAAGGCTTAAATAGAATTAAATAACGGTTGAATAGATATAGTTTTTTCCGTATAAAATATTTTTAATATCCATGAAATCATGAAATTAAATAGAGTTTGAATAGAATCAAATAATGGTTGAATAGATATAGTTTTTTTTTCTTTTTTAACCTAAGCATGTATTTTTATATACTGATCTAAAGCTTTGATATCATATTTATGCATGGCAGTTACCCAACATGGAGAAGTTACCTATGAAAAATACAATTATAATTATGATTTGTAATTAATTTCCTAATTTCTAAGACTAATTAAGGTTATCATCTTCCAACCTATCAAAACAATATATCTATTTACATATATGTTGGGTTGTTTTATTTACACACTCATCGCGAGTGTGTCATCTGCCTGTGTGGATTTGTTTTTGTGTTGAGAGTATTTGTGAGACTTTTTTTTTATTTTTTAGATAATATTTGTAACATAAAATTCCTAACATTACTACTAAAGGTGGATGTATTGATGTACAAATAAATGTATATCATATATCATAAACAAATCTTTAGAAAACAAGTTAATGATTATAATACCCAAAAGTCCAACTTTTATTTTAAATTTAGAACATTTATTATTTAAAATATACTTTTTCATTATTTTTAATATTATTTTTAAAAAATTTTAAGAAAGCAAGAGTTCGTTCATTAGAGTCAAGAACTAACCCATGACTTATCAATTCTTAGTAACAGACCCAAGAGCAAGTTTTGGATCTAAAATTTTTATACCCATGAACCTATAGGTCCAAACGGATTGGTCATATCTCCAAATTTAGTTATTATAATAATCCAACGCTGAAATATTGTATTAGATTAGATGCAAAATTTTAGATTTATAGAAATGTTGGGTACCACATCCATCCAACTATGGTTCACGTGACTTTTTTATTATAGGATTCACACCACCTAAAGACTTAAGTCATGTTAAAATGATTTAAAGTTTTGCTGCTATATCTAACTGTTAAATTTCTCAACCGGGCAACACATTCTTTTTATTTTTACATATTTTTCTCACTGCAAATCAGTCAACGCGCGGGATACAGCTATAATAATTATTTTTACGTTATATGTGTTAAATAGGATTCAACCACCTGAAAAACTTAAGTCATGTTAAAATGATTTAAAGTTTTGTTGCTATATCTGACTATTAGATTTCTCAACTGGGCAACACATTCTTTTTATTTTTACATTTTTCTTTTCAAGGTGCAAATCAGAAAACACGTGGGATACAGCTATAATAATTATATATTACATAATATATGTCAAATACTAGAACATCAATTTTTTATTTTGCTTATAGTTCATTTAATTCATTTAGGTGAATATGAATAGTTATAACTATCAATCAATTTTTATTTAATTCTTTTTTTATTACGCACAAGCTTATTTAAGTTGAACCATATATAATTATATATGTGTGTGTGCACACGTTTAATATTCCAATAAATCCTGTTGACAATTACAAGTACTATACAAACATATATTAATACCTTCCCCATTTACATATCCATATTCATATGGATAAGTCTCTCACTTACGACCAAATCTAATATATATCGTTCCTCTTGAAACCCCACTAAAGAAAGGAACAACTATAGATAGATAGTGGCAATGTGCTCTTGCCTTCATAGGTTCCCAATAGATTTGCCTAATTAAAAAGGTAGCGCGTTTTCAAATCCCAGGCTACAAGTTCAACCTCAAGTCCTCTCGATATACAAGCCTCATTCCTAGACATACTTATGGTTCCAGGTAGATGTCGCCTCAAGGTGGGTCGAGTCTAACCCATAGACTGGACCCATCAAGTTTGGGTCTTCATTATTGAGACTCATAACTACCCTATAAGAGGGTGAGGCAGATCTAACCCATGGACCCACTAGGTCATAGGATGGGTTGGTTATAGATCCGGCTCGTCCTTTTTTAATGAATAATTAATTTTTTAAATTATCTTTTATTTATTTTTACTTTTTTTTTTATAAAGTGGGACCCTTAAGGACCTACCAGGTTCGGCTAGTGGACCCATCTTCGACCCTAAGGACCATGGCGGGTTAGACTCGGATTGGATCCATCATGGTTGAGCCAAGTTGAGTCCCAGTTCGAACCTAACCCGAAAAGATGTCTAATATAATTCTAGATTCAAATCGAACCAAAACAAGAACCACACGATTCTAGGTCTTGAAATAAAGGGGTCGGAACCCTGGTTTTGGTCTGGTTCTATAAAACTAGTGATTTCGTGTTTCGGTTTTGAAATGCAGAACCACCATTTTTTTTAGGTAAAAATAAGTTTTAAACTCAAAATAATAATTGGATCTAAAAGTATTAAATTATTTAACCAATTTTTTTTTTTTAGAATTAGTTTAGACTGCACATTTATTTATATATGCACACATCCAACATCAATATAGTTAGTAATATAAGATTGACAAATGCTCTAAAGGATGAAAATAAAATTACAATACAAAAAATACTCTCATATTATTCAGAAGAAGGATTTTGCTTTTAGAAAAAAAGTTTATATAAAGTAAATTATATATGCTTTTAAGTTATATTTATTTATATTGTTAATAATGACACATCAACTATTGTGAATAGATAATAAATTTCACTATTAATATGAAATAGTTTAAACATTAATAACTATATAATTAAAATATTTTTTTCAATTTTTTCTCTATTTTTCATTTTTTTTCCATCGAATTAGCTAGAATGGCCAATTTTAAGTCAAAAAACTACCTAAGAATCAGAAAACTGATGGTTTCTTAGTGGGTTCTAAAACTGCCTAACCAATTCCATTCTACTTCAGTTTCCGATTTGGATCCGAATTTAAGCTAATGATATCTCCATTAGTTCTTTCCACCTCACCTTGATAATGATGTCCAAATTAAATTGAAAGAGCATCCGCTCCTTCAATTTTTCTTTTTTCTTTATTTATTTATCCCTCTATCAAGTTTTATTTCAAACATAAGTAGATTTAAAACGTGTCCAATATTTTATTTTCATCAAAGAAAATTTCAAAACTATTAAACATTTAATTTCCTCATGAATATCATCATATAATGAAGTTTCTTTACAAATTGCATTATCTATGCTTTTAAATACAGGCAAAAAAAAAAAGTCCTTTCAAAACGGTAAAGCAATAATGAAAACAATATTTAATCTCAAAGATAAATGAGATAGAGTATAAATGAGTTTTAAATTGAAAACATGATAAGAAGAGTAATGGTATTATTATCTTTATTCAAATTAATAAAAAAAATTATTGTTAAATGCAACATCACTTTTAGATAGAGCTGCAAATGACCCAAATTATTCTCGAGTTCAGCTCATTTCAGGCTCGATTTATTTAGTTAAACTAGTTGGATCTAAACTTTTCTTCAAGCTCGAGAGCCTCATTAAGGACTCGTTTAATATATTAGTACAATAATATATTAATGTAACATTATTAATATATTAACATAATATTATATATAATTATTTATATTAATTTAATATTATAAATATTATATATATATATGAGTCGAGCTTAGGTTTGTTTAGCTAAACAAGCTCGAGAGCTTGGCTTGCTAGGCTCATTTAGCTAAACGAATCTAATAAACTGAGCTCAAACTCAAAAATCCTCAACAAATTTAGGCTCGAGTCTGTATATTTCAAACTTGATAAAAATTCAACTTGAATCAAATTTGTTAGGTTATTGAATGAGCCAAACCTGAGCGGACAAAAGCCTGACTTTTCACCTTACTTTTGAATACCCTTAATTCTAAATCTTCAACAATTTTTTTCCATGTGATTCCAGGAATAACCACGCTATATGTTTTCCAGAAATAAATAAATAAATCAACAACACTTCCCATGTATTCAATTCCAAGCTACGCTCAGGAACTCATACTTCAAGATTTAATGGCTTAGGGTGACATGAAGGGTCATTCCATCGATCGTGCTCTTTAAAATTATTTTTCCTGACTTATTTAAAATGAACTAAAGAATGTCGTTGGTTTTTGGACGTTAGTTCACCAGCGAAGCATTCAGAAAAGAATCTTTACAGGAACTACAATTATTTCTCTCATATATATATACCTACAAATATTAAATCACATGATTGGAGAAATATCAATTAAAAAAGGGTATTCACTACATGGACTCGTGACAAGATCTTTTATTAGAAACTCCCACTTTCTCCTCTATAATTTATTTATGAATAGTGGTAAAAGCTTAACTTCGCTCCATAATTTACCCATTAAGTAAACAGTAAAATACAAGTGTTTGCTACATCAACTTTTCACTATTTGGCATTCGTTTGGTGTCTTTTAGAATACAGATATTAAAAAAATAGAAATTTAATTATTTATATATAGATCACACATATCAAATATAGATATAAATCAAGCAATCTAAACAATATATGTTCACATAAACATAGATCCAAGAAAATATTCCTTTTATTCATGATAATCCATAAAAACTGGAAAAGATTCTATTTTTTAATCGGTTGTAATTTATAGATTGTGCTTCGAATTCGATCTCGGATCTGTGGCATATCAACTTTTGATATAAGAGAACATGGCTCAAAATGCTTCAATCGGTATGTCTCAGATTTGGTTGATTCTTAATTTGGAATTTAGGATTTTGAAAATTTTGAACTGAGGTCAGGGTTTAAGGTGGAAACAAAAATGTTCTAGGCAGTTGTGGAACTTGATTTGATGTTGGTAAGGGGGCTCAAAACCTAAATCTATTATTGCTTGATTGATCTATTGCGGTTTGTTATAGGTATTATTTGTTTGTATTGGTAATGTGTGGAGGCTAGATTTTGTTTAAAATAGTGTGATTATGGTTTGATATGAATTTAAAAGGATAAATAGACAACAAGACCGATCTTGTTAAGAAATATGACGGGACAATAAATTTTCCATATATTAATAAGTATTTTATTTTTATCAATCTTTATAAATTGTGGAAAAAAAGAACCATTTGCTTATTAACTTCTTTGAAATTATGGCATACATTTTGTTAATGCGAATTGTCTATCACTTAGATCCTTTTTTGATGATCGATCATCCTTTTATCATGAGTCATATTAGTTACCAAACAAATCAACCCAATTCGATTTGACAATTCATTCATATCTCTTTAATTTTATGGTAGTATTGGTTGTGAAAATTGAACAAGATAAGGAGAACTGAATAACAAAATATAAGAAATACTAGATAGTATAATTCCTTTATAATATATTTAATATGCACTATAGTTGATGAGATTCTTATTAAAATATTTTATTTTTGTCCAATTTTTGTACTATTAAATATAGTGGACAAAAATATTAGGCTTGTCTAATATCATGAAGATGGTTTTGTCCAATCAAAATACATTTTGTGAATCAAATATAATCAATGAACCTTTTGTGAATATATATGTGCCATTTATTTATTTTCATTCTTTTGGTTACATGTATTTTTTTTCTATTGGATTGTTTGTTAGATTGTATAGCAATACAGAGTATAAATAGGCTTCTTGTAACCACTTTAACAAATTAATGAAAAATAGATTTTTTCCTTTCTTCTCTGTTCAATGAATAACTTCTCTATTCATTAAAGTACTTTCATGGAGGAGAGCTTGAACAACTAGTTGTAGAAACTTGTTTTTCACATGGCATCAGAGCAACTCAGGTTCGATTTCTAGTACTCATTTCAAAATTGTTCCAAATATGGCTTCTTTTCCCAATCAATTGAGTGGTGTAGTAGTTGATTCGTCCATTATTGATCCTTATTACTTGTATGGATTGGGTAATCCTAATATGGCTATTGGTAATTTGATTTTCAATGGAAATAACTATCTAGGTTGGACAATATGGTTCGTTGTTAGATCATGAATTCTATGTTACTAGAGTTATCCCAAGGGTTTCTATATGCACAATCCTCTAAAGAGTTGTGGGATGAAATTTATGAACAATATGATGTTTGCAATGGGCCTTTAGTGTTTCAATTACAACATGAAATATGTAATTTGAAGCAATAGAATGAGAGTGTTGGTGTTTACTATAAAAAGTTGAAAAGATATTGGGATGAACTTCAACAAGTTCATGCATATCCTCAATATACATGCGGGACGATGCAGTACTGTACATGTGATATTAAGGTTCGTTTAGCAGAGTATGAAGCTAATGGCAAGTTGATGCAGTTTCTCATGTGACTTAATGAGGTGCATGATGGGGTAAGAAATCAAATTTTGACGATGGACCCTATGCCCTCAGTTAATAAAGCTTTCAACTTTGTTCAACAAGTAGAGAAGCAAAGGCAGGTTGTGTTTATTGTACATTCTAGTAGTGAGGTAATGGCTTTTAATACTCAAAGTGAGTAGCAAATAGTACAAAGAAAGAAATTTAAATCTAAACTGGTTTGAAAACATTGTAAAGGAGAAGGTCATTCTAAAGATAGTTGTTTCTAGCTAATTGGCTATCCCAAGTGGTTCAAGGGAAAGAAAGTTATGCAAGGAAGAAGGAATATTGTGGCAAACAATGTTCTGTCCTTGAATAAAGGGTCTTATATAGGGGATGGTGATAGTTACAAGTATGCCACTCCTTTTAACCAGTTAAGTGATTCTGTTACAGTAAATTTAGATCCATAGCAAAGACCAGTAAATTCAGATCCATAGCAAAGACAGAGTTCAATTGATCATCAAATGCTTCAAGAAATGTGTTACGAGGTTATGAAGATGATGCAATCCAAAGGAGTGTAAGAATAAGGACAAGTCAATAATGTCATAGCTTCACCGAGTATATTCCACTTTGCAGGTAATCATAACCAAACTTCTTGTTTCGATGTTCTAAATAGTAATAAGGATTCTTGGATATTGGACTCAGGTTCTACAAATCATATGACACCATACTTAACAATTCTTTTTTATATTAAACACCTTTCTAGACCAATAGCAGTAAAGTTACCAGATGGTTCAACTGTCCTCGTTGATAAAGTGGATAGTTTTCCTTACACAGTGTATTCTTCTAATAGATGTGTTCTACATTCCTAGCTTCACTTACAACTTGTTATCTATTCATTCCCTTTTACATCAACAAAATCTAGTAGCCATTTTTTATAAAACCAAATGCTTACTGCAGGACCAGAAAACTAACCAAGTGTTGGCTTCAGCAGGAGTTGAACATGGGCTATATGTACTGATTTCTAATTATGTGTCTATCAACAAATTTGCTGCTAAGGTTTTTGGGTCTAAGGACAGTATTTTTAGTTGTTGTCCTGAGTTTGTTAGTAAAGATGGTACTGTTTTCACTAGTTCTGATGGTAACAATTCTAGTTATGCTTCTTGTTCAAACATCTCTATTACTAATGTAGATTTGTCTTTGTTTCATACTCAATTGGGTCATAGTTCATTGTCAAAAATTCGTCATTTGGATATGTACTTGTCAATTGTCTTTCAAAACTGTCATTGTAATGTGTTTCAAGAATCAAAATTCCATAGACTTCCTTTCCCTAGAAGCATTAGTATTTCAAAAGCAGCTTTTGATATGCTACATGTTGACATATGGGGGCCATATAGAATAGAGTCGATTACTAGCACAAAGCTCTTCTTAATTGTGGTTGATGATTATACAAAGTCTACATGGACTTTTCTGCTTGTGCACAAAAGCTAGGTATACTTTATTTTTTTACGGTTTCTTGCATACATCATTTTGGTGTGACTCTTAAGTTTGTTTGAATGGATAATGGTTTTGAATTTTTATCCAAGGAGTATCAGTCAATCTTTGAAAAAAAGGGAATTATACATTAGAAAACTATGGTGTATTCGCCCCAACAGAATGGTTGTGTTGAAAGGAAGCATAGACATCTCTTGGATACTAGTAGAGCTTTGAGAATACATGGTAAGTTGCCTAAAGAGTTTTGAGTGAGTGTATACTCATCGCTACATATTTGATAAATCATATGCTAGTTGAAAGCTTAGGATGGAAAACTCCACATGAGATGTTGTTTGGTGAGCCACCTACCTATGATCATTTAAGGGTGATGGGTTGCTTATGTTATATAGGAAATCATCCGATTCCTAAAGATAAGTTTGAAGCACGAGGAGTTAAGTGTATTTTTCTTGGCTATGCTTCTGGAAGGAAAGGCTATAGAGTTTATGATCCAATTAAACAATGTGTTCTTGAGTCAAGAGATGTGATTTTCTTTGAGCAAATTTTTCCTTATCATGAAAGTTGTCTTGTCATTGGTTATAATCATCGTCCTGTTCTTTATGAGTCTTCATGTCCTTTGGTTTCTGTTCTTCTTGTGTCCTCTTCAGATTAGGGTATTACTTCTTCTTTAACTGATAACTCTTTGTTTCTAATTCAGTCTGATCATTCGCTATCATCTACTAAGAATGTTTTAATACCTGATACTATAGATCATCATTCTGATGACAGAGTACATCGGTCTAATAGAATTAGAAAAACTCTAGTTTGGTTACGTGATTATGTACATATAGCACACAATTGTATACCTGCTAATGCCACGAATTTTTTTCCTATTTCATCTACTGTTCGGCCTTCTTTATACCATTTATTTGACACCTCCACCTTTCTTTCTTACCCACATGAGTTTGTAGCATCTTTAGCCAATGTGTTAAATACACAAGAACCTCATAACTATCTAGAAGCATCCAAGCAACAAGAATGGCAGCTTGCCATGCAAAAGGAATTGGATGCACTTGAAGCTAATGATACATGGGAATTAACTAAGTTGCTCAAAGGAAAAAATGCAGTAAGTAACAATTGGGTCTATAAAATTAAGTATAGACCGGATGGAACCATTGAACGATACAAAGTTAGACTTGTAGCTGAGGGCTTTACTCAAGTGGAAGAGGTAGATTACCATGATATGTTTTCTCCCGTTGCAAAATTAAGTACAGTTTGGGTTTTTTTTTTTTTTTTTTTTTTGCTATTGCAGCTACTAATGCATGGCCTTTGCATCAAATAGATGTGAATAATGCATTTCTTCATGGCCGTCTGGATGAAGAAGTGTATATAAAGGTGCCTGAGGGATATACTAAGGCCTTGCCACATCAAGTTTGTCGTCTCAAAAGATCTTTGTATGGGTTAAAACAAGCATCTAGACAGTGGAATATTGAGATATCCAAGTTTATTTGATCACTTGGATTTACTCAATCTACGCATGATCACTCTCTTTTTACTTTTCATGGTCCAAAAGGTAGTATATTCATTTTATTGTACATTGAGATGACATGCTTTTGACCGTTCTGATTAAGATTTTATAACCCATATTAAATGTCAGCTTAATACACAGTTCACTATCAAAGATCTGTGATTGGCTTAGTTCTTTCTTGGGCTAGAACTCTATCAAAGTAGTCAAGGTATTTTAGTTAATCAGCACAAGTTCATTTTTGGATGTTTTATATACAGCAGGGTTAACTGGTTTAAAACCAGTTTCTTTTCCCTTACCACAACGACTTGTTTTAGATCATTCTTCTAATGATTTGTTGTCTGATGCATCCTTCTGTCGCAAATTAGTTGGTAAGTTGTTGTATATCACTTTAACACGGCCTGACATTGCTTTTACTATCCATCGTTTGAGTCAATTTCTATCCCATCCATGAACCACTCATCTAGAGGCACTTTTTCATCTACTTCGTTTTTTGAAGGGTACTTCATCTTTAAGATTGTTTTATCCTTCGAATAATAAGCTTGATATTTATGGCTATACTGATTCTGATTGGGTTCCTGCGATGTTGTCGTAAATCAGTCTCAGGGTATTGTATTTTTTTAGGTGATGCTTTGATTTCTTGGAAATCTAAGAAACAACCAATTGTTTCTACCTCTACAATTGAAGCGGAAGATAGGGCACTTGCTGTTGCGACTAAAGAGCTCCTCTGGTTGTCTTATATTTTATGAGATTTGAAGGTATCAATTTGTATGTCATTGCCACTATACTATGGTAACAAGCCCACTATGATGATAGCATCAAATCCGTGCATGCATGGTCGGATAAAGCACATAGATATTGATCTACATTTTGTTCGCGATTATATCACTTCTGGTTTTGTTCATCCATTATATGTTTCATCCTTGAATCAGCTTACCGATATTTTCACCAAGTGTTTGGAGCAACACGAGTTCAAGATTTATGTTTCAAGATGGGTCTACGGGAAGCTCCAACTTGAGGGGGGGGGGGGGGGGGGGGGGGGGGTATGAATATATATGTGCCATTTATTTATTTTCATTCTTTTGGTTAAACATGTATTTTTTCTATTGGTTTGTTTGTTAGATAGTATAGCAATACAGAGTTTAATAGGCTTCTTGTTACCACTTTAACAAATTAATGAAAAACGTATTTTTTTTTCCTTTCTTCTCTGTTCAACGAAGAAATTCTCTGTTCATTAAAGTACTTTCATGGAGGAGAGCTTGAATAACTAGTTGCAGAAACTTGATTTTCACACCTTCGTCCTGTGAAAATTGTTCAGCCATACACTACCAATGTGTTTTGTAAACACAAACCATAAAAGTATTTGTTTTGTATTCATACAAATCATTTAAACCTACGATACATAGCATATCAAACATGCTTTGGAATTTTACATGGTCTAGTCAAACCTAAATAATAGTCTTTTCCTTTTAGTATATATGTAATTTGACTTGCATAGATTTCATAAAACTGCATTTTTCTACATATAATTAGAAGGCAAATGGAGACCATGTCAATCTTTTATATGGTGAAGCATGGTGGAAATAGAAATGACTAATTTATGGAACTTAGCTCGAATACAAGCTAATTTTGGCTCAAATACAAGCCCTAGTACTGTGATTGAATGCAAGACACAAAAAACTTAGGAGCAACAATATTTTTGGGAATTTTTCGTTGATTTTTGTGTATCACAAGGGATACTATACATAGCACAAAATAGCAGCTCCCTAAGGAATAATTCATGGTAGCATGTGCCAGTGACGGCTCACCAATTTAGTGACAAGATATATTCTAGAATATCTCTATTTTACCTACGTAATTACTATATTGTATTTATTATTATCGCTTTGTTTACTATGTAATAACAGATAGGCCCTGTTCGACTCCATTTCGTTTCTTAATACACCCACAAGTCCAGAGCCCACTACATTAATAAGCCCAGCCTTTGTCATTTGAATTATGTTCTTCATACCATTTAAACCCTCTTCACCGCAAGCTCCATCCAACAACTTAACTCCACTAGTTTTACCTTATTGTTTAGCTTTTCCCTCTTGCATCTTCATAAACCTTAGATCAATATCATATATCCTAAACCACCAAAGGAAATTAGATAACCCTATAACATTCCCACCCTCTTTAAAACCCTTGTCCACAAGGATTAATTGGAAATCTCAGCCTCAATTCGTGATAAAACTCCCATGTTGCGTCTAAAGAAGACAAACCCTTCCATAAGATGAGTACCATGGTGCCATCTTCATTCTTCCTTTTAACTATCTTCCGATCTAGTATCTCTTGAAGTTCTAATTCACCTTCTTCGCATGTTGCAAGTAATGATGAAGATAAATCTAGACAAGGACCATGGTATGGCTTCGGTTGTGAAACATGGAAGGTGGAATGTATCAAAGAATCCGATGAGAGATCCGATTGGTAAGCTACTGTTCCAATTTGATCTAACACTTTACATGACCCGTAATTTTAGGGCTAGCGTCTGTATCTTCATCTGTCTTAGGGACCCTTGCCTGTAAATTTCCACAGTAAACGTTATTGCATTTCTTTCCTCTTCAGATACCCTTATCCACAAGGATTGAATTGGAAAGTTAAGTTGCGATTTGCTAGAAGTCTCATTTATTGCCATTTTTCAATCCACAAGGTCTAGCAGCTCTAACACTCTTTCTGCTTGTGTCATAAGTACTTTAGGAGAGATCATCTTTTTGATCATGGTGCTTCTTGGGTTGGAAGATATGAAAAGTTAGATGAGTCATGCAATTTGCCTTAAGAGGTTCTCTCTTAAAACCCCTTCTCTATTTGCTTCTTTTCGGTTAAGGTTCTCATGTGATACTGAGCATTCTGAACATAAAACTCTAGTGAACAACTCATCTCCTCCTTAATGATGTCTTTTGGCTGCCCTATGCAGATAAATTTTTGCTTGATGTTCAATTGGCTGGGTGGTGAAGCAGTATTCCAAATCTACATTTTAATGATCTTTCGATCCTCATTTCGACCCCATAAGGTACATTGTTTTCCTGCCATAACAACTCAATTCGAATTAGCTTGAATTTCCAACATACGATTTCTAGTAAAATCAACACGTTATCTCCAAGATTAAGTCATATGCCGTCAACAGTAGTGTGTAAAAATCTGAATAGAGCTCCATTCTTTGCATGCCTAAACTAGACTTCTGGGTCATTAACTGCTATGCAATTTAGCACCCTTAGCTAAATTCACAACAGCAACCGGTTTTATTGATGTTCGAGTGCAATTGAAACTTTTAGCCAAAGTCTCATCCTTAAAACTTGTGGACCTTCTCGTTTCAGTATGGATACTGAGCTTTTCCTTCTTGAAATAGCCCCTAACACACATGCTATGTGATTCTGCATTGTTTTGGTCTTCGCCAATGACACACAAAGTGGGTTTAGTCAAATCACTTTCCAATTCCTCTACCTCCCTCTCAACATTATAACCACTAACAACTTCTTTAAGTACACTAATTGCTTTAAGAGCAATTACCTTATGTTGAATCATGATCTTAACATTCTATATGCCAAATTGCACTCCATTAACCTCAATCACTCCTTCTACAAGGCACTTAAGAACTAACCATGCCTTAACACTGATCTCCTTGGAGTCAATCTCATTAAGAGGTCTCCCTAAAGTCCTTTTAATAGTGACTTCAACAATTCCATCCTCCTTCATAGCTAGATACTTGACTTATTAGATCTTTTTTGTTTACATCTAGGGATCGGATCTAATGTGTTATTACACTTAATTCTCACATTCTTTGGCCATTTTGTATATACGGTTTTATTTGTAATGCTCGTGTTAGAGTTGTAAGTAATGGCATATGGTGAAGGTTTGTGAAGAAATTTGGGTTTTTATATTGATGTTTTTGTTGTATTTGGGTATGGTTTAGTGTAGATTTGTGGTGTATACGGTTTGGCAATGATTTCAGTGGATGGTTTATGGTAGTTTCTAGAGTGGTTTTGAGTAATTGTTTGTTGGGTTGTGGTTCAACAACGATTTGTAACATTGTTTCCTTTACTGGTGAAGGGCTGTCAACTTCCTGATTGTTGAGATTTAGGTTTGTAATAATGATGTAGGGTGAATTTGGGTTTGTGTTTGTTATCATGTTTCTGGATTTTAAGATATCAGCAGTGTTTTGATTGTGAATTAGATTCAGAGTTGATGATGGGCTTGGTGGATATGGTGTTTCTGAGATGGTGTTTAGGTTTGTGATGGTGGTTGTGTCTATGTATGAGTCATTGATGGTGTTCAGTGGTGCATTTGGATAAGGTTTTGTGTTAACTTCATGGATGGAATCTTGCATTCTTGCAAGGGTGTATGCTTGATACAAATTAAATGGTGTAAACATTCTAATAGAGTGTCTAACTTCATAATTTAATCCACTTAAAAATCTTTTAATTTTATGAGATTCTAGTAGAGTTAGATTAATGGAATTCTTAAACTCCTCTATATATTCTTAAATAGTATCCTATTACTTTAATTCCTTATCTTCTACATACTTAGTCTCATCAGGTGTTGCTATTTTCATTGCAAATGGCTGTTGTTGGAGCTTCTAGGGATACTTAAGAATCCAGCCTTCATTCTTGACTGCCTGCACTTTAAACACAGGTTGAATAACTTCCTCTCGGTATTGGATTTCTTGAGAACCAACCCTCACCATTACAAGCTCTAATACCAAATGAAGCTTGGTGGAAATGAAAATGACGAATTTATGGAACTTAGCTCGAATACAAGCTAATTTTGGCTCAAATACAAGCCCTAGTACTATGATTGAATGCAAAACATAGAAAACTTAGGACCAACAATATTTTTGGGAATTTTTCATTGATTTTTATGTATCACAAGGGATACAATATATAACAAAAAATAGCAGCTCCCTAAGGAATAATTCATGGTGGCATGTGCTAGTGATAGCTCACCAAGTTAGTGACAAGATATATTCTAGAATATCTCTATTTTACCTACGTAATTACTATATTGTATTTATTATTACTGCTTTGTCTACTAGGTAACAACAGATAGGCCTCTGCTCGACTCCATTTCATCTCTTAATACACCCACAAGCCTAGAGTCCACTACATTAACAAGCCTAGCCTTTGTCATTTGAATTCTGTTCTCCGTACCATTCGAACCCTCTTCACTGCAAGCTCCATCCAACAAATTAACTCCCTTAGTTTCACCTTGTTGTTCAGCTTTTCCCTCTTGCATCTTCACAAATCCTAGATCAATATCAAATACCCTAGACCACCAAAGCAAATTAGGTAACCCTATAACATATGGTCTTCTATCTCTTGAAGCTGTGGAATGTCGCTTTTGCCCATGCTTAGGTCAACTATGGGTCCTGGAATGAAGATCTTATTAGATAACCGATTGATGAAAGCAAATGTTTCTCCAATGACGAAGAGGAATTTGCTGAACACCTCTTTGAGGATTGTAGAGAGATTAAGAAAGCTTTTCCTAAGTTGGCCGGTTTGGCTAGGACGGCTAATAATAACATTCAAGAATGGCCTAAAAAGAATACCAAATTCCACAAGAAAAGCTAGTCCCACCCAAAACGTCCAAGTTAGTTTTTGTTCCCCTTTGTTCTGTAGTCGCTTTGGTGCAATAGAAAAAGAATGCATATTTTATTATTATAATACAAATGTTTTGGCCTTCTATACACTGTATTTTCAACGCTTTACTCACCAAGGCTTTTTTATTTAACTTTCTTCTCGTCTTTTTTTTCTTTCTTTTAATCAATCGTTTTTGCACTGTTAACAGGTATATCAAAATAATATAAAAATAAAATTAAAAATTTAAATTCATAACAAACACCATTTAATTTTTATTAAAAGAAACAAAATTAATTTTTTTTTTTTTGTTTCCTCATGAATAAAAAAAAAATTCAAATTTTTCCCTTATAAATATGTGAACCAACTTTAAAATTCCATTCCTAAACTACCATCTTCAAATAGATTATGATGAAATATATATATCCAAATATAATAGATTTAACCAAAGTAAACCACATAGATGAGATATTCTTCTAAACACCGAATTTTAAATGGATACAAATTGGATATATAATAAATATAAATAACATCCATTAGAGAAATTTTCAAAAGGAACCACGCGGACATTTCTAGAATAAATATTATTTAAACTGATGTTGATGAGCTACATCCATAAAGCAATCTGAACTGGTATCCATGTAGTTATTCTCCAAACTTCCAGAATCACAAACTCAAAAGTGCAATTTTGGTGGGTGGGGAGGGGAGGGGAGGAGGGAGGGAGACAGGTCATCATCCCGCACCTAATTGTTGAAATTGATCCTCACGTGATCAAGAGATGTTTTTCCTCCACTCTTGTTGCTGTACTTAAGCCCTAGGTATTCCTGATATTTCATTCCAGTATATGCTGCCGGATTGCTCTTGTCGTCTACCAGCTCTGGTGCTGGTTTAACAATTGTATCAAGAGAAGGTCCACATGGTGATGCGATTGATATCCTCGTACTCTTGTTGTTCACAAGTGCCCGATGTATCACACTCTTATACTTCCCATTTGTCATTACCTTTCATAGAAATTATGTAATTGTTAGAAACACAAGACCAAGGCAGAAACAATGGCTTGCACATGCACTTGTTATTTAAAGGTGTTTTTATTGATTCATTATGTAAAATATATAAATATGCTCTCTCTCAATTTCCGTTTATTTAAATATATTACATGTTAGGTGTAATATAAATATTTAGAGTAATGATTTTCGAATGCATGGTTATATAAGCTGTGGTTATTTTAACAACCATTCATTATCTCATCCATGTATTAAAGTGTGATTGATAATTACCCACCACATATATATGCACCTAGTGGACACTAATTATTGAATATTTTTCTCTTTAAATGCTATCATGTGTAATTAGCAGTTAAAGACTTAAAAAAAATACACTATAACAAGGTTATAAGATATTTAAAAATTCAGATAATCTCGATGATTGATTTATGAATTTAGGAATTGAGTTAAATAAAAATAGAAAGATCCAATATACTTGTATATTCCTTTCACCTTCTTTCTAGAAAAATATGAAGAGAAAAGATTTATTGAAATAACAAATCCCACGCTGTGTACATGTATGCAACACGGCACAGGTGGCAGATTAATATCCAAGATTTATTTATTTATTTATTTATTTCATGTATGGTAATAATGCAACAGAAGTAGGGTCATAGAATTAGTATATGAATAATGAATACCTCCATTTGATCTCCCGTGTTAACACAAAAGGCATTTAAATTAGCGTCTACGCTGACCCACTTGTCATTATGATAGATTTGGAGACCATTAATTCCATTCTGAATGAGGAAGGTAAGAAGTCCCTGGTCTGAGTGAGCTGGTATCCCAATTGCACTTTCTGGATTGGGACATGGTGGGTACAAGTTAGCAGCGAACTGTTGGAAAGTGGATGCCATGTTCATGGCCTTGTGTGCATACATGGGTTCAAGTCCTAAACTCTCTGATATCCCTTTCAGTAATTCATCGGTTAACCTTCGAAGTTCTTTGGTATACTCATTCACAGCTTGACTGCAACAAAATTAATCAGAGAGTAATGAGACTCTAATATTATATATTTAAAAAAGAAAAAGAAAATGATTACCATTAAAAGTGTGGGAAAGCACCTACTATGTGAAAGTTCAAGGGCTATCATCGACAATACCACGTGTTAAACAAGTATACATCGTACCACAGTAATCATCTCATAGGCAAAAAAAATATTTAATAGGCCATATATATCAGGTATACATATATAGTCTTTGCTGTCAATTATATTTTGACACATGAAATAAATAATAGGTAATTATCATTATTCATCACATCACATCACATGACGTATATATTACATGTGGCGTGTATTACCTAGTGAAATATTCTTCTCACATATAGTATTGTATGAAGATACCATGTTCTTACGTATTACACCCTATGGAGAGCATAAAGAAAGATAGTCAGGCCGGCCTTCTAATTAATTGTTTTCATTTGGCAAAATAAAATTAGTGTTTACCCATTCCTCATCTTTACAATGAAATGTTTAAACAACAACAAAAGGACAAAAAGAGAGAGAAAATGTACCTAAAACCAGAGGGCTTGTTTGGACAATGAAATGCGGGATGAGCCACCGTCTTGATGAAATCCCTCCAGAAGAAGACCTTCCCTAATGACTCGGAGGTATTGAAACTGGTACCATATATGATTGTGTCCAATGCGTGCTTCCCTCTAAACTCTGTCTTCTCCTCGTCAGTCAGATCAAAAAATCTCTTACACGCCTCTGTTATAGCCGTCGTATCTACCCCATGATTCACAAGCTTTCCACACATACATAAAACAAAAAATACAATCAACAAACATCATCACTTGCAAAACTTGATCCTATAACAAATATAAAACTGCTATAAACAATATTAATGCCATGAAACCATGTACTATATAAAATCTATATACGTATGAGTGTAAACTCGAATCATACCAAGAAGAAACCCCAGTCCTCACAAGCCTGTCCAAGGAGCTGGATGGCTTTGGAGCGTTCATCCGGGTTGGTCGAGGTTAAGAGGGAAAAATCAATAATGGGTATCCTGACCTCATCTTCTTTGGATGATGCAAGGTCGTTTGAAGTGGTGTAGAAGGCATGAGTTGAGGGTATGGAGCTGAAGTCGGTAGATTCGGCTAGGGTTTTCACGGATGATAGTACTGTCGTAGCCATATCGGAGAAGAAGAGATGACCGATGAGACTAGTGTTTGTGTATGTATGTGTCTGTATGGGAGAGTTGTGAGTACGTGGATTTGTTGGGGGACGTACACTTGTAGCTCTCCCTATATATAGGTGAAAATTCTTACGGTAAATTATTGTTTATCCGATTTAATTAATCCCCAATTAACAGTACCATGTGAGGATACATTTAAACGGTGGTGCATGCTCCACGTGGCCTTTATTTTTCCCCTTAGGTTTTTTTTATCATTATTTGATCCAATAACTTCACGTTAAAGTTATAAATTACGCTGGTGCTGCTAGCTAGTTATTTAATAATTTAAATTTATAACTAATTATAATTTTTTAATAAAATATTTTATATATTATTTATTATATTTATTTGAATAATTATATTAATAACTAGATGGTTGTCTTAATAAGATGGGAAAAGTTGGCATGATTTTAATTGCACTCCTGTTATTTATTTCCTTTGATTTGATTCGGTAGACTACTTTTGTTTACCAAACGAAGCTTCCATCGTCTCTGCCCAACGGCCCCAACCACAACAGACGCAGTACTTTTCAATCGGAGATAAAAAACGGACATAATTATTCAATAGTCCAAATGACATGATATAAAAATAAATAAATAAATTACACTAAAAGATGATAATATTTGAAGATAAATTTATCTTAGGTCATAGTATTTTAAAAAATTTAAAAGAAATCACAACGTTTAAAAAAATGTCCTCTAATATTTAACTAAATGTTTCTCTTATTGATACATGTCAATGGGGCCTTCAAAGAATTTTTTTTTTAGATCTAATTAAATATTTCTCTTATCGACACGTACTAATGATGATCTCAGTTGATCCACTGCTCTAAACATTGTGACATAAAATGAACCTACTCTCAAACGTTGTGACCTAAAATAAACCTAATCATTGTGCAAGGATTCATTAGGATTTATATAACAAACCATTGATTCTTCGAATACTTGGAGTATGATCCTCAATTACCAATTGATTCTAAGAATTCCTAAGTATTTGGCATCCAAATTTGAAGAAATATATAAAATTCAAGAATTTGGGGAGAAATAGAGTAAAGACATCTCAAATAGTGTATTTCTGATAAAAATATGTTGGGTGACCGTCCATCTATCCTAAGGCATACAATATATAGATTATCTTAAAAGCTGCCAAAAATAGAAAAAAAAAAGGTTTTAAAAAGAAGTATATGAAAAAACAAAATTAAATGGCATGCAAAACCAATACTCTTATAAAAAGATATATGAAAAATAAAACCTGCCATAAAGACAAAACTAACGCACTCATTTGTCATTAGGGACATTCTCTCTTTTGCTTTGCTACGTCAATTGGTATCAGGACAAACATTCATCTTAGGATATTATCACACCATGAAGGCAAGCGAGTAACAAAAATTCGAGGACGAATTCTATTCACTCTAGGGAGGATGATGTAGAGCAAGAAAAAAAATTTATTATTTTAGAAAGATTGCAATTCCTTTTTCTACATTCAATATAATTAATGTTATTTTAATAGCAGCAATATTTTTATTAATAAGATTAATGTTAATTTAACAAGAATATAATCTTTTTTAATAGGATTAATATCAGTCTATTTATATCAAATCATTTAATTAGATTTCATTTCAATCCTATAAATATAAATGTTGAGAGAGATATTTGTTATAGAATAAAATATTCTTTTGTCTCTCTTATCTTTTCTGGTATTCTATGAAATCAACAAGTTGATAGAAGATTGCTTTTTAGTATTTGTGTGCAAATCTATAGATTGCAATGTTTATCCTTTTTCAAAATTCACACTCTATCAAGTTTTCGAGTTTTTATGCCTATTTGTCTGGATGTTATTAGAGTCAATAGACATATAAAAGATCATTTTCTAACAATCGTGTGTGATTTAACAGGTTTCGATTTTATCATTTGTCACTTTCATGATATTTACAGAATCAAAGGATCATAATAGTTATCTCTCTTTTCTTTCATTGCGTCACTCACTAAACGCTATGATTTCTTTTGAACTTTTAAAATGCTATGATGTGAAATGAAGTTATCCACAAATATTTTAGTCAATAAAAAAAGTCATACAATCCAATTACGTGGTGATTCCTTTAGTGAAAAAATCACTCTAATTTGCTAGTACGGGTGTTTAGCTGCTTAGTGTATATCCATGCAGCATTCCAGTACAGCGATTCCATCAAGCAACAACTTGATATTATGTAATGATGAAAAAAATTGTGATATTTGGTATCTGAATTTTATATAAAATTTTTATTTAATATTTTAAATGTTAAATTTAAAATAATAAATTTAATATTTAATCAAATTTTTATGATTATTTTTATTTTTTTCTTTAAGCACCCTCTTGTGAAAATTGGTTATTTTTATCAAATAGAGGAAACAATATAGTTAAAATAATGACGAAAGCAAAAGAAAAATATAACCAAACATAAAAATCAAGTCGTGCAGTTTGGATTTGGCAGCTGAGTCAGGGGAAATTTAATAGGACCGACAAAACTTTCTCATTCGCTTTCCCTCCCCGTGCCCCACGTTAGAAATGAATATATATATGTATATATATATATATATATAATGATTCTATACTATAAAAGTATAATAATTAATTTGACTTTGCGCTGTTTTTTTTTTTTTTCTCTCCCTCTCTCTTTTCTAGAAGAAAAGGACATTTTGATAGAGACTGTGCTGTAAAAAAAAAAAAAAAAAAAAAAGTCTAATATAAAGGTGATAAATTTTGTGGAGTCTGGAGGCGGAAGGGTAAGTCGTAAGTTTGAACACCTGAAAGAACTGTTTGCATAATTAAATTAAACAAATTAAATCTGTTTCGTCCGTGACGTTTGTACAATTGATTTTGGAATTTTGATTTCTACTTCCTCAAAAATAAGTTTTAGTTTTCCTTTTATGAGTCTTCAATACTTTTCTGTTTTTATTCCAATGAATGGTTTTGGATGACATATTAGCACTTTAATAGACATCAACGCTTTTGTCAATAAAGTAAAGCACTTTAGAATAGAGGGGTAGGGTAAATTTTACATAATTTTTTTTTTTAGTGAAAACAAATATTCACTCATTGAATATAAGTACAAGAACAACATGCCTACTAGAAATATTTTTTTAGTATCATTTTGATATCATTTTCAAATCGAATTAATATTGAACGATACAGATATGATATCGATGAAAATTGACAATTTACTTATAAACTAACTAAATCAAATCGATATTAATTGATACTGATAAGTTATCGATACAGATAAAACTCCAACATAATGAGTTATTGAGAGGGTTACTTATCACTTTCTCTATCTGGAGAGTTATTTGGTGAAGAAACCCCTCTTTCTAATTTCTATTGTTTTCTTTTTCCCTTAATAATTTCAATGGGTTCAAATGTAACACAGCATAATAAATTGTAATGTAATTTCTCTTTATTCTTTCTTTCCTTTTTTTTATTTAAATATAGCAGGCGATTTGCTTGCGCTGTTGCAAAGCTATTTGGCCTTTGTATTTGTGGCCACAATATGCCATTGGCATTTTATAGACGTCTTTTCCTCTTTCTTGTCTTTTATTTTTTTTGTTTTATCTTTCCTATCATTTCTTTTTTTTATTATTATTTTAGTTTTACTTTACATTATTAAAGCAGGCCAAATGATTATTGCTTGAAAAAGACCATTTATTTGGCCTCTACTCCTTCACGGCAAAATGCAATTGGATCTGTAATGGCTAGTTTTATAACGGCAGCTAAAATTCTGTCTTTTTTTTTCATTGATAAAATATATGAGAATTTATCAATGTTTTATATTTAACTTTTACTACAATTTATCATTATTATAAAAATCTCCCTAGTATACAATTTGATTTTGCACATGGATTCCAATTTTTCTATGTAACTGTAGTAGAATAAAGTCATTGAATTGAAACTTTGAATCACTATTATTGCAGTGTTTATATTTTTGTAATAATAATTTAAAAATCATTATCATTATATCTAATATAGAAATTATTATTAATTTAATACATTTTTAAATTTATTTATCATGAGAGAAATATATAGGCATTGTTTATAGTATAAGATTCCAAAAGTATTAAAAAAAATAGTTAAATAACTCTCCAAAAGTAACCTAGCGATAAATTGAGAGTTGCTTAAAATGCTAGCGTGGTACCTTAAACATCTCCTCAGGCAACCAACTAATAAATACACTTTGATACAGAAGATTAGAAATCTCAATAAAACAATTAAAGAGGTGGAGTTTAAGGACTCAATCCATCCAAAAGGAGTACATCTCTTTTACAATTAGAAGTTGAAAAGTTCCTTTAACAAAATGGTATCCATAAAAAGGAAAATTGAAAAATCAACATTGTAGTCAAACAAAGTCTCATATCTAGATGGAAAAAAAAATACAAAAAATAAAAAATAAAAAAGAAAGAAAAGGCGAATTTCAATCTAACCAAATCTATAGACATTAACTCATAAGATGTGGAAACGATATGTTAATGAATTAATAATGATAGAATCAATATAGAAAGATCCACATCTGATATAAAAAGTAATAAATTTGCAAATATTTATATTAGTGATGGTAAATTTGTGAGATTAAGCGATGAAATGAAGGGAAAGAGCATGAAAAAAAGGATAATCTCAAGTTTAATACGAAGTTTGTACATAAGAGAGACTATATGAGGATTCATATATATAATTTTTTAATCAATGTCTTTTTTTATTTAAACTATCAGATGATTTTATTACTATTTGAATTTCGTTCCCTTCCTTATCATATAATATATCCTTTCACAATATTTTTCTTATGTCTTGATTTCAATGCCTTTTATTCATGTTAAGATTGTTAAACTAACTCTCTTCTTTCAACTGCTCAGTGTACTCTTCATATGCAAAATTTCACATTTTAGCGTGTTACCACAATTATGCCGTACTAAATCAATATACTAAAGGAAAAAAAAACAGCCAGAAAAAAAGGCCCATTTTATAGCATAAACAAATCAGAAACACATAAATTATTATGAACGAGGAACAGGTTTCCAGCAATATCGAAAACAACAAAAACCTTGGGAATCAAAACGGGGACACGACTAACACGTTCTCAATGAGCTTCTCTAATCTATATCTTAATTTACATGAAAAATGAAAAATAATCGGTTGCCTGGATGCATCGGAGATTCGGGGTTTTGTAATCGACAAAATATATTTAGATTAATGTTCCTGCTTAAACTAATATAGATTTTAATGTGATAATAGCCCGCCCATGGTTTTTAAATGTTTCAAGTGCATTAAAATGCGATTTTGACTTTCAAAATTGTGCTGCTATGTACAGACTAGCATCCCACATAAGCCATGTTGTGAAATTCTACAGCAGCACCATTTTTTTTTTTTTTAATTTTCACTGCACCTTTTGTAATGCTAAATTTTTTATCCTGAATTAACATTGGCAATCGTCTCGTTGAATCATATTTGAAATTTTTCCTTTAATCAACGTCAACAGTCACCAAATAGAATAATCCTAATTTACATCTGTTATAAAATTAAATGATATTCAAAACTCGTATAATTATATTCACGTAAAACTACAAAATAGTGACAATGGCTTGTAACCTAGTAGCATTTGGTGCAAATCATCATCCTTGAGCTACCGAATTCGATTCTCCGTATTATAATGACATCAATGGCTGCATTATCGTAATCATAAAAAAAAAAAAAAAAAATCTACGATATAATATCAATATTGCAGAATTTTTATAAACAGGTAATTCATATTTTATTGTTTTTTGTTGTTGTGAAAAAAAAATTAATAAGTATGATACTTTATGAGTTCAGATGAGTGGCAAGTAAGTATCAATGCGTTTTAAACAAACGATGCTCAATGAAGCTTTTCTAGTAGTTGTGACTTGTGAACGCTATATTAATAGGGGCACTAACATGCAATATATTGATTGGTCTATACTGGTTAAATAAAAAATAATATCACTAAATGAATTTAATTAGATGAATTTGTTTAAAAAATAAAAATAACATAAAATATTAAAAGGGAAAAAGGAAAAACAGACAAAAAAAAAAATCTGGTAAATTGCCAACCAGCCCCAACGTTAGAGTGGTAGATGGTAGCATGATCCATATGACGCACCAACGCATTGGTCGATCATACAATTCACACAAAATAGCAGGCAGCTACCAACGATCATGGAGCTTATACAGCCTTCTTATGGTGCACACGAATAAAAATAAAAGCTTAATAAACAAAATTTTCTAACAAGTTGCACTAGATTATCTTTATTTTTTTTTAAATTTAATTTAATTTAATTTAAGGGTATTGAGTTGCTACCCAAACCCACACCCCGCGTGGGATGCATTAGATGCTGATGGCAGTACCTATTTGACAGATACATCGGCCCTAGGATGGTTATAAATAATAATTCGTGATTTAAGGTTTTTAATATTTTAAGCGTGTCTCCGCATGAACTCTGTCGTAGATCTGCAGGTTTTTTTTTTCCCTCCTTCTCTGGACTGTGGATTCTCATTTCTTCTCCATTTTGGAGAAATTACTACTCCATAAAAAAAAAAAAAAGAAACATATTTTGCTATGAAAATACCTTAAATTATAAAATAAAAAAAATGCTATTCTTTTATTATTTCACTCTATTCCGATGAACCAATCATAATATAAAAGTTAAATTCCAAGAATTATGTCAATCTTGTCCGAATTATGGAAGGAAAAGTATCTTTTATTTTTTTAATTTGCGTTTTTAATGTTTGAAAAATCTTATAAACTTGAATATATACCATATTTTATTCAGTGCCATCAACTTTTCCATGACACATGGCAATGTGTATATAATTCATCATCCACTTAATTGTTAAATATAAATATTAATTAACCATTGTATAAAAGGAAAGAAATTTTAATGAAAATTGAGCCGGTATTAATAAGTCAAGTCTTCGGACATCAAAACTAGTTTAAAGAAGTTGTTAAGTTAACAATAAAACAAGTGTCTATATTCATTATTTTTCTATACTGACGAGGACTCAACACCAATTTTGTTTTTTTTTTTTTTTTTCCAAGTTGATCCCAGGAAGAACAATAAAAGGAAAATCAAAAACCAAAAAGATAATACAAAATAGAGCTTAAACAAAGCTTTCTTACACCAATAGTGATCTTGCAGTGGGAAGAAGTAAGAGATACTACAAAGACTGGTGGAGAAGATCAGCAAGAAAAGAAAAGATAGTTTATACAACATTGGGATAAGGAACCAATGATCATCTAATCAATTATCTAACTATTAAAATAAATATATAATTAATATATTTTAGTAATATAATTATTGGATTCAATATATGTCCAGAGTTTCTGTAGAAAAATATTACTAATATACAACTTCGATGAAATAAAAATTACCAATATACCATATATCCTAATTAATACACATGATTTAGCAAGTAATTATTTTCACTTTGTCTTAAAAAAGTAATATATTTTAATTAAAGACCTAAACATGAAATTATTTCACAATTATAGTTGGATAAAAATCTCAACCATTAAATAACCAAAGGTATTAATTTTGTCTAAAAACATCATGGGACAATTTTACATGGGGTTAGCGCATTTTTTTTTTTTTTTGAACTCTAAACTTTCTTTTTTTTTTTTGTCTTTTCCTTTCCTAATTTTTTTTACTATTTTAGTTAAATAATATTTGATTACTTTTATTGTTTTAAATGATTATATAGACTAATTACGCACCACCATATTTCAAACATTCAAAATTCAAAATAAAAATAAATAAATAAATAAAGATTGAATATTCAGATTAAAAAAAATTGTAGAAAAGCACTTCATATTGCCATTCACTAATTTGGAAGATGAGCAGGGCACAAAACCAATTTATATAGATTTTTTTTTTATTGCAACAAGATACAGGATTCAAACCTCAAACCTCTTCTTTAAGAGACTAAGAAAATGCTATTAAATTATAATATCATTGCCCAGTTTATATCCTCTAAGTTTGGTGGGCATCGGTTTTTCATTATCACTTTCAGATGTGACTTCATCAAATTTGTTATCCATTTTTTTTTCTTTTAAATTAAACAAACCTGATGACACGGTAGGTCGATCTAATTAATATTGTTTCCTCAATTTTTTTAAGTGTTTGGCGTTATCATTGCTTAGAAGAAAACGAAGAGGATAATATTATAACATTCATAATTATTTTGGCGGAGATTGCCGATAAATTGCTTCTAGAGACCTCGAGATTATGCACACTTGTCAAAAGTTTAGCATTAGCATACCAGCATTTCTTACCGGCCAGTGGGCATAACTGTAGTTCTTACCGGTCAGGACCACATCTGTAGTTCTTGATTCTCGATTACATTGTTGCTCAGCATGATAAATCCTACGTAGGCCCGGATCACAAAGTAATAAGAAGAAACAATAAAAAATATGGAGGATTTAGGGTATCACACGTCAGGTTTGTCGATTAGAGATTTTATTATAAAAATCAATATTGTGAGAATCAGACCGGGATACGACCTGGACAAACTAAGGGGTCAAGGTCGAACCGATTCAACCGGGATTAATCGGGTCACGAAAAAGTAAAAATATAAGGGATAATTTAATTATAAAAACCAATATATATGACATCACTAAATTGAGTCTATATTTGAATCAAATTCATTAAATAAATGATATAATGATTATGTTTTATAAATTTATAATAAAGTATGAATAAATATTTAAATTTCTAGTTTTTTGTTTTTTTTTTTCAGTCCGGACAACTAGTTTGAACTCTCGAGTTTCTCGGTTCGACCATCCGGGTCAATCCACTCTCGTCAGTTCAATGCAAAAATGGGTCTTAGGCAACACCGAACTCCACATTAGTGTCGATTTCAATCGAATCGGGTTGAATCGGCCTGTTCGATCTAGTTTTCACAACACTGATAAAAATCGAGAAACATGACTTAGTGGCTTACTACATGATGTGAAGAGGATTGCCCTTGCTATTGATGTGAACTTCAAGCATATTAAACTTCAATCCCAACGAATCGATTTTGGAAGTAAGTCTACAGGAAAGCTAAATCAAATCGGAGAATGGATCTTGACCCGAAGTTGTATTTCAAACCCCGAACCAAAGATATACAAAATGAAACCTTTACCCTAAGTTGTATTTTAAACTAGAACAAAGGTATAAGATCAAAGGAACGCCACAAGATTGATAATCTTGATAAGTTCTCAATGGAACTAGAAGAGAAAACTCTCTCAAAATATCATTCATCAAAGTTAATTATCTGTACAAAAAAAAACCCCTTCAATATATAATACAAAAGGAGGAAACAAAAAGTCACAAAATAACTATGCGTACGAAAGTACACAGGCAGCTTACACCGGCGATGTATAAATCTAAGTCGGTGGTGTGTGTACAAATTATACCAGCATTGGAGACAGTGTAAGACTTTTGACTACTTATCATATTTTTGTCAAGATACGCCGACGGTGTTGAAGAGGTATGTCGGCGGTGTTACATGCTACACAAACGTGTTGAAGAATTCTTCACTAGTGTTAGAACTTTTCTAACTGTGGTGCTGTACGCCATTTCAAGGCCGGTGATATGGGATTTCCAAGTTCCGACATTGGACTTCAATCAAGAATATTTGCAACTAAAATCATCTCCAATCACTTGCACAACATTAATTAGATCCGAGTTATTGTCAAGTGACAATTTCTTTATGAAATCTCCATGCAATGCGTGTTTCTTTCAAGTCTCCTCAAGGAATGCTCCCAAAGCTTCTCTCATTCGTTTCGCTTTAGCTCGAGTGATTGGTCCAACTAGAATGTATAATGGATCTTCATCATTTCCCCTCTCGTCAAAAGGATGCGACCTCGAATTAGTGTCATCTACATGAAAATGAGACAAATCAGAAACATTAAAAGTTGCACTAACACTATACTCACCTAGAAGATCCAGCTTGTAAGCATTATCATTTATCCTTGCAACCACTTGAAATGGACCATTTCCTCTTGGTTGCAACTTAGAACGCCACTGCTGTGGGAATCTCTCTTTGCGTATGTGCACCTATACCCAATCACCTAGTTCAAAAACATTCTTCTTACGCCCTTTATTGGCTTGCTTAGCATATTGCTCTGTTCGTCGCTCAATGCGTTGGTGAACCTATTCATGCAATTACTTGACCAATTCTCCCTTCCATTTCCCATTTAAACTAGCTTGTTCATTTGTAGGTAATGGAAGTAAATCAAGAGGAGTTAGTGGATTAAATCCATACACGACTTCAAAAGGTGAAAATTTAGTTGCTGAATAAATAGCCCTATTATATGCAAACTCCACATGCGGTAAACATGCTTCCCAATCTTTTAAGTTCTTTTTAATTAAAGCTCTTAACAATTGAAACAAAGTCCTATTAACGACTTCTATCTATCCATCTGTCTGTGGAGGACAAGTAGTTAAAAACAATAACTTAGTTCCCATTTTTGCCCATAAAACCTTCTAGAAGTGACTCAAAAATTTTGCATCTCTATCAAACATGATACTTCTAGGAACTCCATCTAAGCGCACAATTTCCTAAAAGAACAAGTCAGGGATGTGAGTTGCATCATCAGTTTTATGATAAGAAATAAAATGAGTCATTTTAGATAATCTGTCAACAACTACAAACACAGAATCATGGCCTCCCTTGGACCTAAGTAAACCTAAAACAAAATCCATGGATAATGCTACCCAAGGTTCACTAAGTAAAGGTATGTACATACCATGGGTTTAACTTTAGATTTTTTTGTTTGCAAGCATTACACCTTTCACACAACCTTTCAACATCTCACTTCATATGAGGCCAAAAGAAATATTCTTCCAAAACATCTAACGTTTTTCGAACACCAAAGTATCCCATTAAACCTCCCCCATGTGACACCCGCACAAGCAAATATCTCAAAGAACTATTAGGCACACACAATCATTTTTCTCTAAAAAGATAACCATCGAGCCTATAAAACTTACCAAAAGCTCCTTTCTTGCATGTCTCATACATATTAGCAAAATCAGGATCAACAGCATATACATCTTTAATAAACTCAAATCCCGATAATTTTACTTCTAAAGTAGTAATCAATACATACCTTTGAGACAATGCATCTGCCATAACGTTTTCCTTACCTTATTTGTATTTAATCATGTATGGAAACGTTTCAATGAACTCCATCCACTTTACATGCCTCGATTCAACCTATCTTTCCCCTTCAAATGCTTCAGAGACTCCTGATTAGTAAGAATGACAAACTCCTTGGTCACAAGTCGTGTTGCCAAGCCTGCAAGGCACGAACCAAGGCATATAACTCCTTGTCATAGGTTGGGTAGTTTAAAGTGGCTCTACTCAACTCCTCGCTAAAGAAAACGATTGGATTCGTTTCCTGCATCAAAACAGCTCCTATACCACAACCAAAAGCATCACATTCTATCTCAAATGTAAAATCAGGTAAAGCCAATACAAGTGTAGAAATAAGTTTCTCCTTCAGCAAATTAAACGCATGGTCTTGCTCACCTGTCCACTTGAAACCTATACTCTTCTTAATGATCTCAATCAATAGTGCAGCTATACTACTAAAATCTCGCACAAATCTTCTATAAAAGCTAGCCAAACCATGAAAACTTCTTGCCTCGCTAACAATATTAGGTCTAGGCCTCCCTAATCGCTTTTACCTTCTCTTCATCAACCTATATTCCTTTAGCACTTACTATATATCCCAAAAATATAACCTAATCAGTGCAAAGAGAACACCTTTTGTGGTTAGCAAATAGCTTCTCATTTCTTAAAACATCAAATTCCAACGCAAATGGTCCTTATGATCATCAATGCTCATGTTGTACACCAAAATATCATCAAAATAGACAACAACAAATTTTCCAATAAAAGCTCATAAAACATGATTCATAAGTCTCATAAAAGTGCTAGGTGCATTAGTTAAACCGAATGGCATGACTAACCACTCATACAAACCATATTTTGTTTTAAAAGCTATTTTCCATTCATCACCAGCTCTTAGTCTAATTTGATGGTATCCACTTTTCAAATCAATTTTGAAGAAAACACAAGAACCATACAATTCATCAAGCATATCATCCAATCTAGGGATTGGATGCCTATACTTTACAGTGATTTTATTGATGGCTTGACAGTCAACGCATATTCTCAAAATTTTGTCCTTCTTTGAAACTAACAACACGGTACTACACAAGGACTAAGGCTTTCCCTCACATAGCCTTTAGTCATAAGCTCCTCAACTTACTTCTGAATCTCCTTAGCTTCTGTGGATTGCACCTATATACAGGTCGATTTGGAAGGGTAGCCCCTAGAACGAAACCTACTTTATGCTCTATCCCTCTCATAGGTGGTAATCCGGTTGGAATTTCTTCAGGAAGCAAATCACTACATTCCTGCAAAAGTGGAGAAACAACACTAGGAAAAGAGGGGTTGAGATCATTAGTATTAAGATAAGCCTCTTTGTACATAAGTACAATATTGGCTGTTTTAAACAAGTGCACTTTTAACATCATTTCCTTTTGCATAAAAACTCTTTTCTCTCACTACATTCAAGATTTTTCTTCTTTTCTTCCAGCTTATTATTTCTCTCCTTTTCTTCTCTCAAACAAATTTATGTTTCACTCCTATCAAGACTTTTCATTCGTGTTTTTCTCTACTCTTCCACTTACACTCTCTTTCTCATCTCTTCTTTGCTGTTCATTTGCCTCTATAATTTTTTTCTGATCCTCAAAGATTTGTTGAGGAGACAAGGGTCCAAGCTTCACACTCCTACCATCCATAACAAATGAATACACATTTCGATATCCATCATAATAACTCTTCTATCATATTGCCACGGTCTCCCCAACAAAATGTGGCTCGATGCATTGCATAATGTCACACAAAACTTCATCTTTATATTTCCCTATAGAGAAAGAGATCAATACTTGCCTATTCACCTCACTTCTCCACACTCATTCAACCATTGAAGCTTATATGGTCTTGGGTGTTTAATAACAGGCAATCACAGCTTATCAATCAATAAGGTACTAGCGACATTGGTACAACTCTAATGTCAATGATCAAACTATATACCTTATTATGAACATGACATCAAGTGTGAAAGATGTATCCCGTTGTTCTTCACTATCAATTCCTTTAACTTGTATACTCAAGGCTCGTTGTATTACCAAAGATTTCCCTTGAACAACATGCTCCATACCTTCATCATTCTCTAAAGGAGGCATAGAATTTTCACTTTCATGCTCACTTTCAATTTCAACTTCACCACTCTCTTGCATTACCATGAGGACATTGCGATGCAATATGTCCATGGCCTGGCCATTTAAACCACTTGATGTATCGGTTCCTACTAGCTTGAGAGTTGGATTTATCCTTCTCTTTATTGACTTCTTTTTCCTTTCGCTTGCTGAAATCCTTATATTTATCTTCTCTTTTATTCTAGCTAGATTTCCAAGAAGGGTTATAATTCCAATTAAAGATGAACCATACCTTGCTAGCCCTTTGTGCGCTTGAGTTGTTTTTCTACATTCATGGCCATATGCACCATGTCTTTGAGCTCCACATAATGCTACAACTCAAACATTAGCTATCCCGATTCAAGCCGCACAAGAATCTAGCCATCGTGGCTTCTCTATCTCATCTATGTTTGCTTGGATGATAGCTATCTCCATCTCCTTATGATAGTCCTTTATACTCTTGGATCCCTGAGTAAGACTGCAATCAGTTAAACAAATCCCTATGATAATGATTAGGAATAAACCTTTTCTTCATGATAGCCTTCATCTTAGCCCATGTATCAACTTGCCTCTCATGATTCCATCTTCTACGCAGATTCAATTGATCCCACCATATAAGAGCATAGTCAGGAAATTCTACAGCAGCAAGTCTTACCTTCTTCTCTTCAGAGTAGTGATGATAGTCAAAATCAACTCCACCTTTCTTCCCATTCTAGGTAAGCTTTAGGGTTATTTTACCTTGGAATGGAGGGATTTTCATCTTGATATTGCTCAAGTTTCGATAATCCAATCTTCCATCTGTCTTCTATATCTTCTATCTTGCATCCTAGCTCTCCCATCAAATTCTTCCATGTCACTACCTTCATCACCAAAATCGGCCTCAAAGTCTTCCTCATGTATCCTCCTCCCACCTTACCTATTTTTTTGTCTAGCTAGGGTTGCTGCTGCTTTGTTCAATTTCAACCATCCTTTCTCTAGTCTCTCCTACCTTTCATTATATTCTTCATTAACTCAAAAAAATTGCTCAAACGATTTTGTCATTGACTCCATGAAATAGTTTAGGGTCAACTCCCGGTTGCTCTTCAGAATTTGGTTAGAACTCATCTTACTTGAACACCTGCAATCAAGTTAGTAAAAAAAAAAAAAATCTCATAACATTCCCTCACGTATTTTCACTCAAAACAATGACACTCCATTCGTATCTCACTCATTAGGCTTTCTCTATAATAATCTCACCTCTCATTACCTTTTACCACTCACAAGTTTTTACTCCCTAAGTCCTATATCGAACTCAATGATTCTTAAACAAGACAAGACTTGTGACAAAGCGAAAAGTTAAAAGACAGTGTATCAAGAATGTGAAACAAGAACAAGTTCCAAGAAATTGAGAAAAGAGAGAGACAAGAATGAATGAAAACAATTTCAAGAACGTGATTTCAAGATTGAGTACCAACACAACTTAAGAATTCTAATCAAGAACAAATTCACGAACAATATCTCAAAATTTTTTTATCACAAATTTTGCTTTTTTCTTACGATTCTTTCTCTATCTTTTTTTTTTTTTTTTTTGTAAACCCTAGATCTCAAAGGTCAAACTTTTAAACAAAAACCCTAAAAGACTCATCTTTATCGAGACAAACAAGACAAAAGAAACAAGAAACAACAAAGACAAACAAACAAAAACAAAAGAAAGATAGTTCAACCTGATTTAGAACCAAGCTCTGATACCAAATGATGTGAACTTCAGGTATATTAAACATGAAACCCAACAAATTGATTTCGGAAGTAAGTCTATAGGAAAGCTAAATCAAATCAGGGAACGGATCTTGACCGAAGTTATTTCAAACCCGAATCAAATATATACAAAATGGAACCTTTACCTAAGTTGTATTTCAAACTAGAACAAAGGTATAAGATCGAAGGAACACTACAAGATTGATAATCTTGATAAGTTCACAAAGTTCTCAATGGAGCTAGAAGAGAAAATTATCTTAAAATCATTCATCAAAGTTAATTATCTATACAAAGAAAACCCTTCAATATATAATACAAAAGGAGAAAATGAAAGGTCACAAAACAACTACGTGTACGAAAGTATACTGGCAGCCTACGCTGATGGTGTATAAATCTAAGCTGGTGGTGTATGTACAAATTATACCAGTGTTGGAGATGGTGTAAGACTTTTCGCTACTAATCATATTTTTGTCAAGATACATCGACGGCGTTATATGCTACACAGGCGGTGTTGGAAGAATTCTTCACCAGCGTTAGAACTTTTCTAACTGTGATGCTGTACGCCATTTGAAGGCTGGCGGCATTGGTTTTTCAAGTTTCGGCGTTGGATTTCAATAAAAATATTTGCAACTAAAATCATCTCCAATCACTTGCACAACATTAATTATATCTGTTGTTAAGTGACAATTTCTTCATGAAATTTCCATGCAATGTGTGTTTTTTCCAAGTCTCCTCAATGAATGCTCCCAAAGCTTCCCTCATCGGTTTTGCTTTAGCTTGTGTGATTGGTCCAACTAAATGTATAATGGATCTTCATCAGCTATCATTACAAGATTTCGCTTCTTTGTCTAAAATCCAACAAAGGAGGGAAAATCGTATGATCCCATTATGTTTTTAATAGGCCAGCTCAATCAATTATTTAACGACTTAAATTTATTTTCAATCATGACCACACCATTTAAATACTTAATATGTTATTTATTATATTTAATAATGAAAAAATGATTGACTAGATGGTCCCGTTGATGGAACAATCGATATAGTTTGTATAATCCAGTTGTAAAAGAAAAGAAAAAAATGATAATTACTTTAAGTGTTAGGTTGACTTTATAGAAAACTTCTAGGGTAAGCCTTTGGCTAATATATTTTTAGCAATATTGTCTATTTATATATATGTGTGTGCACGCACCCTCTTGTGAAGCGACCTAGTATTGCAATATATATGTATATATATATATATATTTGATCTGAAGGTCCTTATTTAGGATCAATATTTGTCATATTATCTTATTCTTTATTTGTATTAATTTTTTAAAGGAATACCTTAATGTTTTATATTTATTTTTTTATTGGTTTATTACAACATTTGTTTGAAATTCAAAATAACCATGTAACTTTTCGGAATCTTTCATGGAGAACCTTAAAGACCCACTTAGTTCATGTACAATGATAGGGATATCATTTAAAGTCCTTAGATACTATATTAGTTCAAAGTTCTCTAAGGATTGTTTTTCCTTAAAGACCTTTGTTTAAAATCCTTTATTTGGCAGCCCTAACTTTATCTTTTGGTTCATTTGAATGGGATAAGACTTGTTTTTATTTTATATTGGGAGTATTTTTGGAATATAAAATGCTTTACTTATGAAATAAATGTTGGGATTTTTAAATTGAACAAGTGAGTAACTATTCCTTAATAACGAAGATATAATACCTATTTCATTTTGGTAAATCACAAGCGACCTAAGTGCCATTTTGGTTTCTTGACATAAAGAATTGTAAAAAGGACCTTCATTATACACGCTTTTAGTGAAGAACCTTCCAAAGTTAGTTTCAAACAAAGTATGTCCTTACAAACATAGAATTAGTCAAGGACTTTATATAATTAATTAAGATGGTAATTTTCATCGAAGCAGGTGGATGAGTATGAAGAGCACAAACTCAAATTGCAGGCAATTTGAATAGAAGTCACACCCACTGAAATCAAAACTAATGATGTCTCTATTAATTCTTTCCACCTTCCTCGGCGACGGATGAGATATTCATGTTGAAAATGAAACAGCATCCGCGCTCCTTCAAAAGTTTTTTTTTTTTTTCTCTACTTTCCCTTCTATTAAGTTTTCTTTCACACAAATGAAGGAAAAACACAAATTCCTGAAACGTGTTCAGTTATTCTTCTTTGGTCAATTTTTTTTTCAAGTAAAAACATTTAATTTCCTCATGGATGCCATCATACGGTTTCTTTTTTCTTCATTTTGTTTTGAAACGTCAAACGTCAGTGCTATAGATTTTCAATAAAAACAATATACAATTTCTTTATTCTAATTGCGCCACTTGAATGTACCATACAATGCCGGTTTCATCCTCTTATTCTCAATCTTCAACCATTATACATACGAAATTCCTTTTCCCATATGAATTCCGGAATAATTCAAATCCAAGTGACTCAAATTAAGAACTCATAATTCAAGATTCTCTGTATGGATTGTCGTTTTTGTATCGTTTTGGTACCGTTTTCAAACCGATACAGATATAATACCGATAAAAAACTGACAGTTTTACTCATAAATTGATCAAATAGAACCAATACCAATATTGATACCGAACCGATATTGATCTAATACAGATAAAAATCTGACAATCCAAATAGGCCATATTCACCATGTTGTCTCTCCTCTTATAAATATAATGTTTGAAAATTACTTCTCTTAATTTTTTAAATAGAAAATGTAAAATTCGGTACCTGAGATTTATAAAATGATTTAATTTAGTACTTGAATTTTAAAATAGAAAATTTAATATCGAACTAAAACTCTATGGCTATTTTTACTATCTTAGTAATATTATTAGTTCTATCTCCTAAAGTGAAAGAAGCAATCTATTAGTCTTAGATAGTATTAGGGGTGTTGGTAAAATTCAATGATACACAATCTCTTTTGAATCTCTAAATAGAGTAAAAAAGAGATAATGAAAATAGCAACAAAAAAGTTTGATTGTGTATTAAATTAACCACTTTAAATTTCGGTACTAAATTAAATTTCTATGGAAAGTTTAGCTACTAATTAAATATAACACTTACCCCTTTTTAAATAAATTACTACAAATATTGTTGTTTTTGAATTGCACCAGCGAAGCGTTTAAAAATGTTGGATGTGTGACTCAAATTCAATCTAAGCTGCCAGATCTAGAGTTAAGGCTACTAGGCTATATATGTTGCACCGCTGGCCTTGAAGCCAACTTTTAAAAATCCAGTTTTGTGAATTGTGACGGCCAACTCAAAGTTGTCGGACTTCATCCAGTACGCCACCGGCCTTTCCTCTCAAAGCCATCGGCCAAAGGCCGGCGTTGGATCAAAACAATGCCGTATCAATTGCCGACCTTTGAGTTGGTTTACACGATATATATATATATATACACACATGTTCGTGTGTGGTTTTTTAGGGATTATGAGATGAAGATAAGTTGTATCACTTATATATACATCCTTTGTATTCCTTCTTCCAAACTAGTGAATTCTTCTTTCCTCTACTCGTGATTTTTCCCGCTAGGATTTTCATATAAATCTTGTGTATGCTTTACTTTGTTTTTGTTTTTCATTTTCTTTTGCCATTGTTTCTCATATCTGGTTTTTTTTTTTTTTTTTAAATCTTTCCAGGAACTACCATGATTTTCTCTCACATTTATACATACAAATGTCAAATCACATGAGTGGAAAAATATCGATATAATATACATATATATTATAGTCATGACCAAGATATCTTATTAAATACGTCTACTTTCTTCTCATATTTGACGAGACTTTGACTTTAGTATCGCTTAACCCTGTTCCGTGATTCATTCTTTTTATAATTAAACAATTAGATACAAATTATGTCTTCCAAATTAATTCAAATTTTGCCTTATCAAGCTGTTTTGTAAAATTCTGCTAGCTATGCTTACTGTAATACTACCTAAAATAATGCTAAAAATAAAACAAATAAGGACATATAAGTGTCTTATATTAGCTGTTTAGATGATTTACTCAAAGAATGAAAAGAACAATAGATATTTAAATATATTTAAATGCAAGAGAAGAACAATTGAACGTTTTAGAAGCAATCAAAAGTAATTAAAGAAGGAAAAGAATGATAAAATATTTTAGAAATAATTAACATCATAAGATCATAAAATCTTTTCACATAAATTGCTGATTTTTTTCTTTTACCATTACAATGAGGAAGAGGATTTGAACCTAATACCTCTTGCTTTAAAAACTAGGAAAGATGCTATTAGACTATAATATCATTAGCACATAAATATGAAGATTCAATACCATAATTTACATATATTTTCTAATTAAAATTAAATTAATTTGAAATAAGATCCAATTAGCAAAAGATTAAAAATCAATATATGGAAGCTATCCGACATGGGTGGAGGCATTTGAAGAAAGATGAAGCACTAAGAAAAGTAAATATTGGATAATGGGAAGTCTCCATGGCTTTTTTCCGAGATTCTAGCAAATTGAATTATGGAAACAAAGACTATGCAGAAAACAAGCTTCAAGGAAGGGTAAAAAACGACATTGGAACAAGAAAAGAAAACAATCATGCCGTGATCTACGCTTGTGCTAAAGCTTTCATTTTTCTATTGTTTTTGTTAAGGTTCCAAAATTAAATTATGAGAAATCATACAGTAATCCTGAATGAGAAGCCTGAAAACTTATATGAGGCTATTTAAGAGAAATGATGGGTAATTTTTGTAGACTTTACGTATTCCTAGATGAAGTGTAAGGTGGGTGGGAATTGTGATATGTAGATTTCTGTGATCCAACATGGATTTGATTAGGGTATAGAAGGATTGATATTTCTATCCTTAGCTGAATTTTTCTCGATTAATAGATCCACTGATATGGGTTGATTGGATCCCTAATCATGGATTTTAAAAAATAACTTATAAGATAGAATTTCTATACATCTAAATTTGATCTTCTCCATCCCCATAATCTTTTGTTTACTGATACCTTTAAGTACAATACATCGCTAGCTACATCTCGTATATCAAGTTAAACTAGCTAAGTAGCTTGAAAGTTTTGGCCAAAAAAAGTAGCTCGAAAGTAAATATAAGCCCAATCAGTAAGAGTTTTTCAAAATAAGTTTTTGCATGCAAATTTTTTCATATAAAAGTGAGGTTTGTTAAAGGGTTTATAACAATCAATTCAAGTCCCTCTTGATCGTTCCATATAATCAAACAAAAAGAAATTTAATAAAGAGATCATTTTTTTTTTATAGAGAGGATTAAATTTCATTAATTGAAACATTGAAATACAAATACATATAGTACCAACAAATTACATCAAAAGAAATGAAATCTAAAATGTAATCCAAAAGTAAAATGGATAACAATGGCCCAGGAAAAAAAATCCTACATAATTGATGATCTTCCAAAATCTTTTATCTAGCTGATGAAAATTTATCGACGTTTGGAAAAAATTAAAAAAATCATTATTTGTGAATTTTTAGGGACTCCGATTAACTTTTTATATATGCTTCAAAATCATTTGAAGACAACCCATCAACTTTCTCACTAAAAAAAAAAAAAAAAAGGGAATTCCACAAAATGATTGAAGAAGTCCAAAGTTCATTATATATAGTCTATTAAAATTCGGGAATTGAGTAAATATTAGAAGATCACTGCGCAAAAATTTTTGAAGACCAAGATTGGCTTTGTTTTGGTATGAAACTATTTTAAAACACCTCACCGCTTCTTCTTTTTTTTTTTGAAAAAAAAAAAAGGAATTTCACGTGGTAACCTATAAGCTTAAATTGAAAATTTTTACTAAAAAAAGGGAAAAACCACTTATTGTGAATATTTTGTCCCTTAGACTTAGGGGTGAGTGGGTCCAAGGTGATTAGGGTATTAAGCCTTACCCATATCTTACTCTGTAACGTACATGGTACAAAGTTTTGCACTTGGAAACTGTTGGGAAAAGCTTGATCCTTTTCCTCTTGCCGAAGAGATTAACAAATAATTCAAACAAAAATAAAACAATCAATACCAGAATTTAATGTGGAAAACCCCAATGTGGAAAAAAACCATGGACTGCCATCATACTAAAATCCTCCATTATATGAAATAATATGATACGACACTATCTTCACTAGTTCTAGTAGTAGATCACACAATCTCACCACAAATCGAGGGATTTACAACAATTCCCTCTCCAGGTTTAAGAAAATACAAAATTGTGTGTGTGTCTCTCTCTTTATTCTGAAGGAAAAAACATCTAATATATAGATATATCCTAGGGTAGGCCGGCCAATAAAGGCTAACCTTTTAAATTCCTCCAAAAGGACTTACGCCGGCTCAAGGCCGGCGGCCTTGAATGCCTACATTGGTGGCGTACATTTCTAGGCCGACGGCCTTCGGTTGGCCTAAGATGGTCTTCGACAATTCTTCACATATTGAAGACTAGCGGCTTTACATTATCAAAGCTGGCAGTGATCCAACTTGTGTGTGACTCGATTTCATCAATTCCCTTGAGTTACACATTATTTCTTCTAAGTATAAACCATATACTTAGGATACCCTTGCATATAGACCCATATGTGTTGGATCTATACCCAACAAACTCCCCCCTCCACCTCATATGAGGATTTCCATCACTCCTGCAATCTTCCGGTAACAAACAGTCTTCTCATTGGGTAGAGCTTTGGTCATCATATCTGATGCATTGTCATCAGTATGGATCTTCTCAAGCTTCAACTGCTTGGACTCTAACACATCTCTAATCCAATGGTACCTGACATCAATGTGTTCGGATTTGGAATGAAAATTGGATTCTTGCTAAGATGAATGGCGCTCTGGCTATCACAAAACAGCTTCAAGTCTTCCTACTCTTGACCCAGTTCTTCCATAAACTTTTTCATCCACAAGATTTCCTTGCAGGCTTCTATTACAGTAACATACTATGCTTCGATGGTGGAAAGTGTAACACATTTTTGCAACTTCAATTGCCAAGACACTACTCCCTCGCAAAAGTAGTCAGATAACCTGATGTGGACTTTCTGGAATCCAAATCACCAGCCATATCAGCATCTGAAAACCCTTCTAACACAGGCTTATGCTGCCACCAAACTGCAGATAAAACCTAGAAGTACCCCTGAGATATTTGAGAATCCATTTCACTACAGACTAGTGCTCTTTACCTGGATTTGAGAGATCCCGGCTCACAACACCAACAACATGAGCAATATCAGGTCTAGTGCACACCATAGTATACATTAGAATCCCAACAGCTGAAGCGTATGGGACCTTTTTCATATCTTCCTTGTCTGCCTCACTTTTAGGACATTGAAATGAACTTAGTTTAAAATGTCTCGAAAGTGGAGAACAAACAGATTTCACTTTGCTCATGTTGAATCTCTCCAACACTTTCTCAATACACCTCTCCTGTGACAACCACAGCTTCTAGCTCTTCCTTTCTCTAATAATCTTCATACTAAGAATGTGACTAACAGATCCTAAATCTTTCATGGAGAAAGATTTACTCAAAGCAATCTTCAACTCTTTAATCCTCTTGGCATCTCTACCAATAATCAGCATATCATCAACATAAAGTAAAAAGATAATGAACTCACCACTAGAAAACCATTTGATGAAGACACAATGATCTGTGGCAGCCCAAGTGTAACCCTGATCAAACATGAAGGAGTCAAACTTCTTGTACCGCTACCTTGGAGCTTGTTTCCACCTATACAAACTTTTCTTCAATCACACAAGATTCTCTTTTCCCTTGATCTTGAACCCTTCAGGCTGCTCCATATAGATCTCTTCCTCCAACTTACCATGAAGAAATGCTATCTTTACATCCATCTACTCAATCTCCAGATCCAGACTAGCTGCAATGCTGAGCACAACTCTGATGGATGACATCTTCACCACAGTGAGAAAATTTCTTCAAAATCAACCCCTTTCTTCTGATTGAACCCTTTCACTACCAGTCTTGCCTTGTACCTTGGCTGTGAGCTGTTCTCATCTGTCTTCAGTCTATAAACCCATTTATTTCTTAAGGGTCTCTTGCCCATAGGTAGTTGAACCAAATCATAAGTTTTATTCTCACGCAAGGAATTGATTTCTTCTTGCATGGCTTTTATCCATTCTTTCTTCTTGTCGTGAGTCATGGCTTCCTCATAACATTCAGGTTCTCCCCCATTAGTGATCATCATAAACTCATCTGGACTATACCTGACTGATGGTCTTCTATCTCTTGAAGATGTCCTTAACTCAACCTGCTGTTGAGGCTCTTGGATCTCTTCACCTGTGTCTTCTACAGTTCTTCTATCAGTAGAAGGTGCAGGATCTACATTTGTGGGAATCTAGCCTGAGGATGATGACGTCTCAGCTTTCTCAATATCTTCAACTGTTTGGTCTTCAAGAAAGACCACATCCCTGCTTCTAATGACCTTCTTGTCAACAGGATCTCACAATTTGTACCCATATTCATCATGTGCATATCCAAGAAAAATACACTGCTTGGAGTTAGCATCAAGCTTCACTCTCTCATCCTTTGGAATATGCACAAAGGTCCTGTAACCAAAGACATGTAAGTGATTATAAGAAATATCTTTGCCTGTCCAAACCTTCTCTGGGATATCTCCATCCAGAGCATATGAGGGAGAAAGGTTTATCACATCCACAGCTGTTCTCATGGCTTCGTCCCAAAATGACTTATGCAGCTTAGCATGAGATAACGTGTACTTCACTCTCTCAATGATTGTGTGATTCATTCTCTCTACAAAACCATTCTGCTGTGGAGTCTTGGGTACTGTCTTCTCTAGTTTTATTCCATGATCTATGCAATACTGCTCAAATGGTCCTCTGTACTCCCCACCATTATCATCCCTAACATAAATTATCTTTCTGCCAATTTTACACTCCACTCTAGAATGAAACTGTTTGAATACAGTCAACACCTAATCTTTGGACTTCAAGGCATATGTCCAAAGCTTTCTAGAGTGATCATCAATAAATGTAACAAAGTACAATGCACTACCTATTGTTCTATCTTTCATATAACACATCAGTGTGGATCAAATCCAATATATGAGATCTCCTATTAGGTGGATTTCCTTAAAAAGCAACCCTATGTTGTTTACCAACAAGACAGTCAGTACAAGGTTTTAATAGAGCCCCTTTGAAATTAGGTAGAAGTTGCTTCTTCACAAGCATCCGGAGCCCCTTTTCACTCATGTGACTAAAATATCTGTGCCACAGCTCCATAGTAGCATCATCTATCAAATTCAGATCTCTTTTACTTAGCTTTGTTGGCATTAAGTAAAGGTATTGCACTTCCTTCCCTTAGCTACAATCAAGGAGCCTTTGGTGAACTTCCATTTACCATCACCAAACTGACTGTGGTAACCTTCATCATCTAGCTTTCCTGTTGAAATCAGGTTCAAGCGAATATTTGGTACATGTCTCACATCTTTAAGAGTGAGTTTGCAACCTGTATTAGTTTGCAAAACAATACTTCCAATGCCTATAATATTTGAAGTTTCATTATTTCCCATCCTAACGTTGCCATAATCACCAGCAATGTAAGATGAGAATAACTCACCATGTGTAGTCACATGAAAGGAGGCACCAGAATCAATCATCCAGTCATTATCATGACCTGCAAGACTAATACAACCCTCATCCCATGTAACAACTACCTCACTATCTGCTGCTGCAGTAGTGGTGTCTTCATCTGAATCATCACCTTTACCCTTACCCTGCTGTTTCTTCCACAGTTTACAATCCTTCTTGAAATGATCTGGCTTGTCACAATAGAAACACTTGAGGTTTCTCTTACCCATTGACTCGGATCTTCCCCTTGACTTGTCAGATCTGTTATATTTATCGTTCTGCCCTCTATGCTTTCTTCTACCCTTCCTTTCAAATTTATCTGCAACAAGAGCCCTTGAATCTGAACCAATGCCCAGATGTTTCCTTCTGGCCTCTTCATTGATCAAACTATCCTTGACCATGGCAAGTGTCAAGATTACATATGGAGTAGAATTACTAACTGATACTATAAGGGTTTCCCAACTCTTAAGTAATGAACTCAGCAACAAAAGTGCTTGAATCTCATCCTCAAGCACAAGCTTCATCGCTATCAGTTGATTTACAAGCCCTTGAAAATCATTGAAATGCTCAGTTATGTTAGACCTTTCCTATATTTCAAATTAACCGCTCTCCTAATCAAGGAGGTTTTGTTCAAGGCTATTTGCCTTTCATACATAGCTTCTAACTTCTTCCACAAAACATCAGTCTTAGTCTCCTGAGCAACATGATGATTAATGCTCCGATCAACCCACTGTCGGATATAACCAACAGTCTTCCTATGTAGTATCGCCCAATTTGCATCAGATTTATCTTGGGGTTTTGTAGTATCATCCTCCAAAAGCAAATACAGATCTTTACAATATAAAAGATCTTCCATCATAGATTTCCAAATAAAATAATTCGAAGAATTAAGTTTGATCATTGTACCTGAAGATTCAGCTATGTCTGGAATCAAGAAACCCTAACATCAGTGCAGCGAAACCCTAATTTTCTTTAAGAACCTGGCGCTCTGATACCACTTTGTTAGGAAAAGCTTGATGCTTTTCCTTTTGCCGAAGCGATTAACAAATAATTCGAATAAAAATAAAACAATCAACACCAGATTTAATGTGGAAAAACCCTAATGTGGGGAAAAACTACGGGACCGCCACCTCACTAAAATACTCCACTATCTAAAATAATGGGATACAACACAATCTTCTCTAGTCCCACTAGTGGATCACACAATCTCACCACAAACCGATAGATTTACAACAATTCCCTCTCTATATCTCTCTCTAGGTTTAGGAAAATATAAAATTGTGTTTCTCTCTCTCTTTTTATTTTGAAGGAAAAAACATCCAATATAGAGATATATACTAGGGTAGGCCGGCCTATAAAGGCTGACCTTTTAAATTCCTCCATAAGGGCTTACGCCGGCTCAAGGCCGACGGCCTTCGGTAGGCCTAAGATGGTCTTCGACAATTCTTCACATATTAAAGATTGGTGGCTTTACTTTATCAAAGCTGGCAACGATCCAACCCGTGTGTGACTCGATTTCATTAATTTCCTTGAGTTACATACTATTTCTTCTAAGTATAAACCATATACTTAGGATACCTTGGACATAGACCCATATGTGTTGGATCTACACCCAACAGAACCTGCTTTTATAACACCTTATACCCACTTTATATCATGTACCATGTAAAACCCATAGTGGTAGGGTTCACGATTCGATTGGTCCTTTACACGAGTTAGAGCTAAGGGAACACGTAACTTACTTTAGGAAGTCTTATTTATAGAGCCACCTTAAGATGAACATGATATATTTCATAGTTACGTAATTCATTTTGGAGGAGCATATAGTTTGGTTTGTATTAGAATGGAAGATAAGATGGATATAGGAAAGAAAATCAACCAAAAAATACCATAGAGATCACCAAAGGCCATGCCTAGCACCATGTAAGAGCTGGTGAAAGTCATCAACAGCTATATTGATTGCCATGACCCATATTTAGGATCATGTGACCAAACCATGACGTGTATCAAAAGCCCATATCAACCTAGGAGAACACGTGAATGAATGGATCATACAGGATCATGGCATGACCCACAACCCATGGCCAGGGTCATGTGAGCATAAAAATCCATTAAAGATATAAGAGTCAAAGGGGACATGCCTTCGCCTATGGCTCGTACTTGAGGTTGTGACATACCAAGATTTCACCTCAATAGGGATCCAAGAAAATCTACATTGAAAGCCTAGGCCATGAAGTAGCTTGATGAGATTTTGAGTTATTTTATTATTATTATTATTATTTTATTAAATTAGTAATTGAATTGATTATTTACCATTTATCCTAATTGTGTGATATAAAAGGGGATTATTAGACATTGTTTAGGATTCTTTTGACACTTTTGGGTATTGAATAAATTTGAGAGCTTTCTCAACCCTTTTCTTCCAGTTGATCTTATTAATTGATTGAAGCCTTTCATTGTTTCATTGATCATGAGAAATATTGATTGACTAAAACAACTAGTTTGATCTTTTATTGTTTCGTGTTTATATCATTTACGTTTAGTTTTCTTTAAACCCTAATATCCAAATATACAACAATATATTATTACTAGAGTGTAGTTGAGAAGTTTCTTGTGATTGAATCGCATATGAAATTTCTTTCTGTGTGATATAGTGTATAGAGTACTCTATAGAACTTGAAATTTTTTTCTTTTTTTAAGTTTAAATTTTATGTAATTAGTAAAATTACTTTATTTGTATATACTTATTGTGAATAACCTATCGAAAGAAGTTCAAAAAATAATTTTTTAATATTTATAACAAACATTTATGGAACTTAATTATATGATTTTAACAAAATTATAAATCATTAGCCTCAAAAGATAAATTGCATCCCTATATAGTTAAGAAGTTCAAGTACATAGAATTGAAATTCCTTCGAGATTAAAAATTAAGAATGGTGGATGATTAGGCACTATGAGAAAAAAATGATTGAAAATGAAGCCACAAAGAGATGGGGATAGCAAAATTTCTCCATATTGGAAAAATTCCATATTCGTGAAAGTAGAAACCAAAGAATAAAAAGAAGGAAAGCTGATGATCCGCCTAACCCTGATGCCAAGTGATAGAGATTCGACTTACAATGCCAAACTGAAGATAAATCCATAGTCAATTTGAAACTCAAAATCTTTTTTGTAATCTTGTAAATTTTGTATAACCCTCAGAATAAAAAGAAATAGTTTTTATTTTGAATTAGTAGTTGACAATATAATTAATTGAAATTGAAATAAATTTTTGGCCAAATATAAATTTAAGTATTTGGCCAAAAAAAATATAAATTTAAGTAATTAGAGACCGTAACATTTACTCCCAAATTTTAGCAAATTTAAAAAAAGAAAAAAACTACAAATAAATAAATAATACAAACTGAAAATTTACAGTTGATAAAATATTTAGTAGAACTCCATAGCATTTTTTTAGGTACTAATTAGAATATGGTATGTCTTAGAGATGGTCAAAAGTAGATTCATAAAATTAGAATTTAGTTGAAATATTTAAAATTAAATAATCCTAAAACATAATAAGCCTAAATTAGTCTAGTTAATCCAAAACTTAATGTAGCTATGAGAATAAAGTGATACAATTTATTTAATAATAAATGCTTAAAACAACAATATACAGTTAAGCTTAAATATGCTTCAATATCTGGATATCCGACAAAACCGCTTTAAAGTCCTCTCACTGGCATACGTATAATAATCTAGCGAAATACCTTAACTTTGTGTAGATGTGACCCAAAATTCCAAATCAAATAGAACATGCACCTCAATTGCAAAATATGAAAGCAATTCAAACTTTGGAGACGATTCAAATTGCAAGGGTAAGGATTTGATTATGATGATTACATGTGTGTCGTGTGACTATTATGTTACAAGTGAACTAGGAAAATAGCACATCAAAAAATGATCAAGAGAAAAGTATATAGGGAGGAGAAGTGAGCAATCTCATTAGGATTAAATGCAAATGTGACAGATATGGGTGTTAAAAAGTATTAAATCTTGCTAAGTATGATGAATCAATATTTTTTTTGATTAAATAGACAATTAATTCTTTAAATGGAAATTGGTAGCACGGTAGTGTTTTACAGAATTTCTACCTATCCAACTGAAAAGGGGCCAATAGTATTTATAAGAGGTCTAATTGTCGATGTGTTTGTTGGATCGATGGACAACCAATGACTTAGATGAGTCTCTCTCATAATAAATATTAAAGTGGGTTCTCTTACGGACACAAACCCATTACGACATTTATTTATAGTATATGAACCTATTTAAGAAATGTTACAATTGAACAGACCAATTCTAATAGACTCTACTTTAATCTTATTGTGTCAATTTTCTCTTGATCATCCTAATAAATGGGTCTAACTCTTTAAGCCCTATCATCTTAGTCTAAAAAGTTAAATCCAAATCGAAATTAAGTTAAAGCCCTCTAAATCAAATTTGATCATCTACACAAATCTATGTAAGTAGCCGTATTAAACTTTAATTAATATATTTGCAACAATTTGAAATCCTAAGATAACTAATACTGCTACTCTAAATGAATAATAATAATAATAATAATGTCATTATTATTATTTAAAACGCATCATATATATCTCCATATATATAACAACTTGTTAATGATAGTATAAATAAATGGAAATCGATGCCATGAATATCCAACCAAGTCTCTACCACGAAAAGGAGAAATCGTGAATGCGGAATTAACTTTTCAATAGGCAAGACTTATTTTTATTGAGAAAGGTGTCGATCAAATCCCATCTTTTTGTTGAATAGAATTTTTTATATTTGTATATTTTCTACCATTCCACCATCATGATTCATCATAATTCACTGTCGCATGTCTATTTTAGCAGATTTGGCGAATATGCCGAGATCTTAGCCATTTGGAATGTTGGATTTTGGCTTATCAATGACTGCTTGAATATGTGGTTTGATTTTAGTTTCAACTTTATGTATTTGTCATTTGTATTTTCATTTTTCTTCTCAAACCCACATGAGATTATTACAAACTGTTACGGGATTTTTTTCTGTCAGTAGGATGGATCTTGTTTATACGAACATATTGACCTTAGGTAGAACAATTTTACTTTTGAAGAAATGTCCCGTTTTATACAATTGGAATTTGATATCCTTAATCCTTCGGTCTATAGATCCTTTTATGTCGATAAGTTTGATTGATGTAATATTTTCTTTTTGAATAAAATTCATCTTACTTGGTGGAAAAAAATAATAAAATAAAATAGGGATGAAGCGCTTTTTAGTACTTGACTATTGGACAAGAAGACCAATTTCATACCTAATTAAACTTTTCGTGTCTCTTTTCACTACCTCACCCAACTATTACTTGACACGTGTTTAATACTTCAAGAAATAATAATTAGGTGAGATGGTGAAAAGAAATATGAAAAGTTTGATTATGTATAAAATTGATCTTTTTAAAAGTTCAGGTACCATACCAAAAGAGGCTTTTTTCTAATAAAATAAACTTCATTATCCCCAAAACTCAAAAACTAAAATTGCTACAATTAAAACGTTAATTGTAAGTTACATATCTACCTAAAACCTTAAAGATGACTCAATCATAATCCTATATGGTCTATCTCCCAAAAGATTATATATATATATATATATATATATGTAATATCCTAAATAACATATCCTATTAGATTAGTATAAATTAATATAGACATAACTGGCAACCTCTTAATTTTTCAGTGTAACAATTAAATTTGCAAATGGCATTTTATGTTTCTTTTTTCACACATTTCTGTTCGTGCGAACATCCAGGGGAGCAATTATGCATTTAAATTTTCCACATTATGGCCAAAATTACTTTTTTCCCACATTATAAAGTTAATTTACTAATTCCCAAAATAAATCATCGTAGTCACTTTCCTGATACTTAACCAAGGAATTGAACTCTCGAGGAGAAAACAAGTTCTATCCCTTACCCTTTTCTTCGGAAATCTGGCTATGAAACATATTCCATTTTAGCCCAATCTCATGTGCCATCAAATCCACCACTTGACCACTAAATCATCCAATATCTCATTCCTACAACATACTAAAAATCATTGCTGTCAAACTCGGGTTAATCCTTACTTTATAATAATTGAACCTAATCTCTCATTGGAAACGAGTTAATTCAATCCTAATTTAATCCTTGATTCAAATTAATTTTATTCATTAACTTTTGATCCTTTGGAATACTTGGATAAGCTCTAGAGTAGATCCAACAACATTGCTTAAAACAACTAAAAAAAAAAAATCACAAAAGTTTTCAAGAAACGTCCATTCCCGCTGGCTTGTAGTCTTTCCACTCTCTACTAGGATATTAAGGAATCCTCAAGATTTGAACTTTAACAAATTCAAGATAACTACACTCCATCCTATCTAAATGCGACATGCAAGTGATTATTTGGAGTAGAATGAAGATGATAATGATAAACGTGTCACAACAATAGGTGGAGGATACAGGAGCCACACATTGTTCAATGATTGACCTAATACTTTGCCAAATGATAAATGATTGGAAAAAGAAATAGTTAACTGAAGATGAAAATTAGAACCTCTTTATTAGCAATTTAAGCAATATTGTCAGACTCAGATCAAGGATTGACCTGGATATATTAAGGGTTTAGGGATGGAATCAGTTCAATTAAAGATTGAATTAAAATCGCTAAAAAATAAAATTTTAAGTCATATTCTAATTATTAAAAAAAATGCAATATACATAAATCATCATATTTATAGTAAGATCTAGTTTACAAGTGTCTTAGAATATTAATTTATTAGTTTAAAATACAAAAGTCTTCTTGTTTATTAAAAAAAAGCAAATGATAATATATATGTGTATATATATTTATTACTAATTAATTTATATGATATGACCTTTTTAGTATATTAAAGAAGTAGTAAATAAATATTATGTTTAGTGGTAAAAATAATATAAAATTTTTATAAAACTATTTATATATTAAAATTATACTAATTTTACTTGGTCACTATTTTTTTTTAAGTCAATAAAAATATTAGTTAGATGGCTGATCAGCAATGGTGTAATAGTAATACAACTCCATCACTGACCAGTTTACGGCCATTAAAACCTTTGTCCTCTTGACTTAGGAATCTGCGATGACTTTATTCACTTTTGTCCTGGTCACTTGATGGTCATCCATTCTAGGCTCTTCTCAGGACATGTTTTACTTAAGATTTTCTTAGAACTGAGTTAGACAACACAACACAATATAACAACTTTTGATTTGAACTGGTTGCAAGGCAATGCCATCTTTTCTGCTACTGGAAAAAAAGCCCGGCTTTCTAATTTCTCGTGGATTGATAACACAGTAAAGGGAGAAATGAAGAGTGCGAGATTCTTTTCCCTCTGATTTGGGAAATAAGGGTTATTAGGCTTCATAAAAAACCATAGACACCAAGGACGATATGCATGATGTGAATGATTTGGAGCCGCTGACGGCGATTTCTACAACAACGATAATGGCGATGCTAATGATTGTTAGTTCATCGTGGACGCCGATGATATTTTCGACGGCTTGTTGCGCATTGCCACCAGATTTGTCAGTTTTTTTTTTTTAAGTGCATTTAGACGGATGACCGCTCGGATCAATCGGGTCTGCCAGTTCAACCACAAAACAGGTTGATATCAAGACCGGCCTGTTTCTATGACTGATTCCGGTTGAATCGTATCGAATAGATGAGCCAGTCCGGTTTCGATAACATTGATTTTAAGTACGGAAGAAAAGGAAGAAAACCAACCTAAATGACGCATTATATTGCTATCTAAAATTGCCATGCTGAATTTAAGATTCAATTGTTAGGGGATTAACTTGTGTCTACTAGTGTGAACTTTATGTCAATGTTGCAACTGTTTTTATAAATTATGGGACTAGATGATTAAATGGATATTCACTTTGTTGAGGGTGAAGAAGGTCCTTGGGTAGTTCATGAGCAAAGGAGATCACGCTTTAAATGGACTAAGCTATACGTTAAGTATCATCATTAAAAAAAAATAAGGTGTGCTTTGTCTTACCAATAGTTTAGCGTGCTGATTTGCATGAAATGATATTATGTTGGTTATTTGATGTATGAATAAATTGAATGGTTTAGTTTTAGAAACTTGACATAATAATTGCTAAGACCATTTTCTCTTGTTTTAGATAAGAGATGGCTTCAAATGAGATTTATTAATTATGATAAAGTAGTATTTAATTAAGTAATATAACTATAAAATAAGATTTACTAAAGTATTAGTAATATAATTAAAAAATCCCAAATATTGAATTCAAAAAACAATTAGATATAACTACTTACTACTTGATGTTTTATACAATGACATATTAAAATTTTAAAAAGATTTTCATTTTACATTACATTAGGAATAATTATTTCTGGTTAATGATGATGGTCTATTTATAACTTGACCTCTAAAAAAACTAGTGTGCTCATGGTTATGATCTTTACTCTAATGTTGCACAAACTCTAATACCAATTGAAAAACAAATTTACACTGTGCTAAACCTTTTGGGGTGGGGGAGAGAAATGTTTCATCTATATAGACAAACCTACGCATATCAAAATTTGCCCACTCAAAAAAGAACATGAAAAATTATATAGAATCATGTAATTACTAAAATTGTAAAAGAAAAATCACCAAGATTCATATAAGAGGCCAAATTCATCATTCCATAGGCAGATTAATCTCCATTCCAGGGAATATGCATAGACATTCTAGTAATTTGTAATCTGGTTTTCTTATAAATATTATTCTATGGAAAAAAGATTGATATTTATTACTACTTGTAGAAATATAACAATGGATCAATTTTCCCCATAAAATTGTAATGATATAACAATGTTCCTCAAAACCATCAAACTTAAAGAAAATAACTATTTTAATTCGCTTCTTTAATTTAATCATATGGAAAAATGACAAGAAAAAAAAAAGACCTGAAAAATGCAAATGAATTATCTTTAATAGATTATCAACAAACAGAGTAAGTAGACTATAGACAATAATTACTATAAGGAAGATTAGGGTTCTTCCTTGTGAAAGAAAACTTCATATAAATTGGGGTTCTTTACAAGATTTTGTAGGGATGATTTGTGATGGACTACAATTCTACTTTGGATTAAAGCTTTGATTTGGGGATAATAGTGTTAGTGTGGTTTTTCGCTATAAGAATATATTGAGTTTTTATATGATAAATGAATACGAACGAATAAATCTCGTGGCCCATGGCCCATGGGGCAATAATACTGCTAATAATCTATCCCAGATTCGGCCGAAAGACCTATCCCAGATGCTAAGTACATGGACCCAAGGCCCAACATATGATACCAAAGGAAAGAAAAAAAACTAGGTTTCCGGGTTCCGCCTTTTCATCACTCCACAGCACAGCGTTTCGCGCGTTGAATTCAATTCCGCTCCTCTCTCATTGGCTGATTTATCCACACGCGGATCGGAATCTGCGTCAATCAACCAAACAATCCCACCCGTTCATTCCATCAGATACCAACGTTCCCGATCTCTCCCTTCAAAAACTCAGAATCTCGCTCCACCGTATAAATATCCTTTTGAACCATTCCTTTCGTTATCTAACAGAATTTCTCTGAGAAGCAAATAAACGCATCCTAGTCACTTCTACTTTCATGGCTCGTACCAAGCAAACAGCTCGCAAATCCACCGGAGGAAAGGCTCCGAGAAAGCAGTTGGCCACAAAAGCTGCCCGCAAGTCGGCTCCGGCGACGGGGAGTGAAGAAGCCGCACAGGTTCCGTCCTGGGACTGTAGCGCTGAGGGAAATCAGGAAATACCAGAAAAGCACGGAGCTTTTGATCCGGAAGCTTCCGTTCCAGAGGTGGTGAGAGAGATTGCTCAGGATTTCAAGACGGACTTGAGGTTCCAGAGCAGCGCTGTGGCTGCTCTACAGGAAGCAGCCGAGGCTTACTTGGTTGGACTGTTTGAGGATACGAATCTGTGCGCGATCCATGCTAAGAGAGTGACCATTATGCCAAAAGATATTCAGCTTGCCAGGAGAATCCGCGGAGAGAGAGCTTAGGGCTAGTTTTAAAGGTAGTCTGGATTGTGCAAATGTTTTGGCATGTAAATCCTTTGATGGTTAATGGAATCCTTTTCTGGTTCATCTGAAGGAATTATTAATCAAAGTCATTACTTGTCTGTTTTACATTATGTTTAACAAATTGCATAATTCATCTTATATGACAGATATGCATGTATCTGGAATCATCAATCTGTCTGGTTGATTGAATATGGCAATAGCAGCTTGTCATGAGAATTCTTGATTATACATAGCAACACACCTGTAGATATATAATATCTAAACTATGTTGCCTTGACTAAGTTTTGAGAATTCAGGAAACTGATTCCTTCATTCTCCGCAACTTGTGATTAAAGTTAACCATAAAAGATCAAAGTCCAGGACCTACCCGACTGTGGATCTCATGGGCTCCCGGGATGATGGGCTACCGCTAGAAGATAGAGCAGGAGTATGCACTGGACACTGAAGTATTAGAAAAATTACTGTTTAGACATCTTCCGCGGAAGATTTCAGCCTTTCCAAGAGAAGAAGCCTTAAGGAAATGTGGTTATTCCTGCCACAAACAGGTGAAATTGGAGGTTTGATAATTAAATTCGATAGACGGTGAGAAAAGTGCAAGTCATCGTTGCTACCTTCTAAAACACGGAAATGATGAGAGATGAATGGGCCGATATGAATAATCTACTTGAAAATGTGAAGGGGACAGCAGCCATTCGCCATCTTCCATGAGTACTAAGAGTGAATCTATATGACCTGAGACAGTCTTGCTCATCGTCTGACAGAAACCACATATATTTGCCCCTAGAAACATACATTTGGAAGCAACACCATGGCTGCATTTAATCAGAACTTGACCAGGCCATAACTAGAATGCATATCCATGTGTTAAGGTTAGTATTGTAATCATTTGATCTAAAAATTGAAGCTTATATAAGCTATAGATGGTGTGGTGTGAGAATTATGTTTATCAAATAATTTTAGGAACTAGATAAAATGAGCTTTACTATTTCACTGTATGCACTCTGGTAGTAGATAAATTATACTAGAAGATGTTAATATTTTGGAATAAATTTATTTTGGATCTTAACTTATCAAGTGATTAAAAAGATGTGTTGATGTTTGGATAAGTTTATTTAAAATTTTAAAATTTGAAAAAATGAGATAATTTGGATATTCAAAGATACATGTCAATCAGAGGAGTTTTTTGAGTTTTGATTAAATATTATTTCTTAGTGATACGTGTCATTGAGGGATTCAAATTAACTCATTTTTTTAATAATGAACTTATTTTCTTTTTTTAATAATTCGAAATTTCTTTTTGATGTAATTCATTCCTTTGGTAGCTACAGCGCTACAGCATAGGTATAACATGTCCATACGTGTGATCAGAATAGGTCTTCAATTGACTCTAATGCTCTCATCCCTTGAATACGCCTCCTGTAATGCGACTTGTCCTTGGCAATTTTCGTATTATTGCTTGTGACATTGAACACTGCCAAACTCAGAATGCTTCATACAATGATCCAGAGAATCAAAAGTTTTGGAAGCCATGCCTTATTCGATCGAATGGCCTTATACACGGGCGGGACTGGTATCAGTTTGTCACGTATGATAGCCCCAGGAATGATGACTCCTAGTGATTAGCTTCACTGATGCATATTTCTCTCGATTTCTTCCTACTATGCTTTTTTTTCCATCTACTTCTCTTACTTTTAAGCTCATCTAAGAAAGTATAATCTTTAGTGCTTACACATTGTTCACGCGGAAAGCCGTCCCCTACTAGAATTTAATCCATATACAAGAATATCTACACTCAAATTCTGTAATATGCTTATAATATCATGAGAAGAATCCCATATTTTATTCTCTATCCTATCCCATTCCTCCCTATTATGTCGATAGCGGAGGAGATTTCCAACGGTTTTAGCGGCTAAAGGATGGCCCGTGAATTTCCTTACGGTTCCTCTTCCAACCGCTTTTACCTCTGGATCAGCCATGAAGCGACCACCATGGAATGCATATCTTGCAAAGATCAACCGACAATCCTTGAACAACAGCCTGCTCAAATGATAGGCAGGAAGTGTCCATATCACCGCGCTGCTATGTTCTCATCACAGGTTGTGCAACGATCTTACTTTCCGTGGAGAAAAATCTTAGCAGACCTTTGAGGATCTCCCACTCTGTACACTTCTCATCCTTAATATCATCCAAAACAAGCAAGAGCCTTTTACTGCTGAGTTCCTTTTTGATGTAGCACGGAAGTATTGAATAACAGAAATCAATTCGACGATTGATTTCAAAACATGAATTTAATCACACAATTGCTAAACAATTGCAAATTCAGAGAAAAATCTTCTCAATTCAATATCAAAGATGTCAAATATCAGTCGTTCTTACAAAGATAAGCCTAAAGCCTATTTATACTATTATGTGAAAATCCTAAAAAGGTAAAATAATAAATACAATATTGACTAATAATAAAACAAATAATAAATACAAATCTAAAAAGGAAAATAAACAAATAAATAAGTTAACTAATAATGAAAACTAGCATACTGTAATTAATGTTAATGATTTGAAAATTCAAAAGATGGAACTGTCAGCGTAGGCCAGCTCCAACGTCGGCGATGTATCTTCTAACATCGGTGGTGATTCTTCCAAGGCCAACGTCATTTCTTTGTAGGTCAGCGGTATAGATGTTTATCGCTGGTATCACTTTCTGAGTCTAATCTTAAGCACATTCAAATTCAACTCTCTAATATCACAAGTGGACATATTGACTGCTTCTAGGATTGCCTTAGATATGGAGTAAGCATCAAATCCATTTGAAACACAAACCATACCTAGGTCAAATTAATTTAGTAGGTAGCAGGCAGAAGATGAGGTATGACTTCGATTCAAACATATCTCCCTCATGACCATGCTAAGTCATTGATGCAAGTCTTCCAAACAGTATTTTTTAAAGCTTCGTTGGTAGTAGCTTATGCTCTAGCTGAACTCAAATAGAAACTACAGCAACTCATGAGGGAAACTTCCATACTAAGTTAGATTTGTTTATCTTTTATCCGCTTGGTATTTTTTGGCATTTATTTTAAGGTATTGAAAAAAGCCTCTCAAAATAGTTTTTTTTTTTTTTTTTTTTTTTTTTTTTTAGATTGGTAATATTTTCGGATGATTTAAAGGATATTTGGCATAACGGATTTGGAGTAAGAACCGTTTCATCAGTTGCGCTCTCAATCTTTCTTAGAGAAACTTATGCCCTTAAAAGAAGTTCCAATGGACCTAAACACAAAACAATCCCATTGAAGGATCAATTAGCAGAGGACACATTTCAATTGTTGACAATTAGGGCAATTTGACAGGCTTCATCAAACAGTTTGTTTTTGTTGCTTGATATTTTGTTTTCGGTATATACTTGAGTGTACGTATTTGTTAAGAAATGGTTGCTTCAAAATGGAAGACAAAAGTGTGTGTATATGTATATTTATGTATATACACGAGAATTCCCACATTTTCATCCACGGAACCGTTTAATTAATCATCTAACTGTTTGTAGACTATTAGAAATTAAAGGAAATCAGTCCAAAAGTCATGTTTGGAATACTTCAGATGAAAATGGAAACTGGTGCCGTGTTCCTGATCATAAATTTAATGGCTTCTCTTGAGAACTTCTTTTGCTGCTGCTAAGAGGTTTCTTGTGGATGTTTGAGCAAGTTTTACATAGCCTCTTTGGGCTTGAGACAGTTCGGTATTGAGTTGCAGTGCCAAGGTTTCTGCCATAGTTGAACGGTGATTCAGAAATATTTGAAGCAATGCATAGTAATATAAAAAAGAAACATTTTAGTGTAACTGATAGTCTTGTACCTTGAATGCTTTGGGCATGTTTTGTGATCTTGTGTGATGCATTAGCTAATTGCTGAGAAGTGGCGGCATCAATGGCTTCTGTATGGACATGCAGTTCTTGAACTATGGAGGAAGCCTCTCCAGTTATTAGGATAGAATCTGCTATGATGTATAACATATATCCAAGTAATATTCCACATATGAAGAACAAAACTGTGATGGTTATTGTAGTCCATGTCAAAGGAAGCTTCTTATGATGCCTGGATGATGGGTATAGATCAATATTTTGCTCAACCAACAGTTTTCTAAATCAGCAGCAAGAGCTAATGTTGGATGCACTTACCCACATATTATTTCACAGCTCCAGCCCTGTTCTTCACGCGTGAAATTTCTCGTGTACAAAATAGGCTTATCATCCTCAAAGTGTTGTTGGCCATACGGTAGGTAGCTTTCAGAGTCAGAACTAAGATGCACATTCACCCAAATTGTCTGACTTTCATCTGGATGATTGAATCCGAATATGCTCTCTGCAAACTGCTGCAGTCGCAATTCCACCCCAACGAATCTGCTTTCCAATGGATACACAAATTTAGATGGTTCCATCTAAAAGTTGCAATATAGAGCTTTTGACAACTAACCTTTTTCCATGGTTCCATGCAAAAGAACAAACTGGGATAATAGAATGAGAATTGCTACTGTTCGGATGGGTGGAAGTGTAAAGAAATCAAAAGAAAACTGTGAAATAGAAGGAATAATGTTATTAGGCTATTTGAGTATGGGGTGGAAATGGGATGAGGGTGGAAATTGGTAGAACGTTTTTTATTTAGCCTGTTGGCTAAATATTCTTGGGGTTTTAAGCTTAGCAGGAATTTGAGTTTGAGAAATATAATTGCGGAAACATATTTACTTATTTCGGCGGAAGTATACAACTGGTCAACGATTAAAGTTCTTGATTGCACTAATTTTCTAATGCTGTTACATCATGCGGCAAAGAAATCGAGAAGTTTGACTAGGAGAAAACGTTGTGCAGGATGCTGCTGGGGACTCAAAAAGTAGAGAGATGTTACTGGGGGGTAAACATCAATCTGTGTTTTTACTGATGTATCATTAACAGTTTGCCACGAATATTCTGATTATACATAGCAAGTAGCAACACATCGGTGGATATTAATATTTGCCAAAGGAAAAAGAAATCTATTTTGATTAATAAGCCTATGTCTTGACTATATTTTACATTGATTTAGTTGAGAATTCAGGAAAACTGATTCCTTCACAATCCCTGCACCTTGTGATTAAAATCAACTATAAAAGATTGAAGTACAGGACTTACCCAACCACGGATCTTACGGACTCTTGGGACGATGAGCTACCTCTGGTAGATAGACCGGAAGTATGCACCGGATATATCAATAGAGTCGTCACAGAAACAGGGTTTGAGATGAGGACTATATCAGCTTTTCCAAGAACTGTTGCTTTTAGAAAGGGTGCTAGTCCCTGCGACAAACCAGGTGAAATTGAAGGTTTGGTAATTAAATTCAATATCAAATGGCAAGAAAAATTGGAAGTCGTGGTTACCACCTCCTCTGAAATCGACAGAAGTGGTGAGAGACAAAGGTCTAGAGCTGGATAATCTACTTCAATCCTTGAACAGCACAGCATAGCTTTTTCACACATTTCCAATCCTTTCCCGGCCACCCAGAACGAATCTATATAACTCGAGACAGTCTTGTTCATCTCCTGACAGAAATCACATGCATTTGCTATTGAAAACAAGGATTTGGAAGCAGTATCGTGGCTGCAGCTGTGTCTAATCAAAATAGAAAGTTAAAGCTATTCCTACGTATTGAAAACAAAGATTTGCATTCAATTGGATCAGAATAGTTTTTCAGTTGAAAATAAATATAATTTTCAACTTATATTTTCCAGGAATTAGGTGAAAATAAAACATTACCACTACGCTGTATGCCTCCTGGTAGCTATAAAGCTGCAACATAGGTATAGCAAGACTGTACATGTGATCAGAATAGATTTTTAGTTGATTCTCTAATGCTGTCACCCCTTGAATACACATCCTTCCATGCAACTCCTCCCTTTCAATTTTGAGATGATGGTTTGTGACTTTGAACACTGCCAAACTCAAAATGCTCCATACAATGATCCAGAGAATGAAAAGTTTCGGAAGCCATGCCTGCTTGGACTGAATGGCCTCGTACATGGGTGGGACTGGTATCAGCCTGTCACGTATAATAGCCCCTGAGTAGTGTCTCCCCGTAGTTAGCTTCATCGGTGCATGCTTCTCTCGATTTCTTTCCGCAATGCTCTCTGTCCATCTACTCCTTCTACTTTTAAGCTGCATCCAAGAAAGTATAATTTTAATCAAGAAAGTATGATTTTATTAGTGTTTACATGTAAAAGTTCACGCAGAAATCAGTCCCTACAAGAATTCAATACATGTACAAGGAGACTTACACTTAAATTCTTTATTATGCTTACAATTTCATCAGAAGAATCCCATATTTCATCCTCTAATATCCTATTCCATTCCTCCCTATTCGCTCGATAGCCGAGGAGATTTCCAATAGTTTTAGCAGCCAAAGGATTGCCTCTGCACTTTTTTACAATTCCTCTCCCAACCTCTTTTAACTCTTGATCAGCTACATAGCGACCACAATGGAATGCATATCTTGCAAAGATCAACCAGCAATCCTTAAATGACAGCCTGCTCAGATGATAAGCGGGAAGTGTCCGCATCATTGCTGCTATGTTCTCATCACAGGTTGTCACAATGATCTTACTTTCCCTGGAACAAAATCTTAGCGGACCTTTGAGGATCTCCCACTCCATACAGTTCTCATCCTTTACATCATCCAAAACAAGTAAAAGCCTTTTACCGCTGAGTTCCTTCCTGAGTCTAATTTGAATCGCATTTAACTCTCTAATATCACAGGTGGACATAGTAACTGCTTCTAGGACAGCCTTTGATACAGAGTAAGCATCAAGTCCATTTGAAACACAAACCCATACCTTAAGGTCATACTGCTCTTGAACCCTCTGATCATTGATCACAAGCTGAGCAAGTGTGGTCTTCCCAATCCCAGCATCACCAACGATAGCAATCACACTTGTGATGTCACTGGACCAATCGTAAGAAAGAATCAGCCTCGTTATTGCCTCCATGTCATCATTCCGGCCGTACACGGGATTCTTGTGAGAAAGAAGTTGAGGTTGTAGGAGATTTGCTCAATGGGCTCATATCCGATTCTTTCAATCCGAGAACGTCTTTTTGTCCTGCCACGTATTCTAATTTGTCAAGGTTCCTTTTGATTTTTTTTCTCCTGGCTCGACTTCCTAATTTTCCATTAGAGGACTCGGTGCAAACTTCATTCAAGAGGATGCTAGCATCATATACAGCATCTTCTAGCTCATTTAACCACTCTTGCACGGTTGCGTTTGCTATTTGTTTCTGTATTGTGCAGCTCAACATAGCCTCAACAGATAAGATTGTTGTCTTCAACTTCTTGACCAGTGCATCCTCATCCTCACCTCACCCACCCAAAGGAGGTCTATAAGCCAGCGTCCTAGCCCCTGAAAGAATACTTCAAATAAAGCACGAATCATTATATCGATCACAGCGGATAGATCCATACTATATTAACCTTTAATTTGCTAGGGAAGGATGGAAAGTGAAAGAAACGGGATAAATGCAATTAGAACAAAAGTTCATAAGAAGTTGAATTTAATGGTTAAGGTTTTTCCATGATTTAAGGTCTATGTCACGATATTATTTAATACTTCCACCAAGACTTTAGCGAAGTTGTATGTGAAGCTTCGTGGTTTCGAAGTTTCCAATTGGCTGATTAAGGGATTTAATTAAGGGTTAGTTACAACAATATAACCATGTTTTGACCAATCTGCAAATACATGATATATGTTATTTTTTTAGATGACACAAGTTTCATATAAAAGTATCAATATAATTAGAGTCTTATTAGACTAAAAAAACGATGCAATGATAAATTAGGTTTTTATCGTAAATAGTTGATTCGCACACGAACACCAGCTTGAGATCTTCAAAAGCCTATTGATTATAGGAATACTTAGGCTAATGGTATCAAAACTCGAAATTCTATGATGAATTCAAAATTTGAAAAAAGAGCAATGTCAGCTCTATAAAATTTTACTAAAAAAACTGATATTTGACTATCTATTTGCCACAGGGCATATAATATAAAAGCTAGCTTAAAAGCTGCTAAAAATAGAACCGAAACTGTCAAAAAATAAAAGGTCTTAAACCGAAGTACATGAAAAGACAAAACTAAGGCCATAGATGTTGTGCAAAACCAACACTCCTATAAAAAGTTATAAGAAAAGTAAAACCTACCAAAAATACTAAAAATGGTTGTTTGAGGCTCTAAATGAAGAATTTGGCCAAAAATCGGCCTAGCTCAACACCGAAGTCGTGGCTTCTTCAACTTAACTCGTTTCCTTCAAGATAAGATCTTCAGATCATCCAATGGTAACAGACCAATTTTTGTCCTACTTTTCTAGGTACTTGTTTGCCATTATCTCTACTTCATCATCCTCCCCTAGGTGAATAAAATTCTCCATCGAATTGTCTTCATTTAAGTTATCTCTAGTGTATGTGAAATACCCTAAACCTCTACCTGTCTAAGTTAGAAATAGTTTATCAAATAGTATAATAGATAGTTAAATATGGCATTGAATTTGAGCTTAGTTAGAAATTTATCTTAGACAAATTATGATTAGATGATTTGACATAAATTAAATTAGTAAATAGATATGAATTAAAATTTAAGATTTTAAATGTTTTGCAAACTCCTAAATGCTTGAATTTTAGTTAACTTTCCTTTTCTTAAATCCTTATAATTTTGAAGTCAATTACTTGTTAAAAAATATCAGTTTTAAACTCAAACCCGAATAAAACATCAGATTTTCATAAATTAAACTTTTCGATTGTGTTTTTAAATCAAGTCATAAATTTCTAATAAACATATTCCTAAATTATTTTCTAGCTAGTTATAATTTTTAAAATAAATATCAGAAGTGTTTAAACTGAATACCTTTATTCTAAAATATCTTTATAATTTACTTTTTTTTTTTTTTCCTTATTAGCTACTTGCCCCCTTCCTTTTTTCCTTCTTTTTTTTCTTCTTCCTTCCTCTTCTTTCTATGTTTCTTCTTTCCTCTTTTCTTTTCTTTTTTTCCTTTTCTTCTCCTACAACCTAAACCTAAATCTCAAATTCAATAAGATCATAAATGAAATCAAAGATAGAAAACAAGATGGATGATGTAAATTTTGCAATAAATAATTTCAAGAACTTAGAAGAAGTAGGAGTAGAAAGATCAATATGTTTGGATTATCTAAAAAGATAAGTTTTATTATTTTCTTGCTTTAGTTATTGTTTATGTATGTAAGTGTTAGATTAGGATTAGATAGATGTAGAACTTGTGATAAAATTGATAAGTTAGAAAGATATAAATAAATATATGCTAAAACATGGATATGTATATATGCATGTGTAGATAGTATGTTTGATGAAATAACTTGTGGAACTATGATATAGAAATATATATAGAAGTGTTTATAGGATAAGATTAAGCATGAGCATACTAATAACATGTTGTTTTTGTTGATATATGTTGAAAACAAGCAATTAAAATTTGAGTAAAAGACAAAGGAAGAACACAACATGATCCCTCTATTCATCACGGCTATCACAACTGATGGTACAACTGGAAAATAAAATTTAGGATGATAACAAGCGTGATGGAGGGCATGATCTATTTTGGTCATGATTTACATATGTCATGACTTAGATCACGACTGTGACAAGTGACAAAGGGTGTTATCTCATTGTCACAAGTGTGATGAGGCTCATGATGGTCATCACGGCCTCTATCACGGGCATAATGAGGCTAGTGATGAGGATCATGGCCCCCATTACAGGTGTGATGTGTCCCTTAGCGCTGTTTATAATGAAATAAAATAAAATAAAACAAAATCTAGTAGATGAATGATAGTTGATATGTTATATTAATTAAAATGATATAATTGAGCATGAGTTGAATGAATTTATAGATTTAATATATAATTGGATTAAATATAGAAGTTAGCTATAAAATAAACTTAATTAATAATTCTAAGTTCAACATGGCTTAATGAACTTCAATGAATTAAAATGAATTATATTGGTTAAGTTTAATCACATTAGCTTAGTAATGAAATTAATTATTAACTCTAAATAATGACTTAGGGAAATAATTGAATCTAACTTAGTAATTTAATAAAATGACTAAGTTTAATAAACTTGATTAAGATTAAGATAGTATAGGCTTAATAGCTAATAATTGGTTTAGGTTAATGAGTTAAGATAAACCATGAATAATATGAAGAATATATTGTTTCAAATGTCCATTTGTTAAGAAATACGAGTATATTGAGTATGAATGATATGATGATGTTTTTAGGATAAGAAACCATGAAAAAAGCGAAAGAAACACTTTGATAGACAATGGAGAACTGTCCGTATCTTGGTGGGCGGTTATCACAACCATGGTGAAGTTCTTACTTAGTGTCTAATCAAATAGGGTTTTAAATAAGTTTGATGTAAGTGGATAGTTAATTTAAATACTTATATGAGTTATTTCCTTTAACAGCTTTAGATGTCTGATTTATTCTCTGAGATAGCCCCCGGCCTACCTTCTGTTTCTGATTGGATTTCAAATATGAAAGGTATGTAATGACATGCGTGTTGTATGCTAGGATAGGCATCCTAAATAAATTAAAACTTAAATCCATCTTAATAAATGATTGTTATTTGTGTATGTACCATTGAATTTGGTCCAGAGAGCGACAACCTTATCTGGCACAGACATGGTAGTTTAGGTGCTTAAGCCACCTTGCTTACCATGATGCTATTGCATGCCATGATGCTATGACAATTCATAAGTGGCTTAGTGGGTAGCTCATGAGGTAAACAACATCAACATAACGTTTACTTAAGCTTAGAAAGAAGTATCATGATTTAGTTCACATTTATGGAAACGAATGAACTACATTATGTTATGAACTGAGTTTTAATTAAAGAGCGAGTAACGATTGTAAACTCTAGATGACGTTATTTTCTTGTAATGTTATGTAGGAGATACAGGTATTCAGGCTGTTTATATCAACCCGCTGAGCAACTGCCATTACTCGAGACCCCTAGATTCCTAGAGATTGTTTTCGAATGTGAGTGCTCCAGTGTTGATTGTTTAATTTAATTTAAATATAATAACCTGTTGTTGTTGCATTGCATTTAGTTAAGCTTATGTGTCACTTCGTGTGTAATTGTGTTGCTATATACTAGGCTTCGTCTCATTATTATTGCTATTGTCTTTTTCTAGGTATTTAAATGATGATGATGGTATTGTTGTTATTGATGATGTTGATGTGGATGATGGTGTTTGACTCGGGTATGGGTTGAAGTGGGAAGTACTATTGTGATAGAAATAATATACAAGGAATACTTAAGAGAGGGGGTGAATTAAGTTTTACAAGTTTTTCGATTTTATCAAACCAGATTAATTAATTAAGATAAGACAAGAGTTATCTTAAACAAACAAATGTAACGGAATAAACTAATTAAAACTGATTAACAAATAAGCAAAGATAAATAAGCACAAAGAGAGAGAAACAGAAGCAACACAAAGATTTAACGTGGAGTTTGGCCCACTGCCTACTCTCCACGGTGCAAATGCCTCAAAGATGACTATTACCACTATATTGATTATTCTAAAATCAATACACCTCTTAGAAGAGGAATTGCAATATAGCCTATCACAATAGGACTTTTACAATTGCCTTTCAAAAAGGACTTTTACTTGATAAATCAAGTGTTGTGCTAGTAACACATGATCAAACTTCTCTTTGCCTTCTATGAAGGACTTCCCGCCTAATCACAATTAGAACGATGTTGGTAACTCCAGACCAGACTTCAAATATATCCCACTGATGACTTCTTTTTACCTTCCACGAAGGACTTCCAGTGTAATCACAATTAGGACGATGCTGGTAACTCCATATTAGATTTCAAATGCCTCTCACTGAGGACTTCTCTTTACCTTCCACGAAGGACTTCACTTTGCCTCTATGAGAACTTTTTTTACAAATACCTCATTTGAAGGCTTTTTACAAACAGCTCCTATATAAGCAGATTTACAAACTGAAAATCTCTTAAGAAAATATACAAATTTCCTTTACAAAGAAATGCTCCTACTTGAGCAGATTTACAACAGAAAATACTTTAGAAATTTTACAAATTCCTTTTACAAACCAAGCTCCTTAAACGAGTAGATGATCAAATTTTGTAAATCTTAAACAATGATAAAAAACTCTTGTTTAGAATGTATCAGCAAATTTCGAAACAGAGCACTTATTGTTTTCTTAAAAAAATTTACAAATTAACGAGAACGAGAACGAGAACGAGAACAAAAACATAAGTAAAAAGAATTTACAGAACGTTGTTTTCGTTTTTACTATGCGTTAAAAATTTCTAGTATATATTTTTTTCAAAGAAAAGAGAAAAATTCTATTTATAGCTCTTGATAAAAATTTGCCCGTTATCAAAAAGTTTCTGACAATGTATACTTGTGTTTAATATACTTAACGTTTTAATAACGTGTAAAAGTTCAAAAGCAGTGAAAGAGAATTAATTGTGTCTGACACATGCATTAAATACATTCCAACAACTCTTTTCTTTCTAAAGTCGAGGGCAAACTTTCTGAAGTCGAGGTCTGAGGCCGATGCCTAAACTTCAGCTATTGACTTTATAAATTTTGCCCAAGGCAAACTTTCTGAAGTCGAGGTCTGAGGTCGAGGCCTAAACTTCAGCCCTTGACTTTATAAATTTTGCCCAAAACTCCAGCACTTGACTTTACGATTTTGCCCAAAACTCTAGCTCTTGACTTAACTTTTAAAGCTTTGTATAAGTGAAAGTTCTTCTACTTGTATTGGTAGAAGTTAGAAATATTTTTATTTAGTTTGTTTTTTTTTGTCACAGATCCAGATATTTTTCAAAATGTAAATATATAATTTAGAAATTAAAAATTGGTTAGCAATGTTCGAGATAAACAAATCCTTTAAGGAGGCCCATGCATGTAGTACCTAAGGTATTATACGTGGCTAGGGGATTTGAATTACCTGAAATTTTGATATAGGGTGAGTCGGGTCCTTACAATATGGGATCAGATGCCTCACATTAAACATGTCTGTTCTTTGAATATAGCCGGGCAGCTTCAATCCATAAGCATTTGGACTAATCTTCTCTATTATCTCCACTGGTCCAATCTTCCTAGCGGACAATTTATTGTACTCACCAGTAGAAAACCTATCTTTTGTAGGAACAGGCCAAACATAATCTCCTACACCAAATTCTTCATCACTCCATTTCCTGTTTGTTCTCTCTTTGGATACTTCCTTTCCCAACATGTTGGAAACAACTTTTGTATCCTGTATCTCTTCTTCAAATCTGGCTGTAGACAACATACTACTACTATCATTTCGTTCAAAGTTTTGGACTCAGCAGACGCTTTATTAGGAATTAACACAATTTTTACTTCCTTATACACAGATTTATAAGTATTAGCTCTACCATCATACATCATACTTCGATCATACTTCTATGGCCTCCCTAACAGTAAGTGACAAGTATCCATTGCAACTACATCACGCCATATAGAATCTTTATATACAAAGCCTATGGAAAATGAAACCAGTACCCATTTAGAAACAATTACCTCATTTTCTTTCATTAGCCATGCCAACTTGTATAGCTTACGGTATGGCTCAGGTTTAAGGCTTGACTTTTATACTGCCTCTATTGATATGATGTTCTCACAGCTGTCAGAATCTACTATGAACCTACACACCTTGCCCTGAATTGTGAAGGTAGATCGAAAGATGTTTGTTCTCAACCAGTTTTCCTCAATAGCTTTAAGAGTCATATAGGACCTCCTTACTACTAAAGTCTTCTTTCCATCCCCGGTCAGAATCTCTTCTTCATCAGATTCTGTATTAAAAAGTGGGCCTTTATCACCAATGACCTCAAAAACAACCTCATTCTTCTTTTCTTTATCATCAAAAATAGGGTTTTCATAAGAACAAAGTGTCTTTTTTTTTTCTTCCTTCTATTTTCTACACTTTGATTGTTGATGACCACTCTCACTATACTTAAAGCATTTAATCCCACTAGTTCTAGCACCACTAGTATTAAGTTTATTAACACGACCATAATTGTTGTTATCTAAGCCTCCGCTTCTAGCATGGTTCACCTCATTGTGACTAGTATCGCCTTTACTACTGAATATACCACTACTAGTCATACGACTTCCCGACTGCCTCTATTACTTCTGTACAATTAGTGCCCTCTAGTACGTGGCAGATACACTCATAGGACAAAATAAATTAATAGTATCCATAATCTACGACTTTAACCCTCTAATGTATTTCGCAACTAATTGATTATCCATCTCCTGAATCTCATTTCTAACTACTAATTGATAAAATTCAGAAGTGTATTCATTAACTGACCTATTTCCCTGTTTAAGATTATGTAGCCTTTAATACATGATGCACTAGCTATTGTAGGGCAAAAATGCTGCTCGCATGTTCTTCTTCATCTTTTCTCACGAGGTGATTTTGGATTTCCCCAATCTACATCGAGTTAATTTTGTTTGCTGCGACCATGTTGCAGCCCTACCACGGAGTCTAGTTGCTACCAATTACACTCTTTTGTCTTCAAGGACCCCTTAAACTCTAAGATCTCCTCAACCGTGGCCAACCAATCCATGAATTCCTCTGGTTAGAGGCTACCATGAAATTCTAGTATCTTTGTTCTCATACCAAGTTCCTAACACCTCTGTTCTTCCTTTACACGAGGCCTACCATGCCTACACAGTATGCCTGCGCAGTACTTCATCATGCTATTTATCCTCCTCAACAGAAGAGGAATCATCTTTTGCCTCATCCACATCTAGCATCGGATTAGGGTTTTGTCTTCGTTTAAGGTTTTCGTTCCTTTGGTTCCCTATCAATGTACATATCCTCTCTACGAATCCATCAACCACCATATCTAAATGACGTTCCAACACTACATCAAGCCGCTGGTCAATCATTTGCTTGATCCTTCGATCTAGATCATCGCAATCGTAGATCTTATCCAGTGTGGCACGACATTGATTAGCTTGTCTATAAATTGCCATTGTTACCAAGAGCGACTGCCATTATTACCAAGAGAGAACGCGAGCCTAATACCAAACTGGCGCAGTAGTTAATTAAGTTTTTATAGCAAACCATTGATTCACACACGAATACCGACTTGAGGTCTTCGAAAGTCTATTGATTCTAAGAATACTTAGGCTAATGGCATTAAAAATCAAAATTCTATGATGAATTCAAAATTTGGGAAAAGAGTAATGTTGGCTTTATAAAATTTTACTGAAAAATTGGTATTTGACTGTCCACCTGCCCCTAGGACATACAATATATACGCTAGCTTAAAAGCTGCCAAAAATAGAATTGAAACTATCAAAAAATAAAAAGCTCTTAAAATGAAGTACATAAAAAGACAAAACTAACGTCATATATAGCATGCAAAACCAAACTCTTATAAAAAGTTATAAGAAAAATAAACCCTACTAAAAATAATAAAAGTGGTTTTTTTTTAGGCCTTAAAAGAAGGAATTTGGCCAAAAACCGGCTAACTTAACTCACCATCAAAGATTGTGACTTCTTCAAATTAGCTCGTTTCCTTCAAGATAGGGTCTACATATCATCCAATGGTAACATATTAGTTTTTGTTACACTCTCTAGGTACCTATTCGCTATTATCTTCACTTTATTAGAAAATTAACTTTATAAAATAATATTGCTAAAAAATAAAATAAAATAAAATATTAAAAAAATATAATTTTTTAAAAAAATGAGAAAATTGAAAAAAAAAAGTAAAATTAGTTTTTAAGACCAATAAAATATTGATATGTGTCATTATAAAATTATGTGTGTGAAAGTTATTCAATAACTTTAGCAATCAATTAGTATTTAGTGCATGATGTTTTCAAAATCAATTATTATCCGTATTCCTAATTTTAAGTTGCATTTTCTATTTACATTATATTTAACTTGGGTAAATTACACTAGAAGGTCTCAATGTTTAGATGTAAGTTTATTTCAGGTTTCAAAAGGAGAAATATTTACTTAAAACTCACAAGACCCCTTCTACTTTGACACGTGTCAATGGAGGCTTGAATTGACCTACTTTTTCAACGTTGGAGCTTTTTTGAATTTCTTGAAATGTTGAGACTTAAAATGAACTTGCCCCTAGACGTTAATACCTTCTAGTGTAATTTACTCTATTTAACTTGCATTGGATGCTTTTTATCCTCACCTAATTTGGAAGATAAAACCATAGGACATGTGATGTGATATTGATGGTTACTTCCCTACTTTTTGCATTTCTTGCTGGGAATTGGTTGAAGATTGGGAGAATGAAATATTGAAGTGTGAAATTTTCAAGGTGCATCATACAAATTTTTGACTTAGCACTTTTTTTTTTTTTTTTTCTGTTACAGGTGGAAATAATATTTTTGCATTTGGAAAAAAATAAAGAAAAAAAATTCACATGTATCTCCCCTTTCATTGTTTAATGGTATGTGTATATATATTGATTTCATTTGCCAAATTTACCTAAATTCAACGTATGCCTAAACAATTAAAATATTGATACAATATAAAAATAGATCAAAATTCTTCAGTTGGTTTTATGTAATTATACCTTTCCAAAAGTTTAGGAGAGATGGTGGTTTAAGAATTTGCAAGGTGTGCTCAAATTTGACCCATAACTTTCCCTAGAATAAAATCTTAGCAGACCTTAGGATCTCTCACTCGATACAGTTCTCATCCTTAACATCATCAAAAACAATAAAAGCCTTTAATCGCTAAGTTCCTCTCTAAGTCTAATTTAAAGGGCATTCAATTCTTTAACATCACAAGTAGACATGGTAACTGCTTGTAGGATTTCCTTTGATACATAGTAAGCATTGAGTCCATTCGAATCACAAATCCATACCTTAAGGTCATACTTTTCTTGAATCCTCTTATCATTAATCACAATCTGGGCAAGGGTGGTCTTCCTAATCCTAGCATCATCAACAATAGCAATCACACTTGTGATGTCACTTGACTCATCATAAGAAAGAAGTAGCCTCGTCATTGCCTCTATGTCATCATTCCGGCCATAAACAAGAGATTCTTGTGAGAAAGAAGTTGAAGTTGTAGGAGATTTGCACAATAGGCTAACATCCAAGTATTTCAATCCAAGAACATCCTTTTGTCCTGCAATGTATTCTAATTTGTCAAAGGCCCTTTTGACTTCTTTTCTCTTGGCTCGACTTCCTAACTTCCCATGAGAGGACTTGAAACAAACATTCAGAAGGGTGCAAGTGTCACGAGCTTAGAGTTTTGAAATGAACCCATTTGACACTTAGTGTTCTAATCCCACCTTAAGAGGATAAGTTCAGCCTAACGAACCTACACAAGAGCTTAGAGAGAAAGTAAAGAGAGAAACTTTGAATGCAATTATATTCACTCAATATCTAGATGTCTTACAATGAAGGGGTTCTCACTATATACACAAGTGGCCTCCTCAAATGGATGGCTTAGATTTATCTAATCTAACGGTTATTATCAAGTCTTACCAACCCATGGTAGTTACATTTACTTATCCCATCTACTATGATACAATGTATCTAGGCATTCTTAGGATCTTCTAGAGTCTTCTAGAACTTTTTGGAATCTTCTTATCCTTTGAGTTGACATCAAATGTGGACCTTGGGTCTTTGTCTCACTGTTAAGCCTTTAAGAACCTCATAAATTTGGTCCCACCACTAAGGTCTGTGACATTCTCCCCCACTAAATCTGGCGATGCCTTCGTTGGATCTTCCCTATGGAGCCTTTGGATCTTATCTTTAAATTGCCATAAAGCCTTAGCAAGTTACTAGCTTGCTTCACTTTTAGGCAGTCCCTTCCATACCACCATATATTCATGTCTGGGTTGTTGCCCTTAGCGTCGCACATTATGGTTGGCTATGATTTTTGCAACTTCTTTATCATATGACTCCCTTACTCCAAGTGGGGCTCTCTTAGATTCTAATCTTGTCGGGTCCTCTTCATCCCCATGGAAAGGCTTCATCAACTTACATAGAACATAGGATGAAACTTCAAATTTGGATAATAGTTCTACCTTGTATGCGACTCGGCCTACCTGTTTCACAATTAAATGGTCCTTCATACCTTCTCATTAACCCTTTGTGTAACTGGCCTTTGGTCCTTTAGATGAGGTGCAGCTTTACAAGGACCTGATCTCCCCACTTGATATTCTACAAGCCTTCATTTCTCGTCTGCAAACTTTTTCATTCTTTTGATGGCCTTACTTAGGTGAGCCCAAGCTAACTCCCGATTCTCTTATCATTCTTTAGCAAACTTGTATGTTGGTGGCTAACTCCTGTATAACTAAGTAATTGTGTTGGGAATTAATGGTTGCCTCGCTAGAACTATCTCAAACGAGCTTTGAACTATAGATTCATTCTTCTGTAAGTTAAAGGAGATCTGCCACATCTAGCAGTTTGGCCCAATCTCGTTGATTAGCACCAACAAAATGTCTCAAGTAGAGCTCCACCAAAACATTAACCTGCTCTGTCTGCTTGTCAGTTTGTGGATGAAGGCTAGTTGAAAAGTTTAGCTCTGACCCTAGCAATTTGAATACTTCCATCTAGAACTTTCCTATGAACTGTCCATCTCTATCACTCACTATGTATCATGGGAGTCCCCAGTACTTCACTATATGTCTTAGGAACAATTAAGCTGCTTCATCTGCTGGGCACTCTTTTGTTGCTGGAACAAAGGTAGCATACTTAGAGAACCAGTCAACCACCACCATTATTGTACCATATCCATTTGACTTTGGAAAGCTCGTGATAAAATCCATAGAGATACTTTCTAAAGGTTACTCAGGGATAGGGAGAGGCTCTAATAGCCTTAGGAGTACTCCTTGATCTACCTTGTCTTATTGACACATAAGACATGTTCTGACATAACTCTCCACATCATCCCTCATGTGAGGCTAATAGTATCTTTCTTCCACGAGGGTAGCAATCCGGTACGTACCTGGGTATCCTACCCACTTTGAATCATGGCGTTCTTTAAGTATTTCTCTCCTAAAGTGGGGCACTCGGGGCACATATATTCTGTCATTTTGTGTAAATTAACCTGTCTTCTTCCCAAAACTTCCTAATCTTGCCCTCCTAGCATTGGCTCTTTAGAGTTCTAGCCAATTCATCATGCTCTATTCCATCTCAAAAGTGATCTAGTAGATTGATCTCAGGTCTACTGATGGCTACCATTCCACCATTCGACTAAAGTATTAGCTATCACATTTTTTTTCCTAGGCTTATACTCTAAGTGGTAATAAACTCTACCAAGAAGACCTACCATCGAGCTTGCTTAGGTGAGAGTTTCTTTTGAGTTTGAAAGCAGCTAGCGGCTGCATTATCTTTTTTCACCACAAATCTTCCTCTAAGTAAATAATGTCTCCAAACAGAGAGGCAATGTACTGTAGTAGTTATTTCCTTCTCATGTACCGAGTATCGCCTTTCCATCTTATTTAACTTTCGGCTCTCAAAGGCTACTGGGTGGCTTTCCTACATTAAAACCCCACCAATGGTATAGTCACTAGTGTCTGTATATGCTTTGAAAGTTTTATTGAAGTTAAGGAGAGCTAATATTGATTCCTCCACTACTGCCTTCTTTAAGGTTTTGAAAGCCTCCTAACATTGGTCATTCCAATCCCATAAGTTATTCTTCTTTTACAAATCTATTAAGGGTACTGTAATATTTGAATACCTTAGAATGAATCACCCGTATTAGTTCACTAGCCCAAAAAATGATCTCAATTCAATGGGCTTTGAAGGCTCCTTCTATTCCTAGATAGCCCCAACCTTATTGCCATCCATTTTAATTTGACCCTGGCCCATAACATGTCCTAGAAAGGCCACCTGCTATTGTACAAAAGCACACTTCTCCAATTTCACATACAATTCATTCTCCTTTAGGGCTTTAAACATAGCACAAAGGTGTTGTACATGTTCATCCGTAGTTTTACTATATATCATGATATCATCTAGATATACTACAACAAATTCATCTAAGAGGGGTGCTAAAACTTGATTTATTAAAGTACAAAAGGTAGCTAGTGCATTTGTAAGGCCGAAAAGCATGATGAGAAATTCAAAAGCACCGTACCTCCTGACACAAGTAGTTTTAGACTCATCTCCATCTGCAATCCTTACTTGGTGATATCTTGACCATAATTTTAACTTGGAGAAGTATCTTGCTTCACCCAACCTATCGAACAAATATGACACTAGCAGAATGGCTTCACCATAACCTTATTTAATGCTTTATAGTTAATGCACATTAGCAAAGAGCCATCATGTTTCTTTTGGAAGAGCATTGGGGCCCCAAATGGAGCCTTGGAGGGCCAGATGAAGCTAGCTTCTAATAATTCCTTCATCTATCACCTCAACTCCTTTAACTCATAAGGGAACATCCTATAAGGTACAAGCGCGGGTGGCTTGGTTCTTGGTTCAAGCTCAATTACATGATCTACTTCTTAACTAGGTGGGAGCTTCTTAGACAATTCTAAAGGCATTACATCTTTAAATTCTTCTAGTATCTCCTCCACCAAAGGAGGTATTGCACCTCTCCTCTCTTCCTTCGTCTCTATTTTTAAAGCCATTAGGTATGTTACTTCATTTATCTTAAGCCCCTTGGCGATTTGCATGGCTAACAGAAACTTTGTGGCTTATCCTATCTTCTTAGTCACAGGAGTAACACATGGAGCCTTACCATCCAACACAAAATTGGTTCGTGGGACAATCGAGGCATCAATTTTGTCAAGGAACTCCATCCCTATCACAAATTCAAAGTCATCTACGGGCACTACTTCAATAGATTCCTTCCCTTGCCATTCACCGATCCGCAACCCAACATCTTTTGCTATTTCAACTATAGGGACTTCCTTTGAGTTGACCGTTTTTAGCGCCGTCTTGGACTTCCTTTGAGTTGACTGTTTTTAGCGCTGTCTTGGACTTCTCCCTAGCTTGGTTGCTGCTAACTCTGAAATGAATAAATGGAAAGTGTCAGTATCAATAAGGGCAATTAGTTTCTTACCAGCAATGTCCACATTTGTATACATCAATCTCTTACGCTTCTCTATTGCTTGGCCTTTCATGGCACTTAGGACTCTTAATGAGCCTAACTTGGCTTTCCCCTCATATTTTGAACTACCATCATCCATCATGACAACTAATTTTTCTCTTCTGGGGCATTCCTAAGCATAGTATGGCCCCTTATAAAAGTAACATGTAAACTCCTAGGGCTTCCTTCTTTCCCCATCCCTTTCTTCCACTTCCACTTTGATTTTGAGGAACTACTACATCTCTCTTTTTCTATATTGCTCTTTTCCCTTGCCATGGAAGGCTTCAAGTCCGCCTTCTTAAATTCTATCAAGCTTTCAACAATAGCCATGGCCTTGGAAATATCCCCCACCCCTTTTCGTTCCAACTCTAGCTTCGCCCATTGTTAAGTTCATGTAGAAACATGACAATAGCATCATTAGGACTTAGATCAGGTTTTTCCAATATCAATTCTGAAAACTCCCGCACATATTGCTTCACATCCCCTCTATGAGTTAATTGTCGAAATTTAATCTTAGCCTTATTAGGAGCATTTTGAGGAAAGAACTACCCCTTGAACTCTTGGACGAACCCCATCTAAGTGGTGAGATCATTTGCCTTCAAATGCTACCAAATCATAGCAGAGACTTTCAAATACATGGCAGCAGTACGTGCCTTGCTCAAGTCATCTACCAACCCAATAGCATTGAAATATTGCTCAAGTCCCCACAACAAGTTATCTACATCTCAAGCTGATCTAACCCCCTTGAAGTATTCCGGTTTGGGCACATCCACCTTATGCATTGGTTGGATAGTTACCCCATTAGCCATCGCCGCCCTACAAGCTATCAATTGGGCCCTGATTTCCTCTATCTCACGACGTAAGGTTGTAATGGTAGCATTAGTTCATGCCTCATGAGCACCTTTTTAATTTCCAACGCCCTAATCCTGGCTTCGAAGAGTTCGCCCTTCTCTTCATTGGCATGGTCTCTTGCTGTGAGGCCCCTACTACCTCATTGATGGCCCCTTCAAACTAGCCTTGGATGTCTCCCTCAATTTCCTCCTTCAGGGTATCCACCCCATCCAGCTTTTCTTTGGCCTAAGTAATGCTTAGCTCGACTCTCTCTATCCAGATACTTAAAGTGTTTGTCAAACTCTATATCTGGCCATCTACCTGATCACTCGACGCTCCTCCTGCTAGGGTTGTTGCAAAAAAAAAAAACCGATCGAACCGTGAACCGAACCGGACCGGACCAAACCGAACCGAAATTTTGGGTTCTTTTTTTAACTGTACGGTTTCGCGGTTTGGTTCATTGAAGAGAAAACGGTTCGCGTTCGGTTCGGGACCATGACCGAACCGTATGGTTTGAACCGAACCGTTTTATATATTAAAAAAATTAAACATATTATTTTACTCTTAATTGTTTTATTAATGTTACATATCTATGTCACAAATTTTAAAAACAATTAATTTTTATATAAATTAATTGTTTTTAAAATTTTTACTTAGATATGTGTTAGTCAATAGAATAAAATTATATTTTTCATAATATGTTTCAATTGTTATGTTATTTATAAGTAAGATAAATTTTAGAATTTAAACTCTAGTATTCTAACTTAAAAAAATAATTGTTGTAAATTTTTTTTACTTAGATATGTGTTATTCATTAGAATAAAATTAGATTTTTTATAATATGTTTTAATTGTTATGTTATCTATAAGTAATGTAATTTTATAATTTAACCTCTAGTATTTTAACTTCTGCATATTTTTTTTCCATTCGTCTTACTAATTAATCTAATTCTATTATTTAGTTACTTATTGATTTATATAATTGGTAAATGTTAGTTAGAAGCATACAACGAATTACATTTATATCTTATATTGAGATAAAGTCTAGTATATCATTATAGTTTAAGATAATTCAAAAAAATAAGACTAGTCATTGTTATAATTTTATAATGGATGGAATCTTTCCTTCCTATAAGTTTTACATGTTTATTTGATAAATAATTAATTTTAAATATTATTGTTTATATTTGCATTAGTGATAAAAAATGTAATTACACTTTTTCGATAGAATATATTTTTTATTTATGAAAAAACGGTTCGAATCGCAAACCAAACTGTACCGGACTGTTTTTTTTTCGGTTCGAAAAAATTACGAACCGAACCATATAGTTAGGTTCAAATTTAAAAGAAAAACCGAACCTTAAATTATGGTGCAGTTCGGTTCGAGATGCAAACCGAACCGAGCCATACCATGCACACCCCTACCTCCTGCTCATTCATCTCCTCTCCTGCAGAGGTGTTGTTCTCAATTCCAAATGACATCCTTTTGCTCAACCTAGCTTTGATACCACTTGTCACTAGCTTAGAGTTTTGGAATGAACTCATGCAACACTTAGTGCTCTAGTCCCACCTAACGAGGTAAAGTTCAACTTAAAGATCCCACACAAGAGCTTAGAGAGAAAGAGAGAAACTTTGAATGCAACTATATTCACTCAATGTTTGGATGTTTTACAATGAAAGAGGTTCCCCATATATATAAGTAGCCTCCTTAAATGGATGGCCTAGATTTATCTGATCTAATGGTTATAATTGAGTCTTACCAACCCATGGTAGTTATATTTAGCTGCCCGATCTACTATGATACAATGTATCTAGACATTCTTAAGATCTTCCAAAGTGTTCTAGAACTTTCTAGAATCTTCTTATCCTTTGAGCTGACATTGAATGTGGACGTTGGGTCTTCATCTCACTGTTGGGCCTTTAAGAACCTTGTAAATTTAGCCCCACCACTACGGTCCATGACACAAGCATCATATATAGCATCTTCTAGCTCATTTAACCATTCTTGCACCGTTGTATTTGCTATGCGTTTCTATATTATGCAATTCAACATAAACCAAATAGTAAGATTCTTGTCTTCAACTTCTTGACTAATGCATCCTCATTCTCACTGACCCAGAGAAGGTCTATAAGCCAGCATCCTAGGCCTTAAAATAATACTTTAAATAAAATACGAATTACTATACCGAACATAGAGGATTCTTCCATACTACGTTAGTTTTTAATCTGCTAAGGAAAGATGAAGAGGATAAATGTTATAAGGCAAAAAGTTCATAAGATGTTGAACTTAATGGTTAAGATTCCTACATATTTAAGGTCTACATCTATGCCGACAATATTTACCAAGACTTTAATGAAATTGTATGTCAAGCTTCGTGGTTTCAAGTTTCTAGTTGTCAAAGTAATAGATTTAACTGTGTCACGCCCCAGAGGGTATTTCAAATGTGGCAGTCCACCACATATAATATCAAGACTTAAGAATGATTACCTTAGTCATGCGAAAGTCTCGGTATCACATGTAAGCGTCTAACACGGTAATAGGAGACGCTTTTGGAAAATGTGGTTTAAGCAAGTAGAAAAATGAATATACAAGAATCTAAAAATACAATAGATCATAACATTAATAATTAAAGGTCTATTACATGATTCTTGGGGGCATACCCCCACTAAATTCCAAGGATCGTAATAACTAATAGTCTTTACAATAATTTAAATACTATATCAAAATATTTTAAAGGAATTCTAATCTAACCCTCTAAGTAGATTTCCTTCAAAAGCTCCCAAAAGAAAACTTACACGGATAAGAGGAGACCTCGGGTACAAAAACAAGTGTTTTTGTGAATATAAATACCTATAAGGGCGTAAACTTATGGGATTAGGGAGTCAATCCCAAAATTCATACTTAAAACAAAACATCAACCGAGTTTATTAAACAAGCAAGTGGGATGCAATAAGCACATAAGCATACAAGACATATGATTTTTTGGGAATTATATGTTGAATGAATGACGCCCTTCATTCGGGGTTAGGTATTCCGGTCCATTACGGCCATTACTTCTTGTAAAACATTTTTTATAGATCTCACCGGCTCCTATACATCATAAAAAAATATGTAGTTATTACCGGCTTCTACTAGCTATCAATTTATGTAGTTTTTACTGGCTCCTACTCGCTACATACATAATATACCAGTTATGCCTACTACCACTATTATACACTTGTCCCACCAATTGTATAATAGAAATACAATGCGACTCAACATATGAAGTGCATGTATCAACATTTATTTAAAGCCTAGCTGTTATATATTAATTTCTTACAAGTGATCAACCAATTTTAGACACTTCAACATGCTAATAAACATACAATTTATTACAAGCATTTCATGCTTTTATATACTTAATATTTTTTCAACATATTATCATACATCTTCTATTTTATCTTTCCTTAAGTCTAATGCAACTAAATTTACAAGCACAAACATAAGCATGAAATATAAGGGAGTAACTCACTCAGCCAAGACGATACTTCTACTTTCTTATGGATGAGTCAATCGGTCAATCCACTAATCAAAAGAATCCTCTGGGTACGAATACTCCTCCTCGAAATCACCTAATCAAGAAGAATACCCATAATGAGTATTTCTTATTGATTCTATTGTATTTATCAAAACTATGTCGTAAGATCGTCAAAAATTCATATAGAAGACAATTCCAACTTAAAATGGCTATAATTTGGTCATTTTAACTCGGAATTGCTCATATAATATGCCGTTTTCTATCTATTCGAAAAGATCTATCCATTTCTATAACTATTTTCATCAAACAAAGTCGTTTGAGCTCCGAAACAGTGGTGATCATATTCACCACGAATTTTCTTGTTTGCAAAACTTAATTTTATAAACTTTTCTTTATCTATAAATACTTGTATAAAAAATATAGATACTATGATAGTTGGAAAGACTTTTAAAAATATATAATATATATATATTGACTCATATCAAATGCATGAATTTAATGAAGTTGTCTCAATCATTAATTTTTGTAAAAGCAAAGTCTTCTAAAAATTTGGAAAAGCAAAACTTTTGAAGATTTCTACTTAGCTTGTTTAGAAAATTTCTTAAGTTATTTTAAATAAGTGTTTTCTCCTTCTTAATTTCATTCCCTTAGTCTTTTAAATTTCAAAAGAATGATTTTGTCTTTTCCTAAGTTTCTTAATTTCTAGAAATTGGGAGAGTAATACTTTTTGAAAGTAGTTAAAATTTATCAAACTTTATCCTTTCTTAACCTTTCCTAAAGTTTATTTCACTTAAAAATAAGAAAATGATTTCCTAAGTTGTTCATTAATTTTATTCCTTAAGATCATTTTATTCTTATGAAAGAAATTTTCTTGGTGTTTTGTCAAACTAGTCTATTCATTTATATTCTAAAGTATTGGTGGAAAAATAAAGTTTAGTAAAACTTTTGTTTAAACAAGAATTTGAAATCATAATAAAGAATACTTTTTTTCATTTTATGACTTTGTAAAGTGTATGTATGTATTGTCTAAAAATTTCTATGTTTTTTGGTTACTAAAATTTATGATGAACTCCTCTAGCTTTTTAGAAAAGCTTTGTTAAGATCGATTCCTAAGTTTTTATAAAAAATCATTCCCTTCATGACAACATTTATTTTGGAAAAGAACTTCTATATTTAAAAAAAAAAACATTTCTTTCTTTATCTTATTGAGACAAAAATTAATATGTTTATGCATAATCATGAATATGAAATCATGAAATTATGAAAACATAAGAAAGATATAATAAGTAATAAATAAGCAAGTTAATGGAAATGTCAAGTATTGGGAACCTTCGCTTCATCAAGGTATCCCAGACTAAGAAGAGACTTGTCCCAAAAGAAATAAAGAAAAGAAAGAGAAGATTGTTTTGACTTGATGAGGATAAGTTTAAGATTAGAGACTAGTCTTATAACAATATGAAATAAGTAAATAAATTGCATAACTTGGAAGTAAATAAATAACAATGAGCTTATATGCTCTAAAGATCATATATAAGTAGATAATTACATTTAGTTAAATATATATGAGGTTAACATAATATCAACAATAATATGAACAAAATAAAATAACATCATAAAAATATGTAAATACATATTCATGAATAAGAAAATACATGAACATAGTGTAGTTTCCATAACATTAAGTTTAGGAAACTCACACCATGATCATGTAAAGTTACATGACATGGTAAGAAAGATTTGAGGAGATTTCTTACCTAAAGTAAGAATGGTAGTATTGTTTGTATTAGAAGAGGGTTTTGAGAAGAAAATTTGAGAGAGTTTTGGGAGAGTGTTTGAGAGGGGATTTGGAGAAAATTTTGGAGAGTAATTTTATGGATAGTAGATGTGTGAATGAAGTGAATGAGGAAGGAGGTATTTATAGGAAAATGAGGAGTGAATTTGAGTGATTTAATTAAAGAAAAATTAAAAAATATGAGAGAGGGAGAGATTGGGTGGGGGGCGTACAGAGGGAGAGAGATTTATTTTTTTTATAATTTTGTGTATTAAAACTAATAATATGTAAAGTAGATGTGATATAAAGTTATGGGAAAGATAAAAAGTAAAGATAATAGGTGTATGGAGTTATAAGAGTAGGTGCTAGAAAAAGTAGAGATAAATAAATAGTGTAATGTAAAATAGATGTGACTAGCAAAATACCGGTAGTAAGATATCTGTTATTTTTAGTTACCGAAAAATTACAAAATCGATATTTTTGAAATCCTTGTATTAAATCGGTCCTAACGATGTCATCGGAATATTTTTACTATTCCGAGCTCCGGGACACGCTTTTCGAGAACTGATCCTGTTTGAGTTTGAATGACACTTAAAATTCGCGAATCTGATATTTTTACGTTTCATTATATTATTACGAACTATTATCACTAATTATCTCAACTTCGTTTTCTGGGACTAAAGAATACGGGAATGCCAGATCAAAATTCTAGGTTTGTACTAGTCTTTTGTTGACCTTTAGGGTTTTTGGTTGACTTTTAATCCTAAGATTAAGTTTAAAATTAATCGAAATTTCAAGGGTTTATAAACTATCCCAATGATATTATCGTTTTTCTAATTTAATTTTCTTTTAACTTGTTTTAATTCACGAATTTTGGTGATCGAGAAATGTTAGCTAATCGATGAAACTTAAGTTTATATAGCTAATTGGTCATCCCTGAAAAATTGAATACCCAACTTATTAGTTTGGCATGGAAAAATGTTGTTCGGGAATACTTGACTATAATCTAGTAAATCAAACATTGACCTAATAGATTGGTATGCTCATTAAGGGCCTCATCAAGCATCTCGGATAGGAAGCTCAATACCATGAGGACCTCGACCTCCACATGAAGCTCCACAATGGCCTTGGTCCGACGAGGACTTCAGCCTCATGATGAAGCTTCACGAGGCCTTGGTCCAATGGGACCTCAACTTCTTGCTATTCTTACTGGGATTCTACACATTGAGGACTACATCGCCACTTGCCACCTCTATCTACTTGGGGGAGTAATAATGAGCCCGACCACCTCCACCTCAATTAGAGACCATCTCAGGTTCAAGGTCACTTACTTCTATATGGACTTCAGTCTATAAGGAACAAGATTCATTGGCCCCCTAATTAGGGTATAGCCAAAAGCTATAAATAATCCTCACCCCCAAGGATAGGAGAATCCAATCCAATTTTACCTATTTACTCTCTTAAACCCATAAACTAATTTAAATATCGAAGTGACCGTGCTTGACAACCTAGTACGTTACTAATTGTATTTCGTCTTTATAGGTCCATGGTGTACCTCACCCACTCTACTGATGGACTCGATACCTGCTACAAGTGAGATATCTCAAAATTTTGTAATGCTATTCTAAAGTCAAATGAAGCATCCAGGCTAGCAGTATTTTTTCAACTATGTTAGCAAGTAAGATTTTTCACGTGGTAATAATTATTTTAAAGACTCTATAGAGATAAACATAAAAAAAGTTCAAATACTGAATATTAAATTATTAACATCATGAAAAGCATACTGGAAAATTCAAAACGTTTAAGCTTATATAATAAAAACTTTCATCATTATAATTGTATTATTAAACCTTCAAATAATCTAAATTAAATAAAAACCATGAACGATGATAAATAATAATAATAATAATAATAATAATAATAACCATGAACAAATATATACACATACATTACATAGTATTCTTAAAGGATTACATATTGCAATTCGGATATAACTGTATAAAACGAATAACATATATTTACGTGTTTAACATATATAATTTACAGCTCGATACTCGACATAGCATCGTTTAAGGATTTTACATTTTAATATAAATGTAGACACAAGTTTAGAGCTCGGATTTTATTAGACTAGCTCGACTTCAATGATAATATTTCATAAGATGTTGAACTTGATGGTTAAGATTCAAGGTCTACGTCTATGTCACAACAACAATTAATACCTCTACCAAGACTCTAGCGAACTTGTATGTGAAATTTTGTGACTTTTGGGAAAATTCTGATATGCTGTTATTAATTTTAAGAAGATTGGTCCCATCGATTATTTAACAATTCAAATTATCATAATTATATTATCAAAAATAGTTAATATATCTATGTCAATTACTAGACAATAAGATAATTGACCATAAGTATTGAAGGGACATTAAAAGTTTACAAGTTTCCAATTGTAAAGTTAAAATGATTTAATTAACTATAAATAAGTGTATTACGTCAATACTTTGTTTTTATTTTTATTTTTGTGCTGAACATTAAAAGCCCGTCACATGACGCTAACTTACTAATAGCGGGAAGACGATGATGTAGGACTCCGATTCAGGCCTCTCTCGCATAATACCGCTATTCACAGTCCGTTAAAAATTGGGACGATTGTATATAGCGTTCCAGTTTGAGTAATTTTCCGTCTTCTTCTTTTATTCATTTATCTATTTTGAAATGAGCACCTTAGGATTAAAAAAAAAAAAATTCCATCCATTATCCAAATCTATTAATAGCAATTTAATATAATTTTTTGATTTTCTAAGATACCCTCTATTAAATGAAAATTAACATATAAAAATCTATTATAGATTTATTCCATCTATACTAACAGTAGTTCCAATAGTAATTCCAGTACAACTTTATAGAACATTAAGAAAAGCCAACGTGCAGTTATTAATGAGAATCACTCTTTTCTTTTTGTGATTTTGGTAACTTGGGAAAGTTAGCTAATCAATGAAACCCAAGTCTATATAGCCAATTGGTCATCTTGAAAAATTGGATACCAACTTGTTAGTTGGGCATGTTAGAGTGCGATATCTCAAATTTTTGTATGCTATTCTAAATTCAAATGAAACATTCAAGCTAAGAATAAAAAGTCATGTCATGGGATTAATTCATCCATTATTTAATAATTTAAATTCAAATCCAACCGTGATCTTAGTACTGAAATAGAAATATCCTAAACTAAATATACTAAAATTAAAGTTTACATGTATGTTTTGTTCGTTAAGTGCATGAATTAATTTTGATGATTTTAAACTGTAGTTTGAAATGTTGGTAAAATTAGGTATTAGTATTTAAATGTGTTGAATTGTATTGCCTTGTACTAATTAGTGTATGAATTTGGAAATGATAATTTAGATGATAAAATTTTATGTTGATATGCTTAACCATTAGAGCATAGATAAATCCTTTATGTCATATTTTTCTTGTTTATTTGGTTGCAACATTCTTAATTACAAATTAATTAAGTTGGGCTAATTTGATTTTCTTACGATTGCAATTTTTTTTTTAAGTTAAGCTCAATTTATCAATAAATGACAACTAAAGTCCAAATACTCAAAACCAATGCCCAGACACATAAGCCTAAGCCTTTAATATAACCATCAATCTTCTAATTGCCTTAAAAGTTAAAAAGGTAGATTTGTGAAACTAAAAAAAAAAATCACTTCCAAAACAGAAACCAAAATCTACCCTCACATACGCTAGTCTCATTTTATCATCTTCTTCAATAAAAATTTTCATCAAAACTTGTCAATAATTCATTCAAGACTTCATATAAAGATCAAGCTAGCTAAAGTTTTGTATGCTTTTCTCATCTTTTAAACACTAATTTCTTGCATGAATAAAAAATTGGTCCAAATGAGTTTTAATGAATTATAAGTAATTCGATAGAACTGAGATGATTTCTATACTTGAATGATTATTAGGAACTTGGTAGAATAAAAAAATGAAGTTATTATGGTTGTTTTAATGAATAAATGAATTGCATGGTTAGTAGGTTATATTAGTGATGGAGTTATGGAATTATGAAGAAATTGTGGAAGTTGTTTAATGAAGTGAGTCTCTATATGTTGAATGTTGTTAGGTGTATAATAGGTAAGATATGAAGTTGTTTTAGTTGCTTTTTATAGATAGGTGAGTTGGTATGACAATAGCAATGCATCAATTATGAAATTGAAGTTATCCATGTTGTTGGATGAAGTAAATGTAATGTTTATACATATATGGTGCTATTAAGTATGTATAATGAATATATATGAGTTGAATGAAACAAAGTTATAAAGTTTAAGTCGTAAGAAGTAATATGCTCTGTTTTTAAAGATGAGTACGAGGGAAATACGGGATGATATATTTAGGCGTATATCTCATTGAGCCTTGGAAATAAGATCACTCGAGGCAAAACACGGAGAGAACACGAGGGGATGTTTCTGGTTGTGTATCTTGTCAAGCCCTCGAAATAAAACCCCTTGACGAGAAACACAAGGGAAACACGACCATACCTATTTCACTATGCTTCACACTATGTGTTGAATGATGAGAAATTGTGACAACACGGCATCTAACTGTGTTTCTCTCTGATTTCTTAAGAGATTTAGTTTTTAAAGAAGCATGACTAGAACACAGTTACTCCGATTAAACCATGTTTCTCTCCGATCGTTGAAGTGTTTTTATGTAATGAAGAAAGATGGCAAGAACACGACCACTTGTATCCCACCATGTTTCTCTCTAGGCAAATTAAGTACATGAAAACACGTGACTTGTTTCCAACTGTGTTTCTCACTTAAGGGAAACATGGGAACTTGCATGGCCTTATACTTGCTTGTGCACCCCTTTAGAAAAATTAAAATTTTCAAAATTAAAAATAATGGAATGTGAAATATAAATATGTGTACATGTATACTAAGCTATGTTTTCATAGGAGTTTTGATTAAATTGAATGATTGGCAAATGTGTTAGTTTGTAATTATAAATTAACGTTAAATTTTATATAGACTAATTTCTTTTAATAGATTTCCATACTCAGTTAGATCTATTTGCTAGTCTTCCACCAAGAATATCAAATCTTTTAGGTATGAAGTAACTAGATTGTTGAGTGCTAGATTAGGCATTACTACTTCAACTCTAATCAAAGATTGACTTAAAAGTGTTTGAATTTGTTGTGCTTGTATCGCTTAATTCGATCCAGGGAACAACAATCCTGTTCGGAGCCGAGCATGGTACTTTAGCTGCTTAAGCCACCCCTATCATGATACAATGACAATTTATAAGTGGCCCAGCAAGTAATCAATATGGGAAAATGGTGTCAATGTATTGTTTGCTTACTCTTAAAAGGAAATAATATGATTTTGTTCACGTTTATGAAATCGATTGAACTATGTGATATTATGAATTAAGTTATGTAAAGATGGATAATGGCTGTGAACCCTAGAGGAGATTTATTATTTGTAAAGTTATGTAGAAGAGATGAGTATTTGGGTTGGTTATATCAACCCTTTGAGCAGCTGCTGTTACTCAGGACTCTCAGGTTCTCAAGGATTACAATTGGAGTTTGAACACTCCAGTAATTTATTGGTTAATATTACTACCTTGCATTAGTTAAGAATGTGTGCCACTCTATATTTGCTTGTGTTGTTGTGTGTTGGGCTCTTGGCTCACTTTTTCCCTTCTAGGTGTTGATGATGATGAATTCTATGATGCTTTGGGATATGGGATAGACTTTGAAGAATTCTTGGACAAGTGAGATGGCCAAGAACCATTTCCTTGTGATATTTGTTTTTAAAGAAACCTTTTCAAGGTTTTTGAATAGAATGTAATAGTTTTATTTTAAAGCTTACTCATCAGCCTAAGAGTTGTAATTTAAAGTATTCAAGTTTTCTATCATGTTTTGTAACATATCAAGATTTTGTAATCTTTTGAAGTACCAACCTGATGATACCGTTATATTCTGATATGTAAAGCAAATTTACTCTTAATGAGTAGTTTTTGTAAAAGTTTTGTGTCCTAGCAGGTTTAATCAAGCAATCAACATAAACACTTTCTTTTCGGACAAGCTTACATATAATTTCTTTATATATTATGCGTAGTTGGGGACTTGACTTGCCTAATCATGGGATTAGGGTAAGTTGGCTCTTTATAGAAATATTTAATATATTATTTACTATATCAATTTTATTAGTTAGATGATTGACTAAATAGACATGATGATATAATTGTATAAGTTCCTGGCTTGGATTATTTTTAAACTATTGTCAGCAGGTAGGATTTTAACATGATAATTGACATCATGAAAAGCATGTTGGAAAATTTTAAAACATTAAAATTTACTATTGGTGGTCAATTGTGGAGCATGGGCTCCCAGGCCTAGTTCGACTCATTACATGTTAGGGCTGACTCATCTTAGGCCTTAAAGAGTCTTAATTCCTTGATTTGGAAGATTGACCTACTGAATCATGTGCTAAGTAGACCCTAAGTGGGGTTACTAGGCATGCTCCCCTTAATTGCCACTAATTCCACCAAAGAAGACAGTTGAACATAAATTAGTAACCTAGTCCCTAAATCTATAATAATTGCCACCAACTCTCCATTACTCCATGACTACACAACATACATAATCATCGAGAGCTTGTCTCCTATAAATATCCCCTTTGTGTATTATGAAACAGAGGTATATTATTATGGTAACTCCAATACTCTTAGTCTATTTGTTTGGGATGCAATCTAACTTAGTGTCGAAGTAACCACATTTACATCCTATAAATACAACTTAAATGCAAACCTAAATACATAAATCCAGCTATGCACAGATTGCTCATTCACTTTGTTATAATAGTAATTCTATTATAGTCTTATTTCTTATAAAGAATTATTACGATATTTAGTTAATTATAATAACAATTTTATAAGAATCCCTATTATAGGAAAATATTGAATAGTTATTTATTACTCAAACTTATAAATAATTATTTAATAATGGAATTGATTTTTTTGAAAATCCTACTATAATTCTATATTGTTTTCAGTATTAGTAATTCTATTACGGTTTTTTTTTCATTTTGAAAAGTGATGTCCGATTACACACACACACACATGGATATACACCTAATACATGCCCACACACATGCTACCATACATACAGACTTCTATATACGTCTACCCATACCACATATACAACATTTACACATTGTTTATATCATATCAATTATTAGGTTTAATGACACTCACATCTCAACTTTTTCTCCGAGTTCTTGTGTGTTTGAATTTAATTTTTGTTTCCAAGTCCATGTCAATTCTTCTTAAAAGTAAATTTTCTAGTAACTTATCAATTGTTGCTCATTTCCACTTCTAGATTCATACTAATTACAAGAACAATGTACACAAAACATATGCCCATGTGAAAACGTGAAAATGCACTATAAAATACTAAAGAAGGGAGGTGAATTGAGTATTTCCCCTAAAAAGCTTGAACACTTAATTTTAATGCAATGGATTAAAATTTAACTTTAAATGCAGTGGATAACACAACAACAGATTATAAAATGGAATATTAAAGAGATATGGATAGAAAATATGAGTCCAAATTTAACATAGAGTTTGACCCACTTCTTACTCTCCACGATTTACCAATACCTTCAATTAAGGACTTCACCACCACTTTATTAATCACCACAAACAAGTGCTCAAGCTGAGCAATACACCGCTTTACAATACATAGGAAATAAATTATTTCCTTTCTCTCTCTAGATGCTCTCAGATAGATAGCAAATACAAGAATAGAGCACTAGAATATTTTTCTCTCTCTTTTAGATATACACAAATTAATGAATAAGTTAATAAGAAAATAAATGATTTGTTTGTTCGCAAATAATGTCACTTCCACTTCTTTTGAATCTCCTAATGACAGAGTAAATATAGCCTTCAAAAATTCAAATGTCCATTAGAGATAATGTCTTTAAGTCTTCAAGCATTAAATGCGCTTCAATAGCTCTTTTTGGCACATTGGCTCCATATGTTTAAATTGTTGCGCACTAATGATTTAACACATTGAGCCCTCGATGTGATCATTGACTAAAGCCGTGCAACTTTGAACTTATCGAGTCTCAATCTTAGACTTGTCGCACTCTAACTAGTGAACTCGTCATGCCCTTGACAAACCCCTCAATTGAAGTTGTGCATTTTTAAACTTGTCGTGCCTTGAGGAGTGGAATCATCTAGCCCTCGACTTGACCTTTGAATGAGATTGTTCATCACTAATTTGTTTCTACTCAAAACCTGCACAAAGTCCACAAAACACGTAACATGCACATATATATTCTAGTATATTATTCGTCATATTGTTTGACTAATTTAGTATAGTTTACAAGATTTGAATAATTAATTGTGCATCATATTGTCTTATCAAAATCCATATTGAACATAAAAGTTCAACAATCTCTCCCTTTTTGATAAGGACAATCATGCACACTTAACTCTTTTTCAAATCAGTATACTCTCCCTCAATTAAGCATCTGGGTTTCAAAAGAGTTTCTCAAATTTGATTTAAAGATTTGATGCTTAATTTTAGGAGAATGCAAACTACACTTAATCCATCGTTTAGCTCCACTTTTTGGTCAAAAACAAATATATCAGATAGCATACAATCATAACAGCTCTTCCCCCCTTTTGTACTCATTCGAAACATATTTTATGTATGTTAATTATGCGTACAACATATTCTCCCCTTTTGGTTTCATAAAAAAAAATTAAAAAAGTTTTATATATGTTACTTTAGCATATCTCCCCTTTAGTCTGATCAAAAGATAAATGTGCAGACAAAGCATTGATAGCATAATCAAGAGCAGACTTTATGCATGTTAATATGTGATACAAAACCTCTCCTTTTTTGTGAAAAAAATTGACAGACTCAAAATATTGCATATAAGAGGAGATGCACAAGCAACATATAAAATCAAATATTCACACAAGTCCAAAAAGAATCATGTTCAAATATTCAAAATCAGATTTTAACAAAACCAACTTTGGTTTGAGCAAGCACATATATAACAGATTTTTGCACAAGTACAGCAGATGACAAGCATCATAGAATAGATATGAACATTCAATAGCTTCTTTTATCCTTAAATCAACTTCTAGATCATCTTGGCTTCATGATATTTTGTACTCATCTTGCTTGATTATACCCAATTCTCTTCGTAAAGTGTAAAAACAATCTTTACTCAAGGGTTTTGTAAAAATATCAGCAATTTGATTGAGTAATGAGAAGAAGGAAGACAAAGCTATATGAAAGAGACTTGCTGAGGCTAAGGATACACTGAAGCAAACTAATCCTTATGCAAAGCCTATTTTGGGTAAGTGATACCGTTGCAATAAACCATGGCACAAGTTTAATGAGTGCTAAATAGGAAGAGTGTGAATATTGTTGAAAGAGAAGAGATTTATGGACCTCATGGGGAATAATGAAATTCCCTAAACCTTTACCTAGATTAGAAATTGAGTTTAGATAGACTAAATAAGTCAAATGAAGTATAAGAAATAATTAGACAAGTTGACATAATTAGATTAGTAATTAATTAAGTTGAAATTTGAGATTTCAATTCCTAAATCTCTAAACATATTATTAAAATGTTTAGAAGATTCTTAAACCCTTAAATTTTAGCTTAAATCCTAATTCCTTAGTCTTCACAAAATTTGAGTTTATTTGCTTGTATCAAAATATCAGTTCTTAAAATCAAACTCAAATTTAAATATCAATTTGATCTAAATTAAATTCCTAGATTAATTCTTAATTTTCTAACATAATGGTTTTGAAATCATTTCCTAAATATTTCTATAACTAAAGATATTGATATGAAAGTTCTAAATCTGATACATTTATTTTAAAATATCCTAATTTTAAACCTTATTTTTTCCTTTTAGTTTTTCCTTCCCTGCCTCTTTTTACTTTTCCTATTTTTCCTTGAAAATTTGTATCTCTCTCTCTCTCTTCTTTCTTCCTCTTTTCTTTCTCTCCTTTCTCTCTTCAATCTCTCAAATTCACCTCCCCAAATCTCAATTTCAAAGGAATAAGAGAGAAATCAAGTAGATGATGAAGATAAGAGAAGATAAACCAAGTTAGAATAAGAAGAAGAAGAAGAAGAAGAAGATCAAGTACATGCTTTGCTAAAAGATAAGTGTTGTTGCTTTTCTTATTTTCATTATTGTTATTACATGTATATGATGAATTGATGTTAGATTTAAGTAGAAATTGTGATCAAATTGATGAATATTTTGGTTTAATGTTGAGATGGGATGGGTGTGAGGAAGAAGATGATGAATAGTGAATTGGGATGGATTGATGTTGTTTGAAGTTATTGGATGAAGTTTGAAGCGTTAGAAGTTGTTATAGGTGTTAATTTGATGTTAGAATTGATGTGGGAAGTGTATAAATTAATGAAAATGAGTAAAAATGAATTTTCAAAATAAAGGAAATTTGTAACAATTGTTATGGGAGCAATCACGGGCGTGATAAAGGGAGTGAAACGCTCTGTTCATGTAATTTACTCAAATCACGAGCGAGATAACGGGCATGATAGGTTCCCCTATAGCTTGATATGTTTTTGTAATTTGATCATAACTTTTTCATACAATATCGGATTGAGGTGATTAAGTTTTTATAGAAAGCTTGAAAAGATATCTACAACTTTCATGTTTTAAGTTTTTGTAAATTCAAAAAGTATCAAGGTTGAAATTTTACTTCTTTTCAGCTAATACATTTTCCAAACAAAGTTAAAAACTTATGTTTGCTTGTTAAATGTGCGTTTGCTTAGAAAATGAATGTTTTTGGTATATGAATTCTTGGTTGATGCTTTTTTCATAAGACAAACAAATGAGAACTGTCTATATTTTGGCGAGGCGATCTTCACAACCATAGTAGGGTTCCAAATTAGTGTATGATCAAATAGGGTTATGATAAAAGTTTAAGATGAGTGAATAATTAATATAAGTTCTTATATGAGCTTGTTATATAAGTGGATTATTGTTTTAAGTTCTTATATGAATTTAATTCTTGAATAGATATGGATATTTGGTATATCCTTTGAGATGTCATCTGTCTTAACTTTTGAGACCCTGTTTGGATTTCATTGAGAGGTATGCAGTAAATTGCATGTTAGATGCTAGGATAAACATCTAAAATGGATTAAAAACTTAAAGACGGCTTAATTAATTGATGAGTGTTGGTTATGTTTTTCGCCATTGAAATCTGACTCTTTGCCCAGAGTGGAAGATCAGTATCTAGTCCAAGGAGCGGCACCTTGTCCTAAGATGGGCACGGTAGTTTAGGCGCTTAAGCTACATCCGTCATGATGCAATGACATTTGTAAGTGGTACAGCGCATAGCTGATAGGGTAAACGGTATCGATGTAACGTTATCTTGATCGGTGATGAGTAATATATTGGGATTCACGTTTATGGGATCGGTTGAACCCTTTTATATTATGGACTGAGATGGGTATAGTGCGTGTAACGGCCGTGAACTTTAGATGAGGCTTGTATTCTTTATCGGTTATATCATCTAGGAGATATAGAGATTCTGACAACCTATATTAACCCCTTGAGCGTTGAGATCGTTACTTAGGGCCCTTAGATTCCTTGTTGTTCCGAAGTTTGAATACTCCTTTGTTGTTCGACTAATTAAAGATTATATAATAACTTGTTGATGTTACATTGCATTTAGCTAGGCTCGTGTGCCATTCCGTGTGTGATTGTATTACTATGTACTAGGCTTCGGCTTTACAGGATTTATTGTTGAAGATGACGAGCTGATGTTGATGAGTTGTTGTTACTGATGATGATGTATGATGATGGATGATTATGATGATGATGGTGTTGATGTTGTGGTGCTGTCTCGGGTTTAGGTGCTTCAGTTGATTTGGGGCGGAATGGTGGATGAGTGTTTGAGTTAATGGCGTGGTTTATTTTAGTTGTTTTATTTCTTCTTTTTGTTTTAAGAGCTGGATTTATATTTTAAGTTGTAATATTTCTTAAAAGGGGCTTGTTGGTGCCCATGTTTTATAATTAAGCTTTTATAAAGCTTTGTTTAAGTGAAAGTTCTTCCATTTAGGTGAGTGGAAGTTTTGAAATATTTTTATTTAGAAATTATTTTATAAAATTGACTTTCCGCTGCTAAATCCAATTATTCGAAAATCTAACTAAACGATTTAATAACCTAAAATTGATTAGCAATGTTTAACATAAAAAAAATCTTTTAAAGGAAGCTTAAACGTGTAATACTTTAGAGTATTATACGAAGCGGTAGCACCTTAATTGATTTAATGTTTGATTAAATTTTTAGGGCGTTACAAGAGGATTATCTTGATTAGGGTGATAAAGATGTTGGGTAGACATTTCATTAAGAAGTTGATGTTGGCCCCTAAGCAAGAGAAGGACACCCAAGAAGCCAATTGTTTCGTACTAGATGTACGATAAATGGGAAGATGTTTGACCTAATTGTTGATAGTGGAAGTTGTGAAAACACCATTGAAAAGGAAGTGGTAAAGCAATTGAGGCTACCTATGGAAAAACATCCTAATCCATACACCATTGGGTGGATTAAGGCAACTGAGAGGATTGAGATAAAGGAGAGATGTAGATTGCTTTTTTCTATAAGCAAGTATCATAATGATGTCTACTATGACATAGTAGATATGGAGGCATGTCACTTGTTGCTTAGAAAGCCTTGGCAGTATCATGTAGATGCCTAGTATGCTCGAAAGGAGAATGTGTACATATTAGAAAATGGTGGTGTGAAGTCCACTTTGTTGCTTCTAAATATAGCAAATTGTACTAAGGTGGTCAAATTAGAAAGATATTCTTTTCTAACTATCATGCAATCAACAAGTGAGATGGAAGCATCTATTAGGAAGCATAGAGTTATGCACGCTCTCATGAAGAAACATAAGTCAGGGGGCGAAACAAGGTAGTTAATGCCAAGAAGAAAAAGCGGACAGACAAAAACTCGAGGTAGAGTTTTTTGTAGGTAGGAGAGAATAATACAGAAGGACAGCTGAGGCTGGCATCAAGGTTGCTAGCTTTCAGACCAAGGCCATCAGCGTTTCATCCTAAGCTACCGGCACTGGAGTGAAGAAAAAAACTCCCAGATCGTATCACGGTCCAAATCACGACCGTGTTTATGTTGTTGAAGGCAACGTCGGTATTCAACATCGTCGGTGTATACCCCTAAGCTGCCGGTATGCAGTGTCAAAATTGCTAGCTTACGTTATCAGTTTGTGTTCCATACAAGTTTTTATTTATTTGTTTTGTTGAGATTATAAATAGTGTGTTTTAAGGTTTCTAAAAAGGTAACTCATATTTTTATATTTGAAAACCCTATTTTGAGAGGATATCTCTAAAAAGTTGCAATCCTTGCAATTGATTTGTTCTAGAAATTATCCAGTGAGATTGTTTTCTACTGTTTTATGCTTTCATGCTGCATCAATTCTGGTAGCTATAAAGCTACAACATAGATATAGCAAGTCTGTACTTGTTATCAAAGTAGGCATTTAATTGATTCTTTAATGCTCTCACCCCTTGATTACACGTCTCGCCATGCATCTTCTCCCTTTTGATTTTGAGATGATTGTTTGTGAGATTGAATGCTGCCAAACTCAAAATACTCCATATAATGACCCAGAGAATCAAAAGTTTAGGAATTCATGCCTTCTTGGACCGAATGGCCGTATACATTGGCGGGACTGGTATCAGCTGGTCACGCATGATAGCCCCTGTATGGTGGCTCCTGGTGGTTAGGTTTATTGATGCATGCTCCTCTCGATTTCTTTCTGTTATGCTTTCTTTCCATCTTCTTCTCCTACTTTTAAGCTGCATCCAATGAAGTATAATCTTAGTAGTGCTTACATGCAATTGTTCATGTCAAAATCTTCCCCTGCAAGTATTCAATACATAAACGAGGATACTTACACTCAAATTCTGTATTATGCTTATAATATCATCAGAAAAATCCCATATTTCATCCTTTAATATCTCATCCCATTCCTCCCTATGTGGTTGATAGCGGAGGAGATTTCCAATAGTCTTAGCAGCCAAACGATTACCTCTGCACTTTTTAGGAATCTCTCTCCCAACCTCTCTTAACCCTTGATCAGCTACGGAGCAGCCACCATGGAATGCATATCTTGCAAAGATCAACCAGCAATCATTGAATGACATTCCTGCGTAAATTATAAGCGGGAATTGTCCACATCATTGCTGCTATGTTCTCATCATAGGTCACAGCGATCTTACTTCCCCTAGAACAAAATCTTAGCGGACCTTTAACGTTCTCCCACTCCATACAGTTCTCATCCTTAACGCCATCCAGAACAAGTAAGAGCCTCCTACCGTTGAGTTCCTCTCTGAGTCTAATTTGAATCGCATTCAACTCTCTAAAATCGCAACTGACATGGTGACTACTTCTAGGATTGTCTTTGATACAGAGTAAGCATCGAGTCCATTCGAAACACAAACCCATACCTTAAGGTCATACTGCTCTTGAATCCTCTTATCATTGATCACAATCTGGGCAAGGGTGGTCTTCCCAATCCCAGCATCACCAACAATAGCAATCACACTTATGATGTCACTGGACTCATCATAAGAAAGAAGTAGCTTCGTATTGCCTCCATGGCATCGTTGCGGCCGTACGCGTGAGATTCTTGTAAGAAAGAAGTTGTAGGTGATCTCATCTCCAAATCTCTCAAGCCAAAACGTCTCCCTGTCCTGCAATGTATTCTGATTTGTCAAGGGCCCTTTTGATTTCTTTTCTGCTGGCTGGACTTCCTAACTTTCGAAATTCGATGAGAGGACTCGATGCAAACTTCATTCAGGAGGATGCGAGCATCATATACAGCATCTTCTAGCTCATTTAACCATTCTTGCACGGTTGCGTTTGCTATATGTTTTCGTTTTGTGCAGTTCAATGTAGCCTCAATAGATAAGATTGTTGTCTTCAACTTCTTGACCAGTGCATCCTCATTCTCATCGATCCAGACGAGGCCTATAACCCAGCGGCCTGGCCCCTGAAATAATACTTCAAATAAGACACGAGTTATTATACCGAACACAGAGAATTCATCCTACTATGTTAATTTCTCATCTGCTAGGGAAGGATAAAATGTGAAAGGAGCAGAATAAATGAAATATGAAGAAAAGTTCATAAGAAGTTGAATTTAATGGTTAAGATTTATACATATTTAAGGTCTATGTCACGATATTATTTCACATTTCTACCAAGACTTTAACAAACTTGTATGTGAAGCGTCGTGGCTTCAAGTTTCAAGTTTCTAATCGTCAAATTAAAGTAATTTTATTAATTATAGGTAAATTTATTATGTTAATCTTTGACTTGTCCTAAAGATTAAAATCCCATCGCATGAGACTAATTTGGCAGGTGGATGACGGAGGATGATGTAGGACTCAGATTCAGACCTCTCTCGCTCTAGACTGCTATTCACAGTATTTTTTTTTTTTTTGGTCATCATGCTATTCACAGTTAAATATATGTTTTCCTGCATTCAATGAGCTCTTTAGACAATTACTTATTTGAATCACCGTTTCCTTTAAACTTGTTTCAATTCATGGATTTTGGTGACTTGGGAAAGTTAGCTAATCGATGAAACCCAAGTTTATATAGCTAATTGGTCATCCTGAAAAATTCGATGCCAAATTATTATTTTGGCATGTGAGAGTGTGATATCTCAAAACTTTGTCAAGCAATTCTATAATCAAATGAAACATCCAGGCTAGGGATAATTTTGATACCTGGGACCACCCAATTTTATCCTTTCTGTTCTTAGATAAGCAATTAATTAATTAACCGTTTTTAGATTCATAAATCCCCAATCAAATTAAAGCATATATCCCTGTATCTATCTTCAATCTGAATTAGCCATTCAAGAAACAATTAGAAGAGGTTTTTTCAGATATAGTCATAATCTATGCGTACTCTATGTAAATAAAATATATATTCATTATTAGAATTAATAACTCGTTAAAACAACACAATCATGGCAAATGATACATATGAATTAAACCTTATGTAGATGAGAGAAATTCAGCTTACTTTGGTAATTTGATGAATAATTTCAAGGATTTGGTATTTGGTTGTTGATTTTAGGTTTCTAATGTGTTATTGGACCTAAAGAAAAGATATTGAATAAGTTTGGCAAGATTTTGTGAATGATTTTTAGAGTTTTGAAGAAGTTTATTAAATACAACTTAAGCACAATTATGTCTTGTGGGTTGTATAGAAGTTAGAGAGTAAACACAATCCAAAACATGACCATGTTTGAAGTTATGTGGCAGTTAAAAGAGGACCACGACCTAAGACGCGACCGTGTTGGAGTTCGTGTTGAACTGGGGATATATCTTGAGAAAGATTCAATATGAAGATGATTATGAGGGCTTGGATCAGTCATTTCTTTATTGTGTTTGTTTGTTTGGGTTTTTGTCAAGAAGTTTGGTTTTTATTCACACATAGCAGTTTGACACTACTACTATTTGAGGGCTTTTTGTTGTTTTACAAGGGCACTCCTAACACTTAGATTAGATGCAAATTGTAGCTTAGAATTTGGGTTTATTAGAAAGTTCAGGTATATTTTCTAGATTTCTCTTTTAGTTGCTGCAATTAGTCTCTCCAACTCAAATTTGTGTCTATTCTAGTCAACATAATGATTGTTGTCAACAAGTCAGATTAATAGTGGGGATGAAATGATTCATACATCAATCATAAGTAATTACAATCATTTGAAGCCAATAAAAAATTTAAGCCAATTTATGGCTCAAACATTTAAATTTCTAAAAATTTCAATTTTGCTCTTAATTGGGTATCATAATTTTTCAAACTTCAAAAACATTTCACAAACAAATAAATAAGAAAAACTAAAGTTTAAAAGTGTTTTTGTATGATTTATTTTACAAGAAAAATCATTAAAATGCATAAACTAGTCAAATTGGCATATGTATATAAAAAAGACTTTTTGAGATTGTGCCACTCGACACAATTTTATAAAATGGCAAACACTAGACTTATGGACCACCCTAACAAGCCACAAACCTGGCTTCTTCAATCTTTTTTCCTTTTCTCATTTTTTTCCTCTCTTCTTCTTGTTGTAGAAAACTCTCTCAAGATTCTTCAATAAGTATACCTTAAGCCATCAACACTAAAGACATTTGTAGTGTTAATGTTGAGATATAATTTACTCAATCTATAATGGATAAAACTTGATAAACTTATTATTAATTTTATAGAAATCCAAAAGAATTGATATTTAATCGAGTTTAATGTCGTGTTTCAGGTTTTATAAAGTGAATGGAACGGTTTGGCGAAATTGGGCATGATTTTGTGACAAGCTTCAAGGATCAATATCACTTTCAATGGAATGCATAAGTATTCACAATTTCATTCCAAACTCGGGATGATTTGCTATCATTACTATTAACTTTCTCATGAACTATAGTAATAGCAAACACATTTGGAGGATATACAAGGTTCGAAATTCGTCCAGAACATCCAAAGCCGCCAGCCATCATGGAAAAGCGGCCGGCCAACATTCATGGCCGGCACTGGGAGATTCATGGCTGCCGGCCATGGAGCCGGCCATCATCATCCATCGCTTGTTTCGCGATTAAAAGCTGCCAGCCTTGTTGCGACATGCCTCCAGCCATCTTTCATGCGAAAAACACTCCTTATATCTGATGTTTATCTCACATATATAAAGAAAGAGGAGAGAGAAAAAGGATTATTCATTCATTTATTCTTTCATTGTTTGTTCTTGTTATTGATGCTCTCAAGAAACCCTAGTTTTGTTTTCTTGATCATGAGTAACTAATTACTCAATCTAGCCGAGGATTATTACGGGATCAATTCATCAAAGATTGTGAGATCCAATTGAACTATTGAATTTATTTTGTTTATGAATATTCATACTTCATCTATTTGAATTATTAGAATTGTTTTGATTGATCATTACGAATTAGGCCTATTTGTTTGGTTGTCAAAGCGATTATTGTTATTTGGAATATCAAATCCGTAATTGTTTAATTGTTCCAATATAAGTAATACGATAACATGATTGGTTGCATAATAAGTGATTGATTTATGTTATGGTGATTTATGATCTAATTTAAATATTTCATGCTTTTGATCTGTTGATTAGAATTGGTAGTCTCTCTAATTATTAATGCTATTGATAGATTAAATCTTAAGAGCTTGTTTAGGGTTGTCTAATCAATAAGGGGATAATTAAAGATCGTATCTTGATTATCGATATTCTACGGAGAGATAGATTTTCAGAGCTTGTTGAAGGGCATAACCAATTTATTCATGAATTAGAATAACAATCCTTGCATCAATGATCATCTTTATGAATTGAATCGTGGTAATTCTTTGGTTAGAACTTGTTACTATTGAATTTACATTAATAAACGTATTTGTTAATTTTAGAAATCAATTATTTTCTAATTAATCATTTATACAAAACTCCCGATTTTTATTCCCTTTTGTTAGTTATTAAAATAGAGATAGATTTTCCCCAGTCCCTGTGGAGACGATCCTGCTCATTACTATTTACAAAATCTTAAGAGTAGGTTATTTAATTTTGTTGGATTCGACACCCACCAGTTAATTAACTAGGGTTAACTTCATATTGACATAAATTGGTTATTGTACCATGTTTTTCATTAAGTAATGATGGAAACAAATGACTATTAGAAGAGGAAAGAGCCATTCAACACCCACAAAATTTGTAAAAAGGTAAGGTGTAAATTTAGAGTGAGATATTATAAGTTTTTATAACATTTTAAGTATAAAAACTTATATGGGTGTATGGGTTTATGATTGGATAGCTAAATTTCAAGTTTTTTGGTGTTTTCGAGAGTCTCCATCTGGTATAGAAGCAAAACAAGTGAAATTAGTGCACATTAAAGTGAGATAAGTTACTGTATTGGCTTATAGTATGTAATCAATGGATATTGAAGTGAGTTTGCTAGGGATTGTAAAAAATTGTGTGGAGGATTAGATTTTGGGGATATGAGTTGTTGAAAAATTTAATTTTCATGATGTATATGATGTTTGGATTGTAATATGTATGAATTCTTGAATGATATATTGATGTGGGATGGAATATTGAAATTGATAATGGTTGGAATTTGCAATTTGATGAAAAATGGTGTGATATGTATACATGCATGCGGCATGATGCATGATGGGATTAGGAATTGATTTTTAAATCTAGAAAATTTGATTTTATAATGGAAAATGGAGCATTCAAGAAGGATATTAGTCAATAGAGTTAGTATATAAGTAATCAAATAAGTAGAGATGGATGTATCTAAGCATATTGTCTTAAACTAGAGAATTTAAATGAAAAACTTGATTTTAATGGAGTAATGAAAGAGCCTGATTGATGTTGATTTTTGGTGGCTTATAATATCTTAAAGTGTGGAAAAATTGCCCTTTAGGTGTAGAATTAAGAAATTGTCAAATTGACTAATGATTGGCCAAATCGGTGGATTGAGAAGGTCTGTTTGAAATATGTTGGTGATGGGCTATATTGAATGATATAGAATAGTGGTTAAATGATTTAATAATATTCATGTTAAAGAGAAATTAAAATGGGCATGGAGCTTGATGACTGTAGTTAACTAAATACTTAATTACTTTTATTTATGAGTAGGCATTTTGGCCTAATGTTTTCTATAATAAGCCATACTTATATGAGATGGCTAGAGTAGGTCCTATTTATATATAAATGTTTTTATGAAAATATATTACTTAACAAGGATTTTTACAGGTTTCCATTTAACCCAAAACGTGGAGAAAAACAAATGGTACTCCACTGAAATTTCTAAAATTAAGGAAGGATTTCATAATTGAAATAAGGATAGAAACCCACCTTGTTTAATTGAGCCTTACATATATCACTTAAGTAATATGTGAGGCAAAGCTGGTATACCCTCTGTTGGATGTGTGACTCAAATTCATGTAAACTACTAGCTCTAGAGTTGAAGACTACCGGCCTATACATTATACACCACCAGCCCTGAAGCCAGCATTAAAATTTTGCATTTTGTGATTACTGAAGGCGACTCAAAGCCATCGGCCTTCATCCCCAATGCAACTAGCCTTCCCATTAAAAGCCACCGGCTTTTGGCCAATGTTGGTTAAAATCTATGCCCTTTCAGCTGTCGATCTTTGTGTTTGCTCACACTATACATATATGTGTTTATATGTTGTTTTTTAGGGTTTGCGAGATTTGAGATCTAGAAGATTATTTGTACACATACTTTGTACTCCATTCTTCAATACCAGTGAATTCTTCTCTCATTTGTCCATGGTTTTCCTGCAAGGATTTCATGTAAATCTTGTGTGTGTTTTACTTTATCGTTTTTTTTTTTTTTTTGGCCTACCATTGTTTGTTTGATCCATTTATAACATGCTCTGCGCTCAGGATGTGATAGGAGTGCTCCTATGATCTTGCATGGCCACATCAGGCACTCCAAGTGAAATCAAAGGTGCCTCCACTTGAAGACTGGGAACTCTTTTGGACTCTGAAGCTCAGCTGTTGCTTCGGTTCGGGACTTGGATCTGATGTTTACGTGCTTAGAAGTGTTTCATAGCACAAATGTAGCTCATATTACATATCAGTTCAGGCCACGAAGGCTTGGGATCCTATCATAATTTTGATCAATTCTTATCTTAGCTCTAGTCTGGTCAACTAAATTGACATTTTGACTCTGAAAGTGTTCTGTTTTACTATATACCTATTTGCTAGTACCTGCTACTACTTGTGTGGCCTTGATGTGATGTTTCAACAAGACAACTTTGCTCAAATTTGGTCATGATCTACTCTGACTTCCAAAATGCTTACACTCAATTTCTACGATAAGCTAGGGTATATTTAATTAATGTAATAGCTTGTTATAACTGCATTTTTCATAAGCTAAACGTTAGCTGTTGTTTAGGAAATTGAAAGTGGGATCAATTCCAACACTTGAAAACACGACCCCTAAGAGATTAAGTATGAAAAGCTGTGAAAAACAGGTGTTTATCATGAGAAATTTAATCATTGATCCATTTTCTCCATAGTTAGCAATTGAACCAGATATGAACATTTCATAAGTTTTAAGTTGACATTACCAAATAAATTAATAAAAAAATGTCAATATTTATTACAGTCCAATAAAGAAAAATATGTAAAATTCACACATTTATCACAGACTAAAATAAAGATGTATAATAGGTTAATTTCTCATCCAACTTTAGCTAATAAGCTTAAACTTGTTAATTCGATATATGCTCTTAACTTAATTAATTAAATCCTCTTTTATTATTTTGATATTGAGGTATAAGGTTGAAATCCCGTTGAAGTGCTTTTTTTATATATATTATATATATTTAAAAAATTTATTAACAAATCTTACATCAACAAGACATGACGTTAGTGTTCCCCATATCAACCGGTAAAAGATTTCGTAAGTTTGAAATGACCTCGTGTTTAGCACGATATTCCAGTAACTCAATCATTTTAATTATTGCAACGTCAAGGTTAACGGATGGATTCTAGAAGCAAATCTGCAAGAATCCTTCCCCTCGAATGCATTTTCGAATACCAAGACGAGGTAAAATTAAGCAAACCTTGTCCTTTGATTTATTAACTTCCGGTTGGATTTTGGTGAAGTCATTATGGGAAGATACAAAATCTACCGGTGGATCTTGCATAAAATTATGATAGGTTATGTATAAAAATTATAAGTTGCAGGTTGAAAAAGTGATAGATATAATAAGTAAGTGACTTGATTCAAGTAGGTCCCTATCAACTTCCTAGAGGATTAATGCTTTTGACTAACTTTATATTCAATATGCTTCGAAAGAATCACTCTCAGTTTATTTTTTCCTCTCTAACTTGTAATTTTGCTCATTGTTTGATGCTTATTGCTTTGCAATTGCTATAAGTTATTTTTAGAAGGGATGTTACTAATGTGTTAATAAATCATATGTCCCATTCGATATGTTGCATATTATAAGAGAATTTCTAATTTATGTTAATGTCGGTCATAATAATTTAACATAAAAATATAAACTTATAGTTATTGTATGGACTAATTATATTTATTTTTTAACACTTCTCCTCATTTGTTGTATAAACCTTTATAATTAACTTACTTAAATGGAGGTTCATCTTCTACTAAATACCATGGTGGGATTAGATCCACAATCATTCAATTTAAAAGGTTAAAGTCATAAACTTTCATATTTATTTTTTGGTTTTTATTAATCATGGGTCCACCAGTGTATTGAGTTATTTGGCTTATTTTGCTTAAAAACCTTCTTGTATGCTCTTTAAAAAAAAAAAAAAATTGGGGTATATACACATAGTAGCAATACTAAAGAGAGGATTATGACCAAGAAAGTTGTTACTTTTATATCACATTTGGTTTAATGGAATTGAATAAAATCGGAAAAGAATATTATTTTATTTTATGATTACGTATTTTGAAAAAAAAAAAAGAATTTTTTTTAAATAAGAAACAATAATTCGTCTGGTGAAGGGAAGAATAATGACTTTTTATCAATTCTATATTACATGGAATAAACATTTATAATGATATGATTTTTTATAAACCAAACAAACAATAACTATTCCATAGTGATAAAGGTAGAATATCAATTCTATACTTATCAACCAAACGTAATGTAAGTGTAGGAAAGGAATTGTTGATGAGTTGTGAGGTTAGGTACTTTAGCATGAAGCCTTTTTTTCTTCTATATTCTTGCCTTTGAATCCTTAAACCTTTAGTTACATTTCCTTACATGAGTATCCAAATATAGAATTTTATTCATCTTAAAACGTTTAATATGAAAAAAATGGATTGAAATGAAATTGTGCTTCTAAATTCTATTTTTTAGAATCAATGATTTAGAATCAATAATTGTGGCCTTAAAGAAGGATTTAATTTAGCTCTTATTAATGTATATTTACTTAAATAACCTTTTTAACTTATAACATATTTATAATGTATATTGTTGAATCTATGAACTGTACATACATTCCATTCTATTCAAAATATAATATAATCAAACATAATAGAGAAATTAAGCGAATGATTCCGTAAATACCTTCAAACATCAAAATGAATTCAGTATTGTTTTATTGAATACATTTCATTCCACGCCATTTTATTTCAACGTATGCTATTAAAAGCCATCCGCACATATTAAACTTAACATAATATCCACCGTTACTCATTCGTCACTACGATCCACTCATTATCCACCGTTACTCATTCATCGCTACCATCCACGCTCATCTCCTGAGACCCTTCATCATTGAAACATACACTAGTCGCATGTACATCTAGTTCACCATGCACCTAGTCGGGTCAAGATTCAAACTAGACTCGCCATGTCTACGGCCTTAATTCAAGGACCTGAAACTGCTTCAGGCAGGGGAAGGCAGGTCCTGAACCATGAACCTACCGGGTCCAAGCTGGTCTTATCTAAATTTTCTTAATCATCTATTTTTTAATAACAAATATATCAGAAAAAAAACTTTTTATTTAATTAAAAATTAAAATATATTACTAAAATTGACCTAAGAAAATTGTCTTTTGTAACTCATTTTCACGTGAAATTATGAAGAATATATATGTATGTGTATATAATATATAGTGGTTACGATAATGTGATCATTAGGACCATTATAACATAGGGAAATCGAATTCAGTACCTCAAGGATGAGGATTAGAACTGAATACTACTAGGCTATAAGGCCATAGACTATTGAGGATGTGTATTTATTTATACATATGCACTTCTTATTGGAGTTGAAATATTAGCAATATGAGGCTCAAGTAATACTATAAAAGATGTAATGAAAGGAAATTCAGTCCTACATTGTTTAAAAGTGAGATTATTCTCTTAGTAAAACTTTATGTAAAACAATTAGACACATATCTTGATTATATTTGTTTTGTATGTTGTTATCAACAACACATTAAATGCTATGAATATATAATAAACAAGTTCTTTTAACTTGAATATAGTCTAAACAATATATATATATATATATTGTACCTTTTCAAATTCTTTATATCTTATATTTGTTTTTTATTTCTTATTTTTATAATATATAATTTATGTAATTTTAATATTTCCTTTTTTTCTAATCCATGTGGACTCGTACAGGTGCACGGTTTAGCCACTCTAATCGGTTAAGATCGTTGGACTTGTGTAGGTCCACCAATGGGAATGCCTACATACATCCCATAAATAAGCTTAACACATAAACCTAAATACACAAACTCACATACAAACTACCCATTCACTTCACTTCACTTCATTGTAATAACAATTCAATCACAGTCTTATCCTTTATTAAGAGTTATTACTACGTTAGTTGGTTGTAATAGCGATTCCATAAGGAATTTATGTTATAAAAACATTGAATAGTTATTTTTATTACTCAAACTTATGAATAACATATTAATACTGTTTATTGAAAATTCTATTGTAACTTTATTTTATAGTTGGGTGATAGTGCATGCCTAGTAATATTGTACATATTGTCCATTCATACCGAATACCCATATACATATACCTAATACATTCCCCACACGTCCTACTTTACATACTTCTGTGTACTTCTATCGATACCATATACACAACATTTATGACATATTGAAGTAATTAGGGCTTTATCGTAGATCGTAGAATTGCATACGATTGCTAGAAAGTGATTTTCCGTTATCTATTGATTCTGAGAATTCTAAGGTAAATGGCATCCAAATTCGAAAATTTGTGTAAATTCGAAATATGTGAATAAAAGTGAGCAAATGTGGCTCAAAATTATATTTTTGATGATAGTTTCCAAAAATAAAAGCACCCTAAAACTTAAAGATGAAGAGTAAATGAAAGGATAATCATAACACTACAGACAAGATACAAAATAGAAGTATTATAACAAATCTAAAACCTGCCTAAAATATAAAAGTTGTTCGTTTGATGGCCTAAATGAAGGAATTTTCCATAAAACAGATGTAGCTTATCGCCAAAGGCAATGGTTTCTTTCTATTGGCTCTTTTTTTTCAAGATAGGGTCATAAGATCAGAAAAATCGACATTAACTAGCTGTTGTTCCATTTTGCTAGGTAACTATTCACCATTGCTTTCATCTTATTAACACTCAGCTTAATTTTAGTAGTGCCTATCACCCACAAATAGATGGGCAAACAAAGGTGATAAATAGATCCTTAGAAAATCTATCGAGGAGTTTAGTGGACGAGCATGTGAAATGCTGGGATTAGAAGTTAAGTCAAGTAGAGTTCGCACATAACCATGCAATTAATCGCAGTATAGGGTTTAGTCCATTCTAGGTAGTATACTTTATTATTCCTAACAGTCCACTTGACTTACTACCTTTTCCAAACATAACCAGAGTTCATGGGTAGGCAAAAGACTTTGTTCATAACCTAAAGGACATTCACAAAGCTGTTCATGACGATTTAAAGAGAGCTATAGGTAAATATAAACAAATTGCTGACAGGAAGAGGAGGCACGTAGAGTTTGATGTGAGAGATTATGTTTGGATTGTCTTTACTAAGGATAGGTTTTTTGCTAGTGAATACAATAAATTATTAGCTAGGAAGATTGGACTAGTGGTGATTATAGAGAAGATCAACTTGAATGCATAAAGGTTAAAGCTACCAAGCCACATTCAAATTGTAGTTGTATTTAATGTGAAGCACCTTATTCCTTACGCTGGTGGTAAATCAAATGACAACAATTCAATGGCGAATTCTATCCATCCTAGGGAGGTTGATGAGGTAAAAGCAGTGGCGAATAGTTATCTAGCAAAATGAGAGAGAGACTAATCAATATCGGTTTTGTGATCTTATGACCTTATCTTGAAGGAAATGAGCTAACATGAAGAAGTTATTGCCTTTGGCGATCTACCACGTTAGATTCAAGGTAATTTCCTATTGGGTTGTGGAGCCTAAATACTGTATACTTTTCCCTAGGAAGGGGGATACTTATAGCAGGATATTAATATGGTATTAATTGGATTACAAATCCACTTTATTAGCAAGCAATATAATGTAAGGGTATTTCAGGCAGTTCACGTAAAATTATCATTAGGGTTACTTCCCACATAAATAACCAATCAATGTAATGTAACTGAAACTCTCTCTCTCATTTTAATTAGTGAAAAACCCTAGCTTGGTAGCGCCCCCAGAAGTAGTCACAATCCATGACGAACTGAGTAAACAATTTTGTGTCTTTGTCGTTTTAATCTTTATTTTTTTTCGTTTTCGTCTTCGTCTTTCTTTATTCCTTACAATTAGTATCAGAGCCGATGGATCTGCTGGGAATCTCCCATGGTTGGCCCACCATGTGGAAAGAAGAGCTTGGTGATATGACTCATTTGTGAAACCCATGGCGAGTAGGTGGGACCGCTCACAAAGTGGGTTTAGTGGAGTCAATTTGATAAGCTCTTGAGGGGGAGTATGACCTACCCCATTGTGGAGACTCACACTTGTGGGGGAGATTGTTGGGATGTAAGTGTGAGAATCCCACATGGGAAATATGAGACTTGTGTGAAGAGTTTATAAGAGGGAAAACCCATTAACCCATTGCCTTAAGGTTTTGGGTTATAGATGGTGTCAAAAGCCCATTTGTGTTATTCTTCACAAAGTCAATTGGATTTCTCCCCATTGGAGGCATACTTCAGATCTCTAACATTCCTTCATTTAAGCCCTCAAATGGACAATTTTTATACTTTAGACAAGTTTTAGATTTATTATAACTCCTTATAAAGCTAGAGGAAAAGAAAGCAAAAGCGAATCTCATAGTAGTGGCAAGCGAAATGGAAGCAGTTTAAACCGTGAAAATGAGGTTGCGGGAGAGTAATACAAGCATCGTGATGCTAAGCGAAGTAGTGGAGTGCACAGCCTAGATGGTGGGAGTCCAGCAATTGAAAGCATCACCTTTGTTTTGTATGTCATCAGTGGTCTTGTGATTGTTCTTTTATTTACTTTTTGTCTTTAAGTTTTAGGGCATTTCTATATTTGGCAATAATCATCAAAATATAGTTTTGAGCTGCATTTACTTAGTTTTCTCTTTTGAATTTACATATAAATTTTCAAATTTGGATTCCACTTACCTAGAATTCTTAGAATCAAGCACAATTTAACAGTTGTGATAAAACCCTATTTACTTTGCTACGTCAATTTACACATCATATATATCATTACCAATTATCAAGTTTAACAACACTCCCACTTCAGCTTTTTCTCCGAGTTTTGTGTGTTTAGGTTTAAATTTTGTTTCTAAGTCCATATCAACCTTTCCTTCCTAAAAGCAAATCTTCTAGTAACTAATCCTTCATTGCTCAATTTTACTTAAGGATATATAGCAATTACAAGAGCAACGCACACATAACATATGCCCATGCGCTTCCATTGCTTCCATTATAGCTTGATCAATCGAAGCACATGACAAGACGACATCAACATTAGCCTTTACACGGCAAGAATATAGTAATTATTCTCCTTCAATACATGAACCTCAGAAAATGATAGACAATAGAAACATCTTAAAACTTTAGTTAAATTTCTCTAATATATACAATTCAAAGAAGAAGGAAATCTGAAATGTCACTCAGACCCAACTATTTGGAACCAAGAAATCATGAAACCTAAAAGATATTTCCCCAGCTGTATCTCTTCTTAAACTATTTTGATTCAATGCAAACCTCTCATTGTTAGTAATTATATCATCGTTAGAAAACCCAACCGGCAGGGGCTGCACCTGGTTATCATTTGGCAGTCTTGGCAAGTCGAGGTTTGGTGATGAAACCATACCGGGAGAGGAATGCACTGATCTGAATCTAGAGCTACCACCATAAGGAGGTGATATTGAATTTTCCCACAAAAAAACATGAATGAGTATAGGTACTCTGGCGTGTCGATGTAATGAGAGCTTCTGGCTGAGTGAAACCGTGTCGTAGCATCTAACAGCACCAGTTGAGGAAACAATCCATGGTAGAACTTTCTGGTTTGACACTCTTGAGATAACTAAAAGCTTCGATGAGCTCTCTGCTTCTTTGTACATCGCGCAGAGGCCTGATCGAGTTGAAGGTGCATCGTCGTCATTGTCTACAATCGAAGAGATGTAGATAAACCCCTACCCATGAACAAGAATGATCAATTGTTGTGATAACAAGATACCGAAACGGAAACATTATTATGATATGTGCAAATTGTACCTCTTCCGTACGACTAATTGCGAATCCTAGTTTTGAGTCACCATCTCTTAGTTTGATCTCAATCGGGTATTCACTTCCTAGAGGAGCATACCAAAGCCGAACTGCCCTTACGACGCCTATGTCTACCCCATGGTAGTCCTCAAAGCCATAAAGGCTTGCTGTGGCAAGGTTAGACAGGTCAGACAGTGATCCTGCATTGACAGATGCTGAAGCTGTTTCTCCAGATATCTGTAGTACACAGTAACATCCTTAACCTTGTTTGTAAATGACATAACTTACAATGATTTTAGGATCAATATCACAAATGAAAAAGGAAAAAGGGTTCAGGATTGTGATCTGACCTTTGTGAGCAGAGATTCTGTCTGAATGTTCATGAACACAACGGGGACACCAGACGTTTGGGATGCATTCAACCATGCATTAGCCCTGGCAAGGGTATCCTCCAAGTCGTTATACTGAGAGGCAGCTCGGTCAGAGGCTTTTGGGAGAAAAAGAATGGATAGGAAAGAACTCGAAGAAGGAACTGGTAGCATTTCTTTCATCTTTCTTTCCCATTTGTAGGAAACATATCCATCTTGGAGTGGGGTCTGGGATAGTGCATCTACCATTCTTGAAGTTCTTGAAGCTGCAAATGCGAAGTCGAAATAAGTTTCAATGTGCTTGCAATTGTATTGCCAACAATTGTGAAGAGCTAAAGATAGAAACTAGATAGAATCTTGTTGCTACTACATACAAGGCCTTTTATATTATCGAATAAAAACTAGTTCAAGAAGGCATTGATGCTAACAATTGCCACTCTAATACAAACTTCAATACTTAAATCAACCTTCCATACATGCTAAATTTCAAGTTGTTGCTTCCAATGCTTTCTTAACCATCACGCAATTGTCTCCCCATTTCTCTAGGTCTCCCATCTTATTTTAATATTAATATAAGCAAAAGTTTATAGCATCATGCATAAAGAATCATGTAATAATACTATCAAGATTAATCGATCAATGGGCATAGTATGGACCGCTCAAAATTGGGTGCACAATTTTTTATTAATAACAGCTTCTTCCTCTGTCTAAGGTTGATTATCAAATAAGTAGCAGCACAAAAACAAACAAGTACTAATGGGAACATGTTAACTTTAAATATGCATTGAGTAAGAATAATGAGCCGACAAAATTGATTTTCATAATTATATGTTCACAAATGGATGAGACAGTGGGTAGTTTTAAAAGTAACAACCATTCATATGATCATCTGTTAAAAAATGATCAATAGTTATTCTTCATGTGTATATTATATATGACATGTAATATCTACTAAAGCCTTTCTTCTTGATTATAGATTAAAGAAATGCATAAAGCATGTGAGAATATATCTCAGAGATGTCTTAATGAGTTTGTCAATAATTTCGCCTTGATTTTCAAGGTTTCATCCCCTCTTCCATAAGCGTTTAATTAATCACCAACTTGTATTTATATGATTTACCATATTAACTCTATGTTGTAGTTTTAAAGAATCACAATTAGCACTCTAACTTCTCATAGCCATATAAAACGATACTACATCCAAACCTATGTGTCCCATATACTCTATAATTGAAAAACTTAATTTATTTTATTCTTTTTTTGCTAAGTTTGTTTACTTTTTAATTCCCGTTTGGTACATTAGTTTTTTGTTATTTTGTCATTTTTTTTATCGTTTTCAAACAAACTGGTTATTAAGAAATATATATATATATATATATGAAAAATAGACATTTTTATCCATAAACAAATTAAATATACCATACATATATAAGATACAAATAAAGACCATATCTAATACGATATAAATGAGAAATAGAAAATTTAAACAAATCCTCAATTGCTAGTACATTAGAAATTTCGTATCAAGTGATATTATATCATTCGATTTTGTCATTCTTTAGCAATACCAACTTTATATCAAATTTTTAAATATATCAGAAAGTATATTTATGAACGCACTGAAAATAAAGATGGGGGACTAATTTTCTAAGGACATAATTGGATGATTTTTGGACCATATTATGCTTAGAGAACATTCTATTGCGTGACAAAAACACAGTATATAAAAATGGACAAGTCCTGGAAAATGAATACAAATCTGCTTAGTGACCTTAATCTGAAGAAAATATCTACCAAGTAGGGCTTGAATATCTACAGAAAATCCGCAGCGTGGTGTCCCACATGGAGCAATTAAGTGAGATGACGGCAACAATGGTCAATCAAGCTAGCCACGCATGGCAGCGGTCTATTTGTAGGAATTTCCTTAGTCATGTGGTTCACGCAAATGGACCTTTCATATTGGCCCTACGCCTAGTGATATCTAATATGTTCAAATTTTTATATGAAATGTCAATATTGATTGGAAGGATTTGTTATAAAAATCAAATAATTGGTATTTTTTATAAGTGTATAATTAATATAAAAAGGGTAAAATGAACAACCCATGTGCATACAGTTAGTTAGACTTTCACCATATGTATTTGGACTAAGACACATTCAATTTATTTATGAGAGTCGTCCAGTAAGTTATTAAAAAACTTATTTTATACTTTATATTTATACACAATCATAATCAGATGATTCAAATACCTATTATATTAATTTTTATAATTATTTCACTAATTAGATGATGTAGTGAATGGGATCAAGAAGTTTCCTTAGAATAGTTAGTAACAAATGTTTTTAATCCTAAAATTATATGAATCCACAAAGAATAAGGTATATATATATTTAGTCGTACTTTTTATTAACGGATGTGGAAATCTTGTAATCCTGTCTATTTTATTATGAGATAGGTTGTGTAAATTATTAAATGATTTAGATTTACAAACATCTGTAATTATACTAATAACATAATTATTTATTAATTCTAATAATTAAATGATGGATTGAATAGTTAAATTCTCTTAAAAGATTCTACACCAAAATCTTAATATGAGATAATTTTCTTGTATATCACTTTCCCAAATAAAAGATGTCACCATCATTTGTCCTTTTTACACTAGAATATATTTCATAATTCTAATTACCAAAAAGACACGGTACATTAGGCACAGATGCCAACTTTTCAACGCACTCGTTGAAACTTACACAACCCAATAGTTGCTATTCCCTTTCTTCGCCAATTTACCTTGACAAGTGGCCATGTGGAAGTGGAATTGGAAGTGGAAGTGTCTGCCCATTAGTACCAAAATTCAGAATATTTTAACCCACTTTGTTTTTTTTTAGATGTTATCAAACACAAGCTTGACCGTGACTATCTCCACACAATAACACAAAAAATAATTTCACACCAAAAAAAAAAAAAAAAAAAAAGCTCAAAAAATAATGAGGTAATTGTTTGCCGGGTCGATGCTTACATCCACAAAATGGATAGAAAGAGTTTTTTCACTCTAGTTCATCCGCGGTTCGTTCCGTGGTCCGTGGTTAGGGTTCAGAGTTTGCCAAGATACTATTGGTCATAGGAACATGGATCTGATTAGTACGATGATCCTAGAATTTATTCAATTAAAAAATAATGCTAATTCTTAATAAGAAATATAGAGGTAAATATCAAATTAAGTGCTTAAATTTTACATAAAAATTCAATTTATTATATAAAATTTGAATTAATCAATTTAATATCTAATTAAATTTTTTATGGCCATTTTTCTCACCTCTTAATATCGTTTGCTTTAATCCTAGATATAAAAGAGTGAGTCTATTATTGAAATTTTATTACTTCTCCCAACACTGTCTAGTACCAATAAATTACTTTTTCTTTATCTGAAAATATATAACGGTATAAGTGAGATAGTAGAAATAGACATGAAAATTTAATTAGGTATTGCATTAACAATTTCAAAATTCATGTATCAAATTGAGTTTTTATACAAAGTTTTCAAGTAACAAATTTAACATTTTCCCAAAAATACAATAAAGAATTATAAATTATCTATGATTATCCATTCTACTTGTTAATGGAGTGAAAAACAAACTTTTTACACTTTCCCATATTGATTACACATTTCATTAAATTAATGAATATATGGGACAAAGGGTAAATTTTTTTAATTGACTTGTCGATTCCTTTTAAACACGCATCAATGTTTTCATTAATAATATGGTTGCATGAATTGATTTAAATCCATCCACATGAGAAATCTAATAATTAACTTTTTGACTCTAGGCTCTACCTACTGCCTAAGAGTTACTTGCGGTGATCAGATCCAAAATAACATATTTTATGTTTTTTTTTCCGTAAACATTTTTTATGTTATATATATTGTCTTAAATTATTAATTTTTTTCATAATTAGGCCTTTTCCCGATAAATTGAATATTTCACCTAGAGAAACACAACTGCATGATCTTTACTCTATATTTCCAAGTTTTAAGTGTTTACATTCAACACATTATCGGGAAAAGGCCTAATTATAGCCATTAATTATAGAGAACGCTAATGGGAATGAGAAAAATGAATTTTCTCTTTCAATAATGAAAATAGTTTTATGTAGTTTCTACTGATTTTTTCTTCAATGGCTAACTGCCAACATTATTAACCATTAGAAGTGGAGTCGGTATTTTTTGTCTTTCATCATTAAAAGAAGCTAAAGATCAAGGGTAATCACTAGTATTTAAAAACAATGCATAATATTTGACATTCGTAAAATTTGATAATAATAAATATGAAATATTCTGAAAAAACTTCTTTTGTAATTATTGGTGGGTGGATTACATTAAAGGTATCAACATTTAGCAATAATTTTATTTAAAGTATCAACGTTTTAAATGGTTAGAAAGAGATATATGACAAAATGAGTTAAATAAAGTATTAATAATTGACTATTGATGAAAAATTAAAGAGATATAATTAAAACTAATCAAAACATCGATAATTTAAAAAAAAATTTTACAAAACATTGATATCTTAATTTATACACTTTATAAAATATTGATAACTCTTTTTAATTACTTAAAATATTGATAAGATAAATGAACTTACTTTTAAAATACTTTCTGGTCTAATTTATCTAATTATTATTTTATGTACAATAATAACATTTTTGAAAAGTTTCTAAAATGAAAAAAAAATGTATATGATAGCAGAGATAACTAAAAGAATGAAAAAAAATATATATATTATAAGGGAAAAAAAAAAAGGAAGAAGAAGAAATGGTGAAATGTACAGCCGCAATCGTCATTATATTTACTTACAGGGTATCTTCTTTTTTAAAAAAAGGGAAAAACAAAAAAAAAAAAAAAAAAAACAAAAAGACTTGGGTTGTGTGAAAACAGTACAAAAACCATGGGCAAAACCGTCCTTTAATTTTAATTAACTCTAGGATTGTATATCCATTCCGAAAATTACATCTTCTGAAGCTACCATCAATATCTTCACTAATTTTATACACTCAAATATCCAAAACGGATAATGGCCAGAAAAAAAAAAAAAAAATTCCAAAACGGATGCATAACAATACCATTGGAGTTGAATTATTATTTTTTAATTAAAAGACAGAAAATAATAATGTATTCTTTTTCTATATAAATACATTATTAATTTTTTTTCTTCAATTTTTAAGGGCTGATGCCCTACTCATACCCTTAAGCATGGCCTATGAAGATCATGTGAATTATACATTTCCATAGCAGAGGAGCAGCCTTTAGGGCATTCGTATTGGAGATGCTTGACATGAGTATTTATACTTTTTGATACTCTTATGTATATGGAGAGTTTCTTTAATTTTTTTTTTGGATCTCCTACTAAAATTCTCAAAAAATAAGTTTCTTTAAAATATTTATTATTTTATAAAAATAAAATATTATGTAAAATAAATAAAACTCACAAAATTTAAAAAAATGTGAAGAAACTTATGTAAAGAACGTCGTGGACAAAGTAGTGATATTCTTCAGAAAAAAAGTTTCTTTAGATACTGATGTGATACTTAAGAACCTGTGAAGAACTTCGTGAACGTGAAGGATCTTATAATAAATATTATTCTTCTTCAATTGTAAATATGAATAAAATTTTAATAAAACACAATAATATATATATATATATAAAATACAAATAATAATGACGCGTATAATGGCCATTATATCTTTTTCTCCGATAAATGATTATTAATGTGATGTCCTCCTATTGGACTCTTTCAATGCCCAACTAAGAGCCAGTCAATCGAAAAGTTGCTTTCCCTAGCTAATAGCTAAACATCACTTACCACAAAAATATTAATTTCTAGTTATTAAAAAAATTAATAATAATTGTACGAGATTTCTGTATCCAATATTTTTCAACTATAATAAATCAATATTGTTATACCGGACGGGAACTCAACCTAAATATGCTAAAATGTAAAGGGTAAAAGGATAAATCTTAATTAAACCGGAGTACTTAAACCGTAGTTTAACCGTCCCGTTTTAAAGACGGTGAAATTCAACAGGGTTTAACTAGACATATTAACCGGTTCAATCAACCGTCCTATGAATTTCATCCTACGAAATATGAATAATAATTTAAATATAAAAAGCTTTATACCCCAATCCATGATTGAAGTAATCAGCTAAAATAAGTGATTATCCAACGAGTCAACAACATTAAAAACACGTACCTTGTAACCGTAGGCAATCGGTCTGGGACCTATCACAGAACCCGACAGCATAATTCGGGTCAACGATCGACCTCAACATGTACTGCTTCCGTCCCGCGGATTCATTGGGAACTATACACGCCTGCAATTCCGCGTATTCGGTCGTTCCTCGTCGGACACGGACCACAATGAACGTTTCCTTATTCTTATACGACGCATGAAGAATCTTCTGCACTCCGGTTTTACCATTCTTAAACGGCGACTTAATCGGCGGCGAATCGCCTATCTTCAGCTCCTCGACTATGTCCCCAGTTTGCAGCATGTCGCCTGTCCATTCATCGGCTTTGGAGCTTCCTTTAAGGCACTCGATGGATAAGACTGAGAGTGTGGCGAGCGAGGACCTGGACCGGGATCCGGAACGGGATAAGGGGGAGGAAGATGATGAGGTGCCGGGGTCGGAGGACGAATTGTTGGAGTTTCGGTTCATTATTGTCATTTAGAAATGGGTATGAGTTGTAGGGTTTACTAAAGATTCAGAGAGAGAGAGAGAAGAGAGAGAGATAGAGAAGTGGGGAATAGAATCCAGGTGAATATACTAAAGATCAGCTAGCTGCTGCTTGGATTGCCTAGAGATTTTTCATTTTAGGTTCATGGAGACAGACTTGTGGGTTTGTGCACATATACACATAACTTATCATCACAAATGAGAGAAAGAGAGGGGGTTATCACAGATGACACAGGCATCTGGGTTTGAATCCTTTGGTTGACCATTTATTCTATTGTATTTATTTGTTGTTTATTTGATTGAGGACCCATTAGTGGGACCATGTATTGTGATAGATGTACACACGTATGTACACATATACATATACACCACTAATTTTATGATTAAATTAATTATAAAAATATTAGTGAAAAACATTTAGGAGTTTTAATCAAGATTGAAATAGAACTCAACCATTTAATGATGTGATAGAGCTGGTCTTCTTATAACCACCAGGAGACAATAGGATTAGTATTAGCATATTGAAATAATGAATTAAATTATTTAGGAGTTTATTTGGTGAAATAAAAGATAAAATAGTTATTAAGACGCTTATAATTTATTAAATCGTGTGGATGCTGGTTTTCTAATAAAATGAACCAACCTTTGGTTAAAAGAAAAAACCAACCTTGAAATCTTTGTCTCTCATTTGCTGAAAAAAATGTGACAATTTTAACACATCTTAAAATAAGGTTAAAAATTTCCCTTCCTGTTAAAGGCACTAATTATTATTATTATTTTTTTTTTTTTTTTTGTTTGACGCTAGATGAAGAACTAAGGTTTGTCATTTGAAGAAGTTTAGGTAGAGTCCTTCGTCTTTTTATATCTTAAAATGTTTCTTTGTCATTTCGTTCTTTTTGAAAAAAATATAGTTATATTTCTGTGGCCGTTTCAAACTAATAGAGTAATACTTGATCTACTATATCAATTGAGCGAAGTAATAATCACTTTAAATAAATAGACAATAGAAAAATTTGGATTTAGTCCAAGAGAAGCGATTTATATTTATATTCACGATAGCATATTCCATGAAATACCCAAATAAAAACAATTCGAACTGGGGTGGGGTTATTAAGATAGCTTTGCTTTTAAGGTTTCTCTTTAAAAGGGGGAGCCATTTCCTTTTTATTTTACTTGTAGACTCATAACCCACCCAAACAAAAATCCTAAATCTCTATGTCTTCTACTGCTGCCCCCACTTACCTTCTTAGCATATCTACCACTCCTTCCCCTTTTCATTTTTGCTGGATTGTCCTCTCTTCAATTTAATAGTGAAATTTTTTGGCAATTCCTTGAGTAGTCATTTTTTCATAAGGAAATGATAATATCCTCAAAATAATCCTCTTTGTTGAGTGAAAACGAGCTTTTAAGGATTTTGTAAGGATTGCACAAATGCTGGAATGATTGGTAAGTGTATAGGATCATTTTAGTAATGGGACTTTTGGATCAATTTAATGTAATGACCTTCTAGCTTCTAGGCTAGTGACAGGGCATAAAGGACCGAGTCTAATAAGAGATGTAAGAATATTCGACTTAGTAGACTCGAAACAGAGATCGATAGACTGGTTTATTTTGATCTCGACATTATTCAATTTTTTTGTGCATGAAAGTAGACTCAAAAAATATTTTCCTGGGTTAAAGGGTTTGTTTGGCTATTATTTAGGGGTAGACGCCAAACATTTTTTTCAAACTTTTTCTAACAAATTATTTATCAAGAAATAGATACAGATAAAAAAAGCGTTGGCGGTTCTCATAAAAAGATCAAATAAATCAAATATAAATAAAATATAGATGCAAATTAGAAACACTTACACATATTATTTTAATAAAGATACAGATATAGATACAGATTAAAAACAAACCATCTAAACAGACCCTTGTGCTTTATTTGATTAAAACAAGGCTTATGTTGACCAAAATAAATCTTAAACCCTTTTACTTTGAAAATAGGCTATTTTAAAGAATAATAGGCTTTTCTTTATTTTATAAAGGCCTTCAGGCCCGTTTCTAAGCTTAGCCTAGCCTACCATCAAAGAAAAAAAGGTTTCAATAGCAACCATTAGATCATTTGAATATAATCCAACGATAATCAATCATGTTCAATCTTGTCTATCCAATTAGAAGTCATCCAAATTTATTGGCATGCCTATCACACATGATCAACCAGCTGCAACAACTCCACCATACAATAAATAAAGTGATGGATTCTTTAATATTAGATATATATATATATATATAAACTCTAAGTATAAATGCTTTTATGAAAAGAATTACAATGGACAATGATCAATTTGGACAATCTTATATGGTCCACCCATGGCCCATCCTAAGACTTTTCCACTTGTGTTCAGGTTAACAAAATCATCGTTCATTTTTAGACGTAATTGCCAAGGAACTTTATCAATATAAAGCTACAGGTAAAATCCTGAAATATGGAATCTTGATGTATGCTGACATATGAATCCCCAAATGCTACAAATCCTAAGATTTAACATTTGTTTTAAGGAAGTCATCATTTATAGAGCTAACGTCTGGATATAACAAAAAAAAGTAAGGTATGGCTTCATAACACGACATGGACATTACAAATTTTTTGCTTTACCTTGTAACTTCACAAATGCATTCATAGCTTTAAAATAATGAATCTTTCTATCTATTTCACACCAATGGATATAAAATTTAATATGGACGATAAAAGTGAACAGAACTTTCAAAAATTCAAATAAAGGTTGGTGACAATCCTATCTTGGCATTGCAAAGTACCAATGAAGAGTTTGTTACATACAATGATGCCTTAATCAAAGGCTTAGGGTGTGTATTAATATAGAATATGAAGTTATGTCATATAACTCTAGACAACTCAAATCTTGAAGGAGGAATTATCCTATTTATGATTTAGAGCAGATAGTTGTGGTTCTAGATTTAAAGTTGATGCAACATTACTTATATGGAGAGGAATGTAAAATTTACTTAGACCACAAGAGTTTGACATATATACTTACCTCAAAAGAATCAAATATAAGACAATGGCCTTGAGCCAAAAGAAAGAGAAGGAAATATAGCTACCTCGATCACAGGATAGAATTAGTTTATAGAACAATCGAAGATGATGGAACAAATCAAATGGAGTAATGGTGGGTAAATTTATAATTACAACCCTTACTATTAAAATATACCAAGATTTTCTAAATAAGAGATTTAGAAGTCTAGAAGATTAAGTAATCAATAGAGGAAAGTAGAGGAAATGAATTTAGTGTAGATTGAAATGAATTTCAGGAGTAGTAAGATATGATAATCATTTTTATGTGCCAAACAACTTAGAATTTAAGGAGATAATAAAAAGGACCTATTATTGCTTGGTATATTGAGTCCATCTAAAAGACAAAAAGATGTATAAAGATCTTAAATACACTACTAATGAAAAAATATGAACAAAGAAGTACTCAGTATATGTTAAGGTGTCATAGTTCTAAAAGTTATGAATATAATATTAGAGACTTGATAATGTATTACATCGTTGCCCATACCAAAATGGAAACAGAAGAACATTGTTATGGATTTTGTGACGGCACTCCTAAAGGTAATTTCTAAACATGCATCAATCTGGGTAATTGTGTATAGACCAACCAAGTTGCTTGTTTTATAGCACCAAAAACAAGGAGTAAATTATATCGAAAGCTCAAAATGTTTGGAAATAAGTTTATTTGAGATCAGAGCATTTTAAATAATTAAAAAGATGTCACCAAGTTTAGAGAAGTAGGTTAATTATGATCACTATTGACATATGTCAATAAGAAAAATATAGTTCGATATATTATGACATGTATCAATGGTGACCTCAATTGATTCGCTTCTCTAAATTTTGTGATCCTCCTAAAGAGTTGGCATCACTTTTTAAAGAACACTTTGGGTATTAAATGATCTAATTGGTGCATAAAAATAGTTTTGAATAAAGAAGTAATATGGTGCATAACTAGTAAAATGAGAGGTTTGTCTAAACTCAAAATAGGCGATACTGAAATCATGATGTTAAGAGACGGTAGTAATGGTAATATTTTAAGTTTGATAATATTAACACAGAGGAGATGATGTAGCTTCAGAACTCCTTTTTCCTTATTGCAATCAGGAACAAAAACATGGTAATAATCGTTCATCCTTTCCTCGAAAATTTCCAAACCTACGAAACCAACTATGGACAAATTTGAAATATGATGCCATGATGGCATAGATAGATTCTAGAAATCAGGTACATGTCAGAGTCAAAGGTTGCTCGTCAACTGGAAATTGATTGGTAATTTTATGTCTGCTAAGCAATGGACTCGACCATTAGCACAAATTGCAGGGGCAGATTTTATTGAAAATGCTTTAAAACCTTATCATGTCCCTACGGTCAATAAATATGTTTCTACGATGTGTGTTGTGTTGCCCTGTCTTCGTTGGGATCCTTCCTTTGACAATAGGATTTTTGGTCATAAATCGGAATCATAAACATACCTATGAACTTTTATTTTAAAGGTTAATTGAAGTGACCTTCTCCCTCGTGGTAATCTAAATTATATTGAAAAGGAATAACTACTGGTTTTCTAGATATTGCCAATACCTTATATTATACAAATATCTTCCTATGATTTCAAATTGACCGGCATATCATATTCATCTATAGATCTTTAGAATTGATCTAACTAATATGTATTCTGAAAGAACTTATAATTGGTTCTTCTCATATGTCCAATTTCTGTATTGTTTATAATAATTAAAACTTCACTTTTTTATACGGAGGTGAAAAAATAATTTCATTGTATCATATACTTGTAAGATAGGCTCAATATTTTAATACCTATTCCAAAAAAGCTATGGATACTGCGTCCGACTATCTTATCTAGGATACAACATCTAAGATAATTCATCCTCATCTTATAATACTTATTAAATGATAATAATGAATACAAAATAGAATTATATATTTACTTCTAGAGTCTTGTACATGTTTACTCTTGTTAAGAAAAAAAATTATTAAATATATAAATTGAACGAAAATAATTATTAAAATGCTATTATAAAATTACATGTATAAGATTAGGTATTAATATTTATATAAAATTATGGGTATGAATCATTATATCATATTTAACTATCATATTTATATTATATTTTAAATAGATGGTACTCTTTTTTTTTTAAGTATATCACGATTCAATATATAGGGAAATAGTTATGGGTCTGCACAGATTTCGAAACATTTTCTGCTTTTCCTGCAACATCACTTACTTTTACTGCAACGTCAGGTGGCTTTGTATATATAAATGGCTCATTAAATGTCAATCGCAACATAGATATCCATTATTATTGTTATTAATTATCCATCAGACATAATCCTTTCTCATAAAACGCAAGGACATTGGATGGCACAAAGGTCCAGAAAAAGTTGGTGGGTTTTGAACCATTGGTGTCGTGCTGTTCGGACGCGATTTTCGTGTGCGAGACATTTTATATTGGTGAAGGTTGTGTCGTCCCATCTTGTTAACGCGATTTTAATGCAATATTTATATAATTAATTTTATTTAAGTAATTAATTTTAATAAGAGTTTTTTGTTACTTCTATATTCTAAGTTATGCTAAAAACGAAATAAAAAACTAAACTCATATACTATTATGAATAAAAACAAATTGATAGAAAACTAAACAATTTAAACCATTAACCTTACCATTTAGTGTGATAGTGTGTGTGTAAAAATTTAAGTATCATGTTGCAATGTAAAAAATTACACTTTATTGGTATAAAAGTGTGTATTTATAAATATCTATTAAATCTTGTATAAAATTTAATCTTTTAAGTAATTAAGGATATATTGATAGTCTCATATTGTTGCAAATTTTGCTTGGAATAATTTTAATTATATAAAAATATTATTTATATGTTCTAAATGGTACCATTTATCCTCCTTTTAAAAATTAATACGTATAAGCACTAATAGGTATAACAATATGATATACAACAAACTTAATGGGTGATTTACATCGGAAAGGTGTCATCGTTTGAGAATAAATTAATTTGATGTATCAATGTTTCATAAAGTTTATTTAAAGTATTAACATTTATATTTAAGTGGTTACAAAGAGAAATCAATGTTTTACAAAGTAAATTAAATAGGCATTAATAATTAACCATTGATAAAAACTAAAAAAAAGCTTAATTGAAAACCAATCCAAGTATTAATACATTAAATAAACTTTGCAAACGTTGATACTTTATTTAATTCACTTTGTGAGACGTTGATTCCTTTTTTAGACTGCTTGAAACGTTAATACCTTAAATTAACTTATCCCTAAACATTCATATTTTTAGTGTAATTTATTCATAATAATATATGTAACACCCTAAAATGAAGGTGCTGGTCCCAAATAATAATCAAGAAGGGGGGTTGAATTAATTATTTAAATATTTTCACATTTTAAAAATTTCCCCTTTAAGTTTAGACACGAGAACAATATATCAATTAATTAAGCTAATAATAAAAAATTGCTGAAAACAAAAGATGAGGGAAAAAGAAGATCAAGTAGCTATTTATAGTGGTTCCGCCTTGTGCGTCAATCCAGTCTTCCAGCTCTACGCCAGGGATCCTGTTATCCTATGGGTTGTATTTCACTATATAAAAAATTCAAGGTTACAAGATAATGCAATCCTCTCCACTCGATTGTCACTACTATTCTCTAGCTGCAATCGATCTACAAAGTCTAAACTTGCAACTGAGCTACCAAGCTAAAAAGGCAACAACAAGTTCCTTCTATTATAAATAAAAATCTAAGGCTAAATGAAATAAAGAATATTTGCACAATTTCGGATCAATGAAAGCTTGTAGGAGATCGATTAAGAAAAGCAAAGTAGTATTGGTTGTATGTGGGAGAAGTATGAATATTTCTTGCTACATGTGAAGCTTGTAAAAATTTTGAACTTCCTTCTGTTTTCTTTTATATAACTTTGTCCTTCAACGGTCAATATCGGTTTGAAGGATTGATATCATATCCCAAGTATCTCGGCTACAAATCTATTCTTCCTTATCCGTATTTGAAATTCGAAAAGTATCTAGCTGCTTATTCTCGTCTGATTTGATTTTTAAATATTGGATAAGCTTTGTTGAGATAACGTCATTTATTCTAACTGTTGATATTTCCTTGAACTGATCTAAAAGTTACCGAGATCTTCTCCTTGTACTTTGAATGAGATATACTTAATATGACAGCTTTATCTTCTTCAATAAATCACCGTGATCTTCTCTTATGATTTTCCTTTCGATAAGTCTCAAGAAATTTGCCGATATCTTATTCAAGTGATATAAAATCTGGATAACTTGATATCCTAACAAACTTTATCTTATAGTATTTTCTTGTAACAAACTTATCTTCTTCTTGAAATAACCTTTATTATCTATATCTTATCATATCCGTGATCTATAAGAACTTTATGAGATATCCATGTATCTTGATAAAATTATATTTGAAGGTGTCAAAAATAATTTTCCATAAAATTCTTTGTAAAATATTTTGATGTGATTTGATCCCATGATATAAAATCCAATTTAAGTGAAACACATCAAGTATATTATCCAAAAATACTTGACAAATGGAACTGGGTCTTGAAAAATATTAGAAACCAAGATTTAAGCAATTTTAATCGAAATTGGAAAAATTTGTATCCAACTTGAAAGTTCTGAAACTGCTTCTTACAGACTTATTTTACTATCGCTGAAGTTTCTAAAACTGCTTCTGTCTGCTTCTTTAGACACCAAAGCTTATTCGAAACTTCTGAAAAAGCTTCTGACTTTATAAAAACTTATTTATCCAACTTTTCAAAGGTTTTAAACTAGCTTCTGTCAAATCATACTTATCAAATAAAATCATAAACAATTAAACACTTTGACATCCTTTTGTTATCATCAAAACATTATTAGAGAACTTAAAAGAAGGCATTACAACTTACCATGTGTCTTTACTTGAGATGGACACACTAAGGCTATAACTTTTCTAATCCACAAATAGACATATAATCATCACTTACTCACATAAAGAATATCTATTTAAATTATCTCATAACAAAAACTTATGGATAACTTTATTGGCCTGAACCAAGCCAACTCAAAATAAACTTAAAACATTAAAAGGAAAAATCTCATAAATTTTCGAAATCCATAAAGGAAAATATAGAACTTCATATGTCTTCAGATAAGTATCTTTAATCTAAAGTAAATCTAACAATCAACAAGATAATCAAGTCTACTATCATCTCCCTCATAATCTACATAGACATCATATCTAGAAAGATAAAATACTACGGAATCTTCACCTATCCATGGAATGAGCACAAGGCTCAGTACACCATATCACAAAACACATGCACATGAGCAAACAATATATAAATTTGATATGGATTTTAATATGTAACAAGCATAGTTTATTATCTTTAATTAGTCAAGCAAGTAGCACATTTAGAACTATCTCTAATTCACCTCAAACCCAAAGTACTCGTGACTTTGTAAAAACAAACAATATTGAAAATAGGTAACACATTTATATATTGCTGTTGGAAATATGCACACACCTGGGGTACAAGAATCATTTCTATGCACAAGTCTACTCAAAACAACCTCACACATAGATTATCAGGACGCCAGCCTAATAGCAATGGTCCTCCCAATCTACTAGACTCAGTCATAGACATTCAGCAAATAAGATTTTTAAGGCCTGATTATATTAGGTTAATTTATAATTTCTAAACCTACAAGCATCAACAACAAGTAAGGTAAAGTCATACCTGAATCAGTTTTAGGATTAGAAACCCTAATCTCACAAAATCACCTGATCATAAGCAAAACTCCATTAAAATATGTTTCCGTAAAAACATCCACAATTCCATCATCACCAAAACCCTAATCTAAACATAATTATAATTCCTAATTCATACACACCTTTGATTGTAATCATGATATCTCCAAAAGATCAGAGTTTCTCTAAACTACGTCTCCCTTCAATTTAATCTAAACAGATTTAGAAAATATTTCTTTTACATCATCACAAATGTAGAAAAATTCATACATACCTAGAATTTTGAAATATTGACCTCCTTTCTCTATAATTTACCCTTTGAAACCAAAATGAAAATTTTAGAAAAAGATTATTTCATGTAAATCTCTAAGGAAAGAAGAGAATCAACTCATCTCGATCATGATCCTTGGTCTCTTACGATGTCAAGATCATAAATAGAGAGAGTTTTAAGTGGTTTCTAAGCTTAAAAATGAGTTTTGGAGAAGAGGGATGCATAGGTTATAAAGAAAATTCGAAAAAACTCTTTAATTTCCAAATAGAAATGGCTGACGGCCTAGGAAAGAAGGCTGGCAGCCTAGAGCTCTCGGACTTTTTTTTTATGTAGGCCAACTGTACACTGGTGGAGCATAGAGGCAATGCCAGAGGCATCGGATTGAAGGTCGACGGTCTTTGGACGACCTAAGTCTTGCGTCCACTTGTCTTCCATTTCGTCTCTTCATCTTCAATCACATGTCTGTCAAACAATAAAACATTTAATTACATTTCAGGGTGGACCATAAAGCCCTCTCACTTTATATCAAATGACACTTTTGCCCTCCTTCCCCCCTCCCCCAAAAAGAAACTTTCATTCTCGAAAGTTACCTAAATCATTGAAAAGCTCGGATACTTTGTCCCCATCTCCTCTTTAGTTCTTATGTAACTTCTCGTTTAGATTGAATGGTCCATTGCATCTTTACATATTTGATTATTCGTCTTCTCAAAATTTGTTCTTTGGTGTCAACAATCTTTACTGGCTTCTCAATGGTAGATAGATTTGGCTGCACCTCTAATGGTTGCAATGCTACTATCTGCTTGAGATCTTTCACATACTTTCTTAGCATAGATACATAAAACACGTTATGTACTCCTTCCAAACTAGGCAGTAAAGCTAATTTGTATGCCACATCGCCTATCTTTTCTAGGATTTCATAATATCCCACATATCTGGGGTTTAACTTGCCCCTCAAACCAAACCTGACAATACCTTTGGTTGGTGAGATCTTAAGCAAGACATGCTCCTACTTAAAACTCCAAAAGTCTCATCCTATTGTCAACATAACTTTTTTGACAGTTTTGAGCTGCTTGCGACTTCTATTTGATTACTTTAACTTTATCAACGGCGTCATGTATCAGCTCTGGTCCCAAAATCTATCTATCACCAACTTCATCCTAGTGAATCGACAATCAACACTTCCTACCATACAGGGCTTCATAAGATGGCATCCCAAATGACACTTGATAGCTATTAATATAAGCAAACTACACCAATGGTAAATGCTTATCCCAACTACCTTTAAAATCCAAACACATGCTCTCAACATATCTTCCAGGATTTGTATTGTTCACTCAGATTGTCCATCTATCTGAGAGTGAAAAACGATACTAAAAACCACTTTGGTATCTAAAGCTTTATGCAGGCTTCTCTAAAATCTTCCAATAAAACTAATGTCTAAAGCTAGGCATATGAGTCGTAGCCCATGGACTAGCCCATCAACCCGCTTAAAAAAACTAGCTGTGGCCAAAAATTTTGGCCCGTTTAAAAGCGGGTCGAGTTAGCCTACGGGCTAAAAAAAAGGAGAGAAGAAGTTTAAAAATAAGAATAATGTAATAACATATTAGTAATTATTTATGTATGTTATGGGAAAAGATAAATTGATACATGAACCACATGTATTATACATTTTTTTCAAAATATATATTTATTGATTTAAACATAATATGATAACTAATAAATCATTTTAAAAATTTGTTTTTATATGTAAGTAATTAAAATAGCAATAAAATTAGTTATTAATATATATAAAACCTTAAAATATATAAATATTCTAATTTTCACATAAACTAACATTAAAAAATAAAAAAAAATTGATTTTGGCTCGTAAGCTGACCCATTTAACCTACGGGCCAAAGCGGGCTAAGCTTGGCCAACCCATTTACCCACTTTGCCTACCTTTACTGGTGTCTCTATTGATATAATGGTCACTGGTATTCCATGTAATCTCCTTGATATACAACTGTGCTAACCATTCCAATCTTTACCCAATTTTAATCGTTATAAAGTGAGCTACCTTGGTAAGTCTATTAAGAATCACCCATACTGAATCAAACTTTTCTCCAGTTTTAGGTAGAGTCGTAACAAAATCCATAGTCATGTGCTCCTATTTCCACTGAGGTTTTGGTAAAGGCTTTAATTCTCTTACAGGTCTTCTATGCTTAATATTAATCAATTGGCAAGTGTAGCATTTGGATACATACTTTGCAATTTTCTTCTTTATGTTATTCTACTAATACAACTTCTTCAGATCCTGATACATCTTATTACCTCCTAGATGGATGGAATAACCTAAGTAATGCATCTCTTTCAATAACTCCTTCTTAAACTCTCCTTGCTTTGGCACACATAACCTTCCTTTGTATGTCATAACACCTTCTTCATCAATATGAAATTCAGTTGCCCTGCCTACTTCCATTCTCTTCTTTATCTCATGTATGCTTGGATCATCTACTTGTGCTGCTTTAATCATTTCTATAATGGTAAGCTAAATCTGCAAGTTTTTTAATCTTACATCTACTTGTCTGGTCACTATCTCCAATTCTAACTTTCACATATCATTTATCAAATGTCATTTAGAAGTGACCAAAGCTACAAGATTTTCCACTCGCTTCTTACTCAAGGCATTTGCTGCTACATTCGTCTTTTCTAGGATGATATTGGATATCCTCATCATAGTCCTTTATCAGCCCCAACCATCTCCTCTGTCTCATATTCAGTTCCTTTTGGATAAAGATGTACTTTAAACTTTTGTAATGTGTATATACTTTATACCTTTGCCTATATAGATAATGCCTTCACAACTTTAAGGCATGAACCATTGCTGTCAGTTCTAAATCATGTGTAAGATAATTCTTTTCATAGGGCTTCAGTTGTCTAAAAGTATATGTTATCATCTTACCTCCTTGCATCAACACACAACCTAATCCTTGTGTAGAGGCATCGCTATAAATAGCATACTCCTCCCCACCTATGGGTAAAGCTAACATTAGAGCAGATACCAGTTTTTACTTCAACTGCTGGAAGTTATTCTCATAGTCCTCATCTTAAACATATTTTACTCATTTCTATGTCAGTTTAGTTAACAAGCTTGCAATCTTAGAAAAATCATCCACAAATCTCCTATAGTATCCTTCAATTCCTAGAAAACTTCTGATTTTTGACACTTTTAGGTCTTGGCCATTCTACTACTGCTTTCACTTTCTCAGGATCCATTGAAATTCCATTTCCATCAATGACATGTCCCAAGAAAAATACTTGCTCTAACCAGAATTCATACTTTTTGAATTAAGCATAAACTTCTCATCTTGTAATCTAGTCAGAACTAACCTCAAAAGCTCTTCATGTTCGTCCTTCGTTTTAGAATACACCAAAATATTATCTATAAATACCACTACAAACAGATCTAAATACTCTCTGAAGACTCTAGTCATAAGGTCCATAAAGATAGCTAGTGCATTGGTAAGATTAAACGGCATGACTACAAATTCATAATGCCTGTATCTAGTCCTGAAATCTATCTTTTGTACATCCTTGCTCTAACACGCAGCTTGTGATATCTTGATCTAAGATCAATCTTTGAAACCAATTTTGCTCCTACTGGCTGGTCAAACAGATCATCTATCCTAGGCAGAGGCTATTTGTTCTTTATAGTCACTTGGTTTAGATCTCTATAGTTTATGCATAATCTCAAATTGCCATCCTTCTTATTCACAAACAGAACTGGAGCTCCCCATGATGACACATTGGGTTTATAAACTTTTTCTTGAGTAGATCATCTAGCTAAACTTTAAGCTCTGCAAGTTCTATCAGATTCATGTGATTTGGTGTCTTAAATATAGGTGTGGTACATGGTATCAAGTCAATACAGAACTTCACTTGTCTTTCTGGTGGTAATCCTGGTAAACCTTCTGGAAAAACCTTAGGGTACTCACACAAAACTAGTATTTGTGTAAGATCTATCTTCTATTTAGCTTCCAACATCATAGCTGCCAAATTGATCTCCATTTGGTATATCATAGCTGCCAAACTAACCTTCCTTACAACTCATATGTAGGTAGACCTGGAGGTCTTTGCATTTTATGCTTATGCCCAAATTGATCTCCATTTAGTTAGCTAAACTCTACTGCCAAGTTATGACAGTCAATCACAATATGATATTTCACCAACCAATCTACTCCCAAAATGATATCAAAATCTACCATATCCAAAACTACTAGATTTGCAGGTAGATGCCTACCTTCTATTTCTATATTCACATCTTTACAGATCTTATTCAACATAACTCCACTTCCCAATGGTGTGTTTATAGACAGACATCTAGACATATATTCAATATACGCACCACAAAACAGATATAAAAGACTCAAATATGCATGAAAAACTTGCACCAGTATCAAAAAGAATGTAAGCACTATATAGGAGTATAGTAAGCGTACCCTCAGTAGTGTATACACTAGACGTGTTCCTATGCTGGAGGGTATAAACTTTAGCTAATGCTCCTCTATCCTTGACCACCCTAAGCCCGACCTATCTGAACTCTTAGAACTATCTGCCTTCGAGGCTCTTTACAATCCTTTGTGTCCACGTTGTCTAAATTTAAAACAATACATCTGTGGAATAGCTTTCTCTATGTGAATCTATAGCTATGCCCAACCTTGCCACATGTAAAACATGCATTCTCAAGCCATTTACGATCTTCAATATCATGATGCCCAAGACATTTGATGCACTTCCTCTCTATGCTCTGGACTGCTAACCTGAATTGTTGAGTGATAAGCCTTTTTCACTTATCTTAGTTAAGAATACTGAAAGCTAGTCTCTTTCCCAAAAATATCTGACTTCTCTATGGCTCACGAATTTCCATCTTATTCAAACTTTACTCAACAATCTTGGCTTTATAGGCTATAGCAAAATAGTTGGTCAAATCCATCAAATTCACCTGGTGGTGAATTTCAGGCTCTAATCCAGTGATAAATCTGCTCACTTAAGCCTTTTCACTCTCCTTCAGATGTTTAATAGATATCTTGTCTTGTTGTAGGGTGTAATATTCTTGTAACATCTGTTGCTTAACACTTTCAAGGAAAATCTCCTATAGAAGGCCTGCTGGCATCTATCCCATGTAATAACTCCAGCCATGTGTCTCTTGGTGCTCAACCACCACCAATTGTTTGCTCTCTCTGTCAGCAAATATGATGCATACTCCACTTACTTATTCTCAGATATGTTCAAAGTAATAAACGTCTTCTCTACCTCTTTCATCCATAACTGAGCATCTAAAGATCTCCCAGGCTTTGGTTGAAACTTATATAACAGATCTACAAACTTGATCAAATTCGGCACATTTCCTTTCTTGCACTATTTCCACAATTTCCATTCTGTCTCAAAGCCTTTTGTCTCCAGGCTTCAACATTAGCCCGTAGCATCTCTACATCTTGATGCATGGTCTAATGTCGCTGTGTTGCTACTCCCAATAAGGTATTCACTGCCTACATCAACTGAGCAACATCTACAGGTGCCTACTATCCTACAGGTGAAGGCGATGATGGTGGTAAAGTCTGAGGCAACTACTTTAGAGGTGGCTAGTTCAAAGGTGGTTGATCTTTAGGTCACTGGTTCTCATGTGGTCCTCCATTAACCTCTTCCTCACCAACTCAAGAGGAACCAACATCATGTGCTCTTCTTCTGAGTGGCATTCTATCATAGAAAAACACAACAACATGAGATAAAAAGGTAATTCAACTTTAAAGATCAAAACACTATATAATCTACTAGAAATCAACATTACTAACGAGATAGGTAACCACAAGTATGTACTACCCTACTCATCATTGCTCACCGTCCTAAGGAGTTTATAACTTAGATCTAATAAGATTCATGAACCTATTGCTCTAATACCAATGAAGCTGTAATGCCCTAAACTAAAGGCATTACAACCCGGCACGTATCTTTACTTCAAATGGGCACGCTAAGATTATAAATTCTCTAATCCACAAATAGAATATAATCATCAGTTACTCACATAAAAGATACCTGTTCAAAATATCTCATAACAAAACTCCTTGATAACTCTGTTGGCATAAACCAAGCCAACTCAAAATATACTTAAAACATTAAAAGGAAAAATCTCATAAAAATTTTCAAAATCCATAAAAGGAAAATATAGAACTTCACATGTCTTCAGATAGGTGTCTTTAATCTAAAGCAAATCTAACAAACAGCAGGATAATCAGGTCCACTATTTTCCTCCTCTTAATCTACATAAACATTATATTCGGAAAGATCGAATAATATGGAATCTTTACCTATTCCTAAAAAAGACAAAGGAATAAGCATAAAGCCAATATGCCATACCACAAAACACATGCACATGAGCAGATAATATACAAATTCACTTGCATTTTAACATGTACCAAGTACAAGTTATTATCTTTAATTAGCCAGGTAAGTAGCACAGCTCATAATTATTTGTAGTTCATCCCAAACCCGAAGTACTCATGACTTTGTAAAAACAAACAACATTGAAAATAGGTAATACATACATATATTGGTATTGGAAACATCCACATACCTTGAGTACCATAATCGTACCACTCCTAAACTACCGAATCATTTATATGCACGAGTTTACTCGAGACAACCTCACATATAGATTATCAAGGCACTGCCCTAGTAACAATGGTCTTTCCAATCTACTAGACCTAGCCATAGACATTCAATAAACAAGATTTTGAAGGCCTTATAGTATTAGGTCAATTTATAATTTCTAAACCTATAAGTACAAACAACAAGTAAAGTAAGGTCGTACCTGAATCAGTTTTAGGAATAGAAACCTTAATCTCACAAATTCACCTGATCATAAACAAAACTCCATCAAAATATGTTTCCATAAAACATCCATAATTCCATCACTACCAAACCCTACAATCTCAAAAGAATTATAATTTCTAATTCATACACACCTTCGAAAGATAAGAGTTTCTCCAAACTCCTTTAAACTTCGTCTCCCTTCAATTTAATCCAAACAGATTTTAACAAATATTTCTTTTACATCATCACAAATGTAGAAAAATTCATACACACCTAGAAATTTGAAATCTTGATCTCCTTTTATTATAGAATTCAACTCGCCAACAAGACTAAATGTTTTTCTCTAATTCACCCTTCGAAACCAAAAAGAAAATTTTAGAGAAAGATTATTTCCTATAAATCTCTAACGAAAAGAAGAGGATCAACTCATCTTGATCATGATCCTTGATCTCCTATGATGTTGAGATCATAAACAAAGAGAGTTTTGAAAGGTTTCTAAGCCTAGAAACGAGTTTTGGAGAAAAGGGATGCATAGGTTATAAAGAAAATTCAAAAAACTTTTTAATTTCCTAATAGGAAAGACTAGCGGATTAGGAAAGAAAGCTAACTGCTTAAAGCTCTCGAATTTATTAATTTTTTTTTATGTGAGCCGGTTGTAAGCCAGTAGGGCACAGAGGCAACACTAGCGGTGTTAGCTTGAAGGCCAGCGGCCTTTGACTGGCCGAAATTCTGCATTCACTTGTCTTTTATTTCGTCCCTTCATTTTCAATCACATGTCTGTTGAACGACAAAATATTTAATTATATATTAGGGTGGAACATAAAACCTTCTTATTTTATATCAAACTATACTTTTGTCCTTCATTATAAAATATTTCTTTTTATATTACAATAAATATTTGAAATGTAGACAAAGAAAACGAGAATGATGGTATCTTGGCCCAGCACTTTCAATCCTGACGACACTACCATCCCTTTGACAAGTTCAAAGTGCCCCAAGGCACGTAAACGTCGCTTCGGGGGTATCTTATTCCGCTAAAAAAAATCTAATAATTTATATCCAGTATGATTATTCATCAAGGATATATAATCTAAATAACTAAGGCTAATAAACAAGTACGTCAGCCACCATCGGCCAAAAAAAGAAAAAAAGTACGGAAGTGTCTCTAATGTAATATCTTTTTCTTCAACAGGTGATTTGCTTAGGATTTGTCTTGGACAGTTGTTATATGCAATTCTATATAGAGTTCAATCCAATCCAAGCAAGTATAGTTGTTATATGCAATTCGAAGTAGAGTTGGGATTTAGACAATTGCTGTAGAGACTTAGAATTGGGATTTATAGAACCTTAAATTCCTAAACTGATGAATCCTTATACAAAATTAGGGTAGAAATAAATATGAAAGCGTAACTAAATCTATAATTGTTTGAGACATAAAATCCTTGTTTTAGATAGTTGATTTTTCAAGTCAACATGGAACCTTTAGAGGTTTTGTCTTTCTCTTTTCTTTCTAATGATAATATACTAGAATAAGTAATGAGCCGTACATATATATATATATATATATATGCGTGTGTGTCTATATTAATTATTTCCAATTCTACCTATCATAAAACTAGAAATAATACATTCGGTTCTCTATGCCTAACATTACATACTTTATATGTACATTAAAGCCAAAACCTTATTTTAAATTGTTTTATTTGAACTTTATACCTATTTATAGTCTTGTTACATAATTATTATTATTATTGACACATATAATCCCATCAAGTTTATTAAACAATAATCCCTACAATATTTCACTTGGTCAATATGTATATGGGTTTACAATTGCGTATAAACCTTATGAGTACTCAAAATTTTTAATATCATTACTGAATATATCATCAAATAGATTTGATCTATCAATCGCATCAATACAAGATTAACACAGATTTCATATTACATGTAATATGCCTATTTCCAACTGTTTCAACCTTATACTTATATAATATCAATTTTATATGAGTTCAGAAATAAATTCAAATAAAAGCCTTGTAACAAAAAGTAACTTTACAACTAAAATTTAACTTTTACCATATAATAGTCTGTAGGCAATATGACATGTCCACGAACAGATCTAGAGGGGAAGCCACTAGACTTAAAAAGATTTTTTTTTAATTTTTTAAAAAGAAAAATATTTTATATGTATATTATATAGAGCAAACAATGATGCGAAAGCTAATGTGGTTTAATGATTGGGTATTTGAGTCTATATCCATGAGGTCATGGTAAATCCCATGAGTATTTTTTTTTTCACCTTTTCAAAGTGCATTTATTATGTATTCACTTTTCTTTTTTAACTTTGCATTAATAGTGAACATTCTCTTATAAATGCACCACTTACTATTAATTATTTATTGGATGAATTTTTTCACACATATGAAGTTCTGAAAAATGTCATACTAAAATCATTAACGAAATTTTTATAATATAAGATGCGATATAATTATAATTACAAGTGAATACATTTAATAAATTAATTAAGGTCTAGTTCCCATAGTTAGTTCATCCTACATCCATCACTACAAGCAATTGATTTTGTTACAAGGAAAAAATGTGGCTGCAAAAACCTCAAATCTCCTTGTAAAAAGGTTCTTGCAAGGAGTTATTTCGTCACTTATTTTTGTCACGCCAGCCTCGTTATTTTAACTTAATGCAAAGAGCCACTCATTGCAAGAAGTTAGCCTCAGCGAAAAGTTTCTTGCAAGAACACGACTTCTTGCAACGAGCAATTCCTTATAAAAGTATAGGCAATATGTACATGGTTCTTGCAATGCCCCTCCTTGCAACAAGTGACTTCTTGTGATGAACAACTCCATGCAACAACACTATGACATGTTATCAAAAACCTAATATAAGGACATATTCATTGCAAGAAGTTACTTTTCGCAAAAAACATCTCTTTGCAAAATATAATACTATTTTTTTATTATGCAGTTAATTATTTCATTTGGCTATTTTTATAATTATTATATTTTTGAAATATTGAATATTTTAAATTCAAAACTATATTTCTATTCTTCATATTATATTTTCTACATATAAATTCAATAACAAAAATAAAAATAAAAAATTCAATAAAACAATAAATACCATAAGATAATGATATCTAAAATGGTTAAGTGACATTATTACATTAGTTCCAATAGTGCATAAACAACCAAATATGAAAAAGAAAAGAAAAGAAAAACATCAAAGAGTCCCAACAATTCATAGACAACATATGCAAAAAGGGAAAAAAAAACACACACACAATCTATCTTGAATAATGCCTAAACGAACGCTCAGCTAGAGGCCTATGTATCCCCCCTTCCTGCCCAAGTTCAACTTGATCTAGTGGTTGTATCATCCCTTGTCTACTAGGTGATCCCTCTTGCATTTGTGGTGGTGAAAACATTGGATGAAATTGACCCATAGAAGATTGTTGTTGTCCTGCTACTGAGCCTCCATGCATGGATGGCATGGATGAACCACCCATTTGTCCACAGTGATAAGATCCAAGACCCATATAACCATGTGGTGGCATAAACCCAAAAGGATTGCTTGGACGTTGGCTGTTGATAAGTTGATCTACCTTTTGGCTTAACTCCATAATTGTTCGTCGTAGATCTTGGTTCTCTGCCTTCAATTCATCTATTTCGACTTGTGAACTATTAAGAGGGCATTCAATTGCACTTAGTCCAACACGCCTTGATGATGGTTTAGGCCCACTATAACCCATCCCACGTGTATATCCAGATTTGTGTCCAAGGACATCTGTAAGAATTTGTAATTCAGACTTTGGCTCCTCCTGTGATTCTTGTGATTGTTGCTCAGACTCAGTCTTCTTTTCTACCATCCTAGCCTACAATGACAATAAAACAATAAGCGAAATATTAGTAGTTTGAGTGTAAACCAATACGCTCAAGTATTCATCTAATGTGTATAAACATAAAAAGAAAGAGGTGTAGTTCAATGTCTCCAAATCAGACAAAAAAGAGAAGAAATACATTCACTCTATTAAAAGCAATTTCACCCTTTAAAGGAAGCAAAAGCAGAAACCTTTTTAAAAATCAAGTCTATTAATGAATGATAGATTAGTCTTTCCACTTCACTCTCTATGTCCGATGGTTCAAATACTAAACCTACCATTTATCCATGTTTTTATACAGTTTTGATACATGTAATAATATATAAACTGGGAGATATTAATTCATGTTTTATATTAGTCTATCCATTTTTTATCATTGCACACTTACAAATAAAGTAGATTCATTGGAATCTTGACTCTAGAAAATTAATCAAACATATACCAGGAAGGACAATAAGAAAAAAAACATGTATGCATGTATTGTCTTTATCAAATATGGCAAAATCCGTATTAACCGGTGCCATTATAAGATGTCAGTTATGTTAATGATTCAAATCACAAATCCAAATTTTTTAATGCTAAAAAAAAATAAAAAGGATCGAGCCAAGAATTGAATGAAACTGTAAATTTTACTTTTTAATTGCATTGAATTCAATTCACGGATCAAATAAGGCTACTAATTATATATGCAATATTTTCCTTGGTTCAGTTTAAGACGACAAAGAACATCATTCCCACCCAACAAATGTGGAGTAATTCTGTATGTGGCTTATTGGTCTATATGAAAAAGATGAAAAATGGACTGAGAGCTGTTGGTTTTTTAGGCTGCCCCATTTCTGCAACATCTTTTCACTTTTTTGCTGACATGAATCATAACAGAATCTTCACCTAAAACCAAGGTTGCGCACCATTGTTGCTAAAATATTTCATATTCTCTTTTTTTTTTGCAACCACGTTACACATTACAACTAAAAAAATGAAGAATCAAACTTAATATATTCCATATAAAAATATAATGAAATGAAATGAAAGGTACAAAATCTTTTTAAGGTGCAGACTAAGACTTAGTCAACGTTTTGGTCCGCTGTGAAATGACAAAGGAAATAGCCTAGGTTTGGTTTGGTCAAGACGTGAGAAAAGTTTCCAAAATGCTTTTTTCACGAGAAAGGGCTTTCATCAGATGGATCGAAAAAAAAGAAAAAAAATCGGTATCATCCAACATTGTTATATATAAATGATTAGTCGATATTCATAAATTTTGGAGTAATAATAGAAGAAATACAATCTTTAACATAAGCATATTACCTTCCCAGTTTGCTTTTGGTAATAACATCTTCATTCCAAGAAGAAAGATCACAGGAGTAAACCTCATTTAACCCACATGCTTGTCAACAGAAGTATTTTTATAAAGCTCAAACCACACCCACAAACATTATAACCATGATTCTCAATTTCAAAGTTTCTTAATTCAAATGGTAACAAAGCACACAACACAAAAACCCATACAAGCGAATAAACCATCAACCTAACACATCACAGAATTGTATCCATCATCATTTTGCCGCCTTCTCATGCCAATGGACTTTCCAAGGACTATGTTTTCATAATTTGACAGTTGTCGTAGAATGTCATTTGTTGAAAATTCTCTTGGTGCAGGTCTTGTCTCTACTAATCCATTAAATTTCATTGATTCACGACGCAAACGATGAGATGAAGGTAGGAAACGTCTGTGCCCCATGTAATTAAATTTACTCTGAGAGTGTCCACTAGTTACATCCACATTACAAATGGGACAACCTTTGTACCCTTTAGTAGTCCATCCGGATACATCACCATATGCTGGAAAATCATGAATTGTCCAAATACTGTGATCGTAGACAAAAAGATCGTTCCGCAACTACATCAAATGTTCGAACCCCATATGACCACAACTCCATCAACTCATCGATTAAAGGCTGCAAGAAGACATCGATATCCTTTCCTGGTGATCTTGGCCCCGGAATAAGTAATGACATCAGTAAATATGGTTCTTTCATGCATTTCCAAGGAGGAATATTATAGATAAACACAATTACTGGCCATATACTATACGTAGTACTCAAATTGCCAAAGGGGTTGAAACCGTCAGTAGCAATACCTAAACGAACGTTTCGAGCCTCATTTCTAAATTCTGGAAACTTATTGTCTAGGGTCTTCCATGCTAGAGAGTCAGAGGGATGTCTTAAAATGTTATCCTCTTTAACATGCCCTTCACTATGCCATCTCATTTCAGATGCCGTCTTTTTACACAAAAACATACGTTGAAGGCGTGGAATCAAAGGAAAATGTCTTAAGACCTTCACTGCAACCTTCTTTTTTTGTCTATCATTCCTAGGTTTCCACCTACATTCATTACACCTTGGGCAATAATCGAGATTCTTAAACTCCTTCCTAAACAATACACAATCATTTCGACATGCATCAATCGAGTTTGCATCCATTCCTAGTGCGTGTAACATTTGTCGCGCCTTGTAATAAGAGGATGGCAATCTCTCACCCTGAGGCAATATGCTTTTCACAAAAGATAACCAAGCATTAAAACTCCTAATGGATTGTTGTCCATCTACCTTTAGATTCATCATCTGAATAACTGCAGAAAGAAGAGAAAACTTCGAACATCCAGGGTATACTTCACGTTTTGCATCTTCAAACAAACTACTCCACTCATTGGAATCAACTTCAGCACCAACCTCTCCACTCTCTGAATCATCATCATCATCATCATGGTGAACTTCACCTCGAGCCATGTCTTCTAACATCTGATAGTCCATATTATCCTCAAATGTTTGGTCATTGGTTTGTACATCATTATCCACATTCAAGCCTTCAACAACATTTGACTCATCCATGGATGTTGGGAGTTCACCATGATAGATCCACCTATTGTAACCCCAAACCATACCCCTCCGAAATAAATGTTGTTGAATAACCTCGATTGGGTGCCATTCCACATTCACGCAAATCACGACAAGGACACCGAATACCCATCAGATTCTCGAGCAAACTTTACTGCTACTTGAAGGAAATCCCTGACCCCCTCAACATACGTTCTACTTGATCGATTATAGGTATGGTGCCATGTTCTTTTGACATCCTAAAAATTCAACTACATTATTTCATTATTTTTCAAGCCCCCTCAAATGTTTATATCATAAGAATCTAATCATATTTACTTTTAAATAATGCAAAAAAAACATAACATGAATGAAAATTCTAGGAAGCAATTATTTTCCTATCATCCTAAAAATTCAACTACATTATTTCATTATTTTTCAAACCCCTTCAAATGTTTATATCATAAGAATCTAATCATATTACTTTCATATAATGCAGAAAAAAAAAAAAACATAACTTGAAAGAAAATTCTAGGAAGCAATTATTTTCCTGTCATGTACAATAAGCTCTCTCCATCAGTGACAATTCATAGGAATCATATTGAATATATGAAACCATTACATTAATTATCAGTCCCTTTTTCCATCTTTCTTGAACCTGTTCATGTATTGCATACCACTTCTGTACCTAAATAGTGACATTAAATCCTTAATTTTCCATTTTCCACGAATTTCCTAAGCCATTTTTTTTCCTAAATAATACTAATTCCTAAATAGCATATCCGACTTTACAGTCACTTAATTTACTTGTTCAAATTTCGTACATATATTTATCCACATTGCTTGTTATCATTCATTATACGTGGCCTATCTTCTATTTTACTATATATAGACAACATTTGCATACTTCCTCAAAGCTTCTCCGATATAGAGGATAGTGTAAAAAGGCTGTTCTAAACTTACGGAATTTATTCTGTCAAATTAGCGTATCATCTCACTTTTTAAAGGATCTATCTTGTGATATTGCAATATCTTTGTGGCATATGTGGAAGCACCAGCACAAATGCATTTTTTTAATGAAACCAAACTTGATCCAGATAGGCTGAAGCTTCTTAAATGGAACTGCTAGATCTACTACACATCAAATGGTGCTTTGACCGTCAACTAATGGTAGAATCACAAGACGAAGAGAGCGGATGGACATTTCGGTAGAAGATAATGTAAGTGCTGCCATTGTGTTGTTGTAGTCGTAATTGGGAATGACTGTGGTGTGTTTTGACAATTAGAGAAAGATGAACGAAAAAAGAGAGAATATGGAAAGGCAAAAGAAAAGCGAAGTTTATGGTTTGAACAGATCAGTGTCCATCAAACGTCTGACTACCGACTGCTAAAAACCCATAATGATTAAAAATGCAGCACTTAGAATTTTTTTGGTAAATTTCACTAACATCTCTCAGAAACTTTTAAAATTATATAATGATTAAAAATGCAGCACTTAGAATTTTCGTAATATTTATAGGTTCCACTTTTTAATATGTAGGCTATTAACAACATAGAATTATTCATGTAAAATTTAACTTCTTTTCTAGTGATTGCAGATATAAAAAATCTACCAAATGAGTTTGATGTGTGTTCTTTTGCTTTCATCAATAGGAGCCTGATGCAAGGGTAGAATGGACTGCATCCCGAGGCAAAAAGGAACTGAGTATGTTGATGAAGAGGAATGACTAAATTGAAGATATCTTTTGTTTTTGGTTAAACAATTTGAAAAGATTGTCTAAATTGATTGCTCAAAAAAGCTATACAGGATATCTAAGTAAAGATTACATTTAAGTGCAACAAACTACTCCAAAAATCACAGGACAAACCAGAACTATTATAAACAGAGCAATATAATAGGACAAACATCACATACAATTTATTGATCAAACAAGACAACTCTGGCAACTCCAACAAATTTAATACGGATAAGTAAAAAAAAAAATGACAAAACAACTAGATACACCGCAACGACAAAAGAAACAACTATCAAAATTATATAACAATCTGAAGAATGGTACATTTGGCAGAAATGGATTATAACTAATCAAAACACAAAATCCAAGGATGAAGCCCCAGACGGTTTGCGATTCACTTTGCAAGACTCAACTAGATTGAGTTGCTTAATCTAAAGCCAACCTCGATTTTTTACTTATAGAAAGCAAAACTGGATTTTTTTTGTTTTTTTTTTTTGGTTGTTTCAGCTTATCATCCATACTATATGTCCAACATTCAATAAAAAATAAAATTGCCATTTCCATAAAAAAAATGTCATATGATTAAAATTTGATTTCTAGACAATGTCGAGGAGTGAACAGAATAAATTACACATTTATAAGAAAAACCTAATCTAACCCTAAAATAAGAAAAACCTAATCTAACCCTAAAATACCTAACCAAAGGGATTAGAAAAAACTAGATTAAATCATTTATAGAAATAGAATAAATTACACATTCAACAACATTATGAATATAAAAGAACAAGAATTGAGGATAAAAATCACACCTTGATTTTGTCCACCAATGTAGTATCTTCTGGAGGAGAAAAAAATTAACTTTGTTGAGAAGAGAGATTGTTGAGAAGAAACTACCAGGGCAGTCTTCCTATAATTATGGTGAAATGAGATGAAAAGAGAGCGGGAGAGATAGAGAGGAGAAGAGCGGGAACAGTAAAAAGACATGAGAGATAGAGAGGAGGAGCGGGAACAGTAAAAAGACATGAGCGATAATAGAGAGGAGAAGCGGGAACAATAAAAACAGAGAAGAGAATGAGAGAGGCGTTGGAAATAAAAAAAAGGGCATACGTGTAGAATCTTTTTTAGCGGGTCACTCCTTGCAAAAGGGTTATCTTAATTTATTTTAAAGAAAAAAATAATATAAAGATATATCTTACTATTTACAAAACTTATTGCAAGGAGACTTTCTTTGCATAAAATAAAAAAATAAATTAATTGATAATTTGGTCACAAAAAATATCCTCATCACAATCTATTCCTTGCAAGAAATCAAATTTCTTGTAGTGCATCCCTTAACATGTTTGTAACAATGAGTTTTATCATAAGCTACAAATTCTCACTTGAATTATATATCCAAAAAATACATGATACTAATATGAGCAACATGCTTATGAAAAGCTTTGGGAGGTAAATCTTTAGTAAGTAGATCTATCATCATAAAATTTACCCTTAAGTACTCCATAGATACCTAACCATTTTAAACTCTTTCTTTTATAACCAATATCTTGATGTCAAAAGGCTTTAACTTCATCAAGCTCTTGTTGTTGGTGGAATATAATGTTGTTGACTTGTTGTCGCAATATATTCATAATGGTCTTTCAACATTACTTATAATTCGTAACCCAATGACAAAATTCTACAGCCATATTTTATGATTCGATGCCTCAAAACATGATAAAAATTTTGCTATCATAGTGGAGGAAGCCATGAGTGCCTACTTAACACTCTACTAGAAAATCACACCTTCAACATGTTGATAAATATATCCTAATATTGATCTCGTGTTGTCTTGGCAATTGGCCAAATTAAAATCATAATAACCAATGATTTCCAACTCATATGATTTCTTGTATGTTAGCATATATTGTTTTATTTTGTGTAAATACCTCATGGCTTTCTTAGTTGATTCTCAATTATCTAAATTCTAAATTCACTACAAAAAAATTGAGTTTTAGAGATAAATTTTATGTTTTTAAACATAAATTTATTGTAAAAATCATCATCGTCAAGTCTATTTATAGAGATATAAGCTATTTTACTAGTTTTTTATCGAAAATTTTTATCTTCAAAAGTCAATTTTTTTATAGTTATTGCTCATATATCTCCTTAGCATCCCAACAATATATGTGTAAACCTGAACATACATGAGATTTTTAATGGCTAAAGCATAAGAGACCTTCTACTTATTTTTACTTTCAAAGTCATTAATAAAGCATTTGGTTAAACTGAATTTATCTCTGTTACGATTCCATATCGATTCCATAAAAATTTATGAAATGATACTTAAACTAGGAGCGTTTTTTCATCTAATAGGCTACTCTTTTAAGTTTAGCTCTCTTTTTGAGCTTAAAACTTAGTACTTGGTCAATTTATAGCCTTCAAATTCACGATCGACTGAACTCAAATACCCATGACTAACCAGCGCGCATGCCCATTTGGAGTCTCGGCGTAATCTGTGTCTTGTGTTGGGTGGGCTGTTATCATTTCTTGGGCTCTTTGGTTTATTTCATTTCTTTGATTTAGAGTTAATGAAAATGTGTATAAAAGGAAAAATAACTAAAATGACAGATAATTTAGAAAACCAAAAATAATTGTCACATTTATTACTAGTTTGTTGTTTACTTTTTGCAGGTTACGGACAGTAAAGTGACCTGTAGATGTTGCATATACATGGCATATATATATCATATATATACATATATCTTTTAAAAAAAAAAAAAGGTTGCACATAGTTCATAAACGATCATGTTTTTTCTGATCACTTAAATATTTCTATCATATTCGAATTTTATAGCACTTTAGATTTACTAGGTACATATTGCATGGGGGAAAAAAAGAAAAGAAAAGAAAAGCTTTGTCACCATAGATTGGTTTTCTAAAAAAAATATAATCAATTGGTGCTTTTTTTAGGGATTTTTGCGGAATGAGATTTAATTTGCTAAATAACTTAAATATGGCACTTCTTTAAAAACAAAATTAACCATCCACTAAAGTTTTATAGAAAATGAAAGAACAAAAAAGAACTATAAGAATTTGATTTCGAATAGCATATACGTAAGCACCTACAAGACAACAAATAAAATTTAAAAATTATATTTTCCGCATTATTTGATTTTCTACATTTTTTAGTACATTTGATATATTTTCTTTCTTTTGTGTGAATATTTTGTATGTATTGTTCTACACTAATTTTTACTAACTCTAATTATTTTTGGTGCCATTAAGGAATCTAGTAAAATTTTGTAAATATTTAGGAAGTGATAATTTTTTTCTCATTTTAAGGTTAATGTCATAAATGGTACTTGAATTTTAACAAAATATGTAATTATATATTTGAACTTTGAAATTGATCAATTTAGTACTTGAAAAGAGCTTTTAATGCATGTTAATAATACCTCCGTCATGTTTTTTTTCAGTTATTAAATTGATTAATTTCAAAATTTTTAGATACTAAATTTATCAATTTCAAAATTGAGATACCTAACAACATATTTTACTAAAATTTAGATATCATTTGTGACATTATCCCCTCATTTTATTGATTCTTCTTTTTATTATTATTGTAAATAAAAGAATATTTTAATTAAAATCCGTTAAATTTTAAAGGCGCATAAAATGGTAACCTCGTATATGTAATACGATGACCCAAGCCAATGAATCTTTGTTTTGATTTCTCTGAAAATTGATTTTTCGTTAAAAGCCCATGGACCAATGGTTAAACTAAGGTCGGCCTGCCCAATTGGCTTTAATTTTATCATTCTTTTATTTTGTTGAATATCTATGATATGCGGACAGGATTTCCTACGGATTCAATTAAAGAAAAAGGAATTTTCAAGGCTCCACAAGGTTGAATTGGCTATCAACAAAAATTAAGGGATTGTTTGAATTGTTTGATTTTTATCTATATCTTATTTGAATTTGATTTGTATTTTCATCTTATTTGTATCTGATCTGTTTGATATTTTTGTGAGTAAAAATATATATTTTCATTTGTATTTTTTTTTTTTATAAACAATTTGCTTGAAAATAATAAAAATAAAATGCTAAAACGACCTGAAAATGAAGGAAGCATTTTTTATCTTTAATTGTCAACACCCTTTAGTTATAATAGTAACAATGATGATAGATTATATTGCAATCAATTTAGCACAAAACAATAAAATATGCAGAATTTGGTTAGGGCAGCAACAAGATAATGCACATTAATTGTGCAGCACTTTTAGTGTCTGAAGATAATAGTGGTAGTTGTGTATCTTGAAAATTTGAATTATTAAGAGTTTCGTATCCCCTTTTTCAATTTTTTTAGCATTATCCGAAAACCAATAAATACGCAAAGGAATTAACTTCTGGAATCTTACCAACATGCATTGGAATCATCATTTATAGATTTAATTTTAATTTCTGGACACCGGTATAAGTGACTTGAGGCAGTATTACACCATTTGGTGGTGGAGTTAGACCTTGTGCTGGAGCTCCATTAACTACAGCTTTATTAGCATGCTTCATTTACGTGTTGGTTACCAAGCACAGGTACAGGAATAAAACCTCGTGTAATTTTTCTTTCTGGTTTCTTTGGATCAATTTCGTGGTCTTGATGGTGCATGATATCCGTATTATATGTATCATATAGATTTTTACGTGGATATGGATTACGTCTTTGTTAAAAGGTTTCACTCTTTTTTTATTATTATTATTATTAGAAGGCGGCAAAATGCCCATTACATCACACAGTTACAAGGGAAAGATATTCCTCTCATATCTTACATACAAATGTCAAAAACAGAAGTTGGAGGTCTATCAACCACATGAAAACCAATATGTTGGCTCAGAGTAAGGTTGGCTACGAGATCTGCATTTCTGTTTCCTTCTCTATAAGAGTGTTGTATTTTGATGATCCAATCTCTGTTACATAGATCTTCAATAGGTCTCAATAACTTTCAGTAACGCTAGTCTTCAAAGTTCTTGTTGGCTACCCGTTCAACCACTGTTTTATTATCCATCTCTAGGATTACCTTTCTGTATCCCATATCCCAAGCTAAGGTTAATCCATAATAGGCTCCTCACAATTCAGCAAGAATTGAAGAGCATGATCCTAGATTTGCCATAAAGCCTTTAATCCAAAAACCAGAATGATCTCTTATCAAACCACCTGCAACAGCTAATTGTGGGATAGATTTTGCAACACCATCTTTATTGATCTTTATGTAATCCACTGAGGGTACCTCCCAACAAATTAAACATTCAGATCGGTGAAAATGATTATTAGAGTGTCTAATCATTTCCTCGTAGGCTTGAGAAGCATATTTGGCTCGAGCAATGGTTTGGATTACTAAAGATTGGTCATTGATATATTCATCTGCAAAAATTTGCTTGTTCTGTTTATTCCATAGCATCCAACAGCCAATTCGAAAGATTGTTGATTAGGTAGAACTATAACAAATAGATTTGTCTTTCAAGTTCATCGAAATCCACTCATCAAATTTGGGGTTAAAGAACTTCTACCAGTTTGGGATAGGAACAAATCTACACCAGAAATCAAAAGCTTTCTCACATCCCTTTAGAATAAGGTCCAGGTCCTCCTTTGTTTGCCCACATAATTGACATATTTCAGAGTCAGATAAGTGTCTTCTTTTGCACTCAACATTTGTTAATAATGCTTTATGCAATATCAGCCAAATAAAAGATCGTATGCGTTCCGTACCTCTCCAATGCCACGCTAACTTCCATTTGTCTTCTTTTACATTCCAAGTAGCTCTACATTTAAGTTCATATGCTGACTTCAATGAAAATTCACCTGAAGGAGAAGGTCCCCAAATTACTCAATCATCACCAGCTGTAGGATCCGGTGGTCTTATTGCTGCTATCAAGAGGAGAGTGGAATTGTCAAGTAGGCATTGTAAGAGCTACCAATCCCAACTTCCTGATTCTGTAATATAGTCGGTGACTCGTTTTTTATGGAAATCTTCAGGAAGGTTCTGACAAAGATTGGAAAGTGGAGGTATATTCGGTGAGAGCCATTTACCTATCTAAAAGAGGATCATCTTACCATTACTTACTATCCAAAAAGCACCTTGTTTCACATGCACCCAGATTTTCCTAAGATTTCGCCATAGATGGGAAGCTTTGCATGAGTAATTTTCTGTTAGAATGGAGTTTGTGCAAAGTTGGTGTTTAGTCGCATGACTTTCACCCATAATGAATCTGGTTTTGTCATTAGACCCCAGGCTGTTTTCATCAGGAAGGAATAATTTAAGGATTTCATCTCCTTTATTCTTAAACCACCATTTTCCTTTGGCTGGCAAATCTTACTCCATTCAACTAAACTTTGCTTTCTATGTTGCATTGATGATCCTCATATGAATTGTCTTCTTATTTTGTCCAGTTGGTTACACATTCCTTTTGGAATAATAGTTGTATGCATGGTGTAAATGGGAATGGAAGATAGGGAAGATTGGCACAAAGTTACTCGACCAACAAAAGAAAAACGATGAGGACTCCAACTGTTATCTCGTTGCTGAACTTTCTCCAATACTTTTCCATACCTTTCTTTGAACACTCTTTTGTGAAGGATAGGAACCCCCAATTAATTCCCTAAATCATATGTTTTCTTAAAACCCATCATATTGCTGAGATTGGAAGCTGTTTCTTCTTTTAAAAGGTTTCACTTTCTTAACTTATTTCTTAACTTAAAAGAGTAAATGTGAAGTTTGATATTTAAACTTTACGCTCAAATTTTAAGGGTTAATATCACGATTGGTACCTAAACTTTGAGAAAATATGCATTTACATCTAAACTTTAAAATTTATCAATTTATTACCTAAAAAAACTTTTTATACACGTCAATAATACTCCAACCAAGTTCTTATATATATATATATTAAATTGATCAGTTTCACTTAACTATTAAATTAGTCAATTTTAAAGTTAAAATCTAATTGCATATTTTATCAAAGTTCAAGTGTTAGTCATGAAATTATCCCATTACTTAACTTTGAAATGGTGAATTTAATACACAATTAAATTTTTTGTGATTACTTTAACTATTTACTTAATACCATTTATTTTGTTTATTGATGTGAAAGAGGTAACTTATTATTTAAGTTTTACTAATTTTCCTAGTATTGTCTAGTACTAATAGATTACCTCCTTCACATCAAGAACCAAAGCAAAACAGTATAAGTAAGATAGTAAAAATAGCAGTAAAAAGTTTAATTAGTTATTAAATTGACCAATTCAAAATTTAGTTATCAAATTGAATTTTTACATAAAGTTCAATACTTAATTTTAACACTTTCCCATAATTTAATATGAATATAGCGCTTCTTGTAAAGTGTTTTACACATAGATTGTGATTATAGTTGCTATCTCATTGACTTTCACTTTGTATGGTAGCATTTTTATAGTAGAGAACAAATGTTTTAGGGCACAAAACTCTAGTCTGATTCTTCATTAAAATAGGGTATGTTTGGGAAACCATATTTGATATGAAGGATTGATAAATAAAATAAACATAGGGTGAATAAGTATCAGTAGATTTTCCTCTAACTTTATAAGATTTATATCAACCTTTAAAATTATTGAAATTCAAGATTAAAGAACAAAGCATCCCTTCTAAGATATTTATTGTTAAAAGAATTTATTACGAAAAAGTGCAAATAATTTAAATTATTTGCCCACTACAACAATGCTTTCGTCATGGTCTTTGAATTATAGTTTGGTTACAACCTGTTATCGTAGCCATATTACTGGTGATTTTTTCCATTAAGTAATCATTATTTGCTCTGAATCATTTTAAGTGGACCAAAGTAAAGGAAGGAAAAGTGAAGCGAACTCCTCTTCTAAAATTAGATGGTGGCTATCACACTAAAGTCTCTAGAAGAAATCCATAATTGGTGGAGGGGGCATCTACTCTCATCAATCCTTAAGTTATTTGTAAATTCCTTGAACACCAAACAAGACATTATAATCATTGCCAATCATAATGTCTTGGGAAAAATCAATTATTAACTGTCTATCAAAACGATTCGACCACATATTGTCTACCGCACAGTAAATATATTGACATGGGGGATTATAGTCAGCACAAAACAAAACCGGCCCAGAACTAGTCCGGATTCAGCAGGTCACATGCCCAATTTAGGTGGTCTAGAACCAGCTTGGAACTAGCTTAATCTGGTGGGTCATGGGTGCAATATAAAGTAAGTTGAAATTGGCCCAGCCTAAAGCAAGTAGGGCCAATGCTAAGCCACTTGTTGATTTACAGCTTGTTAAACCATACACTTTTTTTTTCTTTTTTGAAAAAAAATTATAATTATAATTATAAAATTAAATTTATAATAAGGGAAAATTATATAAATATAAAACTAAAAAACAAATTTCAAATTAATAGTAACAAAGTTTTAACTTTGCAATTGTTCAAGATATGTATTCATTCATACACAAGTAAATCCCCCTTAATTGTAAACTTAACAATGCAAAGCTATAGAACTATAAAACTCAAGACACGACCAAGTCCCACAAAAGCAAATATAAGTGTCACATTGTTAAGAAACAAGATTTCCTTTTAGGTTTAAATTCTATATAAATCAATCTGCTTTACTTTTAAATGTATTTATTGTCTAATAATAATGCATTAAATGTGGTGAATAGGTAATTAATTTTTACTATTCACATGAATATTAGTTTAAACTTTTCTTTCTTTTTTTTTCACATTTCCTTATTTTTTCCATTTTTTTTTATGATAACTCAACTTCATCTAGTGGATTGGCAAGTCGAAGGCCTTGAACCACCCTCGACCTGGTAACTCACCGGGTCTTTAATAGGTTATGACTCATACAAATAGGTTTGGTTGGCAAATCATACCATCCAGTGTTTGGCCTAGCTAAGTCACAGGTCAATCCCAACCCATGTTCATGTTTATGTGATTAGTATATTTCCTTACATTATTTATCTACAACACATCTAATTGCTTATGGTGAAGTCTATGAAGATTTAATTTAGATAAAAAAAAGTTATAATAATTTTTAGGTGTGTTCTAATATATTTTGGTATTTTAATTATATATTTTTAGCTTAATAAATTTATTTGTTAAGTGTTGTGTAAAAATCAACCTAAAACTTATAGTTTAATGGGAGTTTTATTGAGAATAGTGCTATTAGATGCATTATTTTTATTCATTTACAAATTTAAAAAAATAAAAAATATATATATTTTTAATTAGATTAAATGAGTTTAGTCAAACTATATAATAAGGTTGTTAAACTCGCAATTCTACAAAAAATGGCCAAAGGTTTATAGAATTGTAATATAGAATTGAAATATAGAAATGTAAGTTTCTACAACCTACACAAATTAGCTTTGAAAACTATAAATATGCTTACAAATGCTGTAAAAAAACCTTGAAATATATAATGGAGGTAAAAAAAAAAATAAAGAAATTATGTTCTTTTTTCATAATAACCCTTAATCTATGATATAATATACATAAAAAAAGAACGAGTAGAGTCAAGATTAAGTTGTTTTCTATTATTTTGTTTGAAAAAAAGTTATGAATTGAAAGGGAATCAAACTTTTCAACTTATGTTAATTTTTTTTTCATAAATGAATAAATAAGTTTTCTTGTAAATTTTACAACTATAACTTGAGTTGAATGACTTGTATAAATATAGAACCAAGATTTGGAGAGAGGGAAGGTAGAGATAGTGTGTGAAAACAAAATTGAAATGGAATAAGCAAGATGTATTATCTTGTACTCTTTGTGAAAAAGAAAGATGAGAGCATGGGATTGTGTATAGATTTTCAAGAACTGAATTGAGCAACAACAAAGAATAAGTATCCACTACGATAGATGACTTGTTTGATCGATTGGTAGGAGCCCTAGTGTTTACAAAGATTGATTTGAGATCATGATTTCACTAACTAAGGATAAAGGCAGAAGATAATAGAAGACGATGTTTAGGACCAGGCATGGATACTATGAATTCTTAATGATGCCTTTTGGTCTTACTAATGTGTTGGCAGCTTTCATGGATCTCGTGAATAGAGTTTTTAAAAAAGAATATGAACAACATTTAAGACTAGTTTTGAACAAATTGCAAAATGAGAATCTATAAGCTAAGTTTAAAAAGTATAACTTTTGGTTAGAAAAAGTGGCCTTCCTAGGCTACATAATTAATAAAGGTAGGATGGCAGTTGATTTAAAGAAAGTGAAGATTATGACGTGGCTTACTCATAAAAATGTGATTGAGGTTAGAAGTTTTCTAGGATTAGTAGGTTATTACAAGATATTTGTTGAAGGTTTTTCCAAAAATGCAAGTCCTTTGACCATACTTACTCAAAGTGGAGTGAAGTATGCGTGGAGTCATAACTATGAAAGTAATTTCTAGTAGTTGAGGGAAGAGTTAGTATTGACACCAGTTTTAGCATTGACAATCAGTGGAGAAAAGTATACAATATATAGTGACGCAGCTATAGATGGTTTGAGATGAGTGCTTATACAAGGTGGTAGAGCTATAGGCTATACTTCAAGGTAACTTAAACCTTATGAAAAGAACAATCCCCAACATAACTTGGAGTTAGCTGCTATACTATTAGCATTAAAGTTATGGAAACACTATTTATACAAAGAGAAATGCAAAATATATACAAACCACAAAAGCCTGAAGCACATTTTCATTCATATTGAGTTAAATAAGAGGTAAAGGCAATGGTTAGAGTTAATTAAGGATTATGACATGAATATCCAATACCACATTAGGAAAGAAAATGTAGTAGCTGATGCCCTAAGCAGAAAAAGAGAAGAGAACCTTGTAGCATTCATCACATCACAGAAGCAACTTTTGGAATATGTGAGGAGATTGGAGTTGGAAGTTATGACGAGGCAGATAGCAGCATGAATAGCTAACTTGAAGCTTCCACCTACAATAATAGAGAGGATTATGGAAGCTCATCTAAATGATACAAACATATGAGAGATAAAGAGAAAAATTAAAATGGGAAAAGTGCTGAAGTTTCACGAGAATAATGAAGGGGTATTGAGGTATAAGGATTGGTTATGTGCACTAAGTCAAGATGAAATGGAGAGGGGAAAAAGAAGCCCATTATTTCCTGTTACTCGACACATCCAGGAGGTAACAAGATATCATGATCTAAAGAAATTGAATTGGTGGAATAACACGAAGAAAGAAAGTGATGAATATGTATCTAAGCACCCTGCTTGTCATTAGGTAAACATAGAACGTTGGTGACCTGCAGGTGAATTGAAACCCTTACTAGTGCTAGAATGGAAGTGGGAACACATAACAATGGACTTTGTCATGATACAAACAAAAACCAAGGAGAAATATGATACAGTTTAGGTGCTTGTAGATTAACGAACTAAGTTTACACACGTCTTGCCAATATCAACCATTTATAAGTTAGAGAGATTAGCAAAGTTATACATCAAACGGATAGTGAGACTTCATGGACTTCTTATGGTGATCGTATGAGAAAAAGATACCAGATTCATTAGAAGGTTTTGAAAGAGTTTGCATCGAGCTTTGGAGATAAAGGTGAAGTTTAGTACTATCTTTTATCCTCAAACAAATGGACAATTAAAATGCACTATACAAATGTTAGAAGACAAATTAATGGCTTATGCCCTAGATTTTAGAGGTAATTGAGATGAACATCTATCTTTGGTTGATTTTGCCTACAACAATAGCTATTAGGAAACTACCCAAATGGCACCTTAGGAGGCTTTATATGGAAGGAAATGCAGGATACCCATACATTGGGATAAGGTAGGTGATAGACAAGTATTAGGACTATAGTTGCTACAAGATGCTGTTGACAAGGTAAAGGTAATCAGCTAGAGGATGCAATCCGCATAGAGCCTCCAAAAAATCTATGTTAATAAACAGCAGAGATCGGTTGGAGTTTCAAGTAAGAGATCATGTCTTACTAAAATTATCACCAACTAAAGGGGTAATACTGTTTAGCTTAAGGGGTAAATTATCTCCACGTATGTAGGACCCTTTGAAGTTTTGGAGCGAGTTAGAGACATGGCTTATCATTTGGCACTACCGCTAACTCTAGCTAGGTTACCTAATGTATTCGACATATTTATGTTAAGGAAGTTTGTACTAAACCCAGATCAAGAGATAACTTTAAAATTGCTGAAGATACCACCATAGCTCACCTCGATGGAAAGACTAATTGAATAGTGAATCCCAAGGAACAAATTTTGTGAAAGTGTGTGATCAGATATAAACAAAATAGGAAGTCACACAAGAGCTAGAAGAGGATATGAAAAGGAAATATCCATAATTCTTTAATAATTCAAGTAACTTTCTGACACGCCACGTATAATACCTTAAGTGTTACACACATAGATTTCTTCAAAAAGGTATGTTTATTGTGAATATTTGCTATTCGATTTTAAATTATAAAATCTTATAATTAGATTCTCAAAACAACTTGATTTAGAATCTACAAAATAGACTTTACAAAAACATTTCACAGTCTACTCTCATGAATAGATCAATATTTTACAAAAACAACATCATATACTACTCAATCTTTAGTAGTTAAAGCTTTAAAATAAACTCATACCATCAAGTATCTTTTATACCTTTTAACGATGGTATACAAAGCTAGAAAAACTTAACTTACAAAACATGGGCTCCACTAGGCCCTTTAAAAAAATATTACATATTGAAAAGATAAATCTAGTTCCTTTAAATAAAATAAAACAAATAAATATATATAACCATCCTAATCCACCTCACTCCTTCATCATTGTTCCAAAACCCGAGCCAAACATCATCATCACTCAATCATGATTATCAATATCAACACTATCAGCATATCATCACCATCCTCAACCCAATACTTGAAAAAAGAATAATAACAACAATCGTGAGCCGAAACTTGGTACTTAGTAATATAGACACACACGGAAAGGCACACAAGCCTAGTTAGATGCAATGCAACAAATAGCAAGTTACTATCTTTCATTTAAAGTAAATCAAGCATCACGGGAGCACTCATACTACAAAACAAGCCATCAGGAATCTAGGGTCCTGAGTAACGACATGATGCTTAGAGGGTTGATAGAGGCAGTCTAAACACCTATATCTCCTAGATGATATAACCGATAAAGAATAGAAGCCTCATCTATGGTTCTGATACAGTAGACAAGATAGCAAATAATTATTTGGAAAAATGGCATAGAATTTGACGATGGCAGTTTCGTAATTTTGGAGAGTTTTGGATTTTGACCGAGCGGGACCCTATTCTGAAGGGAATCGATCCAACGAGTAAAACTCACCAGCTTCGCTCGTGACCCATGCTGGTTTTCAGCCAAATTCTTTTGTTTAGGCCGTCAAAATCGCGTTTTTACTATTTTTAGTAACTTTTCTTTATGTCATATCTTTTTATAGGATTTTTTTTTATATGCCGTCTGTGGCATTAATCTCGTTCGTTCATTTATTTTTGCCCTAGGTATTATTTAGATAGGTTTTTTTTTGGTAAAAAAAGCATATTATATATTCTAGGGTTACAGAAGGTGCAGACATATGTTATTTTTTAATGAAATTTCTTGAGTGTGTTCTCTCTTTTCCAGAATTCGTAATCTTGAGTATATTTCGATTTTGATGCCAAATATCTAGGTATTCTTAGAATCAATTGATATTTGAAGATCACAAGCCGAGTATTCGTGTACAAATCAACATCTTGCGATAGTTCTCTTTTATTCCGCTGCGTCAGGTTCATAGCTGTTACACTCACTCTACCCATCTCAGTCCATAATATAAAAAGGCTCCACTGATCGTATAAACGTGAGCCCCAATATATTACTTCCCACCGATCAAGATAGACGTTACATCGATATTGTTTGCCCCATCGACCATCCGCCGAACCACCTACAAATGTCATAGCACCATGATAGGGGTGTCCTAGACGCCTAAATTACCATGTCTACTCGGACAAGGTTGCCATTCTTTGGATTGGATTCAGCAGCACACGCACAAAACAACACTCATCACTTAGGCCGTCTTTAAGTTCTTAATCTATTTTAGATGTCTAACCTAGCATATAACACACAAGTTACTACGTACCTTTAAATGACATCCATAATCCAAAAGAATCAGAAGATAAACCAGTGGGTAGGTTCAAAAGCAAATATCTGTTTAAGAAATTAAAAACATATAAGCAACTCAATCATTTATTGACTTACATCAATTTTTACATTAAACATTTATTTTATGTCCTGTTTGATTAGACACTAATTAGGAAACCCGTTATGGTTACGAAGATCGCCTTGCCAAAATACGAATAGTTCTCGTTTGTCTATCAAATTATTTCTTTTCACTTTGTTTATAATCATTTATTATAAAAATATCATCATGTCATTCATACTAAAAAAGACTCATTTCCTAAGTAAGCATATGTTTGAAACAACATATTTTCCATTTTATTTATGGTTCAATCTAATATATTAATCTAAACCAATTATTATAAACATAATTAACTTAGATTCTTTATCATTGTTTACTACTTAAGTTGGGTCAAGGTCACATTGCTACTCAAACTAGGCTCGAACTATAAGAGACTAAGGGTAAAGGGTCAGTTAGGAAGGGTCGCAGGGTATATATATGTACAAGAAAACATATCGCGCCATCAACAAATTGATCAAGTACTATTAAAAACATTCACATTCACTATCGAGGGCTCGACCTTAGGCCTTGACCCAAACTATCCTCAAAATACTTTGTTTAAATTTAGCCTTGACAACCTTCAATGACTATCGTGGGGTACGTTGATGGCTCGATGGTAGGCCGCGATAGCACTATGCTCTAATACTTTAACAAATTATAGGCATGACAACTTTTTAGTGTCTGTTACGGGTATGTCGAGGGCTTAACTTCAAGCTGCGATGGATACTTCTCATCAAAACTTACCCCTCGACACCTATACTAAGTCTACCTTCGATCCACATCATGAGCAAACCAAGTCGCGACAACATAAAACATATATAACTACTCCAAAACATCTCTTAAATCCTCCATAACAGATCTAAGCATCAAAACATGCATATGAACAATCTAAAACACAACATCAGCAACAACACACTAATCTAACAGGAACTCTATCCTTTAATCTCTAACTTAGATCTAACACAAGGCTCGTAGGATAGATTTACTGTTATACTATACGTTATGTTATTCTTTAATTTGGACAAAACTCATAAAACATTTGTTTCAACACATATAACAGATTTACCAAAATTTTGGGCCTCAAACTCAGAAAACAAGTTTTGATGCTTTCTAGAAAAATAAGGTCCAGATAACTTGTATTTAAATACATATGACAGACTTTGTTTATTTTTAAGCTTAAACAAACTCAAAAAGTAGGTTTTTATTTGTTCTTAACATTTCTTTGCAAACCAGGTTCGTTTTATAGTTTTCTAAAGCATGATATCTACTGAAAATGAAGTTGTCCACATGTAAAGTAAAATTGCACACGCATCAATAAATTTAATAAAAATATTTTTTGAAATCGTTAAAAACAAAGCAAATGAAAATACTGTTTGTAACTTCTTAAAAAAAGAGTAAAATGAAGTTACGTGTCATGCTCTTCAAAAATACTTCACTTCTTCCTTTTCAAAACACTAGTTGTGGAACTTGTAAATAATTTCCAATATTTTTTTTTATAAAGTTTAAATATAGGAAAAGAAATTTCAAAATCCTTAATATAATAAACAGCCAGATTCTTAGAACATCTATAGGATATTAATTAATTGATGCACTACCCAAAAACATTTATCATTTAGAATATAAAATTAGATTTAGATCTTTAATTCTTTTTAAATTTCTAACTCGTGTTTAAACAAACTAGGTTTTAGATTCATGTTTGTACGTCCTTTGTTTATTGATTTTATCACTAACCTAGTTCATATCTAATGCTAATTCATCTTATATATGTACAGAAACAATAAATCAAACAATATATACAGAAACAATAAATTAAATGAAGCAAAATAGGTTTACTTATCTTTTGGAAAACACACGAAATTCTGATCTTCTTTTCTCATTATTGAATCTATTTGTAACTTGATTTCCACTTCCTATCTTCTTTCCTAACTTTGATTTCTCTTTTAGTCCTTTTTGAAATTGAGATTTGGGAGTTAATTTGATTAAAAGAATAAAATAGAGAAGAGAAAGAGAAGAGAGAGAAGGAAACGATAAGAACAAAGTGAAAAGATAATGTAGGAGAGAGACAAAGGAAAGGAGAAGAAAATTCAATGGATAAGATTAAAGATATTTTAAGATAAGGACAAAGGAAAGGTAAAAGAATAAAATTAAAGATATTTTTAGATAAGCAAATAAACTCAAAATCTGTGAAGATTTAGAGATCGGAATTTAGACTAGAATTTGGTGATTTAGAAATGTGCTAAACATTTAAACAATATGTTTAAGGGTTTAGGAATTCAAAATCTCAAATTTCAACTTAAATTAATTATTAATATAATTATGCCAACTTATCTAATTATATCTTATAATTCATTTGACTTATTTAATTTAACTAAACTCAAATTCTAACTTAGGTGGAGGTTTGGGTTATTTCACTTTTGAAGACGAAAGTTTACCTTAAAAATAATGCAAAGTACAATAAATATAAAGAATATATGGCAAGATAGTAATTAATAGTATTAATGAAGAGGGGCATAATTATAATTTTGCGTATCTTTAAGAGATATGTTTGATGGAGGAAATATTTAAAAACATAACATAACTTCCCTCCTCTTCTTTTCCTTATGATGCAGAATTCTATCCCTCTCTCTTTCATCAACCTTCATCAAATCATGATAATTTTCAAAAAAAAATTAATGGTGAGTAACCACTTCTACCTCTTTTTCTTGTTGCTCTTTCATTATTTGAATGACTAAAAAACATAAATCCATACATTTTAGTGTTGAGTATGTTGGCGGTGAGTTTCCAAGGGAGGAACAACGAACATGAGTGTAATCGAAGAGGAATTCCTAGAAAAAAGAGAGATAAAAGATTGTAATAAGAGGAATAGCGAAAGATTAATTGAATTCATAGTAAGGTAATGTGAAATCTTCGTATAAGTCGTGACCTTTGATTTCAAAAGTTATTGAGAAGGGGGAACGAATGTATAAATAGTTGTATTTGGGTTTAAATTACATTTTAGACGTTTATAATAGTTTAAAGATTTGGAATTTTCAAATTCTTGCAAGTTACTCCACCTTTTTATTCTACAAAACTTCTTATACGGCTTGTGTAGAAGGTTGTGTACAATGACAAATACACATAATGACAAATACATTCTACCTCCTATCAGCTTTCTACGTGACCCTCTATACAACTTGTATTGAAGGTGTGTACAATAATAAATTCGTTCTGCCTCCTATCAGCTTTCTACAGGACCTTCTTACATAGCTATTATTGAAGGTTATGTATAATGATAAATACATTATACCTCCAATTAGCTTTCATTAACCTTCATCAAATCTTGACAATTTTCAACAAAAATTAATGGTGAGTGACCACTTCTGCCTCTTTTTCTTATTGCTCTTTTGTTATTTGAATGAAGAAACAACATAAATCAATACGTTTTAGTGTTGAGTCTGTTGGCAGTGAGTTTCCAAGGGAGGAACAATGAAAGTAAGTGTAAATGTGATTTCTTTGTATAAGTCATGACCTTTTGATTTTAAAATTTATTAAGAAAGGGGAGCGGGTGTACAAATAGTTGTATTTGGGTTTAAATTACATTTTAGACGTTTATAATAGTGTAAAGATTTGGAATTTTCAAATTCTTGCAAGTTACTCCATGTTTTTATTCTACAAAACTTCCTACGTGGCTTGTGTAGAAAGTTGTGTACAATGACAAATACACATAATGATAAATACATTCTACCTCCTATCAGCTTTCTACATGACCTCTTTATACAACTTGTATTGAAGGGTTTATATAATAATAAATTCTTTCTGCCTCTTATTAGCTTTCCACATGACCTTCTTACACAGCTATTGTTGAAGGTTATGTATAATGATAAATACATTATACCTCCAATTGGCTTTTTACACAACCTTATACACAACTTGTGTACAACACAACTTTTTCAAAACTCAATTTATCCCACATAAGAACACTTAAAACTTGTTCAACTTACTCCGTTAAGACTTATTACTACTTTAAAGACCCAAGACCATCGTTGTCAAATTTGAGATTCTATCTAAAATCGCTAGGGGGTTCATAAAATCGTAAGATTCTATAACCAATAAATTTTTTTGTGAAAACTATAAATTTACTTATTATTGTTGGCACCACATTTTTGCTGCCTTTAAAAAAATATATAAATATAAAAATAAAAAATCTAAAAACTAAAAGTACAAAAAATGTAGAAAATATAGTAAAAATTAACAAAAAAAATGTAAAAATCATAAAAATTTAAAAATTAGAAAAGTTTAGGAAACTCCATCTTTTTAGTAAATAAGCTCATATATGAATTATAAAAAATAATAATAATAAAGGAAAAATTAGAAAAAATAATAACATAACTTTTTTATAGATTTAGTATTAGTTCTATAATGTTCTGGTCAAATTTTACGAATTGATATAGACCTTGGACCCATGTCACTTCGGCCGATTTTAACACTTAATCATATCGGACCTGACATCCATAATTTAAGTGGGCAAATCTATCAACAAATTAAAACAACTTGGTTGAGGCTTATACTGGGAAGTAACTTTTCATTGCATGCGCCAGCTAAGCCTACACGTGCCTAGGAAGATGCGTGCGTGTCGTCTTCCCCATTTCAACTTTCCGCCATTTTTGAAATATCTGAGCTCAAACGAACTTGATTCGAACTAGTTTTGAGCTCGTTTTCAACCTTTGCAGCCTCTAATTAATTTTGAAAAGACGAAATGCTATCAAATTTCAAACTTCAAATGTTTTTTCGTAACTGCCCAACCTTCAAACTTCTGTAATGGCCCATTAATGGCCGATTCATTCCAGCTATTAAAGAGATTCTTTGCAATCTCTCCTAAAGAAGAAACCTTTTGAACTAGCTCTCTCCGTTAGAAAAACTAACATTACCCAACGAACTCTCTCTCTCTCTCTCTTTCTAGACCTTTAACCCCAACCCCTCTCTCTCACTCACCTCTTTCGAGCCTAGACTCACTCATGGAAATCGCTGCGGCCACCAGCCATCTCCACCCTTAACCCAAACATATACCACATCCAACAGCAACAACTACCACGACCCACTCCAAAATCCACCGCCATCTACCGCTCCCCACTTTTCTTGGAAACCACCAAAATTCCATCAGCTACCGTAACCACGAACACCCCCCCTACCTTCAACCGATCATTGCAACTCAACACCCCCACTAGACCCCCACCCGAAACCAACCCACGACTATCCAAACACCATCCGATTGAGACCCATGAACCACTACACTAACCACCCGACAAAACCTAGATTGTCGCTACCTCTAACACCCAAACCAATACTGCCATTTGCAGACCCCAACTCGAACCAAACTCACCTTCACCAACATGAGAGAGAGAGAACTGATTCACTTTGTTTTTCTTTTGCTGGCACAAAGACCATGCCCAACCTAATTTGAATGTGACGTGCTCCAATGTAATCTATGTACCAAGGTCCGAACCATGTCCATTTGTCAAATGCCCAGATCTTATTTGTTTTAGGCTTAGAAATTTTGTCAGTTTGATTTCATTCTTTTATTGATATTTGAAAATTGCAGGTATTTGTACTTATGAAGTGAAAAAAAAGGAAAAGAAAGAGAAAAAGAAGAATAATATATTAATACATACGATATCATATGCACACAATTTTACACGAATCGTGAAATATACGTATTAGAAAAATATATATGTATGTGAGTTTATGTGATGCAAATGTCCTATTTTTGCTACTCATAACGTTACGAATAATAGGTTAATTAAACCCGTCGAATTATATAAATAAAACCTTAGGATACAAATTTTGATATAAGTCTATCCCTCATAATATAAATATCATGCCATTGTAAATATCATTATAGCCATGGTCAATCGAATTTAGAAATATTAGATCTTATAAAATTGTTAATATAAGCAGGTTATCAAGTTATTAAAAAAAAGTTGGAATTTTAAAATAAAGTCGGTTTGGATTATTAATGTTAGCTTTAGATGTTTTTCAAGTAAATATAACATGTAGTTTTCACCATAATTTCTTTAACTAAAAATTGATCAACTGAAAAAGATAAAAATATTGAAGTTTAGGTGCCATATAGTGTTTTTGTTCCCTTGCATATGAAATGGATGATGAATTGTCAAATTTTACCTAGTCTTTTAAGTATCTTGTATATATCAGCTTTCTTTTTTATTAAAAGCCTAAAAATAGAAATTTCATAAAAATTAAAAAATATATTTGTCTCTTTTTGCCATTTTTTTTTCCATATATAGGATATATTATTATACAAATGTTTTGCCGACTTATATACAATATTATCACTAGTCTAATTTTCTAAAATGCTAAAGAAATAAAATTAACGGGATTTTCAAAATTAGCATCCAGTTAGGAGTTTTCAAAAGCTAAATTACAAAAATTAGATCTTCTAAGACTTTCACTTTAACTTAGAGGTTTTCTCAAACTAGAAAGACAAACACACTAAAATTTTATAAAAATCAAAACGAATTATGAGAACCTGATTCCAATTAGTAGATATGTAAGCACCTAATGAGCGGTCACCACAATAAAAGAATTTTAGGATCCTTCCAAAATTCAAAAAACAAATCTCTTTTGAGGCTCGTTATAAAACAAAAACCAAAAAATTGAAAAGTTTGAAAAGGTGAAAACACCTCTCTTTTATCAAATTTTGGCCGAAGATTTCTAAAGCCCACAAAAACCTAGATAACCGTCTAAGTTCTAAAATAGTAGCCTTGAATCTATTAATTTTTTTTTTTTTATGCAGATCAATGGTCAAACCGGAAATCAAACTACCCATTTGATTTTCGGTTCACCCTTTTTTTTGGGCTTTAGCCGATGGCTACTCCAATTAAAATATTTTTAGAAAATCGGGCTTTATAAAAAAAAAAAAAAAAACTATTGGTTCCTTGTCTAGTATTTCGTATCAAATGGGCTAGGCATGATATGGTTAGGAACACCTAGGAGAAAATGAGCAAAATTTAGGCTCGACAACTATACTAATAAAATTATTATAAATGATGAAAATAATGAAATTAAGTATTACTTTTACTTACATACAGCCAAATTGAAGACACAAGACCTGTTATTCTATGCCTTCAAATCTTTCTCGTGTTCGCTAAAATTCAAATCATGCTTTTAAGTTTTACCCATCACAATTCACATGCTCTCATTACAATAATTATTTTACATTTACCAATGAGTCACGATCTATAATTATTAAGATGTATTACAAATTTCGTTCAAATTATCATGTGCAAGTAATAGGTTTTATGTAGTAATGAGCATTTTCATATTCATTGAATATTTGGGCAAAAAATCATAAAATTTATGGCAAATAAATTACATTTTAAAAAATTGAATGATAAAGGAAAATAAAGCACTCTATATATTTGTTCAATTTTATTCTAATCGCTCAAAATACATTGAAGTATATAACCCATAGAAAATAACCCTCTAAAAAATGAAAGAAATAAAACAAAAAAAAAACACATAAAATTAAGTTAGCTTAAGATAATCAAACATGTTAAATTACTTAATTTTTCAAAGTTCAAATAGAATAAAAATGTGTAAATTTACTACACTTCGATTCTATCACGAATCCACTACAAGTTTGCTCTAATAATGATTTTGCATGCGAGTTGAATCAAAATCACATTACTAACTCGTAAACTAATAGAAATGTACAAGTAAAGTCGACAGTTTGACAATCATGCCTTAGACTTTGTTGTTACCAAGTTAATTATTATTTTCCTTATTTTATTACAATTTAAACCTTTAAAATATACATGCAAATAGCTTATACAAATATCCACATCAATGGTAGAATAAGAGTGAAGATCCTAAGGAATGAAATATAGAAGTGAGTTGAGAAGTGTAAATGAGTCTAAATACCTTTTATATGTTATAATCCATGTTAGAGTATTCTAATAGTTGGATTAAGTTGAGTCAACGATCTAGGTATGTATATTACCTTGCTTAATGATTGTGCTTGTTAGAATTAACTCAAAACTTGGCTAATTATATATCTAACTATAATTACTATATGTTGTGTGTGTTTGGCTATTGCTGGTGGACCGGGAGTACTAGTGATGTCAACACGACATCGTAATGATCTTTGTATGATGTTGTCCATGCATGAAGTTGCACTTGGAGATGATTACAAGTAGATCTAGGTTAGGATTCGTAGATATTGAGGAGTACCCAACACCGTATATGTATGTCTTACATATATATATTTGTGTTGTTGAGATGTCGTGTTGTCTCTATGTTGATTGTTAAACTTACAAAGGTAAAAAATTATTGTTTGTTGTATTAGATATACTTATGCATATGAGTTATGTTTACTTTCACGTATGTGCCTGTGTTAGTATCTTACTAGGCTTCGTCTCACTTTTTTTTTTTCAGGTTTAAGTAACAACTCTATCGTGTTTGATGACTCTGGATATGACATGGTTGTGGACTATAGGGAAGGCATCAGCAATGTGACTATCATGCTGATAAGTAGATGGTGGAAAGAGCTTTAGAGATATACTCCTTATGACTACCTTAATTTACGATAGACCTATTGTAAGTAGTTGTTGGTTAGGGTCTAGACCTACTTTTCTGATGCATTTGTGGTTTGTTGTGTGATATATGTACTCCTTTATGAGTCGTCTCTAGTCATGGTAGTTCAATGTTTAATTTGATATATGATGCAAATTTCACGTGACTCATGTATGGATGATTTTTGACTTATGTGTGTTTATGGGAGTTATGATATTATATATCTTAATTGTGGAATTTAGCAGATTCTAAGTCTTGATGTGACCATATTCAATATAAGCACGTGATTGGTTGTAACATTCCTAAATTTAAGGCATTATAATATAAATGCAATTGATGGAGACTTGTATATTGTCTTGATTTCTTATTTCTAAGATTATATATGATTTGATTTCCTTTTTATTGATTTTGATTGGATTAATATCTTATATTTAGAATAAAAAATCTTTTAGTTTTCTAGAATTTATTTTAGCATGAAAACAACAACATTTGGAACTTATCTATGAGATAACGTAGGAAGAATTTTATGGTTGTGCAGCTTTTTTATGGGACTAATCCCCTTTGTATTTAATAATTTAGATTCTTACCTTATCTCGTACCAAATACTTAATATAGTAATTAACTTCTAATTATTTTAATAGTGAGATGATTGGTTAGCAAACTAGTTTATGAGAAATTGGTAAAATATTTTTCCTTCATTTTTAATGTTGTAATCCTATTATAGATAATGGTGTTGTGTAAAGTCATCATTAAAATCTTTATGCTGTAAGGCTACAAGGTTGAGTGGGTAACCTTGTCATACAAGGTACTCACTCGGATCTTACTGGACTGGGTAAAGTCCGGATAGGTATTAAGGGTTACAAGGTAAGATATGAGTGTAAATTTTTTAAAACCTATTTTCAAAGGGTAGGGTACAGGTATGAGGTCTTCAGACCCTGCACCCACCCTAGAACCTATACTATGTTATGCAAGATACAGGTTTTAGGAGATCATGTATCTTTCTTATTAAATATTATATGATAATATTAATATATAATAAATAATGATATTCCATATTTTATTTTGTAACCACTTATATTTAAGATTATTATTTATTACTACATTTCAAAAAGTTTTATTATCAAAGGATTTGTACTATTTTATTTTAGACTGACTTGTTATTTTTATTTTAAAAGAACTATAGTTGTATGTACGTACTTAAAATCCTGAATTATATAGAGATATTATTTATATTATAATACAAATTAATATATAGAAGTAGTTCCAAAGTTTTTAATTTGGGAATTTTGTGCAAGTGTTATAATTTTATTTAATGTCACGTAAATAGGTTCCATAAATATTTGTTGTAGATTTCAATATTCACATAAATAGATTCTATATATTATAGAATTTGTGATATTGACAAATTACTTTTTAAATTTCTTTTTGCATGTTTATATTGAATGTATGCAAATAAGATATTTTTACATATTGTATTAAAACATATAAAAAACCATATACTTAATGTTTTAAAAAGAAAGAAAAAAATATAGGGATTTTGTGAAAAAAAAATTATAGGTTCCACAGGATACCTTGTAGATTTTACATGGTATAGGGTGAGTATAAGGAGCCATAGGGTAGGTACAAGGAGCCATAGGGTAGATTCCGCGTATGAAATTTAATACCCTATACCTTACAGGATAGGTATGAGTAATGCTTCATACCTTACTCACCCTGTACACGCTCACCCCTATGTATATTTATATATTTCATTCTTTAGTTTATTTATTGCTAAGCATTGAAACTAACAAAACTTTTATAACACTTTTGGGTTTAGATTTTTATTAGTGTGTTGCAATTGGTAGCAAAAATTATTGTGTAAATGTTACAAATGGTACTTTAAATTTGGCAAAAAATACAATTAGCTTAGTCAATCTAGTACTTAAAAGAATTTTTTGTATTTTCCAACAATATCTCTATAATAATCGTTAAAATTATTATATAGAATGATGGTGTTAGCTAATTTGATAAATGCACTTTTAACGTGCATAAAATTTTTTTTAAATGCTAAATTAATTGATTTTAAAATTCATATATTTAATTACATATTTTGCCAATGTAGCATTCACATCATTAACCCAAATTTGTTTGGATAGAAGCCCTCACGGACTTTACAAATTTTGAAAGTCATGCATGCTTGAAAAGGATGTTGAACAATTTTACAATTTTACAGGCACTAATCCACATAGAAGTTACATAATTGATCATTAGGACAATAAGTGACTTATAAGTTCATTCAATTTTAGTCAAAATTCAATGAAATCACCTATATTATTCATTATATACCAAAATTCGAACAATCCTATAATTTACAATTTAGACTCTTTTTCACTCCTTTAGGCATCATACTTGTACTTTTACAGCAAGTAAGCCCTTTCATTGTTATCTTTTATGGTTTATAATCACCACATAGATGACTCATATAAACAAACTATTTAAAACATATGGGGTTTAATTGAATTTAGATATAAAAACACACGTATAAAAAAGGACTTACATTATAAAGCACTTCTAATATTCCCATCCCATCATATATTTGTCTACATGGCCATTGATTTGTTCCGCATACGACTAAAGTTGTGGTGCATTAGCAAGATATGGAGGTTGAAGCAACGGCAACGGCAGAGTGAAAGCTCAAAAAGAAGAAGATGCCAAATTAAGGATAAGAACATGGGGCAGGGAGGGTACTCTCAATAACGGGACACCAGAATTGGAAAAGGACTGGAACCCAACAATAGGCCTAAATATGATTGAAGCTTTAGACAGGAACTCAATCTGCATCACTCATTTCCCTCCCTAATTATGATGAAAAAGAAGATGTCGCTGTCCCCCCACATGTTTCCCATGCCCTTTATGCTCAATTACAACTATTCATAGCAACCGTCCTTTCACCAACTAACCAAAAAGTAAGATTCGCCGGAATATTTTACCTTTCATGTATACCTAAATGGTAAATAAATACCAATCATATTCACAATCAACGTTCCTTTCATAGACTAACCAAAAGTATGATTTATGAAAATATTCTATCTACCATTTATATAAAATGATAGATAAATACCAATCAAATTCACACTCACTCATACACATGATAATAACAATGAATAGTTTTTAAATATAGCTACCATCAATATTTTACAAAAACAATGTCAGATGTCAAAATCTTATTATTCTTTACCTACCATCAAATAAATCTTTTTTTCTAAGCCACAAAGTTCCTGTTTTTTAAACCCACCCCTCCCTCCTCTTAAAAGTTAAATCATTTAAATGAGGTAACTAAAGTCACAACATTACATGTATCTTAACAATTGATACACGATTCCAGCTTTGGCTTTTCACTTGAGGCAAAGAAGGGCTGGCTTCATAGCTTCAGCTTTTTAGGAACTCCTTTTTCATGAAACATAATGTTTCTCTTTCTTTCTTTATGAAAAAGCAAAAAAGAGAACCCAACTTCCTTATCCTTCACAAACTTCCATAGTCTGTACATAAGCAATTCTTAGGTTTGTAGTGCTACAGATACTCATGCTTTATTTTGACAAGTACATTTAGCATGATCTTCTGAGAGTGCCTGAAATAGAATGCCAAGTAAAAAAAAGGCTAATGTCATACAAGTACAAAAAACTATACATTATGATATGTAACCCACTAAATCCTAAATTAAAAATCATTTATCATTGTTTTACTCTATGTTGATTTACTTCATTGAATGAATAAGACTATAATAATAGAATTATTATTCTTAAGAAGTGGAATAAAGGTATAATAAGATTTTCATTTGATGATTTTTTTTAAAATAAGAATATTTTGGAAAAATGATCTATTCTACCATTGAATTGTTATTCATAAACTTAAGTAATAAATGAGTATTCAATATTTTTCATAATAGAGATTCCTTATATAATGACTATTATGATTAGCTAAACATTATAATAGCCCTTGATAAGGAATAAGACGGTAATGAAATTACTATTACAATGAATTGATTAACCACTCAAACTCAATTAAGTTTCACATGGCCAACCTTATTTGGTATTTAAGAAACAATCTTTTAATAGCTTTAGGTTTTATAAAAGGGCTGTGGAGATGAAGCATTTGTACATACCTTAACTTGTTTTTGGAGGTCTTTGATGTACTCAACTGCCAAATCCAACATATCCGCTGTGTTGGTTTGCTGCAGACAAGTGAATGAATGCACTTATGACAATTCAACTTAATGGACATAAATTGATGCCACAACACAAACTACTGGATGGTTTAACACTACCTTGTCCATGTTGGGAACAAGATCTTGAAGTTTTCTTATTCTTTCACTGATCTTGGTTCTTCTAACCTGATCATAGGATTGTGAAACTTCTTGAAACATGTTCAAAGGCAAAGAAGCTGCCATATTGAAGAAGTACATGGAATAAAATAAATTCTCGGACAGCTAGAATCATAAACTATAGAACGCTTATGGTCGTTTAAATGATTGCTAAATGCGAAATAAAGATCAACCAATATGTGTGTGCGTGTGTATTCCAAGAATACCGGTTGACTGGTGTCCAACATCTTAGCTTTTTTTCTTTTTTGCCAATTTTACATTGAAGTTTTAATTGTATGTTTCACGGTGGCCAAAACTGCACAATGTTTATATGGCATGTTTGGTACATGAGAATGAATTGGAATAGAATCAAGATTTGGGATTTTATTCCTCTTTCTCATGTTTGGAAGTACTTTTTTAAATTCAAATCGCGATTCTTTAAAATTAATGATTTCAGCTTCAAAGAGGAATTCAACTTTTCTTTAAGAAAGCTAAAACGATTCCATTCCAATATCCTTACTAGAAATTTATGACAACAGACCTTTAATATATAATATATACTTGTTTTCATCCATAAATTAAGAGTATTTTTTAATAATTACCACTATAATACATGAAAAGAATCACTGATTCCATAAATGTTTCTAAATATAAAATGAATTTATGTCCATTTCTGATTCCAATCCAATCCATTCTATTCCAACATTCCAAATTATTCTCACATATCAAATATATAATAATAATGGTTCGCATGAGCCAATTTGCCTAATGGTTAATCTTATTTATCTCATATTAAAGGCGGACCTTGGTAAGTTAACCTATAGGCCAACAAACCTAAATTAGGATGGTGTTTCTAGCCACACAACCCAACATGATTTTTTTTTTTAATTCATTCTTTTAGTTTTATGGTAATGGCAACTTCCATCACTTTAGGTAGAATCATGTACTCACTCACGGTGGTTGGTGGTCACCTAACTTCAAAAATGCATGTGGCCAACCACCTCGTCAAATGTGTTAGTCAACTCATCTTTGATGGCTGCAACTAAGGGTGTAAATGAGTCGGGCTTTTAAAAGCTTGAGCTCAACTTATTTAACTGATTAATAAGCTTTGGCTAACCTTAATTTTTAATGAGTCTAAAATATACAGGCTCATGCCTAATCTCGTTAAGAATTTGTGAGCTTGAGCTTAGGCTCATGTATGTAAATAATTATATTTATAATATTATATTAATATATTAATATTAATATTATATTAATTTAATATCATATTAATATATTAAACGAGCCCTTAATGAGCCACCTTGCAAACCTGAAGAAAACTTAAGACTTCGCTCATTTAGCTAAACGAAACGAAACGAACGAACCACATTGAGTTAGGTTTAAAATGAACTGAGCTTGAGTAGCTCATGAGTAACTGGGCACGTTTATAGCCCTAATTGCAACCCGCAAATCAATTTGGTCATTTCAATAGTTATTAGTGGTCACTTAGTTCATTCGATGCATATGGTAGATCTTAATGGGTTAGTTAGTATGCTTACTAACCCAAATTATGATGGTATTGTAGGCCACAACTATTTAAATATATAAATATATATTTTACATAACCTAATTTATGTGACTATAAACCGTTCAATGAAATATCTTTTGACTTTGAGAAAACAATCCCATAAATAAAAGATATTTAAAGGTCACAATCCTTCCAACAAATACTACCTATGAATAAAAGATCTCTCTTGTAAAAATTTTGTTATTGAAAAGACATGGATGTAAAAGTTTTTGAAATTAGAAAAAAATGGAGAAATGAAGAGTTTTGTTGTTAATAGGCTAAACTTGGTAACATTCCATACAACATAGACACATAAAAAGACTATTTTAAAAGTTGAAAAGAAAACCAAAAATATAGTATAATAGATAAATAGGTTGGCAACTATCCACTACCATGGTTATCAAACTCAAGATTCTATCTAAATCGCTAGGAGACCCATAAAATGGGAACATAAAATCGTAAGATTCTACATCTCATGTAATTTGCTTGCCAAAATTTTAGATTTACTTATTGTACTAATAAAACTTTAAATAAATGATGAAAATAAAAAAATTCAGTATTAATTTCAGTTACAACTCACAATTCAATGAAATCTATGAACTCATAGTACGAATATTCAAATATATATCATTATGCTAAAAATACCTTTACTATGTGGAATCGCGAATCTACAAGAAGTTTGCTCCTAAAACGATTTTGTATACGAGTTGAATTGAAATCACTTCATCAACTCATAAATATGTAGAATTGTATGAGTTAGCTCGTGAGTTTAACAAACCATGCTTACTGCCTTTGGTAAAAGATTTCACTTATTCATGGAAAATGATGGCCACCACCTCCTATGAAGTGCTGCACACTCATCTTTGCTAGTGGATTGCAATCTGTAGGTCATCACGGTAGTTATTGGTAGCAACCATTGGCCTACCACCCAATAACCTCCTCCTTCACTAATAACCACCAAAGTTAACAATATCTATCCATGCTTTTTATTTTTAAATGCAATGGGCAACTGCCCATCACATTTAGTAAATCATGTCACTCGCTTATGGGAGTTGGTATTTACCCACGTGTTATACAATTCACCATTGGTGGTGAATTGCAACCCACAAATCATTTGGTCATTTTGTAGTTATTGGTGGTGGCTAGTGGTGCAAACCCCTGTTGGCGTAATTGGTTGCAAAGTGAGGAAAGCCAATACTAGGAATAATGCTAACAAGTGAAAAACTCAGCTCAATATGACATGTAACAAAGTGAAAGTTACTTACCGAAGGGGGGGAAAAAGTGAGAGTTCACTTCTAAAAGGTTAAGGTTCTAGTGATGGACCATGGTCAGCATGATTCAATTCTGTTTTTTAGTTTCATCAGTCTTTCAAACCAAAACCTTTTGGTTTGGAAAAATTTTAAACCAACATCAAAGCGGACCGAAAACCACACTTTTTTGGTTTGGCATGGGTTCAACAAATTGCATATAACAACAAATCATTTTAAGTTATATAATCTAAATCTCGTTATAAGCGTAAAACATTTTTATATATAATTTTGTGAATATTCAGTTAGATATATGTAATTGCATATATTATATCAAATAATCAAATTTGACAATATACAAAGTCCATGATTATGTGTGGCAATGCATGTATTTATTTAAAATCTAATTCTTACATTGTAACTGTAGACAGGCTATATCACAGTATGTATTTCTTATGCAGTTATGTGTTATGTTTTCGTTGCATTTATGGATACAATATGTCACATATAAAGTTATAAGAATAAATACATTGTAATTCCTCTTGGTTTGTGATGAAGTTCAATCACTACAAAAAAAACTGAGCTTTAGAAACAGAAATTCTATAACAAAAAATAAGCAAAACAAATTATATTTCTACAAATAGAATCAACATGATAATTTTTACGACAAAAATTTACATTTAGAGACAAAAGTTTTTTTCTCTAAAGCTCAGATTTCTTATAGTGAATTAAGTCTTTTGTATTCTTAATGAGTCAATTAAATTCTTTATTTATGGAAAAATTAATTAGATTCTTTAAGTTTATGTTATATTATCTTACCATATAAATCCTATATACAATATATTTAATAGTTTACACTACGGAGGAACCCTTTTTTCCTTCTTCTTCATTTTTTTTTAAATTTTCATTTTAGGACCAAACACTACCATAGAACTTTACTAATGTAGCAATACAAATGGAACGCTTAAATGCGTCTCTTAAAACATAAAAGCACAATTGGATCTTAGTATAAACTAAAGGACTTAAATGACTTTTCACATGAGGAACTTTATTAACTTTTAGCGCAAAAATAATCACGTGAAAGACTTCAAGTAAACTTATTTCCTCATAATATATTATATCTTTTATTACATAAACATGTTATCATATATATAATGATAATAATATCCTCCATGTTGTAAGTATAGTTATATTTCATATTGTTTAGGTATAGAATACTATATTTTATACCCGAAACCTACCTATTACATCTTATACCCATAAAGTACTCTATACTCTATAAAACCTACAAAGTACATGGTATCCAGTAGAACCTATAGATTTTTTTACAAAATCTCTATAATTTTGTTTTTTTCTTTCTTAAACTTCAAATTCATAGTATTTGATATGGTTTTATATAATAAGTAAAACTACATTCTTTTCATCATATTCTCTATAAGCAACATTTGGAAAGGAATTTTAAAAGTAATTTATTAATATTATAAATTTTACAATATTCAAAATATGTTTATGTGTAAAGGTTGAAACCTGTAAAACCTATTTATATGATATTAAAATTATTGTGAAACCTGCAATAGATTCCAATTAATAACTTTGAAGCTACTGTATATCAATTAGTCTTAAAAAATAAACAATATTTCCTATATAATTTGGAAGTTCAAATACATACATACAACCATAATTTTTATAAAATAAAAATAACAATTCTTTTTTTCAAAATAAAATGGCACAAATTCTTCTATAACAAAAAATTCTTGAAGATGGTCTATAAATAATAATATTGAACAAAAATGGTCACACAAATATAAAATTAAGTATTATTATCTATTTCTTATATATTAACATTATTTTATAATATATCATAGGATGGATATAGAATACTATGAGAAATTTATCCTCTATATATTAGAATATAGGTTTCATGGTAGGTATATATATGAAGACTTTGTGCTCTCTTATCCTAAGAGAACAAGTTCCAAAAATTCTATATCCGGTCAAGCAAGGTATAGGTTGGTATCCTATACAATAGGTTATCCGCTCACCCCTATATAATGTATATTATATTTCATATATATCCATAATTCTTATATTTTGTTATGACTATGTAAAATAACATACATATAAGTAAGTTTTTCTATTTAGTTTGGGTTTTTTGGGTATTGAGATGACACAAATACAAACCAGACGAAATATTTGGGTTTCAAATTTTTCAAAATGAACAGCCAAAAGGAGCACAAAAAGGGGGGGGGGAAAAAAAAAAGCTGGTTTGGATTTATGGTTTTCAATTTAAAGTGCCAGTCCAGTAATCCTTATGACATTAATATATATGAATGTATTAAGAAAAGAAATGAAAAGAAGAAAAGGAAGATGATTAAGAACTTACTCTCTCAGCAATACTACGCGGATGAGTAGCACAACCTCTCTTGGCACGAATTTTGCACAGCACAGAATCCTGCAACAATGAAGCACTGTCCATGGCTGTTGTTTCGGCCAATGCTTTTGGCAAACTCAAATGGTGAGCCAACAGACCAGGAGGTTGGCTTCTTCTCACTTCTCCATCCTAACCAACAAAAGTTCAATTTGATACTTATAACTCAAATAAACTTGACAGTACAAAACATATGACAAAACAAAAACACTTGTAGAATTTCCCATCACCTCAGCATCCAACGAATGCAATCGTGAAAGCCCCTTCTCCTTGTCATCCCTAGCTCCTCTCAAACCACCATACTGTTCGGATGAGCTAGTCATATTGTCCCAAGATCCGAGAGAAAACCCCGACACATAGTTATCATCATGGCCTTCATCAAAAGCACCTTCATCAGTACTTCCTACTGCCATGCTTCTATTTCCTATCTCAGCAATGGGACTCATGGGACGAGAAGAAGAAGGCAACCCAGATGAGTAATTCATCCGGTTTCCCCCAAACCGGCTTTTCGAAGAAAAGGAACTCTCCCCTTGACTGCTAACAAAATTTCCCATGCCTGTGGAAGCAGCAGTAGCAGCAAAACCTGCCAATTGCCCTAGGCTAGTGAACATTTTCCAATTTCAATCCACAACAACAGTTTCTCAAACACAAACAGTTCTTTTGGATATTCGTACGGAAATCAATCAAAAGTAGATGTAGAAAGATGACAAATTTATATTGAACCAATGTGAATAATCCCTAGATCTGTCGGCTAACCAGTGTTACTGTGTTTTTGCTATATTTTCTAGATAAACTTTGCTCATGTCAAGTTGATGCCTTTTAGTTGACTTATAATACCTAAAGTTTTGGAGATTAATCGACATCATCATAGTACAACCAAAACTAGAATATTATATTTCAACTTGCGAGAAATTCAGATCCATGAACAGCTTCTTTTCTAGCGTCCTCAGAAAAAAGAAACAAAAAGTGCTAATTGGCCATTTCAACACATCATATTACATCATGGGAAGATGTTGAGTTTGGTACTTAAAATTTTGTATATTTTTACATTTACCTATCAGCTCGAATGCGCCAATACAACGTGTATAAATTTTTGAAATCATTTATAACACCTGAAACACCCAATTAATTACAAAAATAGATAGAGCTTAGAAAAACGGAGTAGGAAATTGATAGTTTTGAACTACTCAGATAGTTAACTGAAAAATGATCCGAGTTCAGGTACATTTGACATTTTCAGTGCATCATTGATGAACAGTGCAAAAGAAGAATTATAAAAAGAAAAGTTGAAAAAAAGAGAAAAAGTACCCTCAATGTTGATACTGTTGAACAGACCAGCCGGTGAGCTGCTGTGCCTTATAAGATTCGAACTTTGTCTACCACCACCACCCACCATTTGTTGATGATAAATGCTCTGCTCAGGAACAGAGAAATTGCTCTGTTCTTGTTGATGAACAACATCCGTTTCAGTTTTCATCGACCCAATGACCTGAACTTGATTCTGACTCTGACCCACTTCGTTTCTCGGTGGGTCTTGCCGGAACCCTTGGCCCGACGAGTCATCGGCGCCTCCAGCGATCAGCCGTGTGAGAATTCTCTCAGTTTCAGGACTCTGTCTGGTACTTAAGAAGTCTTCACAAAACTCTCTATCGAAGAGAGTGGAAAAATACGAACTTGGAGCTGATCGATATCGCATTAGACCCGAATTCTGTTGCTGGGTATTCTGGGTCTGATAATTCTGAGGAAAGTTTCGATTTTGTTCAGGATTTGTGTCCATGTCGTTTCAAAAAGTCAAAACCTGGACCCCAAAAAAAAAAAGAGCTTCCAAATTCTACGCGAATTCGTATAATTGAGGATGTGGTTCGATTTCATGGGATGAGAATATTATATAGGGACCAAAAGACCATTTTTTTTTAACTCAAGCCGATTCAAAGAGACAGAAAAGAAAACAGAGGAACAAGAAAGAAACTAAAGCAAGAGCTTCTGACTAGAAGGTACCAGACTGCTCACCATATTGTAACCTTTGGAGATGATTATGATTATGACTATGACTATGATATGATACTGACAAGAAGAAACTTGGAAAGGTGTTGTTGGAATATAATATATATGAGAAACTTTGAGCAAAAAGACAGAGACTGTGAGACTAAAGAAAGAAAGAAAAAAGGAAAAAAAAAAATAATCTGGAACTGAATTTCTTTCTTTAGAGATTGGAAAGTTTTAAAAGTATGTGTGTTTTTGGGTTGTGGCTGAGGTGAGGTAGTGGAAGAGTGAGGAGTGATGTATGTGGTGGTGTTGCTGCCATGGAAAGGGAGAGGCGGAGAGAGAGAGAGAGAAGATGGTGGGGCTGAAAAACTATCAGATTTTGCTAATTAATTTTTTCAATATGAAAAAATAGAAAATAATTTGGGTCGGTATTTCAAATCATGCGTAATATATTCACGATATGCATCTGCTAATAATTTTTAAATATATAATTATATATTAATAATTATTTTAAAAATTATCTATTAACCGATTCATATATTAAGCTTACACGTCGATTAAATATTTTTCCCAAAAAAAATATGAATCACGGGAGAGCATGAATTGTCGCCCGTCCGATGAAGTTATGGCTAGGACATATTTACAAGTCACTTTTAAGGCACAATAGACACGGTTTGGGTTATTTATCGCTACTTTTGTTTTGAACCATTAATGGGAGGAAAAATGCCTTGACCTAGATGGGAATAAGGGAAAAGTATTTGCTGTTTTAGAAATACTGACCTCATACTGTTTTAATTAATAGATATTTGATATCTATTAAATAAGTTTTTAAAATAAAAATATTTTTTAAATAAAATAAATAATCACTATCACTCTATATATACGTATTATGTTATTATTATTTAAGATAAGGTTGGGACACAATGTCTAGGATAGCAAAATATTTTCCGAAATAAGATGACTTGTAAAATTAAAATTAAAGAAAATGATTTAATAGGAAAAAAAAAATGAAGATTGGATGACTGATGAAAAAATATGAGAAGATATAGGATTGTTTGGGTAACTAGTTTGCTATCTTTCTTTCATTATTTTCAAATCGAATCGAAAATAAAAAAATATTGAACAAACACATATATGATACCGATGAAAAACTAACAATTTTATTTATAAACTAATAAAATAGAATCGATACAGATTTGATATTAATAAATTACTGTTACATATTTAATATAGATAAAAATCCAACGATCCACGCATAATGTACAATAAATATACTAACCTCCATTATGACCCAGTTATTTAAAGCTAATAAATTAGGGGAAAAAAACTAATCTAAAATGTTAAATTGGACCGTACGATGATAGGTAAGTCTATTCTTCACGCCCAGTGCCACCGAGGGATTTTTTTTTTTTCCTCTCACGTCATTACCACCTAGTTTATTAAATGTATGTGGAAAAAATCTTCATTCAATATATATATGTATATATATATATTCCTAGTAACATTCATTCATTATTCATTTATATAAGATTAAACGGTTCTAACAAACTAAAAATGCAAGTACAGCGATAGGTCGAATTTACTTACTACTAAATCGGGATAAGGATATGTCCAAATATTGATAAAATTTTAAGGAAAATAGGTCTCAACAAGAATAGCTTGAAATTGGAGAAAGGGGAGGATACGATACAATGAATCATCGTGTCCTACATTGTGCACCTGTTTTATTTGGATGGTCTGATTTTTATTTTTATCCATATTCCAATAAACCAATTAGAGGCTTAATACATTAATTCATGATAACTTATTATATTTCATGTACGGATTTTAAAAAATTCAAATTTAAGTAGTCCAATTTATGACAAGAGTTGCTTTATTAATTATGCAAGAAACTTTAATGTGCAACTCCACCCATTTAATAATCATATCTTAGATTCAGGTTAGGTAGATAGAAAAGAATTTAAAATACATTTTAACACAATTATAAAGTCTACTAAAATGACTATAAAGGATCCAATTTTTTCATAATGTTAAGTAGAGGTGTGCAAGTGGGTTAATCAGAACAAAACCCCATTGATTAAAAAAATATGAATAAATTGAAAAAAAAAGTGTAATTTATTTCTATTTTTTTCGTGGCCAAACTCACTTTGGCCCAAGGATTAAATGGGCTAAAAAAATTGATCCACTTTAAAAACAGGCTAAAATTTATTGCCTCTAATCCAATCTACTTTGCTCATGAGTTAAGCCAACTTACTTCCTGACTAATTTAATCTACTTGTATATCTTTATAAATTGAATGAGTCAGTTTAGTTGAATAAGATGTATATAGTAAAAAATTAAGTTTTATAAGATTTTAAATATATTAATGACTATTATTATTATTATTTTAAAATAATTTATTGGATATCGTATTTCGTTTTGAAACAATAAATATATACTTAATAAAATGTTATAATGCATCTACATCAATTTGTCATTCTCTATTACTAAGCTCAAGTATAAAAATCTAAAGAGCAATACTATATTACTAAATTAAATTGGTCCACTTTTAAATAGGCTGAAAAAAGTTTGTCATGCCTCATTTTCAAAATAGATTAAACAGCTAGTCCACAAGATAAAACCCATTTAGAAAACCTTAATGTTAAAGACCACCATGAGCCTAGAGCCCCCCTTGGTAGACAAGAATTGCAAGTGGAACCTCACAAGGCTCTTGGCAAGCTTAGATAAAATCAAAAAGGAGTTGCAAGAGGTTCAATACCTATTAGGGCTATTCATTAAACCGACCCAAGCCAAACCGAACCACAAAATGTGGTTCTTTTATATTTTCGGTTAGGTTTGTGATTCAGTTCGAGGGATTAAACCGAATCAAACCGTTTGAACTTGAGCCGAATAGCTTCACATTAAAAAATAAAATAAAAAATAAATAAGAGCTATTTTATTTATTTATAACTCTTGAGCAGTACATATTAGGACTTGTATTACTCTAAGCTTAATTCAACAAAATACAAAATTCTTATCATAGAATAGATTTACAAAAGCAACTTTTATACAAGGTTGCAACATCTACAACCAACAACACTGAGATAATTTAGAACTTTAAACTAATTAGTACAATAAAAATTTAAATACATTATAAATGAAGAATACTATAAGTAAATATGAAATTAACGCAAAAGAATAATTTTTCTTAGTTAGTATTATAGATTTATTAAAAATATATGTTATTTTAAGTTTGCATTGAAAAATATTTTTAAAACGGGATAATATATATCTTTAAAATTTTTAAATATATGACTTGATATAATGATAAGTGACTTTAATTTTTATATGACATTTCTCATCTAAGCATCTTTTTTTTTTTCTTGCAAATTCAAATGACTATTAATATTATTTATTAAAACTAAATCTTTTTAAAAGCAGTTTGAATCGAACCAAACTAAACTGAACAGCATGTGAAGCGGTTCGGTTCAAAACCTCAAACCGTTAAAAGTAGTTCGATTCATTAAGAGTTTGAATAGAACTGTTTTGAATGAGGTTCTATACCATAAACACCCTGATTACCTATATATTCCCATCCGAGCAAAGATCCATTCACATCTTTAAACTCCCTAAAATGTGCGATATGTGAATCCATTTATTTATCTTTGATAGGAGTTAAATTGTGTATCCACTCTATTCCCTAGCATAGAAAGAAGTAGAAAAATAATTATTACTTGTTTATTTTGTTATAATTGCAATTTTATTGCAATATCATTCCTTATACAAAATTACTATGCCGTTTAATTACTTGTGACAGTAATTTTTTGAGCATTAGTTATTTTAAATATTGAATAGTCATTCATTTCTTAAATCTATGAATAATAATTTAATCCAAAAATTGATTGTTTTTAAAATACCTCTTAAAAAAATCAACACATAAAATTTCTATTATTAATTTTAACCCATTATTTAATAATAGAAATTTATTAATCTTATTCCATTCAGCCAATTACGTATGGACACTAAGAGATGGGAAAGAGGGAAAATGTTATATGTCATGTTGGTGTAGACAAAACAAAAATATAATAAAAATTGGCCACATCAACAGGTGGAATAAAAAAGCTAGTAGTGCAATCCACTTCACAAATAAGAATTGTTTCGAACTCCATTGCACCTTCTAAAAGGTTCAAGATTTGAATAAGAAACAATTAAGACTTGGTATTATTATAACTATTTCCTAATCGCATGTTATGCTAACATGATCAAACATAATAAGTTGTCACATCATCAAATTGGATGCAAAAGTTAATGAACGAACCCATATATATTATGCATTTTGAGAAGTTGCGGAAATAAGCGTCTCTTAAAACCGCTTTAATCCCGGATGGAAGAAAGTCTAAAAATTTAAAATATCTTGATATTTACCTTAAAAGAAATAAAGAGATTGACACTTATACAAGTGCAAACCCGGCCCATCTACAGTATTAATTATACCATTACAATTCTTAGGAGCCAATACGCCCGATTGTCCTAACATTTTCATCTTCTTTTAAGAGTGAAACCCATCTTTTAGTTTAAAGCCATCTAAAGAAACCTTAGTTTCAATTAGTTCAATATATATTATTATTTGTTAGGTTTTGGCCTTTTGGAGGTGAAATTACATGTATCGAGGTGTGGCCTACGTTTAAAGTTACACTTATTGGAGATTCCACAAGGTAGTTTCTTCTAGTATCATGTTACTATTTAAATTCCTTTTACAAAATTGAAGGCCCTTAAATTTTGGTTTGGTATTATTTCACAATAATTGTACGATACTCCAAAAAAGAGGTCTTTAAATTTTATTGGTTTTGCCATCTAACTAACTGCTAAGTGGATGATTCAATGACAAATCAAGGTAGGAATTGGTTGGTCTATTTTAACTTAATTTAGAAAAAGGTTTAAAAAGGACATAAATGTCATTGTGGTGCTATTCCTAATAGATGTTCAAGATGATCTGTAAGTAGAAGGCCACGGAAATAATTCCAATCGTACACTTATTACCTGTATGGATTGTAAACTTTGTTGAAAAAGCTTATTAGTCACTTGTAATGTCAATTATTGGCTAATTTTGGACATGGTATGATTTGTAAGCCTTAACGATTAATTGTATTTTTTTCATTTTAGTGTAAATATAACCAACCAAATTCTTCCATTGATCATGATAATAATGATAGTATTTGTAGTAGCAATAACACCATGAATAAACTGTTATTAATTATATAGGATATAAATATAAACAATGATAATTTATTATTATTGCTAAATCTATTCATAATATAATTATTTCAATATTATTTATAATGAAAAGTTTTATCGTCCTATTTGTTCTTTTAAAAATTAGCCCATCAAAATTTCTGTCGTATTAATACGTGTAATCATTTCAGTAATTAGACAATAAGTTAAACAATCCCACAACAGAACCTACGATATCCTCAAATATAAACTGATAGAACTTTAATCATCAATGTGTTTTTTGGTATAATAGCTTGACGTTCATTAGAATTTTAAAGATAAGGATGCATAGTAGGAAGCACTTCTAGGATGGGTGACCTTTTGAGAAGCAACTGCTACCAAGGATAAAATCATGCGGCATTTATCTAAAATAAACAATACCTTGATAAGTGGAGTTTTGCATCATTAGAGGTGGTATCTAAGCAATTTACCAGTCAAAAGTGGAGAAACCAAGTGCTCTATGGGGTCAAGTGCTTCAAAGTAGGGTACTTTTTGAGCATGTATAGAGCATCTCTAGTATTCTCACTATTTGTACGATTTTAGACCTGAATAACAAAACTGACGAAGACGTCACTTATATGAGTAGGGAAGTATGTGTTAACCTCAAATATAACATGTTGAAATTCTAATCATCGAGGTATTTTTTGGTGTAATGGCTTAGAGTTTATCAGAACTTTAAAGTTAAGCATGCTTAGTGGAAGGTACTCTTAGGATGGATGACCTCTTGAGAAGCAGCTAGTATCAATGGAAAAAAAGATAAGTGGATCATTGGTCCACCTATTTTAGGTAGACCCTCCATTGAGGGTTTGTCATGTGGAAAATGATACCGCAATGATTTCACATACGGTACTGCATACGGTACCATTTTCTCACTTAACAAATCCTCAATGGAGGGTCTATCTAAGATAGATAGACCAAAGGTCTACCCACCTTTTGCTTGTGCTAATGATAAAACTGTACGACATTAGGCTAAAGCGGATAATACATCAGTGGATAGAGTTCTGGATGGTTATAACTGTATTTAATTACTTTGAAAATAAAAATAACACCCTTTCCTTTAATCACCATAACGATATTCATTTATAATTTTTTTATTAGGAATCCCTTTAAAATTTTATAAATAGTAAATCCATTAGTTTACTAAGAAGGAAATTCCTCAAATGATATGTTGTATTTAAAGTCTTATTAAAGCAAGCTTTCTTTGTGAAAAAGTTGTTATCAGTTAATATTCATTTGATCACTGATACTTATTTATAAAGAATATTTAACATCGATCTTTTATTATATTCATATTCAAATGTTATATTTTCTTTCTATCACTTATATATAATAATTAGAGTTGAAATTGCGTCAAATATGTTTACAAACTACTTAAGTTTAACCCAATTTTTACTTGAATTCGCAAGTAGTTGAGTCGAGTTCAACCTTGAACTACTCGAATGATATATCGAGTTGAGCTAAAATTCCATAATATTTAATTTAATGAGTTTTTAAACTTTATCAAACATGAGTTGAGTATCAATATTAATTAGATCAAACTTAAATTTGTATAATACTATTTTGAGTCTAATTTAAACTTAAAATTTTAAGTTCCATAAGTTCAAGTTTAAACTTAGTAATGTACAAACTACACATAGACCCCATTGCGCCCTAATGATAACATGTGCTTTTAGAAGGAGGTAAATTATATCAATCCCTTTGCGGACGTACGATCTTAATTATTTTTATTCAATAATTCTGCTTCTAACTCGCTATTTTTCTTCATTTTCCTTTTTTCCTCTTAGAAAATCCTTACTGATTTTAGAAGAAAAAATACTTAGCCGACCTGATTTCAAGAAAAAGAATGGAAATAATATATAAAATCCTGACAATATACAAACTGTAGAGATTTGTGCATACATTGAGATATGCAGGTCAAAACCTGCCAAGAATCCAATGATGGTCAATTCATGTGATAAGTGGAATTTAAAACCACGATAGGAGCCATACCCACCCATGATAGAGGAATATTTTTCTTTTCAAAAAGCAATAAAAGAATGAAATAAAATAACACTTTAACTTCCAGCTTCTTTCGTTAAAAAAAAAAATACATATATATATACAAGTACAATATATAATATAACCTCCACCAGTCTTGGAGAGACCGAGCATTTATAATTTTTATATTGTAGAAAAGTTAGATATTTGTTTCACCATCTTGACGCGTGCAAGTTTCCAAAATGACGATGGAGATCATGAGTCCTGGCACTTTATTCTTAGTACAATGCCTATGTTGTCATTTTTAATTTATTTATAGCAAGGTGGGGGACCACCGGCAACTTACAGAACCCGCAGAGACACTTGTATTCAGATTTCAGAACTCCAAGATTCCCTTGTACTTGACAACTCTCATGATTCACGTCTTCCATTTTTCCCAGAGCACAACGTTTTTCGGTCGGATGCTAGACCGGTTTACTCAACCCGATTATAAGTTCGGCCAATCTAGGATAAATGTAAAATCATATAATTAGAGAGTCAAACTTACTTTATTATAAATATAAATATAATATATATATTTTTTATTTTTTAGTTAAATATATTATAATAATCAAATTTTCTATAGCCCTTTAAGATACCATTTCTAGACTAATCAAATCATTTATAATTGATTAGCATATGCATGGATGTTGATTTGTATAGCAAATGCTCTTTTAATTTTCTTACATTGGATTGGTTTTGATTTTAAGATTATTTGGGGTTTATAAAATATTTTTTATTCGGATATTTCTAGTAAAGAAGAGTTATTTCTCCCAACTACCTTTCTCCCTAATGAATTTTGCTCTAGTTTTATGGTTTTTCTCCTTAAAAGATTTTAATTCTTTATTGAAAGTCGTCGCTTTATGTTTTCTCTTTACGTATTCTTTTCTTTATTACCGCCTGTTGCACGTGTATGATTTTCCAAACGGAAGTATCATTAAAGCTCATATAATTAGTTTAAGAAAGAGACTTTTATTAGGTCCTTGTTTTATGTGGAACATACACGCAAAGAGAAGCAGCAAATGTAGACATTAATCATGTGTCGTGTAAACAATGTGTAAATTTCAATGTAGTAGGCAAGCAAACAAGAGCAAGTTAAACTAGCATGTCATCATTAAATGCACCTTTGACTAAAATGGAAAAGAAGTGTAGCCCTTAACGTATTAGAATAAAAAATAATAATTATTATTTTGTTTAATTATACTTAAAATAACATTAGTGTAAGTTAGGAATATAATTGAAAAATACTAAGATATAGTTACATGATAGAAATTTATACCTAAATGTTTCATGCCATGATATTTATACTAAGATGCAACTAAGTATAAAAATTTAGAGATTGGCTCTTATACCAATTGAAAAACCTATTAAATTCCGAGACCAAAATTTACGAAGAGGTTTCTTTTTCAATTTTAAAACACAATTATTTCAAGTTTGATTTCATTTACGATTTCAATCTCAATTCATGCAATTTATTTAACTAAACAATATTAAAACAATAACAAAGTAAAGTGTAATAATTAACAAGATAAGAGATAAAGAAAATAAAGATGAATTTATCATGAAGTCCGGCCACCCTCTAGTCTACTTAATCACATAATTGCCTCATAAAGGAGGACTTCACACATACTTCATTCATTACAAATAAATATCCCAATGAACGATACACAAACACCACACAAGCATTCTCACAAAACTCGCATGAGTTATGCCTTTACACTACATACAAACACTCATAAAACACAACTCATTCACTGGCAAAATTACATGCAAAAACACTTAATAAACTCATGAGTAGTGTCCTGCAATAATTTTCTAACTAAACTTTGAATGGCACTACTTATTGTCTCTCTCAAGGAAAATAAAATACAAAAGACATAACTTGAGGAGAGTAGGACAATAAGGTTATTTGCCACTTTTTAAGCTCACCAATTGTACAAAATCTATCCTTTGACCTTTATTTATAGGGCTTTCAAGACTTGTAGTCATAGCCCTTACATTAAAGTTCCAACGGCTAGTTTTTTGTCACTTATTATTCAAACATCATCTATTATCGAATGGATGCCTCTTAGAAAACTCATGTCATCTTGACTTCTTTCCTTATCATCTGCACCTTTCCCTGCATCAAATACTTCTACTACTCAAACAACACACTTGACATCCAAACACTAGCTAAAAAGCACATGGTCATAAGCTCTTGAATAAGGTGAATCCGCCATATGTCTAAAAACTTACCCTTAGCATCCGAACACTAAATGTAATTACATAACTAGTCCTTCTGACCATGCTAGCATTTGGTCTTTTAGCTTCTGGCACTTGGATGTTAGCTATAGTGCAACAAGATCCTATAACAACATAACAAACACAAACACATGTGTAATGTAATCAAAAGCTCATATCATAACAAACATATTTTTCCTATTAAGTGTATCTTAACTATACCATTTAAGCAATAGCGTAACGCATTTCCTCACTAAAATCTGACTTGAACCCTTCGGCTCAATAGTATCAATGTCTAATAAAACAAATTTCAATTTCTAGAGTGTAAATCATAACATGGTATTGGTCGGGAGTTCATGTCCATCAATCGTGACATGCATTGTCACTATGAAATATTGGTATTATGAATCTTATCAACTTCATAAAGATTCACTCATCAAAGTCATTAAATACCATTAAATTCATTATAGTTTCCAAAACCGTACCTGTCCATCTTCTCAAATGCTTATAAGTAAGGGCATAATTCATCGTTTTCTCTTTTAACTTTTCCTCTGCATCTTCTGTATACCATTATATTTTGTGAGTTATGCTATCATGAACCCTCTTGTCATTTCTTCTTTTAAATTATAGTAGACAATTTAGAAGATGAGGATGATCATCACGACGATTAAAAAAAATCAATGACTTAAACCTATCAGTCATAGAGAGCCAAATGCATGCTAAGGCTATTAAAGATTAGAGAAGGCAACCAGACTTCTTTGACCACCTTAAGGGGCTATACATTATGAACAACTCAAATCTTCTTTGAATTAGCTTCAATGTTGTGATCGATGACCAAATTTCTAAAAAAACTTACCTTAATATACTATAAAGATAGTTTTTATAGTTTAACTTCATGTAATAATGTTGTAACTCATCAAAGATTTCATGCAAGTCTCAAAGGTAATGATCATTAGACTTCTTACTTGTCATAATAGTGTCATCTACAAATACCTTCATGTTTCGCTAATTCTAGTGCCTACAAATTTTGATGAGCTAAACTACTTATGGTAAAGGAAAGTAGTCCTTAAGAATCCTTTATTTATATCGGTGTAGTTGATGCACATCTATCATTTCATTTGCTTTTTTTACCAACACTGCATTGGCTAACCAAGTTAGATATCTTTCCTTCCTGATAAATTTGACCTTTAGTATCTTTTGCACCTCCTCCTCAGTTGTGGTGTATCTTTCAATTGCAAAATGTCTCCTTTTTTTAACATTTTACAATGTAGGACCAATGTTGAGACAATGTGTTATGACTTCTAGAGAAATTCTTAACATGTTGGCTAGCTACCAAGCAAAGATATCTAGATTTGGTTGGAGGAATTGGACCAATTGTCCTTGGATGCCAAAAGACATGAATTCCCCAATCCTAGTCATTTGTTTAGGATCATTACCAAGCTGTATATCCTTGGTCTCTTTGACTAGTTTTATCCTAATGTTCAACTATCTTTCAAACGTACCTGAACCTAAAAGATTTCCTCCAGAGCTAAGGTTTTAAGGTATAGATCCCTAGAAATTTTCTGGTCTAACTTGCAAATCCCAACTCATTTAGGGTAAGGAACTTAAGCTTCAAATACGTGAGGGAGGAGACCATGCTAAAAAGATATTGGCTTGGTCATCCTAGAATAACATTATAGGGCAACCAGTAATCAACTACGATGCATTTAATTTTGTGAGTGGTAGTGTAGTTATCATCACCCAGCTCCATAAGGAGAAGTCAAATCCCTAGCTCGAACAAGTTATTAAAGCTATAAAAATAATGGTCATAAGGCTTAATATTCTTCCTCAGCTTAGGAGTGATGTGTTTGTAGAAATTGTTTAAAATAATGCTAGCACTTCTCTTCGATACCAATTATTACTTTTTTCATGCCGAAACTAGTAATCCAAGTTGAAATAATGAAGGTGCCTTTGCAAGAGGTTCAAATTCAAGATCTTCATCTATAAAGAGATATAAAAGTACTCGTTTTCTGCTTCTAGCATGCATGTTAATAATTTATGTGCCTCTTGAGGCATTGGTTAAGTTAGAGTTACCCGTCGCAACTCCATGATGTGGCCCTCTTGTGATGGTATTTACAATGCCATTAAGAGCCATGTTCAAAGGGTTGTTGTTAGCAACTTGTCCATTTGCTTCTTGTCAGCTACATTTTGACTCATTTGTACTAAAAAAATCATTGTAAAGAATTGTTGGTGTTGGCAGTGTATTCTCTTAAATAACCATTCGGTGAAGGCTATCTTGGATCCTAAAAAGAGATTCTAGAAGGAGAAAGGCCATATTGTATTGTTATATTTTGGATGCACTAGCGTTGTCTAATGTTGAATAGTTGTAATTTCCATTATCGATTATAGTGGAAGGTTTTGTATGTGGCAGTCCAATGGTTTTTCCCTAGTTTGGGTTTTCTACGTTAAATCTTGGTGTTATTTATATTTTCACATTCTGATTTTATACTTGTTATTTGTTTGTGATTTTTTTTTCATGCTTTCACAAAGAAAAAGATCGGATCTTTTTCCTGACAAGTGGTATAGACACCCCATTTTTCCCCCCCTTTAGCCAAGTTTTAAATCTAGAAAACCAAAAAAAAAAAATAGAAATCTAGGAAAATCCAAAAAAAAATAGAAAAATAAGAAAAACCCTAAAAAATAGAAAAAATAGGAAATTAGAAAAAAAAAACCCTAAAAATTAGAAAATAGGAAAATCCCTAAAAATTAGAAAATAGGAAAAGATTCAAATTTTTAAGCTCGGTTCAATTTTTATCTCTCAAAATAGCTCATGAAATATGGAGATGACAGGTTCAAACCGGACCTCAATTGGAGTTAAAATGAGCTATTTAGAGATATGTAAGTTTAAGGATTGGGTACTGTAGTAGTTAGTGCAGAAAATTATCAAATTAAAATAGAAACAAATAAAAATAAAATAGGATTTTTTCATTTTTAGATAGTTTTAGGAAAAATTAGGATCATTTATTTTAATCTAGAGTTGGATCGGGATCAGTTTTAGTTTTAATAGGTTAAAAAATATTTTTTGTGGAATATAAATCAAAGGGCACCCTTTTTCATATTCAGATTCGGTCGTTTTAGAGATTAAATGGAGGATTAAAATCGTTGAATATTGACATTGAAAAATATTCCTCGACCGTTACAATCATTTTAATGGCTAAATCCTCTGAGCTTCTGATTTTTCCCTATAAATAGAGACTCCTACTTCTCATTTCATCATCCATAAATCAGAATCAAGCTCCAATCACTACATTTGAGAGAATTTTTCGAAAGTTAGAATTTAGGAAAAAATCGAATTTTGAATTCGATTAGTGTTCTGCAGCAATTTCGAGTGCTTTTGAAGAGAGAAATAGGTTCACAGGATCTAAAGCTTTCGATAGAAGTTGTTTTTAAGCTCTAAGGTTATTCCGCCGTGATTTGCCACCGTGACCACCACTGCTCTGCAGTGAAACACCACTCCCTGCCACTATCCAGGTAAGTCGACACTTCTTGAGTGATTCCTAGTGCTTCATTGACCTCGCCAACATCCCCTAGCTGTCCTTTCCACCACCAGAACCGGCAGATTGAACCCTGCCGGTCGTTCTCAGCCGATCGGGTCACGATTCGGGTTTTGACCTGGATCCTACCTCGTACCTTAACCTTAATCCAACTCGGGTCCCATCAGGTCCAGCTCAGGCCATTCGGCTTGGATCCATTAAAAAAAAAGAAAAGAAAAACAAGGCTAGGTTTAGCCCAACCGAAAAAGAAAAAAGAAAATAAATTTTATTTTTATCTTTATTTATTTATTTGTTTGCAATTGATTGTTTATTTAGCGCTTTTATTGTTTTATCATGTTACAAATTAAATTGATATGCTATATGGAATAATGATTAGTATAGTTGTTATTTTATATTTATGGTATTAAAGTCATTTACTATACATGTTATTAAAAATTAAAAATATAAAATATAAAAAAATAAAAAAATATATAGAGAAAAAATAAAGAAAAATAAAAAAAATTCTTCCTTTTTTATTCCTTTTGTCCCCTTTTTTAGGAGGTCTTTTATAAGAGAAAAATGAAATAAGTGTTTTACCCTTTCAGATAAAATTTAATATATTTAAAGTGAAATAATGAATAATGATTAAATAAAAGACTTCGAAAGAAAGAATAAAAATTTTCCTTATAGAACATTAATAATAAAAGTTAGATTTTCTTTATTTAGCTTTTATATTTAGCACTTTTAAAAATATTTTCATAAAAATCAATAAATTGTTAATAAACTTAAGCTTGGCTAAATTTTTCATAAAATCCACCACAAAGATAAAAATTCTATCAAAAGATAGAATAGCAGAACTACGTGGACTTGATTCCCAATTAGTAGGATACATAGGCACTTCGGGCAGCCCCAAATATAGAAAACCTATAGGGTCCTCTTTTTAAATTTACTTACTTTAAAAATAAAAAATTGAAAATTTAGAATAATTATGTAAATAGTTTTTCTTTAATTAATTTTATAAGTAGCGAGAAGATATAATTTAAATTAAAGTTTTAAGGGGGCACCGAAAGGTTTAATAGGTTAGCCCCCGAACCCGGCATTCTCTAGTTTCTCAAAAAACGGTTTTATTCCGGTTTTAAATGCAGGCTAGCAGCTAGGTTAGAAACGATCAAACCTATTGGTTTTAACCTTCTTTCCTAACCTCAGTTGGGTGGCGACTCCAATTTCGGTTCTTTCGGTTCTAGTCGAGGGTTTTCATTACATGGGTACTGGTCTAATGGAAATTGAATCGAATGATACCTTTTCAAAAAATCAGGCTCGACAAGTGGTATCAGAGCTTCGGGTTAATAATATATATATACACAAATGCAAGATTTTTAGGGTTTCTTCTTCTTCAATCTGATAAGCACAAGCTATGGTTGAATCCTCAAGGTCAATGATCAAATTGACGACATCAAATTATTTGATATGAAAAGCGATGATGGAGGATCTGTTATATTGCAAAGATCTCTATTTGCCATTGGGTAGTGATACAGCAAAGCCTGAGGACAAGTCTGATCAAGATTGGGTGATCATGCATAGAAAGATTGTTGGATATATCTGGCAGTAGGTTGATTAAAGCATCTTCCATCATGTTGCTCAGGAGACCAAGGTAGATGTCCTTTAGAGGAAATTGGGGTCAATGTTTGAAAAGGCAAATCGCCTTAAACAAAACCTCCTTGATTAGGAGGGTTGTAAATTTGAAATATAAGGATGGCTTCAATATTTCTGAGCATTTAAGTGAATTTCAAGAGCTTGTAAATCAACTAACTTCAATGAAACTTGTTCTTGATGATGAAATACAAGCACTCCTGTTGCTGAGTTCAATGCCAGAGGGTTGGGAGACATTGGTCGTGTTAGTTAGCAATTTGGCTCTAGATGGAACGCTGATATTAGAGATAGTAAAGGATAGTTTGATGAATGAGGATGCCAGGAGGAAAGATTGGGGATACATTCCGATTTTAGGGCACTTGTGGCTAATAGATTTAAGAAAAGAGGTAGAAGCAAAAATAGAGGCTCGGATGATAAATCTAATAGGTTTGACAAATCCAAGGGCAGATCTAAGTCAAGAAATAGGAATCCAAAATGTTTTTATTGTAACAAGCCGGACCATTACAAAAGAGATTATAGACTGTGGAAGGAAAAGAAGGAAAAGGGGAACGGTGAAGACAAGGATGATGAGTCTACTGCTATAGCAGTAAGAGATGGGGTTATTGTCACCTGGGATGAAAATTGTGTTAATTTGACTGGTCATGACAATGACTGCGTTATAGATTCTGGTGTCTCGTTTCATGTGGTTGCACATGAGGAATTTTTCTCATCTTACACTGTGGGCAATTTTGGTAATGTAAGGATGGGAAATAATGAGACTTAAAAAATATGTGGGACTGGAAATATATTGTTGGAAACTAACACTAGGTGCAGGTTTCTACTTAGAGATGTGAGACATGTATCGGATATTCACCTAAGCCTGATTTCTACAGGTAAATTAGATGATGACGGTTATTACGATCATTTTGGTGAGAGTAAATGGAAGCTCACCAAGGGATCTCTGATTGTTGCCAAAGGAAAGAAATCAAATACACTCTATCTAATGACAGCTAAATTAGATAAGGGAGTTGTAAATTTGACAAGTGAATCCTCAATGGATTTATGGCATAAGAGGCTTGGGCATATGAGTGAAAAAGGGCTTCAGATGCTTGTGAAGAAGCATCTTCTACTAGATCCTAAAGGAATTCCCTTGAAGACCTGTACTGATTGTCTAGCTGGTAAGCAACACAGGGTTGCATTTCAGAGAAATTCTTCTTCTAGGAAAGCACATGTTCTGGACCTAATTCATATAAACGTTTATTACATGACAGATAGGTCAATTGGTGGTGCTTTGTATTTTGTCACTTTTATAGATGATCACTTTAGGAAGCTTTGGACTTGTGCTTTGAAGTCCAAGGATCAAGTGTTGAATGCGTTCAAGTAGTTTCATTCTAAAGTAGAAAGAGAATCTAGGAGAAAATTGATTTGTGTGAGAGCAGACAATGGAAGGGAATATAGAGGACCATTTGAAGAATATTGTAATACTCAAGGAATTAAATTGGAAAATACAGTTCCAAAGACTCCACAACAAAATGGTGTTGCTAACAGGATGAATCGCACTATCATTGAGGAATGAAGTGTATGTTATCTCATGCCAAGTTACCCAAATCATTTTGGGGTGAAGCCATGATGATAGCTGCAGATTTGATGAATCTATCTCCTTCATATGCTCTAGATGGAGATATTCCTGAGTAGGTATGGTCAGGTAAACAAATTTCTTATGATCACTTGAAAGTTTTTGGATGCAGGGCATTTGTGCACATCCTAAAGGATGAAAGAGGAAAGATTGATGCTAACTCCAAATAGTGTGTGTTCCTTAGATATGCACATGAACAGTATGGTTACAGATTGTGGGATCCATCAGAAAAGAAGGTAATTAGGAGCAGAGATGTGGTTTTTCTAGAAGACTAAACAATAGAAGATATTGAGAAGCCTGAAAAGGACAAATCCTCAGCTCAGATTCCTACTAGTATTGATCCAGTGCCTTTGCCGAAAACTTCTACTGATGGGGGAGGTGTAGAAGATACACATGAAGAGATTCAGAAGCCTCAAGAGCAGGTTGAGTTGAGGAGATCTTCAAGAAAAAGAAGATCATCAATGAGGATGATCCACAAGAATTTCTAATGCTAACAGATGGGGAAGAACTTGAGTCATACCGAGAAGCAGTGTCTCATGTGAAGAAAAAGGAGTGGTTGAAAGCCATGCAGGAGGAAATCAAGTCCTTGCATGAGAACAAGACTTATGATCTTGTGAAATTGCCTAAGGCCAAAAGACCCTTGAAAAACAAATGGGTTTACAGGTTGAAGACTGAGGAAAAGAGTTCACAGCCTAGGTACAAAGCAAGACTAATTGTGAAGGTGTTCAATCAACAAAAGGGGTAGATTTTAATGAAATTTTTTCACCAGTGGTGAAGATGTCTTCCATTAGGGTTGTCTTAAGTATAGTAGCCAGTCTAGATCTGGAGATTGAACATATGGATGTGAAGACTGCTTTCCTTCATGGAGACTTGGAGCAAGAGATCTACATGGAGTAGCCTGAAGGTTTTAAGATCAAGGGGAAGGAAACTCTTGTATGTAGGTTAAAGAAAAGTCTATATAGATTGAAGCAAGTGCCAAGGCAGTGGTATAGAAAGTTTGATTCCTTCATAGTTGATCAGGGTTACACCAGGACTGCTACTGATTCTTGTGTTTTCGTGAAAAAGTTTCCAGATGGTAAGTTTCTGATTCTTCTGTTATTTGTTGATGATATGTTGACTGTCAGCGGGGATGTTAAAAAGATACAAGAATTGAAATTATCATTGAGTAAGTCTTTCTCAATGAAAAACTTAGGACCCGCATACTAAATCCTTGGAATGAGGATTGAAAGAGATAGGAAATACCAGAAATTGTGGTTGAACAAGGAGTTATCTTGAGAAAGTGTTGAAGAGGTTTAATATGAGCAAGGCCAAACTAGTTTCTTCTCCACTTGCAGGTCACTTCAAATTGAGTGCTCAATAGTGTCCTAAAAGTGAAGCAGAGAAGGAGGACATGAAGAAGATCCCATATGCTTCAGCAGTTGGGAGTTTGATGTATGCCATGGTGTATACAAGATCGAATATTGCTCATGCAGTTGGCGTTGTAAGCCGCTTTCTTTTGAATCCAGGAAAAGAGCATTGAACCGCTATTAAATGGATTCTTAGATATCTCAGGGGCACTTTTAGATTTGGTTTACAGTTTGGGGAAGGTAGTAGATCTGCATTGGAGGGTTTTTCGGATACTGATATGGTAGGGGATTTAGATTCCAGGAAGTCCACTTCAGGGTACTTGATTACATACGCAGGGGGAGTGGTTTCATAGCAATCTAGATTGCAAATGTGTGTTGCTCTTTCTACTACTGAGGCTGAATATGTAGCTGTTACAGAAGCCTGTAAAGAGATTTTGTGGATGAAAAAATTCTTTGAAGGATTAGGTCAAGAGTAGGAGGGGTTGAAGTTGTTTTGTGACAGCCAGAGTGCTATTCATTTGAACAGGAATCCAATATTCCATTCCAAATCAAAATACATAGATGTTAGGTATCATTGGATTCGGGACGTTCTAGAGTCAAAACAATTGAAACTGGAAAAAATCCATACTGATATATGATGACTAAGGCTTACCCAAGAATAAACATATCTTTTGCAGACAAAAGGTGGATATGATGGAATTCCCTATATGAGTTGGAGGGGGAGATTATTAGGATATAGATCTAACTCATATGGGTCTATATCTAAGGACATCCTAAATATACATTGGATATATTTAGAAGAAGACTTGAAGATAAGGAATATTTATAAAAGTCAAAGCTGGTCAACATAAAAAATTAATAGCAAAATAATGAGAATTTAATACAGCTTTGAATGCCAATTTATGTGGCATTTGAATTTTCTTTTATAATACCATTTTATGATACAGAAAGGAGAGAATACATAGAGAGATACACCGGAGAAGGGGGGTGGGGGAGGGGGGGTGGTAGGTATCTCGGATCTTAGAAAGAGATTCTAGAGGGAGAAAGGTCGGATTGTGTTGTTGTATTCTAGATGCATTAGTCTTGTCTAGTGTTGAATAGTTGTAATTTCCATTATTGATTATAGTGGAAGGTTTTGTGTGTGGCGGTCCCGTGGTTTTTCCCTAGTTTGGGGTTTTCCACGTTAAATCCTAGTGTTATTTATATTTTCGCATTCTGATTTTATATTTGTTGTTTGTTTGTGATTTTTTTTTCATGCTTCCGCAAACAAAAAGATTGGATCTTTTTCTCGACACCATTGTATATGGCATTTCGGAGAGCACTTAATAATTGATTACAATCATTGATTTGTGACCATGATTTTTGTGGTAGTCACAGTATTTTCCCAAATTCATTTGGTTGGGATTGACTCTCATTTTCGAAGGTAGATGAATCATGCTTCTATGATAATATGCCTTAAGGAAGACCTCCCCTAATAGCTTGCTGAGTCTGTTTGGATTGTCGAATTTTTATCAATATCGTATTTGTATCAGATCTACATATATATCTTATCTATATCATATTTGCACCATATCAGTATTGTATATGTTTGACCAATTTATGAGTAAAACTACCAATTTTTCATCGATATCTATCTCTTAACAAACATGTATTTAAAAAATAATAAAAATATGATGCTAAAATTACCAAAATATGATGAAACAAATAGACCCTTAAGTAAGTGAATTATGAATAGGTTAGGAATAATAAATGTTATTTTTTCCCCATCATCCCCACTATAGAAGGAGCATAAGTTTTTGCTCTCCTCAAGCTGGTCTTTGTCAAGCTCGTCTTTTTTATTATTGTTGTCTTTATGGGACCTAGTTTTGGTCCTTTTGCCTCTTGTTGAGCTTTGAGAATATCATCTTGCATAGTGTATTTCTTTGCTTTTTCTCTAAATTGTTCTAAGGTATTAAGCTTGATTCTAGTGAAAGCCTTAAGATAGTCCACAAACAGACTACTCTTTGTGTTGGAATGTGTAACGTGACCCCTTGATTAACATTTGGAATTCTAAGCATAAACTTAGAGCATCTCACAATATATTTCCTAAAGGGCTCATCTTTACCTTATTTGATCTAGTAAAAAGATACAGTGTCCTTTTATGGGGGTTTGCTTGCTATGAATGAGACTTAAACAGTCAGATGAAGGTCTTAAAGCAGCTAATGGTGTTATAAGCAAGCTGATGGAACTAGGTGCTAGTGTCCCCATGAAAAGTGCTAAAAAATGATTTAGATATGGTTGCATTGCCCAACTTGTGAATTGATATGTTAGTTTGAAAGTATGTAAGGTGGTCTTTTGAATTATTGATGCCATTTAACCTTTCAATGTTGGAAGTCAAGCGCTCAAGAATAGAACTCCATCCTCGATTGCTATAGTGAAAGGGCTCTTAGTAGTGGAAGGTTTGATTGTATGGTCATTCTTTCAATCTTTTTCTTAGTTTCAAAGATCTTTCCGTTAATGCAATCCTCAAATTTGTAGTAAGCCATCTTGTGAAATGGTTTCTTTTCTATTCAAACAAAGGATTTTAGATGGACATTGGCTTCAACTTGTGCGCAAGACTTGGTAGGAACATGATCAAATTGTATGTTTACAACATCCTATTGAGTAATGGGTGTAGAAATACAATTACAGCTATTCTTAGCTCACGCTTGCAAGTTTGCTCTTTGATGATGAGCATGAGAATTTAAAGGGTTATGCTGCTTATCCACAACATTAGCTAGTAGGAAGTTATTGCTTATTCAAATTATGTCATTCGGGCTTGAAGTTATTAATCACTATGAAATGCATCTTGGTGCGAGGCAATCATTCGCTGATATATCTACTTTAACACCACAAACCACTACTCAATTGAAGAATTGGTTATAACAGTGTTTGTATTTGAAAGTAGTTGGATTCAAGCTAGAGGCATCAAGTGCCTAACCCTCAATAGAGACAACTCCTTCAATGATGCTCTTGTTTTTTACTTTTCAGCCATCATGCTCATGGCTATCATGGTCTATAAAAAGTAAAAGTTTTCCCTTAGATTGCACTAAATCTCCTAAACAGATTTTCTCCTATAGAGATGTCAATCTATTAAAGCTTTGTTCTTCAAGAACTAGACCTAACATACCTTAAATCTAATGATATTGAGCCTGTGAGACAAAATATGATTAGTGGGTACTGTAGGGTTGTTTAATATGGATATTCTAATGCTTAAGTGAGTGGGTAATCAGACGCTAAGACAAGGAAAATAGCAAAGAGTGAGAATATATGAGCCTGGATTTTTTTTGTATGTATGTTGGGGTATTTATAGTAGTAGTCCCACAATTAATTGGGAAAGTAGATAAATTCAAATAAGGGAATTGCCTCCCAATTATTTAGGAAAGTGAATGTAAGGTGATATAGTAAGTACATCTCCCAAGTTGGGAAACATTCTAGAAACCGCCTTGTCAATTGGAGACAACTAGTAAATTGGCTCCCTTGCTTAATATGTACTAGTGACCTCAACAAATAACCATTCGATCGGCAAGAGGCTGCCAAGCTATTGTTGAATAAAGCAGCTTAATAAAGCCTTGTGAACCATATTTGGGGTCGACCCACAACTATCATGAACATATATGTAGTAAATCCAAAATCTAGATATGTTAGCCTAGGGTTTAACATGCTAAGCCCTGACCTAAAGAGGTCAGATTAAGTTTAGGAGACAATGATTAAAGTTACCAAGCAACATGATGTTTTTTCTTTTCTTACTTTTTTTATATGACAACATTAGAACATTGATAATAACCTTTCAATAGCAAATTCTTAATATTAGAACTTATAGCTTTTTTTTTTTTTTTTTACAAAAAAAGGAAATTCACAACTTTTTTAGACTAGTTAATCCATTGATCATTTAAGGTGTAGTCCCATTAGTTGGATACATCTAGGTAATATATATGATTATGTTCCAATATATGTGTAGTAAATAAGCATTGGAACATTGATAACAACCTTTCAACAACTTCTTAATAGTAGAACTTATAGCTTAAAAAAAAAAAGTTCACAGCTTATGGAGACTAGTTAATTCATTGATCATTTAAGGTGCAGTTCCATTAGTTGGATACATCTTGATAATATATATGGTTATGATACATCTTGATAATATATGGTTATGTTCCGATATATGTGTTATCAATCAAGTAATTTTTCCCCTCAAATTTAAGCCACACCTTAAAAGAAATTTTTATGGAGATAATTAGCTTTTGAAAAAGTCAAGTTCAATCACATGTTCGAATGGAATATATACAAATATATATACATATACATGTGTATATATATCTATATGTTAATTCTACTAAGATTTGATTACAAGATACATTGTACTAATCTTGTTAAGTATACTAGTGAATATTAGATAAGCTTGAATCTTATAATTTTTTTATTTAAAATTAACTATGATCGGTTTTAGTATACAACTTAAGATGAATTGGTATGAGTTTAAATTGTAGAATAGATGGCAAGATTAATTATGGAGATTTTTCAAGCATGTATTTTAGTTTTCACAAGCACTTAATCAAATGTTTTGTAATATTTTGGAATAAAGGCGGGCCAAGTGTCTGTACTTTTAATTTTTGGCAATTTAGTATCTCATATTTAAATTTTGACAAATTAGTACATGTACTTTCAAAATATGTGCGATTTAGTGCCTATATTAAATATGTGATGAACGTTCATTTTGACAACAGGATGATGGTAAATACTTTCTCAAAAATTGCTAAAATCTAGAAAAGTGGTACTAAACTACTAAAAAATTGCAAAAAATTAAAAGTGTAGGCACTTTGTCTACCATTATCTTGTTATCAAAATAAATATCCGTTAAATATTATTTAATAGAGGTATTGAATTGCACATACTTTAAAAGTACAAGTACTAATTTACCAAAATCTAACTATGAGATACTAAATTGCCAAAAATAAAAAAGTATAGGCAGTTGTTTTACCATTATCCTCAAATATTTCAATTTGAATTATCAAGAATTTTGCATATGAGGAGGTAATTGAGATAATGCTTGAATCAACATTTTAAGAGGAAATAAAGGGATTTTTTTTTTTTAATGAGCCACGATCATTTTTATGAAGTATGGGATAATTTTTTTCTCCAAAAATATTAACCATTGGTTCCAAATTATGGATCATGATTTCTATAATGACACGTTTCGTATGTAAGAATAAATTGAAATGGAACCGCGATTTCGGGTTCTATTCCTTTTCCCCATGTTTGGAAGTCTTATTATAGGTTAGAATCGTGATTCCTTAGAATTGACAATTTTGACTTTGAAGGAGAATTCGATTTTATTTTCTCAAAGATGGAATCATGATTCCTTTCCATCTCACATTAATGATCTTTGATTTAATTACCTTTTTATCCATATAAAATTATTATCTCATTTGTTGTTAAGGATATTTTTGACAAATCCTATTGTATACCCGTTCATTTTCATTCCATTCCATTCCATGTTTATATCTAAACATAAGAATGAATATCCCATTTACTTATTCATTTTATTCCATTCCTTTCATTCCAATCCATTCCATTTTGAATGATTCCTACATACCAAACATAACATGGAAAAATGTCAAATTTTAAACCTAAACATTGCATAACAATTTAATTCGATATTTGAAATTTGAAGAGTCAATTTAATATCTGATAAGTCAGTAACACTATTTAGTTTATTTCTTAACGTGAAAGAAGTATTCTATTATTTCTAAATGGTGTTAGAATTAATAATAAAAACTCAATGATAAGTTACCTCTTTTAAGTCTGTAAACAGAATAAATGGTGTTAAGGAAGTAATACAAATAGCCACATAAAGTTTGATTACATATTAAATTGAGCACTTCAAAGTTTTGGTATCAAATTGAACTTTTTGCAAAGTTCAAGTAATAAATATGACAATTATCCTTCTTGCAAATTATGAGCAAATTGAGGTTTGTTTATAGGACTTACAATAGTTGACATTAAATGAACCACTCGAAATGTTGTGATCTCAAATAAACTTACTCTCAGATATTGTAACCTTCAGATGTAATTACCCAAAGAGAAATATCAATTTATTGAACATAAACTAAACTTATAACGTAGTGATATTATAGTCTAGTGATGTTATATTAACAACACTATTCTCTAAAGTGGGATGGACTGGATTGAAATCCCTTTTCCCTATTGCAATGGAAATAAAAAAATAAAAAACCTAGATCATACCAGTTGGTTATTGTTACAATTTCAAAGAAATATTAGGTTGGTTTATATTTTAAATTTTAAAAAGTTATAAGTAAAAACTTTAACATTATTCACGGAATTTTAACGGCAATTAAAAAAGAATAATTCCTTCTAAGTTCTGATCATTGGATGTGCCAAGTACTTAAAGGTTTTAAAGCTAAGTTAAAGAAGAAAGTTCTCGAAAAAGAACAATTCTTTCATTTTCTTTGCTTATCTGACTAATCATTTTTCTTGTTATTTTCAGCACAAAAGCATTGGTTTGTAGTCATTTTTTTTGAGGATTTTACTTTGTATTACTTGTCTTCTTGAACTCTTTGCGGCAGTGTTAAGAGATTTTACTGTAGTCCTGTGGGGCTTCCATTAGGTGCAAAGCTAGTAAGATAAAGCACTAAAACAATTGTACTGCACTATTAATTTGATTTTTAACATAATAATGAAACAATTTAATATAAACAACTTAGTAAGAAGAATGAATTGACTCATAAAGAGGGACCATTATTAATAAGTGTCTAATCTTTAAACCTCACTCTTTATTTTCTATTACATCTGTGTATGTGGGTTCCTACTGTTAGCAGCTACCGTTAGATCACCTTAGTGATTTACGAATGAAATAGAGTAAGCTCAATTCATGTTTATCCTTAATGAGCTTCTCATGGGCTAAGACAAAAAATCATCTCTTGTGTGTGCATGAGCCTGCCTGAGAAAAGGTTAATGCGACGGACTGGTCCAATAATCCTTATTCCGAGCTCACTAAGCCAAATCTCCCCAAGTTATCCCAAAGATCAGACCAAGCTTGCCGGATCCTATCACCTAGCCCGTGAGTCAAGCCCAATAATTAAATTATAATATATAAAATTATAAGCCTGCTCACAACATCTAACTTGTTTATTTATTAAATTAAAACTTTAAAAGTAATTAAAAAGAGATTTTCCAAAAGAGTTAATTTTTTTAAAGCAAACAATTGAAGTACAGTTCTTGATTCCTTAGTAGGACTAAAAAGCATTAAAATTGTTATTAGTAAAGTGTAAACCTTAAGATCACCTTCAAAAACCTTGAAATGCCTAAACTTTAAAAGCATAGTCAATACTAAAAACAATATACAACATGCATAAGTAAAAATGCTAATAAGACCAAATTCTCATATTGGATACTAAACACCAGCTACGTTAACTTAACCTTTAGTAGGGCCATCTAATCATGATTTTTCAAAAATTAATTAAAGTAAACTAATTTTATTTAATTCTAACAAAAGCATTCACAAGGCAAACATATTTAATAAAAAAATTGGAAAATAAACTAGGCTATCATTTAGAAAATTTACATATGCATCTATTATTATTATTATTATTAGATTCACAAAATCATGATCCTCTTCCCTTCCTAGTCAAGATGATCTTATTTATGACATTGATTTTCCTTTAGTTACCTGATTCATATTTATTCCCAATAATTAGATTCTTTTTATCAATCTAATTACCCTATTATATGTTAATTAGCCTCTATATCTCCATGTCAGTTTAACTAATTCTAACTGTATTACTTAAGAGAGGTTTAAGTGAATCTATGCCACAACCAAATTATAAACAAGTCATTAGTCATATAACAAATTTTTAAACTATGAAAATTAAATAATAAAAACGTTAATAATCAATACGTAACATATGAAAAACTCATAATGAAATCATTTCCATCAAACCATATCTACTCCCATAAAATTAATTCAATTCACAACAAATAAAAGTGCAACACAGAAATAAGAAACATCGAAATAAAATTTTGAATGAAAGAACATTACCCTTAAAGGCTCCATTTGGATTGTTTGGTTTCATATCCATATATGCATTTAATCTGCATTTGTATCATATTTATATCAAATATATATATGACTTGCTTGTTTTATTTATAAGCAAAAATATTTATTTTTTATCTGTATCTTTTTTTTAATAAATAATATGTTTGAAAACGACAAAAAAGAAAAGAATGAAAAAAAATGACTGTTTAATGACAAAAATGGTAGCTAATTTTTTACAAAATGCTTAATCAGGTACGCAAAGTTTCCTTTTGAACAATTTGATATCTGAACAAAGTTGTCGTGAATTTTTTTCATATTTGAAGTTTGATTTTGATAATTTTAGTACTTGAACAAAGTTTTCGATGAATTTTTTTATACTGAAGCAAGTTCAATCAAGTATGGAAAAAGTCTACAAAAACTTTATTCAAGTACCAAAATTATCAAAACCAAACTTTAGATAAGAAAAATATTTACGAAAACTTTTTTTTTTAAGTACGAAATTGTTAAAAACCAAACTTCATATACATGATTAAATTTTTTATAAAAGTTCAAGTACCATTTTCGATATTATCCGAAAAAATGACAAAATAAGACCACCTTACATGTAAGTGAAGTCTAAATAGTGTTAATCTGTACTGTTTATTTGTTTATTTATTTATTTTGATTTCCCGGAAGCTGTGTTACCTTCAGTGCATTCAATTCTGTTGTCCCTCCATCTAATGTCTATTTCTTTTTTATTTTTTTTTTTTTTCTATTTTAGAAAGCAATGTTTTCACTTCCCCAGCTTACGAAGTGAATGTGGACAAATCATGCCAGCTTAAGCAATCTGTTACTTTCTCTATTTAAATGCATAAATCTCCATATAAAGTCGTATCTTTTGTTGCTGTTTTATCCCTTGGACAATTGCATAGCACATGGGTTGAGTTTCCAGCCGATTGCTGCCGACGCGAAGGGCGAAAGCCATGAAGGACGAAATTGGGTTATCTTCTCTCAGTGTACTGGCGTGAATGTTGCGTTGGTTTAAGCATGAATGGATAGAAATTTAGATCCTCGGAATATTATTCCCATCTTGTTCTAATAAATAAATAATTGTTAAATATTTATAAAGTGATAATAACTATTTATTTTATTATAAGAAATATTTTTATTTTTTAAATTTATTTAATACGTAACAAATATTTATTTGCTAAGACAGAATAAGATAGCGTTACAAAAGAGAGCAAATATTTATCAATGAATTTAGTTGAACATGCAGCCAAAAATGGTTTCAATCAACTGTGATGGGCTGGCCTCTATTGGCTTTTAATTCACTTGCCTTCCATTTGAACCTAATGCACTTGCGTAGGCTTGGATTAACGCTTGGCCTCGATGTGTCTTGAGATTCTGGGCTTCAGTTTTTTGCTTAGACTTTTTCCTATGTGGAAAGACATAAAATTATTATCATATAGAGATTGGTTTTGATGGTTTGGATCTATTACATCCAATGAGAATCTCAGCGTTCAAAATCGGTAAATATAGTAATAGATGGCGCTTTTGTGGAGCTTTGACTATTAATTGACTGAAATAAATAAAAAGGATATGTACAAAATCAAACTAATTGATTAGATTTACTGATCAATATTGTTCATGATCGTAGCAATCAATCACATTATAAAGAAATCGATATGATACATAGATATTAAGTAACGTTTGATAAAAAGATCACTAATACCGCATTATGTGAGGTTTTATCACAATCTCAATAATATTGATATAAATTACAATTACGAGAATGTCTTACTAAAATAATATCTGAGAAAATGCCGAAGGTGTCATTATCAGTTAAGGATCATATGCCAAGCCTTTAGTCTATGTCTCCGCATTTCATACACACGTTATGCGCTTGACTCTATAATAGAGCTGTAAGTGAGTCGAGACAACTTGTGAGTTATTCAAGTTCGACTCGGTGAAAGCTTGAATTCGACTCGCTTACAATCGAGTAGAGCCCGAATTCAAGCTACTCGAGTAGCTATTGAGTTCGAGTTCAAGTTTGAGCTATAAAATACTCAGCGCAATGAGTTCGCGAGCTTAATCGAGCTTAATTGAGTATTAAATAGAATCGAGTCGAGTTTGAGTTTATTAAGTATTAAATACTTTTTATAGTTAAATTAATATTTAAAAGAATAATCGAGTTTAATCGAGTTGAGTTCGAGTTTATCAAGTATTAATCGAGTCGAGTTCAAGCTTAAAAATCGAAGCTCGATTGAGTTCGAGTTTCAAGTTTTTTATTCTAGTCGAGTTCGAGCTTGATACTATATTGATTCAACTTGACTCGTTTATAATCCTACTCTATAAATGTACCTTGTGCTAATATTTTTTACGCGTTAATGAATTTTCGAATTCTCTATAACGTGGTATTGCATTTGTTGTTTTATTTATTTTTTAAACCTTGACTAATTATAGTAAGTGATTGACATCAAATTAGACATAAGCATAAAGACTTAAACAAGCATAGAAAAAGCCATCTATTATGATGAACCTAGCTTTACTTCCACCAACATATGATAAATATACGTTTATAGTGAAGTATATAAAAGATATTAACAATTAAACAAATATTGCACACTAGCTACAATGTGTCTTTGTAGCACATCATTTTCTTGGTCCATTTATTTTATCCCATTTTTCAACGTGTGTTTTATGTCAAATATTTTGTTATAATTTTTTAAATATTTGTATTACTTAAAAAAAATTGGGTTAGTATAACGAATGGTAAATGAATTTTGATAAAATATATAATCAAATATCTGAACTTTGAAATTGATCAGTTTAATACTTGAACTTTAAAATTAAGCAATTTAGTACCTGAAAGAACTTTTCATGTATGTCAATAGTACATCTATCAAGTTTTTGTAGGTACTAAATTGATCAGTTTTAAAGTTTTTTAGATATTAAATTGATCAATTTTAAAATTCAGATACCTAACTGCATATTTTACCAAAATTTAGATATCATTTATAACATTATCCAAACAAGAGTTGGCTTACTCAATGTTTTGAAAATGTAGCTGACAAAGAGTGTATAAAGTGGTAAGAAAATAAGTAAAAGATTAGGAAAACAACCATTTACACACAAAAAATGGATTATCCAAATTTGGCTACACCTTTCATTGAGGGTGTGCCAAATAAGATTGTGGGACTCTTGCAGTCTCACGTACGGTACTGTATGTGGTCCTATAAGCTTATTTGTCATACCCTCTATGGAGGCTGTAGCCAAATTTGGACCACCTACCTTTCTCTCTTTTTTATGCATTTCACCATGATTTCTTATATTCTTATTTAACAGTGCTGGTACAAAAATTGACCTACCAAAGTAACTATTTTCGGAGACAAGAGGAAAAAAAAAAGTAATTACTTTTGCTACGACTCATTAATTTTTCATGTGTACATTTATCTTGATTTCAATGGCTTACTTTAATAGTTTGGAATTTCAAGGACAATGACACAATAATTGTGATTATAATACAAGTTATAGTATGCTTGTAAAATTTTGTTTCTTTTGTTATATTACTTAAAAATTATTTCATGTTAGTTAAATGATGTAAAACTTAAAGTGATAGTATTACCTTATTTTATTTCTTTAAGTTGTGATATTTTTTTCAATAGCGGCATTGTTTCCAAAATCTCGTGTTCGTATGACAAAAAAAAAAAAAAAAAACCATTAAATTTTGTTTTCTTTTACGTTATTGATTTACAATTTAAAAATAAAGGGTCAATATCATGGTTTATACTCCAACTTTATATCCTTTTGTAATTATACATCTAAAGTTTTTAATTGTCAATTTATACATCTAATTAGATGTTTAGCTTTTACCATTTATACCACGTTTCTTTTTATTAACCACTATTATCTCTATCATTATGGGCAACTAATCATAATGCGATGCATATAATATTTTATTTTGTATTATATAATGATACCAAGTCATATTAGCACATAACCAAAAACTTTTACATTATCAATACAAAGTAGAAAGAGACGAGGATAACCAAAACTAATTAAATATCTAGTCAGTTTAAAATTCTAGGTGTATAATTGTAAAAAGTTGTTGAGGCAATTACAAAAAGGCTAATGTTACATTTATAATAATATTTATAAAATGGTTGGGTATAGTAGAAATTCGGGAAAAAAATGAAATAGCCAGTTACATTTAGAAATAATTGTGAAACTTTAAATTGATATATGTATATATTATATTATATATGGTGAAACATATATATACCACCATTTAAAATAATTACTAGAATATTAATTATACAAATGTAATTTTCAAAACACATTGTTGTGTCATACTATTACATGCCACATAGCATTTCAAAATGTATGTTGCATATAATAAATGCCACATAAGTTTCGCATTTAATACATTCAATACTCACTTTTAATGTGTGTTGCAAGTATTAAATGTGATAAAACATTTTTAGTACTTTGTTGTATCACATTTAATACATGCGATATACATTGAAGATATAACATTGCATATGTGATAGAGAATATCTAACCATAGTGAGCTTGCATAACATCCCTTAGGGGTCAGTGAGCCCACAAAAAGCCTCTTGAGTACTTAGCCAAGAGGGGGCCTCTGCTTCCCCTTAGCCCAAGAGACCCCCAGCATATAAAGGCTTTACCCTTTAATAAAAACTCCATAAGGGTCCCAATCTTACAAGAACCTCAAATCCTCTCCCACCATCGCTTCTCAACTACATACTGAGGATCATGTCTCCATGCATCACTTCGATCTCCTCAAGGAACAACTCTAGGCACAGCAATCTCCACCTTTTACGAGGACCAACTTGAATCCAAGATTACCTACCCCCTTATAGGCCTATGTCCACGTAAAGTAAGATCTTGTGGGCTCCTAATTAAGCTATGAGGAAATGTTATAAATAGATCTACACCCCTAAATATATGGTTATGACACTTTTCCTACCATTCCATAGTCTACTTACTCTCTTGAGACCACAAATAGTTTAAGTATTAGAGTGGTATACCAGACAAAGTGCTCCGTGTTTTATATATGCAAGTCTATCATGCTCTACCACGCTATCTTTATCGGCAGATTACCACCTACAACAACATATTTTAAATGCGATTAATATAATTGTTTTTTTTTTTCCAATTAATACTTATGTAATTTTTTCCATGCATCTAAGAATGGACATAGAACCATATAACTAGGAGGGGCAAACTAGTTTTTTTTTTTAATTTTATTAAAAGATGGAATATAACATTTTTTTTCTATTTTAATATATCATTATAATAATTAGGTTTTTTTTTCCAGTCTCCGGGGCTGAGGCCCCTATTAACCCATGCCTCGGTCCATCCCTACATACATTAGTAAACGAGAATCTATATCTATCTATCTATCTATCTATCTATCTATAAACATAGGTCTTGAACCCATGAATCAAAGCCAATGGTTCCATCAATTGGCTCGGGACTAGTACTATGCCTTGATAAAATTGGTATAAGTCCCCACCTTTTTTTTTTTTTAAACCACAAACCGACTGTTTTGTACCAATTAGGACCGTTTTGACAACTGTCTGTATTGTCAACAATATACTGAAGTAATGATAAGAAACAAAAGGAACAGTTAGAAATGAAATGAAAGGGAGGCATGGCAATATTTCGGTTTAAAAAATATAAATAAGAAAAAAGTAACCATCTATAATGAAGAAACCAACAAACACCATCATCCTGTTTTTTCTTTTGTTTTTTCCTCCAAGTCACGGGATGTGAGGTAAATAATTGGCAAAACCATCATACCATAATTGAATTAAACAAGAATAACCTTTCACATGTGATTTATCAGTAGACATTAGAAGATCTAAACGTGTGATTTCATAAGGAAGGGATGTGCAGGCAACAAAAAGTGGGTTTTCTCTTAATTATAATAGAAGATATTGTTAATATAATCGTTGTCAATTTTTTTTTTTTTTGGTTCACAATCAAGGAGGGAGGGGTGGAAGGGCGGGAGGGATGAAGGGGAATTCGAATTTGGTACCTTTTACTTGAGAGACTAAGTGAGATGCCACTGAGGTAATATATGAGATAAGGAGCAAAGATAGCACAAAAACAACAAAAACAAGTGTTTGATGCTTTGATGTTGTACTTAGGTTTTTCACGCTTTATAATATTAGTTAAACACACTTTACGAAAAACTAATATATAAAACCGTGAGAAAGTTTTCCAAATTTAGTAAGTTAATAAGTGGTTCGGTCCTGATGAGATCCATTAATCGATTTCATTTTCTCATTGTATAGATCAGTCCTTTATTTACATCTTTCTTCAAAGTAAGAATGCATGGATGAGTCCTCAGTTATGCGTAAGGCTTCATCAAGCATAACCACGCTGACGCAGTTTGGTAGCTTGAAACATTTAAAAGATGCCATTTTCTCCAACTATTTATAGCATATATACCATCTATCTATGTATATATTAGAATTTATTGAAGAAATTAGGTACCCTTTTTGGTTTTTTATTTCAAAATTTGATTGAACCTTTTACTCATATGTCTGAAAAGAAAAATATTTCGAGAATTAGAAATTTATTTGCTTTTAGAGAGTGCTTTAAACAATTTTTAAGCTTGTTAATGGATCCTATTAATATTAACACTAATCTTTCGTATAGGATGGAAGGTGTAAATATAAATCCATGTATTTGGCCCCCAATATTTAGCTACCTAACTTGAGTATCGTTCTCCTTTAAACATTTCTGATTGAGTATACACCTTTTCATACTTTTAGATAAACGAATCCTTCCGCTGCTCTACGATTTTCTCAAAATGAATTAAATGGTTGTTTCATCGTGCCCAATTTAATGGTCACGTTAGGAGATTTTAGTAATAAAACAGACAATTATGGTGTTAATACATTGATCTTTGCTGGTAAAAGGCCGAATCATCAATGGACTTTTTTCTAATAATTTCAAAAAAGGTCGACGGTTCGAATAGGCATTTCAAAAAGTAAAGGAATCAAATGAAAGGAGAGAGCGTGCTAGTCGGGTAGGGGTGCGGGTAAAACATTCAAGTTAATTGTGCGTAAAAGGTGGAAGTGACAATTTTCATAAAATTTCCTTGTATATTATTCTTTCCATTTGCGTTGCTTTTATATTAGGATTATAAATAAGTTGGCCTGAGCTGAGTCATGAATTAGCTTAGCTCATTTAAAAACTTTTAAGCTTAAATTCAGGTTGAACTTTTTATTAATCTTAGAATTCAACATCGAATACGATTCGAGTTTTGTTTCAAGCTCAAACTCAACTCGATTATAAATCAGACTCAACTTAAGCTCTGTTTTTATTAAGTTTGAAATTCTAACTTGAGCTCTACCTTTTTCATCTAAATTAACATATAAGAGTTACTTAATATATATACATATATATTAAATAGAAATTAATAGTATTATTTTAACTATAGAGTTATGTATAATATAATACAAATATAAAATTCACAAGTTTACTAGTTTGTTCATCAGCTTAATTGTGATCTACCCTATTAATGAGGATAGACGAAACTTAAATTTTACAAACGAAACTTATATTTTACAAAGGAATAGAATTTTTTTTTCTTTTAGTTTTATTTTTCTTTCAAATCATAATTCTTGTAATTTAATCAGACACGTGAAATGAAAAACTGCTTGTATGATCAATATGTCAAAGCCTTTGTTTCATTGGCTCTCATTTTCGTGCTATATTTAATATTCTGGCTGCAAAAACTGAACGTTGGCCTAGAGCAAGACAAAAAATTCTGGGCCCATCCCTTTAAAAAAAAAAAAAAAGACATAAATCTGCAATCGTTATGTTTTTTAAGATCTGTTGCAGCTGCATATTTTTGGAAATGGATCCACCACTTTCTCCCTAGGTGATCATGGAGACCTGACTAATTAAAGTGAATCAATTTTAGTAATAAATCATTAAGAATGCAAAAAATAAAAGAAAATAAAGGAAAAGGTATCCATGATCATTAAAAAAAACAAAATAAAATAAAATAAAGGACCGTAAAATTGGAGGAGTAGTAAGAAGTGAACTTGAAAACTTAAGTGTACTTTCATTTACATCATGTTTTTACAGCATAAAATATCACAATCCGAAATTTCTCAAAAAAAGGAAATTTCCTAAAAATCCCCTCATCATAAAATAAAAAAAAAATAAAACAAATGCCACAAACGGTAATAAAAACAGAGTATCATAATAAAAAGTTATAACATAAAATCTTTCATCAAAAAGAAAAATAAGATTTTTTATGGCCGAAACAATCAAATTTGACAGAAAAACGACGATGTCACAACCAAAGTTTTATTAAACCATATTTCCATGAGGTCAATCATTTTATAGAGGTATTTGCATTTAAACAACCATTTTAAAAAAATAATTTTACGTCTGCACATTTATAAAAAACGACTTATGTCACAACCAAAGTTTAATAAAACCATCATCCCACGTGTCAATAATTTTATAGATGTATTTGAATTTAAAATACCATCTTTTAAAAATAAATTTAGGTTTACACATTCATATTGTTTTGTGGATAAACAATTCAAGCCAAGATCATACAATGTTGAGTCAAGTTCAAACTCATAATTTAAATACACGATTTGAATCTTATCGTTTAAATTAATTGAGTTTGAACTTGACTCAAAATGATACTCAATAATTTTGAATTAAACTTAATTTATTTAAAAAAACTATGTTTTATTCTAATAATAAAAATATTAATATCAAAACTTTACCAATGTTTACACTTGACTTTAGTTTGACTAGATTAATAAATTAGTTAAGTCTAATATTATAAAGTTTAAGTTTAACTAAACTATTCTCGAATTATAACTTAAATAATTCACGAATAGCTAAACTCTTTTGTATGTATATACTACATCTCTCATCATATAGCACAGTAGAAACTTTAATGAATCTATAAAAGCAGAAAATTGTGAGTACAACTCTCATTCATTCTTTCCTCTGCTCACTCTAAGAAGTTTTGCCAATATGAGCTCTGATATTTCAACAACTACCATCCAATTCTTGCTAGTAAACAACCCAACAATCCTCAACTTCTCATGGAAACAAGGCCAAACTTTTGGGTCATCACAACACTTCCTCTATCTCACTGTCCTTCATACCTAATCTTCACTTTCCTCCTCTCTCGCTTCCCTAAGCACACCTTATTACCCAACCCTCGCAAGATCAAACCCATCACAGCCATACACAGCCTCATCCTAATCATTCTTAGTTTCATCATGGCTGTTGGTTGCTCACTCTCCACGATTTCAATCCCCTAACCTCCATTGGTTCATTTGTTTCCCCAAAAACACACCTCCAAAAGGTCCTATCTTCTTCTGGGGCTACATCTTTTACTTGTCCAAGATCCTAGAGTTTCTAGACACATTCATGATCATCCTTAGCGGTTCGACCCAACGACGACTCTCGTTCCTTCACGTGTACCACCATGCCCTAGCTGTGATCGTGTGCTACGTGTGGCTTAATACATCTCAATCTCTTTTCCCTGTTGGAATGATATCCAACAGCCTAGTACATGTTTTGATGTACACTTACTATTTCTTGTGTTCTTTAGGAATACATCCCAAATGGAAAAGGATGGTCACAACATGTCAAATTATCCAGTTATCGTTCAGCTTTGTGGTGTTTGGTATTGTGCTTCTTTCTCATTTCACATCACCAGGAGGGTGTTCCGGAATACTGAGCTGGAGCTTCAATATTATATTTTGTGCTTCGCTCTTGGTTCTCTTCTACGACTTCTACGAGACAAATTATGTGAGGATGAATGAGAAGAAGGACAACAAGAATGCATAAGAGAAAATTTAAATGATTTCTAGGCGCTATCGTTAAAACAAAAGATAACTTATATAAATTTATTGCATTTATCTTATGTTGTACGCTTTTATTTGTAATATATGTAAATGTAAGTCGTGTAATTCATTGAATAAATGGAAATTTATGATAATTGAAATTAACCATGTATATTAGCTACTGTTGAATATTTTTTTTTAATTCTTATATATTTGTTATTTGTTGACAAGGTAAGTAATCGAATAATGAAACCAATTTTCAACTTACTTGTTCAATTTGTAATGGAAGGAATGAATGTAAGTTGACTGCAAGGAGATTACGAACAGAATAGCTCCAAAGAGGAAAAACAGAGGAAAATGATTGATATTATTTATTTCTATCTAACTAACTTTCTAAAACAAATACAAAAGAGTATTTATACTATATTTATAGAAAACAAATGACACGTGTGAATACAAACTAAAAGATCAATAATACATATGTCAACAACACCCCCACCACTCCCACCCCTTCAAGTAGGACTTGACAAAAGTCCCAGCTTGACAGAAGTAGTATGTGAGGAAGAAACTCTAACAGGTTTTGTGAGAAAATCTGCAAGCTGATGAGTGGAAGAAATGCGAGAAAGAAAAAGAAAACCAGAATTAATATGATCTCTGGTAAAATGTACGTTGACTTCAATATGTTTGGTTCGAGCATGAAAACAAGGATTCTCGGCAATTTGCTTAGCAAATCTGCTATCGGTAAAGAGGGTAACAAGGGGTGAGAAAGAAATGCACAAATCCTGAATAGAAAAGAAAACCAAAGAAATTCCCTTGTATTTAAAGCGATGCTACGATACTCCGCTTCAACTAATGATGTAGAAACACTGTTTCTTTGTCTTCCAAGACACAAGAGATGAGCCAAGGAAAATAAGAAAATCAGTCAAGGACTTCCGATTAACACGGGATGTACCCTAGTCCGCATCAGAATAAGCAGCTAGAGTCAAAGAAGAAGTATGAGAGTAATATAACCCAAGATCAATATAACCCTTCAAATAACGTAGCACATGATAAGCCACTTGCAAGTATTGATCACGAGGATTAGAAATAAATTAACTGAGTTATTGAACCGCAAAAGACAAGTCTGGCCGAGTTAAAGTCAAATATAGAAGTTGACCAACTAAACATCGATACAAAGAAGGGTTCGGCAACAAATTTCTAGAAGTAGCATCAAGATGAACATTAGATGGAAAACGAGTATTCAAAGGTTTTGCCGTGGTCAATGCTGCCTCAGTGAGAATATCTAGTGCAAATTTTCATTGATTAATATAAAAACCAGAATCAGTATGACAAACCTCAAGACCTAAGAAAAATCGAATGGCACTCAAGTCTTTAATGGTAAAGGCAGAATCCAAAGAATGTTTTAACTCCTCAATATCAGTAAGATCATCACCAGCAACTAAAATGTCATTGACATAAGCCAAGACAACCCAAAAAACCATGAGAAGCCACTTTAGTAAATAAGGAATGATCATGTCGAGATTGAGAAAATCCAAGACTGATCAAGTGTCAAGTAAGCTCTTTGTTCCACTGTCTGGAGGCTTGTTTGAGGCCATATAAAGAACGAACCAACTTGCAAACTTTGCCACGAGGTACATTGGAACCAGCAGGAGGTAACAAATATATTTGTTCATCAAGAAATCCATGAAGGAAAGCATTATTTATATCTGATTGATGAACAATCCAACCACGCACAGCAGCTAAGGCAAGTATAAGTCTCACAATGGAAAGCTTAGCTACGGGTACAAAAGTATATGTGTAATCAACTCCTTTAATTTGATTATAACCCTTTGCTACCAATCTTGCTTTATACCTCTCAACAGTCCCATCGGATTTGTATTTAACTTTATAGACCTATTTACTACCAATAGCTTTCTTTCCTTTGGGTAAATCAGTAACCTCCCAAGTATGATTAGCCTCTAAAGCTAACAATTCCTTTTGCATCGCATCAACCCAATTAGAGTCATGTTTTGCTTCATGATATGAACAAGGTTCACGAATTGTAAGAACATTAGCTAAGGAGACCACATAATCCTTCAGGTAAGAATGAAATGTGTATGGAGAAAAAAAAGTATAACATATGGTATTGGTAGGGGAAGAAGCAGAAACATCACCTTGAACCATATATACAAAATCTTTGAGCCATTGTAGTGATTTTTTAATTATTGTAGATCGTCGAGTTTAAACAGCATCAGAGAGGACAGACTCATTATTTGAAGTTGATGACTAAAGAGAAAGATCAAGATCAGGTTTATATAATGGAGATGGAAACAAATGTGGAGAAGAAACAGTGTGTGACTAATCAGATTGTAAAGATATGGAAGACTGATGAAAAGGAAAAATGTTCTCATAGAATTGGACATCTCGACTAACAAAGACATGATGTGTATCTAAATCATAGAGCTTGTACCCCTTTTGACCAAAAGGATATCCAAGAAACACACAACGACTACTTCGCGAATCAAATTTATCTCTTGCATGAGTCAAAGTTGTAGCAATACATAAACAACTGATGACTTGTAAATCATTATAACTAGGTGGTTTATGAAAGAGCATTTCAAAAGGAGATTTCCAACCAAGAATTTGAAGGGCATTTCATTGACTAAATGAGTGGATGCTAGGATACATTCTCCTAAAAAGGCTTTTGGTAAATTGGCTTGAAATCAAACAGCTCTTGCAGTATCAAGAATGTGGCGATGTTCTGTTCAACAATCCAATTCTGTGGGGAAAATAGATGATACTTCGTTAAGGAACAATGCCTAAGGTGTTAAACAAACATTGGCAAGTGGAAGAGAGAAATTCCATGCCATCATCAGTTCTCACAAATTTAGGATAAACATTGAAGTGATTTTTAAGATAGGAAATATAGGTAGAAATGAAGTATACGGTCTGGTGTTTGTGTTTCATAAGAAAAGTCCATGAGCAACGTTTATGATCATCTACAATGGTCAAGAAAAAATTTTCACCCGAAATAGTTGGTGTGTTAAAAGGACCCCAACTATCCAAATGTATAAATTCAAAGGGTGAAGAAGCTCTATAATTTCGTGAAACAAAAGGAGATCTATGAAATTTAGCAAACAAACATGCATCATAAATGAAGTTGTGTTTATTACAATATGAAATATGTTTCAAATGAGATAAGGAATTCAAGGAAATATGGCCCAAACGTCTATGTAAAAGATCAAATTCAATATGATCATAATCAACAATATTATGAACTGTAGGAGTAACATGACAATCAACAAAAACTGTTTCATTACAAGAATTAAAATCACCACAAGAGTTAAAAGCTTGAAGAACACAAAGTCCCGATGTCATCTCTACATGAAGAATGATCTGTTTATTATGTATGTCCTGAAACATACAATGGTTAGAGTGAAAAGCCCCTGTCAAAGCATGTTGTTTTAATAAGCTACCAACAGATAGAAGATTAAAAATGGAATTCTAGTACCAAAAGAATAGAAGTAAGGGTAATATATGGATTGCGGTTGACATCTCCAACAATGTCAACAGTCTTAATTCTACCATTTGGTAAACGAATTTTAAAGGTGTTCGAAGAATGGTTTGATTTATCAATATGGACGAATGAGCAGTAATGTGATCCGTACCTCCTGTATCTATAATCCATTTACAATATTCATATCTAAATTTGAAGCAAGATTATGGGTATTACCTGCAAAATTGAGCATACCTGCAGTACCAGCAGTAGAATCTTTCAAAGATAAAGCCTTTAAAACCTCTTACAAACACATGAAACTAAATCTGAGTTGTCAACAAGCTGTGAAGAATTTCCTGCAACATCATCCAAAGGATTATCAAATGATTCTATATGGGCTATCAAGTGTGGAGCCTTTTTAACTTGTTTGCTTCCTTTGAACCATTTGGGATATCCAACCAACTCAAAACATCTATCCACAGTATGACTGACTTCTTTGCAATGAGTACAAAAAAATTTCCCTTTCTTTTCCTTTCTGTCATTTACTGAAGATTTTGAATTTTCTTTCACTAAATATGCAGCATTAACCTGATCCGAATTTCCCATATATGCTATCAATTGTTTTTGCTTCTCAATTTGACACACTATGTAATATGCTTTATTGACAGCAGAAAGAGGATCTGTTGACAAAATTTGACTCTTAACATGATCAAATTCTTCATTCAAACCCATTAGAAATTGCATCAAATGATTTCTTCTGCTAAATCTTACCATTTTTGTTTCAAATTGCAATGACATTGTTCAAAAACTTCACATTCACAAGTTAGATGTTTTAACAATGTATTAAGCTCATGCCAAAGCCTCATGAGCTTATTGAAGTACTCTCCAATAGAAGAACCGCCTTGTTTCATGTTTTCAATATCAAATTGTAATTGATAGACCAATGGCCCATTACTCATCCCAAACATCTCTATAAGATCATTCCATAATTCTTTTGCTAAAGTAGCATACAAAAAGGCATCATCCAAATCTTTAGACATTATATTTACAAGCCAACATCTTATCATGTAATCATTTCGAATCCATTTCTCAAATTTTGCATTATTTTCTTATGGTAATTGATACCTCCCATCAATAAACCCTAATTTCGCTTTCACACCTTGGGTTAAGCAAATTGAACGACTCCATGCGTGAAAATTCTTTCCATTGAAAACTAAGTTTGTAAGTAAAACACCCGGATTATCTTATCCAGATATATAATATGGATCACCATATGTATTATCAACACCAATAATCGATGTACTCGACATTTTCAATTTCTATCAGAAACTAAACTTCATGAAAATACAGAAGAGTATTTATACTATATTATTTATTTCTATCTAACTAACTTTCTAAAACAAATACAGAAGAGTATTTATACTATATTTACTGAAAACAAATGACACGTGTCAACACGTGTGAATACAAATTAAAAGATAAATAATACATACGTCAACATTATTGAAAAAAGCTATCTTTCTGGTTCTAGATTTTTTTTTTATTTAATAGTAGTACTATAGTCTTTTGCATGAAATATGTTATAAAAAATATACATTAATGTGTTCTTGTAATCTTTCAAATAATACATATTAAAATTACTTTGATTAAGTAAACTAAGTTTAAAATAGGTGAGTAATGTTACTCATCTTTCAAATAATACACATTACTTAATCAAAGTCATGAAATATGTATTATAAAAAATATACATTAATAAAATCAATACATGTATAGAAATTGTTGTAACAAAAATGTGCTAATAAATTAATATTTGGAAGATTACAAGAACAGTATTATTTTTAAAAAGTTATATAAAGATAAGAAGCTTTTATAATCCTGTCGATGGGATCGTCTAATCCACATCTAACCATTAAAACAAATATAGTAATTGGAATATTAATAATTTTAGTGGTTTGATTACAATTGGATATGATATGAGTCGTTGGATAGTGGGCAGGACCATTCTCGTCAAAATTAATGACAAAACTAGAGAATTTCTCCATAAAGATATATTATTGATTGTAATCTATATACGTATTAATGGTTATATATAGTACTATGTTTTTTAAAAAGTTATAATCCTTTAAAGTTACAACATTATATGTCAATCCCATATTCAACTGTGTAAAGTCACAATAATGAAAAATTTAGATGATAAAAATAGTAAAAAGTATTGTTAGCTCCCGCATTAGCAATCAAGAATGGTGTTAGTAAATCATATATTATTTGACTCCCACTTGAACATTGATATTTCAAATAACCTTACTCCAAAATATTAACACCTTTTCGGCGTAATTTACTCTTTTAAGAATATTATAAAGCTCGGTAAGAGTTTGAGTAATAACGCATGGATTTTATTAAAAACATATATTAATTAAATATAAATATATTTATATAAATTATTTTCATAAATGTTCTAAAAAATTAATATTTGAAAGATTATGTAAACACTATTATTTAAAAGCTTTAAATATAGATATACTTTATAATGTAATATATATACCTATTAATTGGTTATATAAAATACTATAATATTAAAAAAAATTATAATCCAATAAGTTATTAGAATACAACATTATAAGTCGATAATTGTTATATTCCCATTTAGTTGTGTAAAAGACACTATTATGAAAAATATAGATGATAAAATAGTCAAAAGTATTGTTAGTGAAACTATATGAATAATATCTTTGTTTAAAAAAAATAAGGATAAGAATAACAAAAGCTTAAAAAAAAGACTCAAAAGTTTAAAAGTTGGAAAAAACAAATGAAGAGTCGTATTGTATATAAGTGGTAATTTTTCATTTTGGGAAAAAATAAGAAAGTAAATATATATATATATGATGACATGAAAGTAAAAATTCAATAATGTAATATATATATATACATATGAGGTATAAGAACAAAATGTTTCTAAATTATATATTACAAAAAATTATTTTTATTTATAATCAAAGATATCGTTCTCTTTTTTCTTTCTTTTTTCTTTTTCTATAAGTTTTTATTGTAACAATGTACAATTATAGTCTATATGTGACTGCTATATAATTCTACTTGTTAAGGTATTTTCTTTTTTGTTTATGCCTTACATTAATGATAGAGAATTGGAACTTAAATTTATTCCACTTTGAAATTGGTGTTGATATCATTGGATTATAATAGCTTGGTTGGTACAGAGGAATGCAATCGAATGGAATCGTGCATTCAAGCTTCCATTTCTTTTTCTACGTTTGAAAGCGTTAAGAGAAGCCGAAATCGCAATTTCTTGGAATCGATGATTTTGACTTTAAGGTGAATTCGATTCTGCTTTGAGAAGGCAGAATCGTGATTTTTTTTTCTGCCTTTTATTAAATATTTTTAATTATCCTATATGAATTCAATAATTTGTTTTTTATGAATAGTATTTTTATTAAATTGTAATATAAATTAATTCCTTTCCATTTCATTCTGTATCCGTGTACAAAGATTTATCATTCCCTTATTGATTCTATTCTAAACGATTCTTGCATACCAATCGTGACGTAAGACCATTGACTTATTTGTTAAGGCTTAAAAAAATATTTTTTACACTTAATTAACCAAATTAATTAAACACTTTATGAAAAAAAGAAAATGCATAAAAAATAGGAAATGATTCTATTTAATATCTTAATGAGTGCTCTTGATTAAACCCATTAGACATTTTCCTTATTATTAGTCAATTAAATCTCTGTCTCCAAAATGGGAAACTCTTGATAAGTATCCTTTGGTTATTGGTATGGCAGAATTAAGAAATTGTGCATAACTACACATGTGAGAAGCCATCTTGTACCGTTAAAACTTTTAATAGGCGTCGTCAATTATGCATGGTAACGTGCAATCTATATCCGGATTTGTATGAAAGAAGCGATATAAGTACATCTCCATAAATGCTACAATGGTGATGATGTTTTTAAGGATCTATTCAACCATGGAAATTTCCTTTGCTGGTTGTTTTGGCGAGCGACGAAAACCTAGCTTATTAAGTGAAAAGAGAGAATAGTCATAAACCATCGTACACATGTTAACAAGCTATGTACGATAATTCACAAAAGCAATACACTGATGACACTTAATCGAGATGAAGTGGGTTGTAGTTAGAAGCTAAAATCAGCAACCAATCTAGATACGTATATTGTCAATATAACTAAATTATGACTAATAAGGAGTGTGGAAGTGGCAATTTGAGAAGAGATGTCAACGGATGCCAATGGTGGTGTAGGATATGGATGGGTTATTTCACAATACAAGAGACTAGGACAATGATTTTAGTAGGGTTTATTATCTGATGTTACTCCTCATTCAAATATAACTCTATAGCTCTAGTTTAGATCTTTTAACATTTTAAGCATTTGTATGTTTTTTTTTTTTAAAGATTGAAATTGCTCGACAAAATAAAAATTATAAGAATCATATGTTACTTATGTAATTTATACTTTATATCTACTCTATAAGTTTTATATATGTATTATATAATTTACTTATTTTATAAATGATGTATATGCAATCTCTATTTTAATACAAATATTTATATAATATGTTATATGCATAATCTTTATACAACATATAGTTTATGTATCTATAACCTATAGATTTTACTGTAGGGTAAATTACATTAAAATATATCAATATTTGAGAGTAAGTTCATTTAAAGTATCAATATTTTAAGTGGTTCAAAAAAGGTTTAATATTTTGTAAAGTGAATCAAATATGATATAAATAATTGACCATAAATGAAAATATGGGAAACTTAATTGAAAATAAATTAAAACGTTGATACTTTAAATGAACTTTGCAAAATGTTGATACATTTTTTCCAACCACTTAAAACATTGATACTTAAATAAACTTATTCATAAATATTGATACATTTTAGTATTATTTTCTCTTTTATTTTATGTATGTTATATCTATTTACGTATGTTTGTCATAGATTTATAGTTCACATGTTATATGATATATATGTTGTGTGTATATATGTACAAATGATACATATATAATAAATAAATAAATCATATATTAATATATATCATATATATTTTATTTATTTAATGAAATTTATATGTTATATGCATGTTCTATGTAATTTGTACTATGCTATGTATATATATATATATAATATTTGTTTCTTATGAGAATAAAATAGTTTTGTTATTTTGTAATTTAGTTAAAGGTAATAATATTATATTTTAATAAAATAAGAATACAAAACACTTATATTGAATTTTAAGTGGTTTAGGGGTCGAATTCCAGACATACTAACTCATATTTGTTTAATAAACAAGCTTGTAAATAGGTTTGGGTCTTCAACCCGAGATCAAATACATTTAAAATGATCATCTTTTCATATTTGATCTATTTATTATTCGTATCAATTTTTATATACCTCCTCAACGCATCTGAAAACCTTTTTTTTTTTTTTTGTTTTATCATTACAATAAAAAAAAAAAAATTTAATCTAATATTTCTCATTTGAAACACTAAGAAAAATGCTATTAAACTACAACTGTATGAAAATGTCACATTCAATCACTTTGCAGTGCCGTGCCTCCTTTTAGTTTTCAAGTGGAAAGGATGATGTGGATCAAGTTAGCGTGCAGATATGGGCTACCTCTTTGCATCGACTTGATTTCATAAAATTGCAAGGGAGTGTTGGCTGTTGACTTGATTTTGGGCTGACAGTGGGTACGGGGCTTCTTCCTTCAGCTGATCCATATCCGAACGCACACTTACTTTTACTGGGCCTTGTTCCCTTTCTGATATGATTTTTCTACTTGAAATCGCTTTATGTATATTTCTTCCTTCTGTACATTTTTCTATTAAAAATATTAAAATATATGTGAATGTAATATAAAGTTGACTAAAATATATAATTTTACGCTTATGACCCACATTGAAAGTGACTTATTAAAGATTTGAAGGCTTGATAAATTTGATATCTTCAATGAAGTTTCTGATCTCTCTTTCACTATACACACACACTTTTAATAGATTACTTCCGCGTAAATATGCTTAATATTACAATAAACTGGGGTAGGGGATTCATAGTCTTTCATCTTTTAATAGTTGGTTGCATGCATCAACGTGTAGAGAGTTTTTATGGTTCCATTAATGGGACTATTTAGATAAGTATCTAACCGTTAAAATAAATTTAATAATTAAAAAATTATTATATGAGTTATCGAATAATAACATGATCTAATGGTGGGATCATAAAATTTTCTCCATGTATGTGAGTTATATAATCCCACTCCACCTTCGAGGGTAGCACAAGCCCCATACAACAGTACACGGCCACCCATAATTTAAGGAAAAAAAAGAGAAGATATTTTAAACAAATAAGAAAAATAAAACTATGAAAGCTAAAAATCTGGCTACGCAAAAATCAAATCTGCCCCATAAGGTATTTTCTGTTTTTTTTTTCCTACTCATATTTATTTTTTGGGTATTTTCAAATAATTTTTCAATTAAATTATGTAATAACATTTTTATTAAATTAATTATTTTTTACCAATTATGGGTCTATTTGGCTAGCTTTTTGGGCAGACAAAGATACTTTTTTTTTTATTTTTTTGAAACAAATTATTTATGAAAAAATAGATACAGATAAAAATTTTTTGATAGTTCTCATGAAAAAGATCAAATATATTAAGTATAAATAAAATATAAATATAAATTAGACATATTTACACATATCATTTTAATAAAGATACAGATGACAAATAGATCATCCAAACAGATCCTAAATTTAGTACTTGCTTCTTATTTAATACTATTATATAAAAATTAAATATAAGTAGGAAAAGTATTAATAAAAAAATAGATGAATAAAATGTCGAAGGATATGAAGTGTCAAAGAATGCAAAATGTAGATGAATAATGCAAGCCGTTCGCTTGAATCCTTCTCTTTATTTTGTTTTCATTGCTCAGTTTATTAGTTCGACATGCATGAGTTTTTTTTTTTTTCTTTTAATTTATCATGAAGTTATTAGGATATATATTGTAGGGAATCTCCTCAAACACTGTTAATAGCTTGGTAAATGTCATTGGATACTACAGAGGAATGAAGTGAAAGGGTGAAGGGGCCTCAGGACCTCAATACAATTTTTTTACGTGGAGTTTTATTACTCAACAGTCTACTATTAAACTAGAAAACTCGGATTTAGAAGCAAATTGTCTGTTTTTGAATGTATATTTTTGTTATAAAAATCATTATCACTTATTTTATTTATAGAAATACATTTTGATTTACCAATTTTTCATCATGGAATTTTTGTCTCTAATAGACAGCTTTCTTGTAATGTCGGAGAGAATTAGTTGGTTTATTTATTTAAAAAATATATATATATTTATATATGAATATGATTTCTAAACACTAATTATAAAATACTGTAAATATAAAATTGGTTCCTTTTCTTTGGTCGATAAAATTGGTTCCCTAAACATTATTGGATATTCTTTTCTTACATTACAAATGGCTTAATTTTTATTTTTCACCTTTATGAGATATTTATGGTATTGATTTCCTACTTTTCACAATTTTGATAAATATAACAATTGATATACAAATTATTTTGATGATGCAGTCACCATTTATATAAATTTGAGCTGTTAAATAATAGACAAGACCACTACCATTAAAATTAATGACAGAACATAGAATTTTCTTAAAAAATATTGAATAATAATGAAATATGTCGTATTTAATACAGGATTGTATTTTCTCATGCCATTCCTTAAAATAGTTCCCACGTACATGATCATTTTAGTGAGCCCAAGCACCCATTTAAAAAAAAAAAAAAACAAGAAGTTAATGACTGCTTTTTCATGGCATATAGCTTAGTTTTACCTTGTTAAATTTGAAATGGCTAAATACCATCTACAGTAAATGTTGGAAAAGAAGCAAAATTTTATTTTGCTGGTAAATCCAACATCAATTAAAGAAATGGAAAGCTCCACCCGTGTAATAATGACCATTCAAGAGCTTTCCCTGAAGTGATATGGCTTCCATGAACTCAGGGAATAATTAAAAATGTCAATTCATGGCTTGCATTACCTTCTTTTAGATGGTTGATTGGGACTTTTTGTTTCATCCCGATAAAACCACATAGACAAATTGTTGTCATGACATTGATATTCATTAATTATTTCACAAAAGGACAGTATCTTCTCTGTATATGCATTAATTATAAGTGACCCCTATAATGTTAGAGAGAGATGGAGCTTCATGTACTAGTGGGGTAATGACACTTATAATTCATTAGTTTTGTTTATAATGAATGGTTGATTGATTGAATTCATGAACTTGTAACATGCTACATGTGCAACTATCGGGTTATGATGTTACAACTAGAGGGACTCATTTTGTGTGACAATGAGTTGGAAGCCAAATTTAAGTTGTGTTTGGCAAATCAGGGCGAGTGAAAAGCAACAGAAAGAAGAGGATGGGAATGTTTTGTTTCGTTTTCTCTCTAATTTAGGATGAAAAAATTTTGTAAGGTAAAAATGGGAATGTTTTTCTACTTTTTCATCCACTTTCACTACTTTCCACTCTCATCAATCATACATAGTAAAAATATTTATTTTTAGTTTCATCCACTTCCATTCACTTTCACTGCTTTCTACTGTTATCAAACATAGTGTTAAAAATGACTTATAACCAAGATGTGATTCATTTTGTATTAGAAAAAAAAAATTTCAATCTTAATATTTTTTTAGGAGTACTCGATTTTAGAAATTTAGGATATTTTCTTGGTTTTAATGGTTTGCAGGCGGTATTTTGTAGTTTATCTTTTCTTCTTTTTTTTAGTGTTGTAACAGTCTATATTAGTAAGTAATGTGTACTAGCTAATGATGTTATAACTTAATAGTATAAACATTGGTTTTTCAAAGGTTTAATTTAAATTTTTTCAACGATTGTATAAGTAGTTGATATAAAAAGAAAATAGAAAATGACACAACAATTATAATAATTGTATTCCCTTCTCATTACATATATACTATATAGTTGTTTAAATTGTTTCTTTTAAGTGTTAAACACCCATAAATTATTATAACAAAAATAATGTAATAAATATTTTATTATTATAATGGATATATAGATATTTCACTTTCATTTTAATAACTCATTTTAGTGTTTCTATATAAAATAATTAATATATTAATAATTATCATAATTCTGTTATATTTTTTAATTTTTATTATATTACAACTCAATTCCCTCTTATTCCAATTTGAACTCCCTTTTTAGTTATGATATTAAAACAAATAAAACCAACATGGATCCAAATAAAATGGTGTCGGTTCCAGACTTCGGGAAATCATGTCTATTGTCCACACCAGGGGATCGAAGCACTCATGTTGGTATAAAATTTTTGTAGAGGACAAAAAAAATTGTATCGTTAGTCATTACCAACCATGATTTATTCAAACAACAATATCTTTCGTTTGTCCCAGGAAGACTGCCTGTTAAGAACAATATATATATATATATATATATATATGTACACATGTATATTTTTAATTAAAAGTACTTTTCTTCTTCTTTTTTTTTTTTGGTGTTACATGCAAATTCTACGTAAATATATTGGTAGATAGAAAAATTATTATCAGCATATTTGCAAAAATACATTCTAAACCTTTTAAATAGAAGATATAAAATGTCAATGTATTTTCAATTACCGCTTGTTCGTAACTGCAATTTTATTATAACTTTATTTCATACGAATAGTTATTACGGCATTTAGTTCACTGAATAGCGATTCTATAATGAATCTCATTATGCAAAAGATTGAATAATCATTCTTTATTTAAATCTATGAATATCAATTCAATATTGAAACTGTCTTTTTTTTCAAAATACTACTATTTAAATAAAAAATTAATAAAGAAAAATTCCTATTACAACTCTATTTCATTCCTCTGAAATAGGAATTTTATTACAACCTTATTCATTCAGCAAAGTGAATGAGCCAAATGTTCGAGATTACAACCACTTTAAATTATTTTTTTATTGTTTAACATATAATTTATGAGTCATATATAATTTAAAAAAATGAAATTGAATTCGCTCCCTATAGTTTGAAAACTTGTAAATACTAAGCTATAAAAAGGCTTTCCTTTTCAAAAGCCATGAGCCATTTTCTTAGAAAATGCTAAGTTAATTCCTTAATAAGATAATATTTGCGAAATAATATTTTCTAACTAAATGGCTATCTTGGCAAAAAAAAAAAAAAAAATGACTATTTCAAATTTGAAAAAATGGGGGAGGGGGAGGGGATTATTTTTCCTAAAACAAGCAAAACCTAAATATAGACTTCTCCCGAGGTGGGTTGAAACCTGTCGGTGCATAAGGCTATTTGGATTGAATTGTACCCGAATTTTCTTTAAATAAGAAAGAAAAATTAAAGGGATAAAAATTACAAATTTGCAACATGAAATCAACATTTTTTTATTACAAATTTATCATTATTCCACTCTTTTTTTTTTCCTTTGGAATCATTCACACAACGAAGTTTGCAAAATGATGTTTTTTTTTTTTTAAGGGATGCTTTAGAACTGGCAAGTCCTATGAGTCCACACGAAGGACTCGAATTGGACTCGTCAACCCTATGTATTCCTCTAGCAAGTATGACCTGACCTTACCCACAGAGATATCTACCTAAACGAAGTCCCATCGACAAGTAATTCAAAACATTCATTAAGAGTTTGAAAAATTATTTGTAAGAACGCTAATAGATTTTGAGTTTTTTTTTCCCATTTTTATATTTCAAAATTTAAATTATTAAATCTTATACACCATAAAATTTTTACTTATCAAATCTACAACCTTACTTATAATTTATACCTTTTATACAATGAGTAGTATTTGTCACCTCATCTTATTATTAACAAACTGGACAGGTGGAAGTTCAATTAGAAATGACATTTAGCAATGATCAAACTTCAAGTGTAATATCCATCTAACAAGTGAAAATTTAATTGGATATGATATTTATCAACTTCTCAAATCTTAAACGTAAGATTAAGAAATAATAAGCAAATTTCAGATGATAGATTTAATATTATCCATAATTATTTTTTACATTTAAAAATCGATCACATCCCTCATAATAAATAAAGGGAAAATTACAAATAACTGACCTGCACTATTGCGTGTTTGCAAAAAACTGACCTGTGAAATTTTTTTTTGCAAAGACATGACCTGTGAAAGGAACCGTTATGTCCCGTTAAAAAACCAACGGTTATTGCAGCATGTGCAAGTCACATGACCACTTAAGCATCCAAAGAAAACACACGGTCTTCACAGAATACCCTCACCATCGCTCAAACAAAAATGAGAAAGCCCCCTTTTGAGAAACCCTAAAATTTCGTCCATGGAACTCCATAAACAATTAACCCTACGAATTCGAGAACACCGAAACAGGAAATCCACCACAACTCACGTATAGATTGAGCAGGAGGAAGATTTCACTGTTGACGACTTCTTCATCTTCTCCATTGTATACTCTTAAGGAAATAATCCTCTATATAGTTTGGAGTGTGTTTCCATCGTGGTTTATTTTTTTTCCTTATTTTCATCTTTATATTTTCCATTAACTATGGTTGTTGCTTGTGTTTGTTCAAAGGAGCTACATATTTGGAAGTGGATGGTGGTTGTGGGGAAATCATCGCAATCCGTATCGAAGGAACCAGCGAAATCACTTTCCTTTGCAGACTAGTTAGGTCAAGGTGAGGACTTTTCCCATATAGAAAGCATCTTGTACTTTCATTACTATTTTTTGGAGAATGATTATATGAAATCTATTTCATGGGATTGTCGGTGCAGAAATTTTTGATTGATTTTGTTTGATTTGGGACGTAGTTCTTGTGTTGATTTTGATTGAAAACGTAAGTGGGTCATATGGAAATCAATTGTCCAAAAGAGATTTTCAATATGCACTGATCGATTGGAACAGGACAATATATTTAAGATGCCAATAAATGGTCTTTGTGGCATGTGTGCAAAACCCATGTCCAGTGTATACATGATGGGGTCTAGTCTTGTAGTTAGATGTGTAATATTATCATATTCCTGGGTGGGATTGTTGGTGCTGGTACTTGTCAGGGGTTGTTAGTTATGCTCGGACATGTTTAAAAAGAAAGGTTTGGTGCATTGTTTATGCTGCTTAATGTTTTGTAGTTTAGTGCTGTAGCTAAGCTTTACCCATATGCTTGAATTGTCTAGTTATGATAGTCCTAAAAATGGCCAAAGGGGGAAAAAAATACAGAAATGTTTTTAACTCCTTTTTTTTTTTTTGTCTTCCTCACCCCACGAAACAGAAAATTCAGACCCCAACCTCACACCAATATTCAACACCTGAGCTATAAACCCTGGACTCTATTATATTATGTGTACATAACAAAGAAAAGCAACTTGTTCCATCAAAGACTAGTCTAGGAATAGACCCTGAGTATTAGAGGTATCAGATGGAGTAGAGGCATTCAAACTAGCTGCAAAGTTCTACTATGGAGAAAACGTCAAAATCACATTATCAAATGTTACCATGGTATGTTGTGTTGCCAACTATCTCCACATGTCTGAAAATTTTGCAAAGAGTAACTTAGGATCTGAAGTTGAGGTCTATCTTAAGGATGTAGTTCTCTTGAACATATCAAACTCGATTGCAGTACTTCACCAATATGAAACTCTCCAGCCCATTTGATGATATCAGTTTGGTTAGTAGACTAATCAATGCTTGCAAAGAGCAACCCACATCTCGTTCATTCTGGTTCATTAACACTAAACAACAACTTTTTGGGGAAAGGTATACGAAGTATTGAACCTGCAATACTGCCAGAATGGTGTTGCAAGTCACTTGCTGACCGTAATCCTAGTTTCTTCTACCATGTATTATCTGTTGTGAAATCGAAAGGGCTTAAACAAGGAAAGATCTGGATAATGTTAATCAACCATGCTCAAAGTAATCCTCGGGGTCTATGGACCAGAGATCAGTGCTCCATAAAAGGATTTAAAAAAAAAATGTGTTGTGATAATATTTTTGCAATTTACTTTATTCAAAGTAGACAAACTGTGAGAGAGGTCCTTGGTTCAAAATTTTGGAACGAAATAGCAGAAAAATACTAGTTTGTTTTGATAGATACTCTGTTTGGATTACTTGTTCGCCTTCATTTATCAATGATTGCAGAAAGCTGTGGGAATTATGAGCACTGGATCCGTATCAAATGATTCTTTCCTATCCAAGCAAAGTGATACATTATGTAGGTGTGGAGAAAGAGCTGTAATTGTATCGTCATGGCAACCAAGAAGCTTTGGAAGAAGATTTCGAGGATGTTCTAAATATTGGGTATGTTGTTAGTTCTGTTCAACTTATTATTGATACGTATTTTCATATGTATTAATAAAAAATAACTTGTTGTTTGTGTAGATTGGAGAGGGGTGCAACTATTTCAAATGGATAGATCCGCCCACATGTAGATATGGCATGGAATTTGGATATAAAGTAGTGGAACGACTTGGCAAGCTTGAGCATGAATTGGAGACATCAAAGAGAAAGGAGAAGGAAGCAATAGAGAAGGTTGCACTTAAATTAGAACGTAGGGAATATAAGATGAAAAAATTAAGAAGTCTTATCTTTCTTTCCTGGTTGTGTGCTGTAATAGTTATTATGTATTGTGTAATGTCACATGGTTAAGTGTAATTTATCATGTCATCCCACCTTTTGTTAAATTTTTGACGAATATGAAATGGGTTAAATTCAACTCTTTTGCCTCATCTTATCCTTACTACTTTCCTGCATCTATGTTATATGTGGCTCTTCAGATGTATTACATACCTATTTGATTTCATGTAGATTGCTGCAACATGGTTAGAATTATGGGCAAAAGAATTTGCATTAACTACTATCTTGATGCTTAAGGAGGTAGATAGAATAATGAGATACAACAAGATTGTTGTTTTTTGTTCTGTTACTTTAGATTGTGAAGTGGAAACTGTTTTTGTTCTGTTTTTGTTATGAACTTTACAAGAATATAAAGTGGCAACTATTTTTGTTCTGTTTTGTCCTCATTGAAATGGATATATCATATCATATATGGACTCTTTCATGGAAAAATGCACATACGATATGTGGTTGTCACATTTTAACATACATGCCTCTTGTGCCAAGCAGTTGATCATGGAGATAACGTTTTGCACTTATGCACAAGGCACGACAACCTAGAAACTTTATGAGTCCAAGTAAATCACTACATGAGGGATATATGAAAGGAAGACATATAAAATAGCGTAGATAAAGACGGAAACACGCTTATCCATTTAGCAGTATTGCATAAACTAATAAGTGTGTAGCTAATTGTCTGATTCAGGGCATCTTTATTTTTGTCCTTATTGGAATTGGCATTGTTATGTTTGTGTAATAAGTAATAACAGTTTTTAAAAGGAGGCAATGAAAAGGAATAAAAAGAGCCACCAAAAAGTTACTAGTATAAACCTTTAGTTTTAGGATACATGCCATATGAAGTATGAATGTTCAAAATTCAAATAAGTAGTGGCAATGCATTATGTATGGTATTGGCATACGGTATGGTTGGATACATGCCAGCCTCCTTGCTTTTCCACTCCGATTACGGTTATGTGTTGGAATAATAATAAAGATTAAAATGAGGAGTGCGAGTCAAATTATCACATATACAATAATGAAATGAAGCTGCAAGTGACGCATATTTACTTATGGAAGCAATGAAAATTTTTCCATCATTTTCTAATTCTTTACTCTGCATTCTATTTGTCCAAACACCGATTTTTTTCTCTCGTCTTCTACCGTTTTTTTTCGTTCAGCCAACTGTAGTCTAATACAAGCCTTATTTTCCCTTCAAGCCTCTCCATCCGTTCTTCAAAGTTCAGATTATTATTCATCTATTATTATATTAATGGTCCTGATCCTTATAGACCGATGTGGAACTCAGCCAAGTTCCTTCTCCTCCCGAATGTAGCTGTTAAGCAATATAGTGCCGCTAATGTTTTCATTTTTATTTACGAGCTTAAAATAATACGCACATATGGTGTATGTATGCCAAACCAATATACATATTTATAAACAAGAATCATCAGGATGGAAACTATATAGTCATCTGCAGCAAAATCTCCCTATCCTGGAGTCATAGTATCTCCAATAATCACATAATACCACATTGAAGGAATACATGTTCCAAGCACCTTCACGTATCCTGGACTTCATAATTTGATAAGCTCCAATAATTTTACACACAAAACGCAATTCTTCCACCTATTCTACATCCATGCAGATTACTATTAAAAACCTGCACAAAAAAAAGATTACAATGCCTGCACAAAAACCATTCATAAAAAACTGCACAAATAAGATTAGAAAAACCTGGGCTAAAACCATTTATTCTGTTGATGATGTATACCCAACCTAGCCATGTCATTGCTAAATAGTTGCACAAAATCCCAATATTTAATCTATGAATGTTTGCTTGGAAATCTGCAACTTCTGTCCTTACTGCACAACAGCAGTAAATTACAAAAACTGCCACTTCTATTACAATATTACAACTTTGAAATAAACCATAAGCATAGACTATCATAAATTGCACCAACACTACTTCACCATCTACTTATCATAAGTATGCCATTGAATGGCCAAAAAGAGGTACACTACACTTTACACATAAATGCAACACTTCTTTAGATGCTTCTACCCTGCCCAATGGTGGTGTCACTTAGGTGATACACAAAATGACCACGATTACGACCTCTACTTGCACCGATGCTGCTATGCTGCCCTCTGCTGGATCCAATACTTCCACTACTCATCCCCCTTCCCGAAGTCTCTCCAATGGAACTACTTCGGGATGGTTGAGAAAACCATGTTGCTGTTGGGTACCGTACGTGCATCTAATTCACATAAGTGCCATTAAGTATGTTAGGCCAAAATCTCATTTCAAAATACTTGATGACATTATTCACAGAATTTGCATATAAATATATGTAGCCATCCCATTTCTAAACATCACCTTTACCTGAGATATGGGTGTTTGTACGATTGGTTGAGATGCTGATTCACTGGCCCTTCCTTTGCCTCTGTTGGTTGCCCTACCTCCTCTAGGCTGGTAATCAATGCCACGTGCCTGTAAAAGAAATATTAAAAGGGAAAATCAAATAGCAACTAAGTATAATTACGTGACACACATAATTACACGACAATAATATATACCGCATTTTCCAGTTGGCGATCAAGTCGTCTTTGCCACATTGTAGGCCCAGTGGTAGTTGCATGACATGAACGAGAATTATGACCAATGCTAGCGCATTTTCCACACCGCATAACTCTATTTCTTCGGCAAACAGTATTTGGATTACGTGGTTCATTTTGGCCACGTTTTCGCGCCTTCTTTGGCCTACCTGGTGGTGGTCGGAATTTGGGTGGAATTGGTGCTACATGACCTATTTGTGGCCACTCTCCCTTACCAGGCATAGGAGTGATGATCGATTGATAAGCCGCTAAATAAAAACTCTTTGTGTAGCATTCGTGTACATATTTCTCCGGCCTTTCGAAATTACGAAGAATTGCTGCAATAGCATGCTTACATGGCAATCCTTGTAGCTCCCAAACTCTACAACTACACGAACAGGTGTTTAGATCAACTGCATGTCGCTCAAACCCATTATCAACCTCATACAGATTGGCACCAGAAGCTATGGCAGAGAAATTTCTAGACATGACACTCAATTTATCAATCCTCTTAAGTATGTTAGGACAAACTTCTCTATTATATTGGTGCATTCCTTCTCTTTTGACGTTAAACCTTTTCATTAGACACAATCTATACCACTCAAGCATCGTTATTATTGGCATCCCCCGTGCCTTAAGTATCATGAAGTTGAATGACTCATTCAAGTTGTTTACAAGCTATCACACTTTGCCGATAACTAAAATAAGACTTACACCAACGAGAAGGTGGTATCCTTGACAACCATTCCCATGCTGCCTCACTCAAGTCTTTCATGTTCTGGACCTTATGCTCCCATTCCCTCCTAGTAGTAGCATTTGCAATAGCCCACATTGCATCCTTAAATTCTTGGCCAGCAATTTTTCTCCTAAAGTTCTCATACAGATGTCTCATACAATATCGATGCTCACATGTGGGATAAAGTTTCTCCAAAGCATTGTCAAGTCCCTGCAACATTAAAAACTGTGAAATAATTGAAATATTAAAGTTTGTTAATGAAAAGGATATGAAATGCACACCTTCTGTCTATCAGAAATGAAAACAAAGCCAAGTTGGGCGGGGTCCCCAATGTCATCTCCAAATATCTCTAAAAACCAATACCATGAATTCTCCCACTCCGACTCAACTATTGCAATTGCGATTGGAAATATATTTTCATTCCCATCCCTTCCCACTGCTTCAAGGATATGCCCACCATATGGTCCCTTAAGGAAACAACCATCTAACCCAACAATTGGACGACATCTACTGAGGAAACCAACCTTCTGAGCATTGAAACGTACATAAATCCTCTTAAATATGGGTGGTGACCCCTCGATGGATGAGTCACACTTGATTATCACTCGACTTCCACTATCACGAGACATTACCATATTGGCATAGTCATAAAGTAAGCCCTACTGCTTTGACTCATCACCATCTAAGATTTCCTGTGCTTTTCTTTTTGCCCGGTAGGCGGTGTGGATAGGTATCTCCAAAGCAATGTCCCTCATAACATGTCGTTGTATTGCACTAACTTCCCATTTAGGCCCATTGTCTCGAAATTCATTCAAGTATTTTTTTGCCAGGAAAGTCGAAGTGATATGTTTGTCAGTAAAACTTCGAGGGCAAGTACATTTTGGATAAAAAAGTCTTCACTTGAAATGTCTCCTCATTGGTAGTCTTCGACCCATAAACTCTCCATCCACATTCATTAACACAGTGGACTGATACTTTTCTTGGATGATTGAGTGCATATCGGAAACTTATACCACTTCTAGATGTATATGCAAGAAGGCATTGCCTGAATGTTTTCACGTTTGGGAATTTCATTCCCACAATAAGCCTAGGGTGCCTCTCATCAACTTCTGCGCTATACTCAACATTTTTATCCAATTCTAAGTCATCTTCTGAATCAGCTAAACTATGCAAATCATCATCAAGTGCATGTTCTTCCCAATCACCACCCTCAGCTAATAGTTGATTAGTCTCATCCACAGCTACAGGGACCTGGTTATCATGTCCATCATCGTCAGATGTAATTGCAAAGTCATCTTCACTCATGTCACAAATATAGTCATCATTAGCAGCCCCATTCTTTGTTATAGGCATTTCAAGATGCTCCCTAATACCCCTAGGACCTATCTCCTCCATAGGTAATGCATCTAAGGCAGCTGGGTTCAAAGCATCTACCATTAATGGTTGTCTATCTACGAATAACCTAACCGTGTAAACTCTTAAAGAATGGTGAGCTTCCAACATTGTGACAACATCAGCATCGTTTCGAAGGAGCCTTAGTCCGCTATGTAACAATTGATAGGGCATTGCATAAAATATGAATGAGCTTGGTGGCTCACCTATATCAGCAAGGGTATCCTCAAATCAAGATAACTAAGTGCATCGGGATCAACATCATTTCTTACTTTAATAGAACCTCCCTCGTACGAACAAATCACACCTTTGTTAAATCTTCCACCATAATGAAATTGCAGATTTATACAGTGTGGGATCACCATGATTATTTGTACCACAAAATCTGCAAAATGACAACCAATCTTGTTAATTAACATTGTAAAAATGAACTTAATTTTTTCTTACAATTGTTATTGAACAAGCAATTTTAGTCAGATACTTCACTAATTCTTCGCTCAAATAAATTAAACCACATAGTCATAACAAAATGAGGAATGATACCTTATCAATTTCTATTATTTAGCTATGTATTACAAAATTCAGAATGCATAAATTTTGAAAAACAAAAATCATGGAAAAAAAATCGCATTACACACATGCTCCATAACAACCATATGGAATGGAGAATATAAAGATGAAAATAAGGATTAAAAACACGATTTAAAGATAAGAAAACTTTATTTACTTTTATTTCACTAATTATAATAGGATAGGGGAGTCGGACCCAATATATCTTTAGGAGATAAGATATAACATCAATAGATTATAGAGCCATTACTAAAAAAATTTATCTTAAACGTTGGCATGCATATTAAATGATTCAAGAATCCTCCTTGGCATAAGCATGCTACAGGATCCTATGGAAAAACTATTTAACCAGCTTAATCCTTGCCCCAGCTGCATAATTTCTGATAAGAACATCATGTGGGCTGACAGTATTGCTACCAAGTTTGGAATTCCTAGACTAGTCTTTGATGGAACAAGTTGCTTTTCTTTGTTATGTACACATAATATAATAGAGTCCAGGGTTTATAGCTCAGGTGCTGAATATTGGTGTGAGGTTAGGGTCTGAATTTTCTGTTTCGTGGGGTAAGGAAGACAAAAAAAGAAAAAAGGAGTTAAAAACATTTCTGTATTTTTTTCCCCCTTTGGCCATTTTTAGGACTATCATAACTAGACAATTCAAGCATATGGGTAAAGCTTAGCTGCAGCACTAAACTACAAAACATTAAGCAGCATAAACAATGTACCAAACCTTTCTTTTTAAACATGTCCGAGCAGAACCAACAACCCCTGACAAGTACCAACACCAACAATCCCACCCAGGAATATGATAATATTACACATCTAACTACAAGACTAGACCCCATCATGTATACACTGGACATGGGTTTTGCGCACATGCCACAAAGACCATTTATTGGCATCTTAAATATGTTGTCCTGTTCCAATCGATCAGTGCATATTGAAAATCTCTTTTGGACAATTGATTTCCATATGACCCACTTACGTTTTCAATCAAAATCAACACAGGAACTACGTCCCAAATCAAACAAAATCAATCAAAAAATTTCTGCACCGACAATCCCATGAAATAGATTTCATATAATCATTCTCCAAAAAACAGTAATGAAAGTAAAAGATGCTTTCTATATGGGAAAAGTCCTCACCTTGACCTAACTAGTCTGCAAAGGAAAGTGATTTCGTTGGTTTCTTCGATACGGATTGCGACGATTTCCCCACAACCACCATCCGCTCCCAAATATGTAGCTCCTTTGAACAAATACAAGCAACAGCCATAGTTAATGGACAATATAAAGATGAAAATAAGGAAAAAAATAAACCACGATGCAAACACACTCCAAACTATATAGAGGATTATTACCTTAAGAGTATACAATGGAGAAGATGAAGAAGTCGTCAATAGTGAAATCTTCCTCCTGCTCAATCTATACGTGAGTTGTGGTGGATTTCCTGTTTCGGTGTTCTCGAATTCATAGGGTTCATTGTTTATGGAGTTCCATAGACGAAATTTTAGGGTTTCTCAAAAGGGGGCTTTCTCATTTTTGTTTGAGCGATGGTGAATGTATTATGTGAAGACCGTGCGTTTTCTTTGGATGCTTAAGTGGTCATGTGACTTGCACATGCTACAATAACCGTTGGTTTTTTAACGGGATATAACGGTTCTTTTCACAGATCATGTCTTTACAAAAATAAATTTCACAGGTCAATTTTTTGTAAACACGCAATAGTGCAGGTCAGTTATTTGTAATTTTTCCATAAATAAATGAATAAATGCAAAGAGGTTGAAAGTTTATTCATTTGGCAGTTATTGAAAAACAATATACATATTGGATATTAATAAAAAATTATCAACTGAGAGCTGCCACGCAAAAAGCCTGCAGAGAATGTAAATCGGAGTTCTGCACAGTGCAGTGGCTCAGTGGAACTGCAACTTTCTCGAGTCTCGAGTCTAGAGGGGTCCGGGCTCATAATGTTCAACCGGCCCCCCTTTCTCTTTGATCTGATTTCTGTCCTGTGCTTATCCTTTTGCCCTGTTGATCGCCACAATGATTTGCTGCTTTCCCTCCATTATTTTATTCCGCATATCTTGCTTTTAGCTTTTATCACATTTCTCGAGAAAATTCATTCAATTATGTTCTCAAGCTCCCACCCTGGTCCATATAAGATATAATAATATTGTCATAATGTGATCCTTTTTTTTTATTCCAAGAAAAAAAAATATGATCCATTTAAAATAAGCATAAAATTATAAAAATATGTATCTTTATGTCTATACACAACAATTCTCTCTCTCTCTCTTTCTTAATTTTAGGTATATCTTTCACTGATTTTCCTCTCAATAATCACCATAGGCATCAAGATTTCATTCTTATTCCATCTATAGGTGTGGGTATTATGCGTTATTATCAAAATTGGCCTAGATCGGCTGGTTCGATCGGAACTAGCACTAATGCCGGGTCAGGTCTCCCGTATGACTCTTTTTGCATCAAACTGGCAAGACTCGAATGGACCCCATTGATCGGGGTGGCCGAACCAAGTTAAATTGGGAAACTCGGGAGGTAAAACTAGGAAACTCGGACCGGTTGACCTGGATTGAAAAAAATAAAAAACTAGAAATTTAAATATTTATTTATACTTTATTATAAGTTTATAAAATATAATCATTATATCATGCTTATTTAATAATTAATTAATGAATTTGATCTAAATATATATTTAATTGAGTGATATCATATATATTAATCTTTCATAATTAAATTATCCCTTATATTTTTACTTTTTTGTGATCTCGATTCGACTTCCGGTTTGGTCCCTTGACCCTTAATCCCCTAGCTTATTCGGGTCAAATGCTAGTCTGATTTTAACAATATTGGTTTTAAGTTTTCTAATTAATGTTGTTACATAAATATTATGTGAGTGAACTTAAAGGAATTTTGTGTGAATAATATTTAAATGAGTGTATTAAGAGAAATATAATGAATTGGAGAAAAAATGAATCGATAGTTATGAAAAACAAGCTATTGAGGATCAACCTTACTATTTATAGGTAAGTGCATACTCTAAAGCTCTCATTGATGATGAAGAATTGAGATTTTACTGTGTGACACTATTTCTCTAATCTCTAGAGTACCTAGCTATAAGTATTAAGTAATAAGGTATAACTGAGTACATGTAGATTTATCTAAATGGGCATGTATTGGCCCAAGATCAATTCCTTGCCTTTATTGAGTGGGAGTCCAATCGAAAGGAAGAAATTGAAAGGAGATATATTAATCCAATAATCCATATTTCAAGTTTATCTAGCTGAATCTCCTTAAGTTAAATTCCACTATATAAACTAGACTTCCTAAGTTTTGTCATTAGTTCAATTCATATAAATATTAAATTAATTGTTGGTTTAAACCCATTATAAAATTAATCCTTTGCACCATAAAATTTGCATAAGCTAAAATAGGAGATGTTTGAGTTTCGATATAAATAAGAGAGAAAAATGCCTTTATCACTAGCATTAAAATTCTAATGACGATACTATTCAATAAAAAAAAAAATGGCTAACTTAACAAATTGAATCACCTATGATAGTCTCAATTTTCCTTTATATCAATTTATGATAAGTTTTATATTGACATATAATTGATCTCAAATGTTTATTAGATAAGATCTGGTTTCATATTTATTAATCAACACTCTTTTACATGTCCACCAAAATTTTAACTTAAATTTGATTACCACTTAAATAGGGTATATGTGATAAGCGTAGATATGAACTCACAATCCACCTTTCATACCAAATCATATTTTAGATTCATAATTAATTAATTTAAAAACTTTCAAAGACAACTATATAAAAGGTTAACTTGCAAGTAAATGTGACCTTTCATTACATAAGACTCTTCCTATTGAAAGGATGCACTGTTACTTAAGACTTAGAAGTGGAGCAATAGTGTCTGGAGATATTTGAATCATCAGGATAAATATAAAATTAATTATTTGAGGTTTATATAAAAATTTGAGTCAATTTAATATCTAATTAAAATAACAATTATTATTATTACTACATTCTTAACACTATTTTTTTTTTATTTTTTGTTTACTGTCTTCAAAAAGGCAACATCTAATTGAATTTTTATTATTTTTTCTAATACTATTTAGTACTAATAGAATTATTTTTCCAAGTAAGAAAATAGAGCAAACCATTTTGATATAGTAAAGATAGTAATAAAGAGTTTGGTTGAATATTTAATTGATTACTTTATTAATTCAAGTATTAAGTTTAAATTTTTATGTAAAATTTAAATACCAAATTTGATATTTTTCTATAAATTCAAACTTAATAAGATCAAAATTTAAACTTGATTTGTTATATCCATGGAAGTCCAAAAAATCAAACATGCGATTAATTAAGATGAAAAAAAGCTTTAAAATATTATAAATAATATCAATTCTCATGTCCCCTAATTATATGATACGCACCACCCTTTTTACAACTTCTTTTGAATTAATGAATTATAGGCACATGAAAGTTTACGACAAACACAGGCCCATCAAACCTTAGAATTGACCGTTAATTTCCGAGGAACCATCTCACCTAGTCACTCTTAATCACATCAAAACTGCCGATGAAATAATTGAAAAACAATTATTCATCATCAACGTCTACCTAAGACTTTTAGGCTTTTTTACTCTTCATTTTAGTATAAATAGATATTAAATGATGCTAAATCGATACTGATATAATACTGATAAAAATTAATAATTTTACTTATAAACTAATTAAATTAAACCAATACTTAATGGATATCAAATCGATATTGAACCAACATCAAACAGCCATCCATCAAAAGAATCGACAATCTGTCCCTTAATCTCAAAACCATGCACATAATGATATACGTAATACTCTGTCTCTCGCCCTGTCCTTCTATATATGATGCTGCACCCCATTCCCAACTTTAACACGAGAGAAAGAGAGAGCAAGAGAGAAAGAATGGGGATATTTTGCTCCCTTTACATGACTACACTCACGCTCCTAGCCGTCGCTACCACCGGCAAAACCTGCCCGCCGTCAGACCGGGCTGCTTTACTTGCCCTGAAATCATCTCTTCATGAGCCCTACTTGGGCATCTTCAACTCCTGGAACACCACGGACTGTTGCCACAACTGGTACGGCGTCAGTTGCAACCCAGAAACCCGTCGGGTCGCCGACCTTAACCTCCGTGGCGAATCCGAAGACCCCATCTTCGAACGGGCCAAACGACCCGGTTTCATGACCGGAACCATTAACCCTTCCATTTGCAAGCTCCAACACCTCACCTCTCTCACTATAGCTGATTGGAAAGGAATCACCGGTCCGATCCCCGACTGTATAACCCATATTCCGTTCCTTCGGGTTCTGGACCTCATCGGGAATAAGCTTACCGGCAAGATTCCTGCCAGCATCGGGAAGCTCCACCGGCTCACTGTCCTCAACGTAGCGATAATATGATAACAGGACAGATTCCGAGTTCGATCACCAATTTATCGAGTTTGATGCATTTGGATCTTAGGAATAATCGGGTGTCAGGTCAGTTGCCCCGAGATTTCGGAAAGTTAAGAATGTTGAGCAGGGCTTTGCTAAGCGGGAATAACATATCCGGTACGATTCCCGATTCGGTTTCGGATATTTACCGTCTAGCGGACCTTGATTTATCCTCAAACCGGATCTCGGGTCGGATCCCACAGTCTTTAGGTAAAATGCCCGTACTAGCAACGTTAAATTTGGATTATAATATGCTAACGGGCCCAATTCCAGTAACGTTGATTAATTCGGCCGTTAGTAATTTGAATTTGAGCAAGAACACGATTTCGGGTTCTATTCCTGATGGATTTGGGCCAAGATCCTATTTTATGGCATTGGATCTTTCTTATAATAATTTGAGAGGTCCGGTTCCAAAATCCTTATCCAATGCATCATTTATCGGACACTTGGATTTGAGTCATAACCACCTGTGTGGGCGGATTCCGGCTGGACCGCCTTTCGACCACCTTGAAGCCGCATCGTTTCTTTACAATGATTGTCTTTGTGGGAAGCCACTTAATCCATGTTAAATTGAATTAGCGTTGGTCTAATAATATGGGGTTCGATTTCATAATGTATGGTTTTTATTATTTAGATTAGCAAAAGTAGAGTTTATTTGGGAGTGTGGAAAATACACTTTGTATTAGCAATAGTAAAAGTACCAACAAATTAAATAAATTTTCATATGTTACTTGGTATTATTATATTATATCCCTTTTAATGACCAATGTTACTACAAAATAAACAAGTTTAAAATAAAATATAAAAAATTGATATCATAAAAGTAAAGCAAATTACCATGCTCAAATAAATATACCAAAAATAACCAAGTTTATCATAAAATACAAAAAGTTTGTATTATGACAATTTACTACAGTGGCATAATTTTACCACAAAACGAACAAGTTTGATGAATGGTGAAAAAGGTTATTATTACCACAAATTATCAAAATGGCATAACCTTACAACAAAACAAATGAATTTATTACTTTGGTACTTCTTAGCACAACTTGAAAATATGTGGCCTATATCATCCCCATGAACCTTACAAAGCCATTAGAGTAATCTAACAATAGCATTAAAGTATCTACATTTGATGTTTTTATACAAGTTCTTTAATAAAGAATTTTACATTTTGGGATTCTTACGAATGTAAATTTTTTTTTTTAAATTTTTTAACGTTCTTTATGAAATATTATAAAAAGTGAGTTTTTTTTAAAATATTTTATTATTATAATATGTGTAAGTAAGAGAATTAGGTAAAAGTAAATAAGACCTACATGAAGTATAAAAAGGTAAAAAAAGTGAAGGAATTGATATGAGAATCTTACGAATAAAATTGTGTAGCCTTTAAAAAAGAAAATTTCTTAAAATGCTGATACAATATTATAAAGATGTTATAAGGACATTAATAGCTGTCAATGTCCTTAAGGAAGAGGAAGAACATATCCACTCCTACTTAGTTGTCAGGCATGCTACAACACGATCTCAACAATAACATCACATCAAATTATCATAATGTGCCACTGTTGGATCTTGTGTGTATTATACTTATTTAATATAAGGTTAATTATAAAAATATTATCTGTATTTTAGTTAATTTACAAATATATTATTTGTATTAATTTTTTTAACAAATAAATAACCTAGGTTTCATACAAAAGTACCAATATAATTAATTACTATTACAAGGATATGTGTTAGAGTCTTAAATTAATTTAATAAAAAATATTACTAAATGAAATTAAATATAAGTGGAAAAAAATAAAATTAAATATATATCCAAATTTAATTTTTTGAAAATGAGAAAATTGAAATAAAATATAAAATTAATTTTTATGAATAATAAAATATTAACACATGTCATTCTAAAATTATTAAATAATATTAACACTTTTGTATGAAATTTGGATCACCTATTTGTTAAAAAAATAACACAAGTTATATCTTTACAAATTGATGATTTTTGTAATAAACCCTTTAATATATTTATTTATATGGATTGTGCGTGATGGATCTATGCCTTGGCAATGATCAAGTTCGTTTGGTAAACTATCACACAAAGGAGATATGAGGGGATTGTGAAGTGGACCAAAATTAAGGGAAATATGTACTATGGAAACTATCATTAAAACATGCCAACCAAATAAAATAATCATAACTTACGCGATAATATTTAGGTTTAATGTCATTATTTACACCTGAATTTTATATCCTTTTACAATTATATAATTAAAATTTAAATTGTTAGTTTATACACTTAATTAAATATTTGGTTGCTACTGTTTATGCTTCATTTAAAATTTCCTTCCATTTTAATTGTTTAAATAAAAAACTCAAAAATAACAGCAAACAACGAAGAAAAATTACAAAAATAACAAGAAATAGGCAAAATAAAAGAATTTCTTCTTTTACTTTTGACAATTTTTTTTCTAGTGCTTCGTGGAAATATGTATATATTTTTATAATGTTCATGAACCTTAAAGATACTTACACACCTGTTATCCGTAATCAAACCATCTAAAAAACTAGGTTTAGATTTAAATTAAAAAAAACCAAAAATCTTAATATAATTCCATTATAATCGAAAAAAATGAATCTCACTTCAAAATAACACTAATTAAAGATATTTATTTTGTGAAATTAGTAAGCGAGGAAAAATAAATTTTCATGGAAAAAATAAAAATTTCAAAATTTAAAATAAAATGAAACTTTTATTTTCAATGAATGCAATTTTACCAAATCCATCTCACGTCATATGCAAATCCTATCATGAGAATTTAAAAGGTAAAACACATGTAAACAAAGTAAAAAAAAAAAAAAAAAACTAAAATTAAATGGCTGAATTTGTTTATCTTGGCTTCCTCACTTCACTACAAACATCACAAGTCGTTTTCAATATTCATCCCGAAGTAACTATGAAAAAAACAATAATCAAATATAGTAAGAGAAAGCGATATGAAAATTCTACAAGGGACTTGATAATGAAAGAAGAAAAATGACATTTGAAAGGATAAATTAGAAGCAGCTTATCCGTGTTTTTACTTTTTTTTTTTTTTTTTTTACAATTAGATGGCCAATGTTATTTATTTTTATTTTATTTTTTACAATTAGAAGATCCGGATTTCATAAATATATGATAATTGTAATTATTATTTTCATTATGAAGGGAATAGGCGTCAACATGCTATTGCTCAAATAATTATTAATTCAATAAAGATCTATAAAATAAATTTAAAATAAGTAAAATATTATGCATTATTTAAAAAATGCTGGAAATGTGGAAAAAAATAAAAAGAAAGACAAGAAAAAAAAATATATTCAGCAATTTTATGGATATTATTGTTACCTTCTCCTGATGACCCACACTGGACTTCACTTTACAGTCACCAACGAGCTCCACCTAAGCCTGGCAAACTCGACACAAAGGCCACCATGTAATCCCACAACAGCCACCACAAACGACCCCAACACAGCCCCATGCCGGCCACTTGCAACACCACTCTTTTTCACAGCAAACCCACCAATGGCTGCAACCACATCGAGTGCCCACAATCACCATATTCACTAGTCACTCGTCTCCACAACCTGGCATTCACACCGCAAACTACCGGTGAACTTCAACAGGTTCGATCGCAGTCGCCTTCTCCTCCTACTTTATACTCCAGCAACCAAAACCCAACCAGTCATTGAAATTAACCCAGGCGAACCCATGACCATCTCCACACCAAACTTACACAAGCACACTGCCACTCACCACCAACAGACCAAACTTCAGCAGCTCACTACTGAGATCTGATACACACACGTGCAGCTAATTTTCAGGCCATCACCAATAATAACCGTTACTCATACCTAGAGGCCCACTGCAAACTCCACTAGATCCTCACGGTGACTTTTTGAGCGTCCGATGTCCAAAACATGGTTGCTCTTGCTTTCCCCTTAGGGTTTTTTTTTTCACTACTAAAATAGTTGGTCTTTAGATTCAAAAATTCCAGAACAAAAAATTAATAAAAGAAGTTATATCCCTGCAAATATATAATCAACAACCATGATTTGCACTAAAATTTTATTTTTTGCGACAAAAAATCTAAAACCCGGTTTTATTGTATTGTTTTCTAACATTTTGAAAGTAATTTTAATATTTTATTCATTCTTAAATCATTAATTATTTCTTTATTTAATTACTTATATTAAACCAATAAGATACTGACATGTTTCCATCTCATAGCTTAAACCAACATTAGCATAAAATAATCAAACTCAGGTCTTTAATTACAACAAAGCAAAAACATGAAATGTTTTTTTTTTACTCTATTTGAAAATGGAGATAAGAAATGGAAGAAAAGATAATATGACAAAGTGGATGAAAATGTTTTTTTTTAGGTAAACCACTAAGGATTATACCTTATACTTTGATGTTGTATTTATAGCACAATATTTATCTTATTTAAAAGTTTAAATTTATAAATATGTTGTTAACTATTATATTTATTATATAACAAAAAAAGTAGTAACACAAGAAGAGGTCCAGTACCTAGCTAACTACCTTTATGTTTATTAGGTATGTAATTGATAAACCTCAATTGATTTTGCTAAATGATGATTAGTTATTATCCTAATGGAACTAAAGGAAAATCCAATTTAGAATTTTTAAAATGTTAATCCTAAAATCCCTTAGAAATTTCAAATTTCTAGGAAAATACAATTTTCACTAAAAGGCCTGTGTAGATGCCCAAAAAAATGTTATTTAATGCAAAAAATAATATACAATTTTCACTAAAATCTTTGGAACGAAATTTTATTGGGAAAAGAAAGTGCACATGCATTTTTATTGAAAAGAAATGCAATATTTATGTAAAATACGATGGGTTATTGTTTCATTAGTTGTGTATTCTTGACTATTCAATTATTATTATGCATGTGATACAATTATAAAATACATTTGTTAAAGCTGTTTCAGTTTGCTTAGTCATACGCTCGTATCTTTGGGGAAAAATGCATTTTTGCTACTAATACGACATATGTATTAATTAGTGGTATATATAATAAAATTATGATATAGAAAGTGTTTTATAAAGATTATATAATATTATTATTGTTTATCTAAAAAAAATGTTGATATTTATCCATTATTCACTTGAGCACGTGATATTATCGAATAGTTTTTCTTACTTTCAGACTCGTTTGTTTGCACGTGTTGGTTTGGTAAACTATCGCAGTAAGTGTTGGAGATTAGATGACAAGGACGCTACAAACACCTCACGTGTCCTCATTTAAGAGCATAGACACATGCAGGTTGCCAATGTCATCTACGTTTTATGTAACATGTACCGCATACGTGGTAGATAATTACCAATTATATTTTAACATGTAAATAAGTTGATAGACAATAGCTGAAGTAATTATCGTTATATGACCACGCCTTAGAATATTATTAGTAGTTATTCAATACATATATATTACATATAGCGTGTAATATACGTATCAAGGTCTTTTCTGTATATATGTCAATGCATTTTTAGACTTGTTTGTTTCATCATTTTGGTATCATTTTCAAATAGCTATTTATTAAGAAACTGATATCGATACAAAACTGGCAGTTTTACTTATAAACTGATCAAATTGAACCAATACTGAATTAATACCTATATGATACAGATAAGCTACAGATACTGATTTGATACAAATATAATGAAAAAAAAAAAAAAAATATCTAACAATCCAAACAGTAGATTGTTGAGAGATGATCCTATCTCTTTTTATTTGGTGATGAAAAAGGAATACCGAAAAGTTAAGTAGTCTAAACTAGAGGGGCAACTTTCAAAGTAACAAAAAGGAAGCAATGATTGGAGTGGAATGGTAAGGGTTCAAGGATGATTGCTTATTTATTTGTTTCTTTCCATAACTCTTCTTCATTTATTTTATATTATAAATCAGAATAACATAGGTAGGATAATTAAACTAAAAAATTAATGATATCCAAATACACACTATTTAAAAAAAAAAAAATTATGATATTTAATATTTATACCTTTGTATTAAAAATTTTATCTGATAAGTTAGCTCATAGATAAGTTCGCATCTTTCATATAATATTAGTGGCTGTTGACCCTCCAATTGGTTTGCACTACTGATACTATAACACATATCACCTTATTTAGTTATTCTGCTTAATACAAAAGGTATTTGTCAAAAAGGGGGATTAATATCTTATTCTGGATGATAATTTATGGTCGTGCATTGTTGAGCTCTCTCCACTCCGTCATCTAACTTTTAACATGGATCTGGATTTCTCACGTTCTTTTTTCTTATATGATGACTCCATCTAGTTTTTAAGTGTTTAAATGGTTTGATCTAGTGTCATCTCTTCTGGTTTCATAAATAAAAAATGTTAGGTTCAAATCCCTTTTTCATTATAATAACAAAAAATAAAATAAAATAAACCGACTTAACGGTTATGTTTAATTCTCAATTAAAATTATCTGAAGTCATCAATTAAAATTTACACGTATCCAGTGAAATTACAAGTTGCTAAGGATTATTTCCAACTCACAAAGTAAAAGAAAAGGCACAAGGAAGGGAAAAAAAAAAAATGAAGTTTACCATGCAAGAAACACCATTAACGTGCGACGGAAAAATCTGGAGGATTGAATTTGAATGATCGACACTTTTGACCTAACGAGTAGACACAGAAGCTGTCTTGTACTTTTGCATTCCACAAAAGTTTTATGTCCTTTTGGCTCGAGCAGAGAAAGAGGTAGCTATACGGTTGGTGCCGATAGAGCGGCAGGAGGAAATCTAGCGTTTTTTTTTTTTTTTTTCGGGTGAAAGCGACTATTTAAAGTTAGATAATCACAGAAAGTATAAGATCTGTTAGTAAAAAGAATAAAAGTTTTAACTGTCCAGTATAGAAAAATAGCAACAAAAGAATAAGAGCGTATCCATCAGGATTCAACAAGCCCTCTAATATATACTAGATAATAAGAACAATAGAAAAAAGATAAAAGAGAATCTAGTGAATTTTAATATGGCAGTTTTGATAAAAAATAGAATGGCGATATCGATTTTTTTTTTTTTTTAAACCGAAGAAAGCATAAATGAAGTGCAAAGAAAATTGAGTAATAGATAGAAAAAAAATATGTCTACAAAGAGAAAATAAGGGAATTTAAAAATGGCCGAATTATAGAAGTGGAGGTTAAAAATTATATTTCGTGTTAATCGAATTTGAAAGGGTTTAAAAGCTTGTTTCTATATAAGATAAAATAAAATAACATTACCTGAAGTTTATTAAAATAATAAATATATGGAAATAAAAATATTTCCTTGAGCCGGTCAAGACGTATGACTACACTAGTTTTCTAGGCTTCATGCATGCAAGGCTATACTCTTCTACCAACTCTTTACAAGTCCATATGAAAAAAAAAAAAAGTTAATAAATAAGGACAATATGATCTGAGGAATGTGAGACTTATTCTTTTTGAAATATCCTACAACATACAACAAGATCTTCATGTCCTAGAGGTGAAAAGATAGGCAGGCTAGAGTCTAGCTACCTATCTTAATAAAACTGCCCAATTGAAAGTATAATAAAATAGTGGGAAAAAAAAGTATAATAAAACAAAAAATTACTCAAATTTTCATGTGTCATACTTTTAATAAAAAGTCTTGTTAAAAACTGGTAAATCAAAAACCTACTCGTCTTCTAAAGTAAATTATACCACACTAAAATATATCGGATTGAATTCTTTTAAAATATTAACATTTCGATTAATAAAAGAAAAAAAAATCAATATCGGATTGAATTCCTTTAAAATATTAACATTTCAAGTAATAAAAGAAAAAAATCAACATGTCATAAAATGAGTTAGATAAAATATCAGTATTTCGTAGAGTTTATAGAAATATTTGGATATTTTTTAATTAATTTTCTAGTAAGATACCTATGTTAACTCATTTGCGAAATATTGATTCCCTTTTCAATGATTTAAAATGTTGATATCTTAAGTTACCAAATATTGATATTTTTAATGCAATTTACTATACCTTTATCATTTTATTTCACACAAACTCGCTATTTTCACAAAATCAATGCTTGTCATGCTTTCTTTTCCATTAAGGTAATGTAAAGTTCATCATAAGACTTCATCTTGGCAATTTTCATGCGATTTATTGAGGAAACTCATTGATGAATGAGTCCCAATCCCGAATCGCATAAAAATCAAACGAGGACTTTAAATCATGACCAAAACTATTTATAATCTTATAAATTATATAGATCATAGAATGCTAAGGCTTTTAAGATCCTATCAACTCTCATGGCTCTCCTTATAACTATTTATTATCCTCAACGCTTTTACTAACTAGTATTAAAATGAACACACCATATAGCATCACAGCCATTCAAATTTTCTTTTGTTGAACTTTGAAGGTCTCTCAAAAGTAACTAAAACAATCTTACCTATTCATTCAATAATATTCTACCAACAAAAGTTAGAACAAACATCATTAACAATCATATTAATTATAATTATATAATTTTCCGAGTCTTGGATAAGGTTTTATGTATGAGCTAATTTTAGAATAATAATTTATAATGAGGATAAAATTGCTATATAACTAATATTCTACTTTTGGGAATTGCAAGATAAATAGATATTAATACAACATGATACTCTAGGATAATTGTCTTTTTTGAGAACAAAAAAGGCTTTTCAAACAAATATTCCATATTTAAAAACACACACACACACATATAAATATATAATCCGTAAGCATAACCCTCCACCCCTTGCCAAGCACATCCACAAAAAGAGAGCCTTTTGTGTCTATCTCCTTGCAAAAGAAAGAGACCGACGAATGTGCAAATTACTAAGCTTGTAAGGCCAAGAGGGTGTATTGGTATACAATACCCCACCCCCTGTTCACTATTACTTGAAAAGAGAAGATATGTACTTGCTCTGTTCATGATGAATGAATTTGATTACAGGGTTTATAGGAGGAGGAAAAAAGAAAAAATAGTGACAATAAACATTTCATTTTCAGTGAACTGGCCATAAAAGTAATCTAGAATTTCCACCACCTACCTATCATGCAGTACTGCCATGTGCCAATTCAACAAGAGATTTGGTTTAACCTATAGGTGTGGGGCCAATTGCCCCTAACAAAGCGTGGAAGGGGAAGATAAACTCACATGGTTTGCCCTATTTTTTGAAATCATCAATTGTGAGAAGAAATCGGTGGCTTGTTGGTCCAGGAATTGAAGTATACCGTAATTGGTATACTGCAATTCAAAGCACCTGAAATGTAATAGATATCTAGTTGAAAAACCCGGTTAAAGTGCACTACCATCTCAATCATCAATTTCCAGTAGTGTACACTTCCAGTAAAACCATCAGGTCAGGCCACTCCGTTAATAACAATTGACAAGACATGTAATAATGGGAAAGAATTGGCCCATAGTCTGCCTACGGCCAGCATTGGCTTGAGGAAGTACATGCACATATTTCCAAACTGTTGTACATACATACATGTTATCGTCATAAATATGTTTTGTCCTTGATGTTTATTGATACCCTTCAATAACTAGTGTCAGAGAATTAATACATACACAAAAATTTGTTCAACTTGCTGATGTTAAAAATTCTGTTTCATTGCAGTTCTCAGTGAGACACCATTGCCTCGTATACATTTCATTCTTCTGAAACTATTTTTCAACATATCTTACAGCAATTCTCTTAACCATAACATTTGATGTTCTACATACATTATCTCAAAACAGATTATAAGTAAATAAAATTAGACAAAAATGATGATCCTACGTATCATTTTACCAATTAGAGCAGAGATTCATTTGCTTGCTAAAACCTGCAACTGCTTGTATTTAGCTGTCGGAAAAACTAATCTAAAAGATGGCAATATGGCCAAAGTGAAATAGGAAGTCGATGACCATATCTGGTCATCCTTTTCTTCAAGGTTCTTGGACAATGGGTAACAACATCTCATCTTGACTGTACAAAGAAGCTTTAAGTAGAAGTCTCATACAGATCCAGGTAAGATCTGCAAGTCTTTAATCTGTCTGCCACAATGAGGAGATTAATCAAAACTACAAAGACAAGGCAGTAGAAGCATCTCTAGGATTATAGCATGAAACTTGAGAGATATTTGGCTCGAATGTTCGGTAGAGAGCTATAAAGCAGAACCCACACATAACTTAGTGTAACATCTTAGATGGGATATAAAGCCTTGGAAAAGGAAAGAAACTTAACTTCCAAAATCAGGTCTGTCAAAAGTTAGACCTATGTATTAAAAATACATGCACAATTTCTCCATCTATTTCTTGAAACTGAACAGGTCATAGTTAGGAAACCAACAGTGTACTATAAAAAGCTCATTATGCTGGTAAGGGTACTGGTAAAGGCAGACTAGCCTCCTCACCTAAACACAAAAGTTTGGTCGTGCTCGTATATGAGTACAGACCCTGCTTTACTCATCTCCTCACAAAATGGATGGTAAACCACAATCAAAGACCTTCCCCATATAAAAGGGGAGATGACACATTTCCCTTCAATCCCTCTTAATTCCTTCTCCTCCGTTGACTGTTTTTTCTCTCTCTTTCACTTTCTGATGAAGACAGACCTGAATCGGAATCAGACTCGCTTTCTGAATCAGATGAACTTGAACTCGCTGAACCATCTGATTCTGACTCAGACTCAGATGCTGCTGCAGCTTGTTGTTGCATAATAAGACGGGGCATATTCTTCAAGTATATCTCGTAAGTTCTCTATCATGCCCCCAAGCCCGATTGAGATGAAAAAGTTTATAGAAAACAGTGTGTTCTTGGGGTTATCCTTTGGGAAAATAGATTCAAAAGATTCCACCATCAATGGATCATTTAGTCGTTCATTCAGTAAGCAGATACCTAGATGCTCAGATAATTCCTATCAACAAGAAAAGTGCACCATTAATGACACCACACAAACAATGAATCCCTAGAATCAACACATATTAATAAAAAGAGCATCAAGCTCACCACCATGCATAATTCTTTACAAAAATGCAACAAAGAAACTAAGATCATCGTGCAATCGCAAGGATAAATACGATAGTGGGTGGACGGAATTCAACACCAGCTCAAGTATCATAAAACATAAAACAGAGTGGGAGTTTCAACAGAGCCATCAAGAAACTCTTAAAGAAGTTTTGGAATTATCCACATGCTTCAGTTTATCATATGATCAGGAAAAACTGGTTTTAATTTTTAACTCTCATGACCTACTTCTCACCTCAACTACCCATAAGATCCACATGATGGTGATCTAAGTAATTAAGAGATCTTGGGATCTCCTGTTGCTTAAGCTTTTTAATAACCACACTCATCAATATACAGTGAGATAAGTTTAATAAGATTCTCTTGGTATCTTGTTAAAACAAATCCCTGATGCACTTGCTAAAACACCATTGAATAAAAATATAGAGATTTCAGTGCTCTTGCACATGTAATGGACAGTTTCAACAGAGCTTTGAAAATTACGTGTTCTTTCGATAAGATGGATATCCAGTGCCCATACAGACATTAAAACCATTCTGAACAACTCCAGCCAAAGTGAAGCTAATTTTAAGATTCTTCGAGGAGATGATCCCTTTAAATAGGCCATACTTCTACTTGCAGTTTTCAGAAAAGCTGGAACAAGGTCAAAGATTAGACAACATACATATTAGTTGCATTTACCATGACAAACTGAGTTTAATAATCCCATATTGGGATTGTCAATCCAAATAGCCCATTTGATATCTCTTATTATTTATGTACCCTCTAATCAAACCACGGCTCAAAAATGAAGCAAATTGCTACATAAAGGAACAGAAACACTACCAAGAAAAAGCGGAATAAACCTGAAGAATTGCATATGGTAGAGTTACCTGAACAACAATTTTTTTGGCTAATTAAAATATTTCTTTTAGTTAAAATTTACCTGAAAAAGAATTTTGATGAATATACGAGAAGAGGAGGTTGTATCATCCTCAATCAAGCGTATATATGATAAGACGTGCCAGGGTAGAGCATTGGTGCCAAATAGATGAGCAAAAAACTTTGCCACATTGTGCAATTTATTTGTTTCAAGCCGGTGAACCATCAAGTATTGCTGGACAAAGCACTTCTCAAAATTATCTTGATTTACTTTTTGAAACATACAAAACCGCTGTCCAAGGTAAGTCCTTTCCAGACTACAACATTCCAAGAGCATAATACATAGTTCCATCTGCAAGAAGAATTAAGAAGAAAATTCACAACTACCGTAGCTAGCATTCAGATACATCATGTAGCTGCTATTTACTGGTTTTTAAAGTTTTTAAAAGACCACCTATAAACTAGTAATAGACAACAGAGGCATAACCTAAGAAAGTCTGCCAAATCAGCAGCTGGAAACCTTACAAACATGATTGATAATCCATGGTTCAATGGCGACTGAAGTCCAAGTCGTTATCTAAAAAGAAGAGGAAGACAACTTAATAGAGAGTAGAAATAAAGGGTATAAGAAAAGCATATTGTCCAGAATTTTGACAAAAGTTTGCTCGGCAATGTGTTTAACTATTTTCAGGAATCAGGGTTTGTTACCAAGCAAGCAATCCCTCCTTGAAAATTCGTTTATCAAAGGCGCCAAGCTAAGCAGAAGAAAGCTTAGCTGCTGTTGGCTTGTCTTGTTTTTCCTAGCTGTTTATTTGCTATGTGTTTGTTTCATGTAAGCATGTCTTTGAGTATGTGCTAGTGGAAATTATGTGGGCAGGTATGCAGCATGTGCACTGCACGTGTAAGACCTTGTCAAATGTCAAGCAGTGTTGTGAATGATTTGTGCAGTTATTAGGTCAGTTGTATATTGTCAGTCATGTATGCGGAAAAATAGGAAGTGGAGGGGTGAGCAGAAATCACTGCCTTGTTGCTATACTTGAAGAAAAGAATTAAGTACAATGGAGCAAGCCTATTTTCCTAAAATCAAGAAAACTTGTGAGATTGTTGGGTTCTCTCTAACAAACCCACACCTAAATCCAACATAGGTAAGTATAGCAGAAATACATTTAAAGGCATACCAGAACCTGATATTATTGTGAATCCTCCAGTAACTATATCACAAATTTCATCCTGTAACAGTCCCCGAGCATAACGAAGTTGTTTTCCTTCCCGACCTGACAATGTTTCTTTTCACTTAAAGAACCCAGGTGATAAGAAGGGAGTGGGAGGAGAGGGGAAGAGAACCCTTCTACTCCGTAATCTGCAGTACATGATAGTACAAAAGAGTCCCCGTGAGAAACCAAGAGTGAGATGTGAAGATCTCACAAAAAAGTACTTAAATATATCCTTTGGACCAAAAAAGAAAGCAAGGGCGGATATTTTGGAAGGAATGGACCATTTTCCTGGGTCATAATTTTAATTGTTTGACTTTGTTTCATAATGGCCAGTGCAAAAATAAACGAGCTTTTTGCTCCCTGAAGAATTTAAGTTTCGTTTAAATAAGTGTAGCTCATATGGAATTGACTAGAAAAAATGAGCTCTTTGCTCCATCCACATATCAGTCATCGCTTGATTGTTCAATTACATAAAGAGCGATATAAAATATACAGCCAGGATGGATGCGGGACTGTTACACTTGATGCCGAGCTTTCCATTTATCAAGGCCACTGTAATTATCCATAAAATACATTCGCTTCTCCTTATAATTATAGTACATGTTATCTATTGGAATTGTAACGAAGAAACACATGGGATACCATCAAACGTGAGACTGTATTGCTCGTAGGATAAAAAGAGATTTCTTAATAGATGTTCACACACTTAAAAAGACCACTATTTAAGGGATGCAATAACTATCTGTCATATTACAAGACATTTCACGACTAATTTACATTTACAAGACATCTTATTTGTTGATTTAAAGAGTAAGGCAAAAATATCATTAAATGCCTTGTAAAAGTAGAAAATAGTTTACCAACTTACAAAAGTAGAAACAGATTTCTTAAGAGGATGCACTAAGAAACTAATTTATTGAATTTACAAGACATTTTATTGATAGTATGCTAAAAAGCTATTCTTTTACTAAGTAAACCTAATTCTCTCTCTTTATTTATTCATTTATTTTCTGGTGGGCGCGAAAGGGAAGCAAATTCACTTGTTAGCACTAAAACATTGAATCTGATGCCAGTTTATAAATAAAACTAGAAGTATTTGGAAATGTCACTCGTTTTGAACAGAAAAACCATCTTACCTCTCGACCTGGCTCTAATTTGATTTTAAGTTGCTTATGCCCAGCTTCCTCAAAATCTACACTGGACATAATAATTAGGTAGAATGTTCTACGAAGATTTACAAAATTTGTCTCAGTTTCATCTTTAATTTTCATCTGCCTTTCATCCTCTTCATCAGATTCGTCTTCTGAGCCAACTTCAAAACCTCCTTCATCTTCAGATTCTTCCCCCAGAATGGTTTTCTTTAATTCTTCGTAACGATTTTTATTCTCCAAGAAATAGGGATCAAGCTTAAAAATATCTTATGTGTACATCAATGTTGAGTATTTCATAAGAAGATTCTACCTTAAAAATTGGGAAAAGACACATAATCACCTATCATAATATATATCTTAAAACATACCAAGTGCAATCTCGGGATCAATATCTTCCTAAAGTGATATCTCATTAGTTAATTGGTCTTCTTGCTCGACATGATCCAACTCTGGACGAATAGCTGGATGACCCTGAAAGACAAGTGTACTAGGAAAATGTAATTTGTTTACATTAAAAACACCAAAACATTCTTAAAAACTTGCACCACTTGAATAGAACAGTATACATGTGATGTAGCCACATGAGACAGACCAGTCGCCATGCAGTTAGTAGATTTTAAAACTTATCTCATTAAGGTTTAGAAGTCTCTTTGGAGACATCCAATAAATTGGTAAGATACACGGAAGAAGCTTCAGAAGCCAAGAAGGAAACTTCCAATTTTGTTGGCAAAATGTAAAGGCAACACAATTTCTGCATACTACTACAAATGTCCATCTGACTAACATAAGAATACAATCAAAGTGTGATGTAGAAATCAAGAAAACAAACAGGAACTGCACCTGAAATTTGGCTTTCTGGATTGCAAATAAATCTTCAATTAGAAACTGAACACGCTTGTCAATTTCTCCTTCATGAAGGATTCCACGAAAGCGTCCAAAGATACCTATAAAATTCAAAACGTCAAAAACAAAAAAACTAAAGTAGACAATAAGAGATGATACCTGCATGTAGTAAATAGTAGAAAAATCAGTTTTGTTTTCTATGATTGCTTTCTTTCTTTATCTTATGCCGAAAATAAACAATCGAAATGACCATAGACAGGTTGATTTTTACCAATGAGATATAACTCCATGAAATTATGAAAATGAAAGTGACAAGAAAATATAGCAGCAACAACAAGCCAATTATCTGGATGATTAATGAAGAGAAGAATTGCCCAATACTACAGTATCTAAAAGATGTCAATACATGGCACATTTCTCAAATTTACCACCAATTTTATATTTATTATAATATATATATATATATATATATGTTTCGTGCAATCACATCGCCAATATTAATCATCAATAGCTATTCTTGTCTAACTAATGCCCCATAGTAGCTGTTTCCTGATTTCTGATGTTGTATGGTTGTCTTGGAAAAACTATGTTAAAAATTACAATGAGACAAACCAAATGATAGATTTTGACAATTGACACAAAGTTTAAAGCAAGTATGAAATGAGTCATCATTCTTTGATTTAGCTAGAAAGGCCATAATTGATAAAGAAAGAACATATAAAGAACTAAAAGTTATGATGGACCTACTAAATTACAGTCAAATAATATTTGAACGACTCAACAGATATATGCATAATGACAAGAGCATATGCATATAACGTCAAACAAATCTATAAAGCATCGATACCATGCAGGCCTTTAAGGGAGAGATCTTGAAGAATTGATCCGCATTCTTTGACAAAACCAACAGCTACTTCTACACTATCATCTGTAGGATTCTCCCATAGTACTGTGAGAAGCTCTGAAGCAATGATCTCATGAGCTACTCGCTGAATTCACAAGATGTGCTATGAACTTTACAGCAGCTAATAATTGTGGTTGTTAAATGAAATTTCAAAAGGAGGGGAAAAAAAAAAGATTAGAAGCATGCACAATAAATGGAAGTAGTGATACAAGGTTAAGATTTATAAACGTCAGAAACGAAAGCATGAAATCTTAGCTTATCATTGCGCTTGTATGCTCGCTTGACCTGCAAAACAATCCTTCTAAGAAGAAGTTCACCCACCTTTAGGAACTTTGTGTTAACAACAGCCACCGATGCAGCAAACACATCTGTAACCCCTGGTGATGCCATCTGTGACTTCATACATGAATGGCAGAATAGAGCCCTTCCTCTGATCAGATTCTCTGAGAAAAGGTCTAAAAATATATTCTTGATATTAGTAGCACTGACCTTGTTCACAAGATCATTTATACTTTTCCTTAAGGCATCCCAAGTCAGTCGTTGATACTCAACACTGCTTTTTTCTTGGACCTCCTTCATCATTCTGGCCAGCTTGAATTGAGGGATGTAAACTCCTCCATTCCTCCCTCGGTACTAGCATTGTTCTCTTGCAAAGTTGATTGCCTTTCAGGTATAGAACCTTCAAGTCTTCTATAGCCTCCTGTCTCTACACTACACTTTGAGAACCACCATCAGCGTAATGCTCATTATGTTGTCCATTGTCCTTCCTCCTATCCCTTTCTGACTCCTTAGTTTCTCTATCATCGTCATTTTCCTCGATTAACTGTGACCGCCTTTCTGACTTCTTCCGGGCTTCTCGATCATCTTCATATTCCACAAATTGCTGTGACCACCTTTCTCTATCTCGACGAGCATCTTCATAATCCCGCTGCCTGTGACCACTCTTATCTTCCTCCTCATTAATATCTTTCCTATGTCTACCTCCCCTATTCCTTCTCCTATCTTCCACAGTATCCTCCTCATCATCGAAATCTTTCCTTTGCCTATCTCCCCTATTCCTTCTCCTCTCTTTCACTTTATGCTCCTCCTCAGAATCTTTCCTTTGTCTCTCCCCTATTCCTTCTCCTATCTTCCGAATATCCTCCTCATTGTCAGAATCTTTCCTCCATCTATCTTTCCTATTCCTTCTCCTGTCTTCCACATCATCTTTCCTACGTCTATCTCCACTATTCCTTCTCCTATCTTCCACACCATCATCCTCATCATCAGTACCCCTCCTACGTATATCCCACCTTTCACCCTTCTCCCTTTCCCTCCCTTTGTCTCTATTTGACCTATCCTCACATCTATCTTGCTTTTGCATCCGTGTTTCCATTTCAGCATCTGACGATCCACTATCATGTCGGTGACTTAGCCTAGCATCGTTTCTACCTACATCACCAAAATCTTTATACTTCTCATCACTTACATCTCCATCACTCGATTCGCTGCTGTGGCGTCTAGCCATATTATTCTGGAAACAGAATACTAAGTCATGAACAAAATGACTCAGAGAATTTAGCCGTAATACTAACATTTCAATGGCACGAATAGATTGAAAAACAACAAGAATGAAGTTAATTAGTTAAAAAAAAACGCTAATCTACAAATAAGAATTAGAATTAAATAATACTTGTTGTCATGAGTGAATCATTTTCATTAAAAAATGCTGATGCTTTCTTTATAGGTTTATATGTTCAGTTAATTGTTGAAACTTACCTTAATCAGCAGCTGAAATGAACCCTGAGAAAAGTGAAAAACAGGTTTTTGTTGTGATGTAGTATATATATATATATATATATATATATATATTTCAAAAAAAATATTCCCACATTCCTTAGATCTTGTTCCTTATTCTTGTTTATTAACTTCCTTCTCTATATGGGCTTGTAAAGAGTTGGTGGAAAGGTATAGACTAGCATGCACAAAGTCTAGGCTGAGCTAGTGGATTTGCGCCCTCCTTATGCGAGTAGTCATATGTCATGGTCCGGTCTTAAGGAATATTTTATTTTTCATGTATATATTTATTTTAATTATATTCAGGTATTATTATTAATTTGAGCTTATCCAAATACAAGTCTTTTGACAATTTCAAATATCGATTACCATAATATCTTTTTTTCTATCTACACTGCTCCTAATTTCGGCCACTTTCAAATTATCGTATCCATCTGTTGTGATATTTAATTTAAAAAAGATATTTTAAAATTGAATCGTTGCACATATCTCTCTGGATTACATTTATCTGTTTTAAGATTATTAATAATTTGTTTTTCTAAATAATTATCTTGACACACTCTCTACTTGACGTCTTCTTCTTTTTCTTTAGTTGCTGGGTTTTGCTCATCCTTTCGTTTTCTTATTTCTGTTACCTAGATCTTTTTAGAGGGCTTATTGAATCTTGGGGGATACGTCATTGTTTCATTTGTATTGGCAAATCATCCTTAAGGATAATGTCTGGCGTGCCTCAAGTTTTTGTTTTCATGCCCCATTTTATACAACAGTTTTTGTGCCAGGTAAGAGCAAAGATAAATGGGTACTCAATTGCTGTTAAGGTTAGAAGAGGCAAAATGGTTTAAATGTTGTTTTCAAATAATGCGTGCACAAAGGGCCAACACAGAAAAATAAAATAATGCGTTCACACAAATATTAACTTTAGCTTCGATAATAATTAGTTTTATATAATACTAAGTTAGTATTATATAAAACAATATAATACTAACAGTGTAGCATGCCGTTATGTGCGAAAAACTTAAATAAAATCGTATGAAAAAGATTTTACCTTAGCTTAAGCAAACTACACGCATAATGTATGAATAAAAAAATTAGACAAATATCGTTCACTAAGGAAGAGAGACAAAAACTTTCTGATCCGTGGAAAAATGTCCTCATCATTAAACGGGCGAGGTTCTCATTGGGTTACATCAAACTGATGGAAAGACTTAAACGTATTATGAAGAGAAATAAGTGACTTTAGGTTTATCAGTACAGGGATGGGGTATTATATGTAATATTCCAAAGTATTGAAGATAGAGATTTCATCATTAGTAAAGGCCCTTGATTTATTAACAGGCAATATATGGTTATTGGAAAATAGGCCCCAAGATTCTTGCCTTCCAAAAATGATATTGAATCTATAGCTGCTTCAGCAAGAATCAATGAGTTACCATTGGAGTATTACCAATAGTAAGCCTTCAAGAAAATTAGTACTGTGCTAAGAAAGGTGCTCAGATTTGATACGTACACTATTGGTATAGAAAGATGTCGTTTTGCCTGTGTTTGTGTTCAAGGTGATTATCTTAATCCTTTGGTGCACACAATATTTGTGGATGATATGGTGAGGAAATAGATATGTAGAAGTGAAAAATGTGTACGATAAAGTGATCTTGAGGCTCCAAAGGGCCTCTTAGCATATATCATGATGGTATTGTCATACAAAAAACATATACATGCGTATAAGGCGTATGGCAATAATTAATCATTGGATATTTCAAGAACAACAAGACCAAAAAGTGGTAGTATAATGAAAGTGGGGTGGGTTTTCTTTTTCATGTAAAACCCTTTTGCACATAATGTATCCTTTGTTTATAATAATAAATGAAAGTTGATCCTTATTATCTTTTAGTGATGATTTACTTAGAGTTCGATATGAAGGATTACCATCATTTTGCAAAGGTTGTGGTTGCATTGGACATGTCAAAGGTACTTCTCCGAATGGCTCAAGCAAGAAGGACACTACTTCTTGTTATGTTAGTAGTAGGACGTTAGGAATGGAGTCAGAAATCCAACAATCACATCAACTACACAACAATAATGCCTACAGTGATTAGATTAAAGTAGAAAGAAAAAAGAAAAAAAGGAAGGCTAAAAGTTAATCATGTCAGGAAGTGAAATGACCCACTGCAGTTTTGAAGGGAACTCGAAATGTCACGTTAAGTGTAGAGAAGGAACCAAAACATGACAAGAAACAAAAAGAATTTATTGCTCATGGGATACTCGAGACACATACCACCACTGAGAATTTAGAAAACAAACAAGGAAGTTAAGTCTTTGACAACTTCCTAGGATACCTCTTCCTCTTTTCATATAGGAAAAAAGCTTACACCACTCAAACAAAATTATCTAATAGACTCACTAAAGTCCAAAATATCGCTCTAAAAAATACATCTATGCATCCAATGCCTCATCATAGTGAGAGTTCTTCATAAAGACTCCTTCACGCCCTTGATGACGGCGAGCTCCATAGTTTGGCCAATATTTTTGACAAACAACTTTGCAAGAATACATGTCGAGATCACAGGAGTTCGGTTGGTGAATGCGAACCAACGACCAAACCAAATGCCCAGACTGTTCCTACGAGCAACATTTCCTCAGGGGAGAATGATTGCCAATAATCTGGCATTCATAATAATAACAACTAGGGAGATTGACATTCATGTAATATCGGTGAGGGAAAGCGACAAGAGGGACAGATAACACTCATTCTTCGTACCCGTAGCTTGGAAACGAACAATATAAGCGATCACGACAAGTGTTTGTAATGAGAACACATCAAGGGCAAATTGAGTTGGCTTCAAGAAAGGATCGAGCATCAAGTTACTTTGGTCAAACTTAATTTAAAAAATAGCGTAAACAAAGTTCAAACAGGAAGAAGAAGTGAGTTTGAGAGATCTAGTGATGATGATCAAACAATGATGACAAAGAAAAGAAGATCACTTGACTGCACCTATACGCCAGCTAGATAGACTGCCATCCTTCAAAGGTATGCCGCTGACGTTGGTTGAGAAAGCCGCCAATTTCCATCGGCTTTCAAGATGAATAAGGGCTTTTCATTATAACTCTGATTGTACACATTGCATGTGTTCGTAGAGTAGTGCATTTTTTTTTAACTATATTAAAATGGTAAATTATGTATGGGGACTGGGTATCGCTTGCTGTTTGATGAATGATTGCCAATCTACTTAAATAAAAATGCAATAATTGCTTAATGAAATTTTGTTTGAGAATATGATGATTGTTTGGAAAATTGGGTGGTCACCTTGAAATCAATCTTAATAATGGAAGGATAATGAATTAACCTACCATGCATTGCATAATTACATGATTGCATGATTATACCACCAAAGGTACGTATTACTTTTTGAGTCTATAGAAACTTTGGGAGTAACTAATAAAGAAAAGTGGTTAGCCTAGAGTTCCTAGTAGACTGTTTAGTCTCACAGAAACTAATTGGTAAAGCAAGGGGTGCCGTCTGTGGTATCAAGCTTTGTGAAAGTGGAATACTCAAGGGAGAATCTTAAAATATCAAGTTAGAGAATTGACCTTTTAATAAATATGGCTAAATAATTTTAATGATTCTTAATGGATATTTTGAGATTATCCTGTGTCATTGGTGTATACATGTTCCAAAACCCTGATGGGAGGGCGTAAATCTATATCCTATTTGGATTCCGATCATCCAAGCTTGTATTTGCTCATATGTCTGATTGTTGCATTGCATACGTGTGACTAATTAACTTGTTTGTAAATTTCTTATGTGTGTGTATTGATCTGGTTATCTCACTAAGTCGTGTTCGCTTACCCACTAACAGCCCTTACTTGTTTCAGGTTAACCCATGGCTGGTATCAACCCGCAATCTTGTCTCGGTATGGTATCAAAGTCAATAAAAAGGGGGTCATCTAAGGAGTGGGAAGGAGTTAATTACAATCAAGATCAACTATGTTGTCGTTATGATTTGGAAATGTAATAACTAACTAGTGTTATTGACGTAATCGCATATGTGCATGCATTTATATTCTTAATCTATACAATAATCCTGTATGTGGGGGTCACTCTCTGTTGGAACTTCATCCATGCTATCTACATGAACTACTTTGAAGGCTTATGAAGTAGTCAAGGAATATTCGTGAGCCTCAATTAAGATTCATGTGATATATCACGTTTAGGATACTCTCATAGGCGTGACAATTCTCCCTAATGGAGAAGATGCCTCTCATCCTACGAACCAACTCCTAACCTTGTGTTCTAAGGTTGGAAGTATTGAGATGTAGATCGCCTGAGGTTGAGTATCCATCATGGTATCAACTCCTCTTCTCTTTAATGAACTTAGTTATGGTAGATGTTGATGTAGAAAATCTTCGGGGTAACCACGATCTCCCCTTTAAAATCTTATCTTGGAATACATGTGGATCCCCTTTAAATAGGAGAATGGCGTACATTAACATATTGTTGGATATGTATGAACCTGACATTTTGATTTTGGTCGAGACCCGTATGAATGAAGTTGATGCTGATCTCCTCTAGTAGAGGCTTCATTTTCACAGTATGTGTTATGTGGAAGCAATTGGGTTTGGAGGGGGTATCATTATCTTATGGAATAATCATGGCATCCTTGTTGAACCTTTTTCTGTCTAGCCAAGAAATGCATCATCGTATCCAGGTATGTCAGTCTAATCTATCCTTTTATTTTTTTCCCCATTAATGCTAGTCCCATCTTTCAGGAGAGGCATATACTGTGGTCCAATCGAGAGAAAGTTGCTGAAATTATCAGTGGACCATGGCTAATCATTGGAGATTTTAATGAGATTGTGTTAGCTAGTGAAAAGTGGGGCGATAGGCCTTTGAACCTTCATAGAGCCTAAGTCCTGCAAAATTGCATGAATAGTTGTGGGTTGGTTGATATTGGCTTTGTTGGGCCTCCATTTACATGGATCAATATGAAAAAGGATCTTAGCAATTGATTAAAACTATGATTGATATGGCTTGGGCTAATTGTGAGTGGCGGAATTTTTTCCCAGAATCTAAAGTTTTCCATCTCAATCATTCATAGTTTGACCATCGGCTCATTCTTCTTAATACCTGCTCTTCTACCTCTTTGGATGTTAAGCATAGACCCTTTAGATTTCAAAATATGTCGTTGGAACATCCGAGTTTAAGCCCCTTATTGAAAAATCTCGGAATGTAGGTATGCACCCTTACTCAAATCTAGAACAGACAACAATTCTGTTATGGAAGTGGATAGTCAAATTTTTGGAACAGTTTATCACATGAAAAAAACAATCTCAGAAGGTCTAAAGGTCCTTGATCAACGAATATTTCTATGAGAGGGTAAGAACTTCTAAATAAGATTCATTTTCTTAAACAGGAGCTTAATGGTGTTCTCCATATAGAACAACTCTTGTGGGTTGCGAAAGCTCGGAGCAAATGGAATGTGGATGGGGAGAAAAACACAATGTTTTTTCATGCTTTGACTCTTAATAGACGTGCTAAATATCGAATCCATGGGCTATTGGATAATTTGAGCTGTGGCAGATGGATATGGGAATGATAAAAAACAATGCTATTCTCCTTTTATGGGAATCTATTTGCTTTGGGAAAAGCTATTGTTCAGCTAGATGATCTTCCAAAAATTGGTGGTATATATTTATCTGATAGACATAAATTTGATTTGGAAGATAATGTTGGTCCCTTGGAAATTTGGAAGGCTCTTAAAATGATTGGTAAGGATAAAACTCCAGGATGGGATGGTTTTAATGTGGTTTTTTTCTAGAATTGTTGGGATATTGTGGGAGAAGATATGTGCAGGCTTATTCTTAACTTCCGGAAGAATGAGGAAATTGACCTAGAAGCTAATAGAACTTTAATAGTTCTTATTCCTGAAAAAGTTAGAGCTTGTAGAGTTCATGAATTTCAACCTATAAGCCTTTGCACCATAATCTATAAAATTTTATCTAAGATTCTACTGAATAGACTAAGACTGTTTCTTAATGAAATCATCTTCCTCAGTAGCCGATAATGTTCGATCCTCCAGGAAATTATGTCAAGGATGGCAAAAAAAAAAAAAAAAAAAAAGGAAAGAGTAATTGGATGGTATGGAAGTTGGATCTAGAAAAAGCATACGACAAAATGGAGTAGGACTTCATTATCAAAGTTGTAAAGGAGTTTAATTTCTATAAACTCGGTCTCTTTTCAAATTATAGTGAAAGATGTAATATCTGATCCTTTTGAATGCTCTAGGGGACTTAGACAAGGGGATCATATGTACCCTTATCTATTTATCCTAGTTATGGAATGGCTCAGTCACGCGATCACCACTTTAGTTGATCATAAATGGTGGAAACCTATACACCTCAGAGAATCCAATATGAAGTTTTCCCATCTTTTCGTTACATATGATATTATTCTGATAGGGGAGGCTTCAATGGAAAATGCCCTTACTATAAGGGAATTTATGGATTTTTTTGGACGAGTATTGGGACAAAAGATCAATCTTAACGAATCTAGAATAATTTTTTCAAAGATTGCCAGATAGGATATTAGAACCCGAATCCTAGAAATAGTTCAAATTAGGGAAGTTATTAAGATTAGGAAATACCTGGGCTTCTCGATATCTGAAAATGATAATATCAGTCCAACAAATGCTACACTTTTGGTGGATAAGATAAAAGCAAGCTAACTAGCTGGAAGGTCAATCTCCTAAGCATGGTTGGATGAAAACTAATGCTAGAATATGTTATTAATGGTATCATTGGTTACTACTTACAAGCTATGTGGGTTCCTCAAAGGATTGTTACTGTAGAAACACAATGGCCCACTAAGTCTACTCTGATGAAAGAAAAAACTATAGAGACAAGTAGACGATAAAAAACTTGTTGAAACAAGAAAGCACTTTGATATATACATTCACAAAAGACAAAAGTGTAATAACAAAATAAACAAAGTGCTCCTGACAGTTTACTTAATAAGAAGGAAAAGATAATGCTTCGAAGGAGGATCAATTATTTAATACAACTCAATGCCTTTATATAGGCATAGATTACAACGGCAACTATGCCACATTTCCCACTTCACTAGTGACAAACCATAATCCCACAATTCCTAAAGACTAGAACTAGCATAATAAACACAAAAGATTCGGTAACAAACAAACAAATAAATAAATAAATGCACAATGACTCTTTTCACCATACCAAGCTTATAGCAGAGATTTTCAAACTTGTTGCCACCCAAGCCTTTTGTAAACAAATCTATAGCTTGATTTTCTGTTCTGACATGCTCAAACTCAATTTCTTCTTGCAAGAATTTCTCTCTGATAAAATGGTAATGCACCTCTACATGCTTAGTTCTAGCATGAAATATTGGATTCTCAGCCAGCCGTATTGCTGACAAGTTGTCATAGTACAAAGAGACACCATACTCTGTTGACTGACACAAATCCTTCAGTAATTGCATAAGCCAAGTGCTTTCTTGAGCCACCATCACTGCCGCTTGGTATTCTGCTTCTGTGGTTGACAAAGACACTATTGGTTGTCTTTTGCTACACCAAGAGATTACTCCAGACCCTAGCATAAAAACATACCCGGTAGTTGAACGTTGGGTATCATGGTCACTTGCATAATCAGCATCACAATAGCCAATTAGCTTGCATTCTCCACCTTTCTTGTACATTATACCATAGCCAAGCGTACTCTTCACATATCTCAAGATTCACCGTACTGCTTCCAAGTGAGGCTTCTTCTAATTTTGCATGTAGGGACTCAAAACACCAACAACAAAGGAGATGTTTGGTCTTGTTAAAGTTAAGTAGATGAGACTACCTATCAACTGTCAGTACATGGTAGCATATCCCAGATTATTTCCTTCATGAGCATATATTTTGGTGTTTGGTTCCATCGGCGTCGAGATTGGCTTGCACTTAAGCATACCAAACTTCTTCAACAACTCTTTGGAATACTTCTGTTGATGTAGAAATATTTCGTCATGGGTATATTCGACCTCTAGACCAAGAAAATGCTTGAGCTATCTAAGTTCTTTCATTTGAAAGCGAATTGATAAATTTTCCTTAGTTTGGAAAATTTCTTCTTCACAATCTCCTATGATGATTAAATCATCTACATACACTAGCACAATAGCTAGCTCCCCTCCTTTAGTTTTGAAAAACAAACTAGAATCAGCAGTTGTCACCAAATAACCACTGTGAGTAAGGAATTCAACAATTTTACCATACCATGCCCTTGGCGCTTGTTTTAGCCCATAAAGTGCCTTCTGGAGCTTACACACATACTTAGGATGATCTTGACTTTGAAAACCCATTGGTTGGTCCATGTAGATCTCCCGATCTAGCTCCCCATGCAAAAATGCATTATTCACGTCCATCTGTGACAAGTTCCAACTTTTGCTAGTTGCTAGTGCTAGTATGACTCATACAGTTGTAAGCTTTGCAACTAGACTAAACGTTTCATCATAGTCTAGTCCATACTGTTGAGAGAACCCTCGAGCTACTAGACGAGCCTTGTGCCTCTTTATTGATCCATCTGTGCAGTGCTTTATCTTGTACACCCATTTGTAAGAAATGGGTTGCACATCTTTTGGCTTTGGTACGAGCTCCTAAGTCTGATTTCGCTCTAGTGCAATAATTTCCTCCTCCATAGCTTTAATCCACTTAGGATTTTGAAATGCTTCCTTAAATGTCTCTGGTTCTTTTGCATCTACTTCTTCTACTATGGCGGCACCGGCATACTTGGAATTTAGCTTTCTGACTCTTGTTGATCTTCTAAGTACAGTTGGTGTATTCGCTTCACTTGGCTCAACTTCATCGCTTGACCTTTGGTACACACCTGTTTGCCAAGAATTTTGAGTTGCGCCTTCTTCAACATCTCTACCTGCAACCTTAATCTCATCTGAACTCAACAGGATTTGAGAGGTTTCTAACATTCCCTTAAAAACATATGATTCTGGTAGTGCTTCTTTGTTTGAAGACCACCATGAGGAAATTTCATCAAACACCACATTTCGGGATGTATAGCATTTCGTGGTTGTTGGATGGTAGCATCGCTACCCTTTTCTCTGATTGTCATATCCTATAAAGATACATCTAACAGCCTTTTTTCCATCTTTCTACGGAAGTGATTAGGTACAAATACATAGTATACACATCCAAAAACTCAAAAATGACCAACAGTGGGCTTCATGTTCCATATTTTTTCAAAGGGTGAAAGAAAGCATAACCTTTGTTGAGGAAGCCTATTAATCACGAAGGCTGCAGTCTTCATTGCTTCTGCCCAAAATTGTCCTGGAACATTCATCGCATGAAGCATACTTCGACATACTTCTGTCAGGTGCCTATTCTTTCTTTCTGCAATGCCATTTTGTTGCGAAGTGTTGGCACACGTGAACTGATGGACTATTCTACACTTCCGAAGGAAATCTTCAAATTCATATGAGGTATACTCTCCCCCATTGTTAGTGTGTAGACAATAAACTCTTCTATCAACCTCTGCTTCTGCTTCCTCCTTGAACTCTTTGAACTTTGAAAAAGTTTTAGATTTTTCCTTCATAAAATAAACCCAAACATACCTCGAGAAGTCGTCAATGAAGGTCACCATGTACTTCATTCCTCCAATGGAAGCTTGTTTAATTGGTCCAAATATATCAAAGTGAATTAACTCTAATGGTTCCTTCGCTTTAAATTTGGACTATTCATACGACAACTGGTGTGCTTTTACATACTGACAACCTACACATACAATGTTTGTTCTCACTTCAAGTTGAGGAAGTCCCTTGAGCATCGACTTTTTCATCATCAAATTTAGCTTAGAATAGCTAACATGAGTTAGCCGCATGTGCCATTAGTCTGCTGTCTCGTTCCTTCTTGTCTTGTCTACATATGTTGTTTCTGCAAACATCACGTAGACTGACTCCAATCTTCGTCCCTTCATCACCAGCTCTTCTATAATCTCAAGGTCTAGATATACCTTGACATCTTGTGGGCTAAATAGAACAAGATGATCAGAAGACGTTAATTGTGCTACTAAAAGAAGATTTTTCTTCATACCTAGGACATGATAGACATTTTGGAGTGGTACCTCAGTATCACTACATTGAAGAGAGACTATTGTATTTCCAATGTGAGCTATCGCTAACTTTAAGTTGTCCGTCGTCACCACCACCTGACTTCCCCTATACTCAGACAAGTTTTGCAACTTCTCTTTATCACCGGCCATATGGTTTGAGCAACCTGAGTCAACAATCCGATCATTCTCATAATCAATTTGATTGAATGTTGTTGCTGTAAGAGCTAGTTCCTCTTCTTCCACAGCAAAAAGTGCCTCAACATCCCACTCGTCTTCACTTTTGGAAGTAGCAATGTTACTCTCCATAACCTTCTTTTTTGACCAACAATCTTTTGCCTTATGACTCTTCTTCTTACAGTTGTAACACTTCCCTCCAAACTTTTGACCATTGCCATGGTTCTTAGAACCTCCCTCTGCACGAAAGCTCCATTCACCTTGATGACTTCTTGCCTTGTCATCATTCTTTTTGAATCTACTAGTGGCATGCTGCTTGGAATTCCACTGGCCTTTATTGGCATAGAGTGCCTCTTCTTCATTCTTCAACGAGACTCATCCCATTTGCTTAGGTAAAGCTTCCTGACCAGCTAGCAAATTCTCAAATTCTACAAGCGACGGTTGAGTTTGCCATCCTTGTATGGCAGCAACAAAACTCCTAAATTATGGCTTCAACCAATGGATGATGATCCGCTTAATCCTGGTTTCACCAATAGGAACCTCTAGATCCAACTCAAAAATTTCCCGACATAGCGACGTCACTTTCTGGAAGTACTGTGCGACCATCATGTCGCATTGGGCTACCGACAACAACTCACTCTCTAAGAGTTGGAGCTTCGTATCGTTCTTCTTAGAGAATAGCTTGGCTAACGCATCCCAAGCCTCTTTGGGAGTTGTTGCATCTCGGATATGCTCCAGCACATCCTCTTCAACCGTCGTTTTCAAAACAAACATGGCTTTACCGGCTTTAATCTTCTACTTTCGCAATGTTCCATTCCCATCTTCAGCCTATGGTTGTCTCACTTCATTTCCATTTACAACCTCCCACAAATCTTGGCCCTGCATATAAGAAATCATGCAAGTAGACCAAGAATTATAGTTCTAGTTGTCAAGCTTCTTGATTCCGCCAATGACTTGAAGATCGCCCATCTTAGCCAAAGAAAATATTCACCAGATGCCTACGAATTGTTGGGCTCTGATACCAGATGTAGAAACACAATGGCCCACTAAGTCTGCTCTGATGAAAGAAAAAATTGCAAAGACAAGTGGATGATAAAAAACTTGTTGAAACAAGAAAGCACTCTGATATATACACTCACAAAAGACAAAAGTTTAATAATAAAATAAACAAAGTGCTCCTGACAGTTTACTTAATCAGAGGGAAGAGATAATGCTTCGAAGGAGGATCAATTATTTAATGCAACTCAATGCCTTTATATAGGCATAGATTACAACGGCAACTATGCCACGTTTCCCACTTCACTAGTAACAAACCATTATCCCACAATTCTTGAAGACAAGGACCAGCGTAACAAACACGAAAGATTCAGTAACAAACACATAAATAAATATATGCACAATGACTCAATAAATTAAATAACAACTAAGTAATCCCCGTGTTGGTGTTGCTTTCTTCAATAGTTACCAGGATTGAACGAATCATGCGTAATTTTCTATGGGGGTTTAATGAAGGGAAAAAAAAAAGTTTTGTTGGTATAAGCTGGGAAAAAGTGAAACGACTTAAGGAAGATGGAGGTCTTATCATATGGGACATAAAGAAAAGAAACCAAGCTTGTTTCTTCAAATAAGCCTGGAAAATTTGAAAGAAAGATGTCATGTGGTATCATCTCTTTAGAATAAGATAAAGGAGTAAAGACAATAACCCCCCTCCTCCCACATATGAGCTCGCTGGTCATGAAGAAGATCAGATTGAATTCATGTGCTTTGTATGAGATGTGTATGTGGAGACCAAGAAACGGAAAAACCATTAGATTATGGGTGTATAAATGGTCTTCTCTTGCTAATATACAAAATTTGCTAACAGGCCCTCTTCTTCAGAATGATGAAGTCCTAACCCTCGACCAAGTTTGGAATAATATCCTTCCCTTTGGACGAATCAATTCAAATCCAACTTGGACACTTAGTTCTCTAGGAAAATGGGGACCAAGACCAATTTGTGTGGGAATATGAAGCAAATGGACATATGACAATCAGATCTGTTTATGAGAAAATGCTAAAAGATCAGCTTCCTTCTAATCATGAAAAAGTGAACTAGAAGTGGATTTGGAAAATCCCAGTATACCTGAAAATCCAATTGTTCTTATGGTGTTGCATATGAAATAGCCCTCCCACTAAAGATAATCTCATTTGCGGGGGTATGAATACAGAAAATACGTGTGTTTTCTATGAAGGAATCGAATCTCTTAATCATCTGTTGAGGGACTGTTCTCAGATGAAGAAAGCCTGTCATGTGCTTGGAATTGCACAACACCTATCCTGTCATCCAAATGAGGGTACTGATGTATGGATGACAAGGACATTCAAATGGAGCAAGATTCTAGTTAATGATCCCCATTTTCTAACCCATGTTCAATTCGCTTTTGTCTGCTGGTCTTTATGGTGTGAGCGGAATAAGCGAGTTTTTGGAAATAAGCCAAACTCCAAAATATAGCCCACCATGCATGGTCAGTCAAACTAAAACCCCAAGAAACAATCCTAAATATGATAATGCATTAAACAAGTGGACTATATCAAAGAAGACATGGAAATATAAAAAATGGATGCTTACCAACATCTAATAGGACTTAATATCATCAAACTTAGTTGAATCCTTATTCAAATAAGAAGATTCATGACCTTATGAATTATAGAGAGACAATCCTTAAACAATATATGGAATCAGGAAATTTTGGATTATAAAAATGAGTAAAGTTAAGTACCAATATGGTATTATGAACAATTATAAAAATCTTATCATGACACTTGTTGGCAATTTTCCTCCATCATGTACTTAGTAATTATGTGTTGGCCATTATAATAAATATATTGTAACACCCTAAAATTTATTTAAAACATTACCGCTACATATAATACTTAATGTATTACACGTTCAAACTTCCTTGAATGATATGTTTATTGTGAATATTTGCTAACCGATTTTAGTTAATGAAACTATTTATTTGGATTTCTAAAGCAACTGGATTTAGTTACAAAGACATCAAATTTTATAAACGCATAATAAAGATCTCTACTCCTACCAGAGTAGACCAACTTTCTAAGAAACAAAATTATATAAAATCATTTTACAATCTATTCTCATGAGTAGATCAACTTTCCAAAAAAAAAAAAAAAAAAAAGAAAACAAAGCTTTTGAAAATATTACAAAATATATGGGCTTCTCAACTAAGCCCTTAAAAAAAATATTATAAACTTAAAATATAAATCCAGCTTTTAAACAAAATAGAAAACAAATACAAATGAAAATCTACAATCCTAACCCACTTTACTTCTTCTATCAACCTCTAGGATCGCCCCAAACTTGAGACAAACACCATCATCAACATCATTATCATCATCACCATCACATCACATCACATTCATCCTCATCATCATCAAAATCATCAATCATCAAATCAAGACCTGGAAAAAGAACAACAATAATAACAATAATGAGCCGAAGCTTAGTACACAATAACATAGGCATACACGAAGTGACACACGAGCTTACTTAAATGTAATGCAACAATAATCAATTATTCTCTTTTCATTCAAGTAAACAAGTCAACACCGGAACACTCAGACTCCGAAGCAATCCTAGAACCGATTTACCATCCCTAGCCTGCTACTATAGTAGCAGGAAAGCCCGCCGGTAACCCCTGCAGGTGACTATTCCATAGCAAGAATTTGGGAGTCCTGAATAATCGCAACTGCTTAGGAGGTTGATATAAGCAGCTCGAATACTTATATCCTTGATATAACAGATAAAGAAAAAGTAATTTCATCTAAGGTTTATAATCGTAACTTAATTTTACTTAATTTAATCCATAATATTACCTAATTTAATCATCCTCATAAAATGTGAACTAAATCATAGTATATATTTTTAAGAATAAACAAATATTACACCGATTTTATACCCCCTATCAATTACCCGCCAACTCACTAAACAAAGTTATTGCATCATGACTAAAGTGGCTTAAGCGCCTAAACTACCATGTTAACCTCGTTAATAGGATTATCACTCCCCATACGAGATTCAATAGCGAAACACACAACCAATACAAACACTTTTAATTTCTCTTTGATTAGAAATTGGTTTACAAATGTATAACCTAACAATCAACAATCACGTTATTGCGTACCTTATGTTTGTAATCTAAATAAGCTTTGAAGGTAAATCTAAAGTCAACTTAGAAGATAGATCGGGTATTCATATATGTAGATTCAAGAATTAAACTCATATAAGAAATTATATTAATTATCCACTTATCTCAAACTTTTATTAAAACTCTATCTGATCAGACACTAAATAGAAACCCTGCTATGGCTGCGAAAATTGCCCTACCAAAATATAGATAGTTCTCATTTGTCAGTCAAAGTATTTCTTTTCACTTTGATTATAGTATTTTATTATAAAAGCATCAACAAAGCATTCATATTCAAAAACATTCATTTTCCAAGCAATCATGCATTTGAAACAACATATTCCCCATGTTATCTGTGGTTTATCCTAACTCATTAACTTAAGCCAATTATTAACTATTATCTCATTTTAACTTAATCCTAACCAATTTGATTAGAGTTAATCATTTAATCCAATTACTAAGTCATTTTGATTAAACTTAGTCAATCTAACTCAATTTAACTTATCAAAGTCTATTCAATCAAGTTGAACTAAGATTGATTAACTAAGTTTATTTTATATCTAAGATTCATATTAACTTAATCTTAGCCAAGTTGATTAATCTTAATCAATCTAATTCATTTTAGTTCATTCAAGTTCATTAAGCCAAGTTGAACTTAGATTATTAACTAAGTCCATTTCATATCTAACTCCATATTTAATCAAATTATTTATTGAGTCTTTACTAAACTCATACTTAATTATATTATTCAACAAACATAACACATTAACTATCATTATATGTTTCATTTTAGCCCTAAAATATTCACATTATACTAAACTACATATATTTAACTAGTAAAACAAGTTTTTAACTTTGTTTGGAAAATGTAGTAGCTGTAAAGAAACGAAATTTCGTTCTTGATACTTTTATAATTTACAAAAACTTAAAACATGAAAGTTATATATATCTTTTTAAGCTTTTTGTAGCCTTTTGAATCACCTCAATCTGAGGTTGGATGAAAAAGTTGAGCAAAATATGAAACAATATCGCAGTAGGGAAAACCAAACGGGGCCGTTTCAACCCACGGATTTTATCCAAAATGATCCAAAAGTGAAACACCCCTCCAAACAAGCCATTTCTAAGGTCATTTACTCCATGCACCCCCTTAAATGGGGCCGTTTGGACACTGGGACTTTGAAAAAAAATGATCAGAAGTGAAACACCCTCCAATCAGGCCGTTTAACAGGATGTTTGAATTTTTTTCAAACTTCCCTTGTTTCAAACTTGATTTTTACACATTTTTCACACATCCTACTATACTTTAAGCTCTATACAAGCATCATATAACATACTATATGCGCTTAACAACTCAATATATATATAAACTTCACTCAACGTCAAACGACTTCTTAATCAACTTTTGAACACTTCACTATCATCACCAACTCGTGCACTAACTCAAAACAACTTCCACACATACTATAACTTATCCACCACAACTCATCTATCTCCAAAACAACTTCAAAATCAATAGACCAATCACCACATTCATATATACTCATCCCAACCATCTTATCATCATCAATAGTACTACTTCATCCCCTCACTTCTCAAACCAAATAACATATAAACCTACAATTCATCTACTCACCAAAGCAACCACAAAAAACTTCATATTTCTATTCTTACAACTTTCATAACTCATCTAAGCTCATTATATACTTGCATAATAACAATCCAAATAACATAAAAACAAATATACTTATCTTTTGGCAAAACATGCAACATTGATCCTCTTTTCTTGTTGTTAAGGCTACTCCTAACTTGTTTTCCATCTTCTATTTCTCTTTTGATCTTCTTAAAATTGAGATTTTGAAGCAATGAATTTGAGAGAGAAAAAGAAAAAGGAAAGGAGAAGAAGAAGAGGAACAAGATATGGGAATGGTAAAGAGAAAAGAGAGAGATAAAGAAAGAAAAGGCAGGTCAAAGGAAAATAAAATGAAAAGACAAGGATAACACTTAAAATTAGGATAATTTAGAATAAAGATACTAGGTTTAGAACTTTCATATCAATATCTTTTATTCTAGAAGCATTTAGAAGATGATTTCAAAATCAATAAGTTAGAAATTAAGAACTTAATTTAGGAATTTAATTTAAATCAATTTCACATTTAATTTGAGTTCGGGTTTAATAATTGATATTTTTATACAAGCAAATGAACTTAAATTTTATAGGAATTAAGGAAATAGAATTTAAGCTAAAGTTTAAGAGTTTAAGAATTCACTAAATATTTAAAAAACATATTTAAGGAATTAGGAATTGGAGTCTCAATTTTCAACTTAATTAATCACTAATCTAATTATGTTAACTTGTCTAATTATATTCTATAGTTCATTTGATTTATTTTGATCTATCTAAACTCAATTTCTAACTTAGGTGATGGTTTGGGGTATTTCATATATAGAAGTTGAACTAATGCTAAAACATTACTAATTAATTGTATATTGGTTGTTTGATCCAACGAGTCACACCTTAGTTACACTCCTAATCACATTTTCAAGTTAATACTATAGTCCAAGCAATTGAGCTATCATGATGGCATGAGTGAGCAACAATAATGAGAATGTAAATGAAGGAAAGTCATGAACTTCAAACTAAATGACTTGGTTTGGCTTCACTTAATGAAGATAGGCTTCTAGATCAAAGATCAAGCAAGCTATCTCCAATAGCTAATGGACCCTTTAGCATGCTTTAAAAGATCAATATCATTACAATTAGACTGAGAGTTTCTTGTAAGCTATAGCATTCTAGTAACCTTCAATGTCTCAAAAGTTTCTCTATTCACTTTAAAGGTTGAAACCAACTTGTTCACCTACTAAAATTAAGATTAAGTCATCAAAAACACTAAAAAGATTATAGGAACCAAATTTCAACCTTAATCACAAGAATTAGAATAAGTTGACTCCAAAACCTTACGAAAAGGATTTTGATCAATTGATCAACAAAAGACAAACTTATTAATGTTCGTTCATTCAATTTTTATCATGTTTCATGTGATAAATATAGTTTGTATATGATCAAGACACTAAGGGATGATATAGGGGAAATAATTTTGAAACCAAGTGGAAAATCAACATATTCCACATAATGGTAGAAAACGCTCGGATGCAAGGAATCTAGCATTTAGACACCATTAGGAGGAGGAAACACATCTGGATGCTACATTATTGCTACTTTGATATTTATGATACATTTACCCATAAAACTGAAAACCTAAACTCCTATGTTGATTTGGTGGCTATTTGATTCAACTATGTGGCTTTGTGTTGTGTGGATTTGACAAGTAGTTCAAGTTGAACAAAAGGTTCTTCCCTACCAATCGTTTATTATGTTGATGAGCATTAGCACAAGAAAGGGTTTATTTGTATCATCATCACTTGATTATGATTTCTCTATTTCTTTTTTTTTTCCCCAAAAAAGAAGAAGAACAATACGGGTTGTGTTCTAATCCATGCCAAGTTGAACATGTTGAGACAAATTTTCTTAGTATAAAACTTAATTGATTTAGAATGAAAATATTGTAAAGCTTTTTAAAACCATGCATCATAGTCTGAATCCATCTTCATTCCTATTTATGATAGGATTGACGATGATTGACAATTGAATGTGATTTTTTTTTCTTGTATCATTAATAGTGCAAAATGAAGGTTTTCCTTAAGTTACTTAAAAATTTTGAAATTGATTTTTTTCATTTTCTATCTAAAGATTTGCTGTTTCTGTATCTTTTCTTGATGGGAGTAGGCAAGGGGGAGGAATATAATTATATGGTAGAATGTCACTTTAATGTAGTAGTAATGGTCATTAGATTGAGCTTCATAATTCCTAAAATTAATGAGAGTTTTTTTTTTTCCTTTTTTTTTTTTTTTACTTACTCCTCTTCATGTAATGATCTTTTATTTTTTCTAGACTTTTTTTTCTAATATTGCTAGCATAATTGTATTATATAAGCATTATTGGTTTAATCACACATGAAAATGACATTGCCGAAAATTAACAAAGTAATATTTTCTTAAGGATATGATATGCTTGGGTGGTTTAGGTCACAATAGTTCGATGATCATGGTTGGATGGTTTGATTGAGGCTAGGCGATCTATTCAATGGTTTGATTAATGAGCAAGTTTTATGGATAAAGTATGGAACTAAAAATCAATAAGGAATACAATTGTGGTAGTGGCTATATATAAAGGGAACTTTGTATGGTAGCAATGTGGTAAACTTGAAAAGAGAGGACTAGCCATTCAATTTCACCTCTATGAAATTCGTAGATGTAATTTGTAGATGTAAAGACTCAATTCATTATATGTATCTCGTGTCTATGACATGCATGTACGAGCTTCACGTGACATGAATTAGTAAGAGATTAGTATTATATAAAATGACAATGAAATGAAAGAGTTAAAGAGGTATTAGAGTGACAAAATAGACATTCTCAAAAATCTTAGATACAGGTGATAGGTTAAGAAAATCAAGTGTTAAGTTCAAAAAAAAAATCGCTAAGTAAAGTACACATATATTTATAGTAGGTCATAAGCTTTTGTCACTAGACCTTGTAAATCATTAACGCATAAGATGAATTAAGGTTTAGTACTCGTAATGGGCTAGACAAAGAAGAATAAATTCTAATTATAAAGGAATTCATTTTTTTTTTTCTTGTCATGAAAAATTTTGGATGGCTTTAACTCTAGTCACCATTACAGGAGACCTAAAAACCATTTCCCTATTCATCCTGAAAAAAATATTTAAAATGTTCAAGACAATTTTAGTGGATCTTATTTCTATCCCACCAATCGATAACTCTTTAAATCATTTCAAGTTAGGTCTAATTACTCATATTTTATCACTAATCCATAGAGTTAACTTGAACATAATTTAGTTAATTAAAATTTAGCTTATGAATTTATATCATACAGACTTTTTTTTTTTTTTTTGGCCAAAACAGATTTCTCAATCTACAAAGTTAAAAGCTTTATTGTTGGAATTTGCATCGAGGTGTTGAAAACAAGTATATCTACGACATGTTTTATGGTGAGTCGTTTCACTCAAATATACATCTCCAATTAAAATACATGGAAAAATTTGACTAATGCAAGCAGCAAAAAGATCTCATTCTCTCTTTTGAAGCTTCTTAAACCAATCCAAGCATGAAGGGGTGCCCACACTACTACCGATCTTTTTAAATTTCTTCCTATCGATTATAAATCCAAAATTCATCATTATTCATTACTAATCTAATTATTCGAAGATTTTAATTGCTGATGTTAAATTTGAGTGTCTTCCACCATTTGGATCATTGCTCATCTATTTATATTTTATTTCCACTATAATAAATGTCGTCTATAAATTTCGTTGATTTGAAGGTTAAGGAGATCTACTTAATACGGTTTTGTTAGTATTCTCTCGAACAAGGTTTTTTTTTTTTTCTTTTGTGTATTTTTATTTTTCCATTTATTTTCATCTTTTATATAAAATTATGTTATTTCTTTTCAGTAAATTACGCTAGAATGTATTAGCGTTTGGGGTAAGTTTATTCAGATATTAGCATTTCAAGTAATTAAAAAGAGAATTTACCATTTTGTAAAATGAAACAAATGAGGTATCAACCATTTACAAAGTTAACTTAAGGTATTAATATTTGAATTAATTTTTAATTAAGTTTTCTTAGTTTTCATCAATGGTCAAATATTAATGTCTTATCTGATTCACTTTGTAAGACTTGATATTTCTTTTAAACTAGTTCCTTAAATTAATCTCTAAAAGTTGATTCATTATTGTAATCACTTAAAATATTAATATTTTAAATAAACTTACTCCCAAATATCGATACTTTTGATTGAATTTACCATATTCCTTTTTGGATACTTAGTATGCTCGCTAGTAAGGTGGATGTCGTTCAAATTGGAAAAATAATGGTTGCTTCTGATATATTTTGAGACTATTAAATAGTATGTTTATCTATGTGGTTGGGTTTTCAAAACCCGATTCTTCACTCACCATTTTTCTATCAGTAACCTATTTGATAGGAGTAGACCTTTTTCTAAAAAAAAAAAAAAAAAGGAATTTAAAAAAAAGAAAGAACCTTATACCAGAAAAATGTTTCTTTGAGAACTATGATATTTCCCGCCAAACGGACCGTCTTATTAATCCCACCGGAGTAACATACTAACATATAATAGCAGATCCTTAAAAACTCCCGACTAAAGTACATTACAATCACATGATTTTCATCTTAGGCTACTAATAAATATGTTGCCAATTATTAACATGGTCACGACATATAAATATAAATATATACATATTTGTATACAAGGGTAAAGTTGAATAATATATAGTAAATAAAGGAATCTCTAGTACATTGTTTGCAACTAGACCTTGCACAACAATAATAATGGCAAAGATTATTAAATTTTTCAAACAAGCAAATAAAACAAATTAAATATAACAATAATTGGTTTAAATAATTGTGATAATGCAACAATAATTCCACCCATCTTACAATCAAATAAATAAAACATACTCGGCAAGTGAAAAAAAAAAAATGCAATTACAAAACTAATATGCTTTTGGATCGAACTTAGATCCGAAGTTAATTAAAATTGGATCATCTCCATACAAAATCTGGGACCACTTCTAGGTACCATATAAACCAATACAAAAACCTAGCACCTAGAACCATAATAAGCGACCCCATGAACATCCCATAAGAGTCCGAATCAGAGCTTATTCTAATTATTGCCCCGACCCATTCTCCATACAGGTGCACCGATCCAATCTATATATCCGTTATATAAAATGAAAAATAAAAAGTTAACCCGATTCGATACTTATATAAAAATTAGAAAAGGAAAAAAAAAAGTTAAATTCCCCATGATCTTTTGCATAAGCATTAATTAAAATTAACTTTACTAAGCAGTAAATTAGGTTTTACTCTACTAATCATTCCACATGGTGAAAACTCCAGTATTCGAACCTTGAACCGACTCGCCCGACCAACTCCCATAACCCGACCCGGCTGGCATATCATAGTCCACCTTGACTAGGGCAAGTTCATGATCAGATGGGCCTACCGGGTTACCACCACTAGAATTTGAGCCCATCCCAAGCCCACTGCTATTACCCAAATACCCAGCGCCAGTATAACTCCCACCAGAACTTCCCGTGTTCTCCATCACAGAAGATTGCTGTGACCCAGCCATGCTCATCAAGCCATGCACAAGAGCCGGATTGCCTTGCAAATAGCTGTTGTAGTATTGATGGTGGTGGTGGCTATGACTATGGCTTGGCGGCTGGCTCAAATAAGAAGCGGCCGCCGCCGATTGTTGGTGCAGCTGAAGCTGAGTCTGTATGTAACTATGGTGGAAACTAGTGGGGTCTTGAGCAGGAGTGTATTGTGAGATGTCAGGGTTTTGGAGGGTTAGTAATGGCTGAGGAGATGGGTCAAAGGATTGGTGCAATAAAGGGTAGGGATTTAAGCGGCTTGAGCTTGAGCTGCCACCTCCATATTGAAAACTCGAAGTTAGGGCAATCATTTCTTCTCTTTTTCGTGAGGACTCTAGGGCTTGTGCTTCCTTCAGCCGCTTAGCGGCACCGCCGCCTATCGGCAGCGTGTTGCTCTCCAGGATCGCCTTTACGTCGTACCGGTTCATGTCGAAGTTGGTCACGGCGTTCAGGCCGCGGAACTTTATGGCCGCGATGTCGTAGGCTTCCGCTGCTTCCTCTTCAGTGCCTGAGATATAATGCGTACATGTGAATTTTATCGGACTTTCCAACAATCAAAACGACGTAATTAATAAATTATTAATTATAGTGATTATTATCATTAGTCAAAAATGCCATTTATTAATCACAATGTGGGAATAATAATTAGCAAAATGTGCATGAACGTCTATCTCTATAGACGCACCTGTATAATGTATATGCATGAATATTACAACCTAATTACATAAGTAGATTTCAAGCCAGATACAGTGACAAGAAAAAATTGCATAGGTATGTAACTACTGATTCCACATTGATACGTGAAAATAGTAACGAATGATTTTCAAAATAATTATCATTCGTAATTATTAATGCAGTACGTATAAAAAATAATTAGTGTTTATTAATTACGTATATATTATATGAGTATGTATAGTCTATTGAAGCCTTCCTCGAGTTATAGGCCTTTTATGCGATTAATATAATTAAGTAGGTTTTTTCTTTTTTTTTTTTTTTGTGTGTCGGCCACAACCATAACACAGGCAGGAGGAAAAGTAATGGTGTTTATATCTCTCCTTGTTGCTTCTGCAATCAAAATTATTTTTATTTATTTATTTGTTTTGTAAGAAAAAATAATTATTCCACTAAATTTTCATTGCTTCCTTCTTTTACATCTTTTAATTTTTTTTATTCAAGATAATACTCTCTTTTGTTCATCAAACAATATTACTATTTTGATACAAGTTAAATAGATTTGGTTATATTACTAGACACCCGTATTTATTTCATGAAAGAGATAATTTAGTATATTCATTCTTTTATTATTTCTTCTATACGGTAAGTGGGAATTTGAATCTACATTGTTTTATATTTAAAATTACGAGAGAAGTATAATCTAATTAATATAACCGTTAAAATAAATATAATAATTAAAATATTATTATTTTAGTTGTAAAATATGGTGTAATCATTAGATAGTCAATTAAATTGTCTCTCAAAATTAATAACGAAATCATAAAATTTTTAAATAACTAAAAATAGATCTAAGTAAAAATATTGGTATTCATTTTATATCTTTTCTCAGTCCAATAATAATACTTTTTGTTTTCAAACTTCTTAGATAGACACAATCGGATGTGAAATGCGCGTATATATTATATAGTGGGGGAATGTTCCATGAAATCAGATGGTGTCATAATTACAGTGAAAGTTCCGAAAGGATAAGTGGGAGTGGGTTGGTTTGTCAGTAATTGTTTTAAGGAATCTCGCAAAGCAATAAATAAGAATCACACGTCCAAGAAATAGCTTGAGTTTAAGATTGAGACGACTTACTGAAAGTTCCCAAATAAAGATCTTTATTTCCAGCAACCCTTCCTATCCTTGCTTGCCACCTTCCATGCTGGTGATGCCTGTTTGAATTTTAATTTTAAAAAGAAAAAATTAAATCCCTCTTCAACTATTAATAAGAAAGAATAGAAAAATAAATAAAAAATAAAAACTTGGTGTTTACAATGTAAATATTACTACAAAATTTAATGAATTAAAAATTAAAAAGTAAACATCCTTTTACGGTCCATTCATGAAACCTTACGACCTAGCAATTTAAACAATTTCTAATACATTAATTCTTATATCAAATAGATTGATTGGTTTTACTATAGACAGTTTTTATTAATAAGAGGGACACAACCTACCTTGTAACTCCACGATACATGGATGCACCCCTAGAGAAGCCACTGCTTTTCCTGAAAAAAATCAAAAGCTCAATAGAAAATGATTAATCCCACTTCATCACATATAATAGTAATTATTATCAAGCAAATGAAAAAATATATTATAGGATATAGTGGCAAATTTAAAAATCCATTTTGGGTAATAAATATTGAAAATGGACATGTTGGCCAAAAGAAAAAAAGAAATGTGAACTAACCTCCTGATGGATGCCACAAATTCTTGCCTGGTCATGTGCTTCATCTCCTCCAGTTCCTTTTCATAGTTACTAATCTGAGAAACAACAAGATATTTAATTTTATATAGCCCTATATAATCAATCGAAATCTTATCAAATCTAAAGTTTACAAAATGACAAAAGAAAGTTCAAACGTAGTATATACAAAACGTAGTAATAATAACCCCTTACTGGAAAGTTGGTCGTGGTCGACGTTCCCCAATACTTGAGTGCGGCCAAATCGTATGCCCTAGCAGCTTTTTCTTCTTTATCATATCCACCTACACAAATAAACAAAGGAAAGAAAAAAGGGGAAAAATGTTTCAATGTATCGTCAAAATCAATGATCATTCCTTATATTATGAACGAAAATAGGAATGGAACATGGAAATAAAACCCAAAAGAGGGGAAAAAAATTCTAAATGGTACTTAGTACTTACCCAAGTAGACTGTGTTTTGTAGAATTTGCCAATGTAGATTGCCCATGCAAGTTAGAACCGAAAAAAACAAAGGAAAAAAAAAAAGAAAATGAAATCGTAGGTGAATCACGCGTTGAAAAAAATAGATAAATGGTGCAAATGAACATGTTAAAGTTAATAGTCTTATAATCTAGTAACATATTTCCTGATCTTTCAAGTGAAAGGTATTGGTTTCGATTCTTTCTAGTAATGACAAAGGGAAAAAAAAAAAAAAAATGGAGAAGAAATTTAGAGCAAAATATGTATACCTTGGCGACCTTTCCTTGACTGTCCTTCCCTTCTACAACTATTGTCCCAAAGATGAGCCTCGTACCTTCCTGTCCATCGATGCCTACAATATCCAAAATCGCCACCACAAGATGCCACATGGTCCTTAAGCAATTAGCACATGAGTTTCTCTAACTATTGCTCAAGTATATTACTAATCTTCGAATCGATCATATATATCTACTAAATTCTGGTTTCAAAGTATATATACTAACCTTGTTACACCACGATAATTGATGTTCTTTGGCCGAAAGTGTCCAAAGTTCTTCTTGGAGCGGTTTCGACAGTGTTGTTAGAGTTTGTCGGCACTTGTTTCGGACACCGAACCCTTGCCACTACCCATAGACAAGGTTAATGTTTGCAAATTACCAACGTTTTCTTGAAGTTCATAGTCACTAGACGTCGCAACAACCGTGCTTTGAACCGGTACCAAACTACTATTGTGAAATATGTAGTCCGAATCATTTGGTTGCATTTCATTTAGTGCCACGAGATCCGATTGGTTTTCTGATTTGCTCACACCCAAGAAATCAGCAACCTTTGGAACTTCATTGCTACCATGTGTATTGATTAAATTCCACTCTAGGAAAAATAGAATCATAAGATGATAAAAAATGAAAAGAGGGAATAATCGAGAAATAACAAAACAAGATATATATCTTACCGTGCCTAGTCTTTGCTCATTGGATTTAGTGGATCTCGGTTAAAGAAAGTCACTAAATCCAATGAGCACCCAAGTCTAGACAAGCACAACCGAGTTCGATGCTTCTTAGAAAAAAGAAAAAAGAATCATCAGTACCTTGGTTTTGGAAAGGGTTGTCCATGGTGTCATTGACTAACCCTAGAGAGAACTGATGAGATTGAGAGGTGTGAAGATTGGATGGCAAGCCCGAAGCATGGGATGGAGAAAGAGGAAACGAGAGCCAGTTGTTTGAATTCATGGACCCCATTTTTTTTTTCCCCCTAATAATCTTGTCTTTGTCAAACGAATTAATCAATCAATCAAACCCTTGCCCTTGCACTTGCACTTGCACACCCCTTGCTATGTATGCTTGAAACACAACACCAAATCAAAACCACATATCAACAAATTAACCAATAAATTTATTTACAACTAATTGAACACACATGGGTTAAAAATGGATACATCTACATATGTAAGTATATTAATATGGAATGAAGAATAGGATTAAACCCCACAAGTGGTTTCATCACAATTTAACCTAGTATGTGTGTGTGTTGGCAAGGAAACTTTAAGAGGCGGTGCAGCCAAACCTTAACAAAACATGATATATGAAGAGAAAGGACAAAAGAAAATATGTATATGTATGCATGTGCTTACTCAAAACAACTTCAGATAGCTATAGTAGACAGTTCCAGCTTGTAGTAGCAAGCACTTAAGACTTTGTTTTTTGTTTAACTCTAAGATTTGGAGAAGAGAAGAAGAAGGGGTGTTGAAAGCATGAGAGCTATAGTAAGTAGCTAAGGAGGACAAGTGAGGGAAAGAGAGATTGAAAAGGAAAAGGCATTCTTGAAGGGTTGAGATGCTTAAATATCTCTCTCTCTCTCTCTATTGAATATTCAACTTGGTATTGTCCTCCTCTTCCATTTCCACCCTTTTGCAGTACTTGGTCATAGCTTATGTACAATAATTAAATATATAAAATTATTAAACAAATAGTATATAATAAATAAATTCTATATAATAAAGAAGGGACACGAGTGTCAAAAGTATATTTAAGATAAGATCTCTCTCTCTCTCTTTCTCTCTCTCATTATAAATTTTCTTTTTCTTTTTTTTTTTTCTCTAAAAACTTACTTAAGTGAGAGTGGTTGTACAGAGACAAACCCACAATTCCAAACTGGAAAATTCAATCTTGTGACCACACAACTCCCACCCTCCTTCCCTCCCTCCTCTGCCAACTTGGTTTATTGGAACTCACGACCTCGTTCTCCGTATTCAATGACTCCCCAAGGCCCAGCATTCCCACACTCTTCAAATCATAATATTCATCTCTCTCCTTCTCCTTTCTCCCACTACTTTCAACCATATAACTATATCTACGTGTGTGTGTGTATATATATATATTTTTTTTTCTTTTGAGTTTGTAATTTACTATGGTCTAATATATATATATATATATATACACGTAATAAATAATATACCCCTTAAACTACTAATAAAAAAATTATTATCTTTATCTATTATCTATCTATTAAAGGGTCCTATATCCATGTTATAAGTAACATATTGATAAATTTGAAAGTAATAGGAAATTGTATCCGTTTGAAGATAAGCTTTTTTAGTAAATTAAAAAAATACGTAGTCTTTCTTTAATGGAAACAACCGTATAGAGATATTTGGATATTCTAAAATATATAATATCTTCAATCTAGCTATTACCATTCATTAAATATACATAATATAAATTATTCAACGTCCACTATGGTATAGATTAAATTTAAAGCACTTACTAAGATATTAACGTTGATTTTATTGAAATTTGAGGAAGAAAAAGAATTGAATCTCGGGATATTTAAAAATTATACATCTAAATTTCAGGATTCCTCCGATTCATGATATTCCGACCTATGTTTGTGTGTATAGAAAATCAAAATGGGACCCAAATTAGAGTGAGAAGCCCATGGAAACTAAACCCAATTTAATAGTTTGAGATGTAATGCGTAATACTTAATATCAAGTAAGATTAAATATATATTTAAATTATACTATGATAGGACAACTACTGGAAATAATTTCAAATACTTCCATAAATCAATCTTCTATATGTGTTTATCTAGACGTTGTCACGGTTCGGTTCGGGTCTGGAACCAGATCCGAACTGCCGTTCCCAGTTCCAAAAATGATGAAACCGGAACTATACCTGGACCCGTGGGAGCCGGTTTGGTTTCGGTTTTAGAGGCATTGGGAACCATGAAAAAAAATAAAAACCAATTAAATAATTTATTTAATTTAACTAAGAAAAAATGCAAAATAAATTTTTAACTTGAAATAACATTGAGCCTAATAGTAATTGTTCATAGCATTAGTTAAAAGAAATTCTATAATTATGTATTTATTTATATACAATCACTTCCACTTTTTTAGTTGTTATATTAGCAATGTGACACTATAAAATATTCAAGATACAAATAATTCTCAACAACAAAAAAATGAATCACACATTGTTAAGAAAGAAAGTCTAATTTGGTTAGAAGTCTGCATAAATTTAACAATATATGATTTCAAATGTATTTATTACTTATGTTGTTAATAATAACATATTAAATATTATGAATAGGAAATAAATTTTTTATTATTTATGCTAAAATAGTTTTAAATATTTATTTTATAATTACATTTTTTATAATTTTCTTTTCTTTTTTTCTTGCATTTTTTATAATTTTTATGGTGTAGAACCGCCAGATCATGTAGTTTTTAGGGATGGAACTATAAGGACCTGCCAGAATCAGCGGGTTATTTACTGGTTCAAACCCGCCATTCCCCGGTTGGTTCGTGGTTCAGAATCGCCGGTAACGGATCAGGTCAGTTCTCGGTTCAAAACCGACCTGTGATGATGTCTGTGTTTATCTCTTACGTTGTAATTTACATGATGCATCATTCTTATATATATAAAGCATTTTATGTGTTAAAAGAATTAAATATTAGATAATATCTAGTAAATGGTTTATTCAGCAGAAAAAAAATTTTAATTTGTGGATCCCCGAGTCTTGCATGTGTTAAAGATGTGCGTGTACGGACATGCAATATCTTATTATAAAACCCAACATATTAAATAATAAAAGGGACTCGAGAACAGTAAGAATTACACAATTTCTCCCTCTCACTGTGCTTTTTTTTTTTCTTTTTTTTTTTAAACACACATAACACCAAAAACCTTGCCCATTATTTTATTCGTTCAAAGTTTTTAAGTAAAAAAATTGAGAAGATTGAAGGATTTTATAGTTTGGTTCCCAAGTAGAAATCTGTTGACCAATTAATCGGTAGTCGCACCCAGTCAAATGTAAAAGCTGATTATAAAAATTGTTTTAGTGCATGCCCTCTAGTAAAAAAAAGTCTTAAATTAGCCAAAGCTTTGTTCCAGTGCATGTAACCCATCCCTGTACACAAATTCAAAAGATAATGTCCCTTTGTGGAACTCCATTTTTACGCAAGCCTAGCTAGCTACCCGGATGTTGATTGGTCAATCTCCCCACACGAATTTATGTAAAACATCACCTTTGGATCTACGTATGAAAGTGCCTAAATTCAATTTTTTCCTTCGTAATTTGTACTTAAATATTATTCTTTCACAACAAGAAAATTGAAATTTAAAGATAAACATTTTATCCTTAAACGTAAATTTTTATCATAAAAATAATTATTTTTTATTTTATTTGTAGAAATATAACTTATCTTACCAGTTTTTTATTACAAAATTTTTATATCTGAAGGTAAATTTTTTGTAGTATTTTACAATTTAATATTATTCACACCTTTAATTTATTTATGATTTAGTTTAATAGACTAGTTTAAATTTAGTGTCCGACTATTTACCTAAATTACAACTAGCAGTTAAATTGAAAAAATAAATTTAAACGTAAGTTACTACAAATTGAAAATATAACCATTTAGGTGTATTTTTCACCGCAGCATTATTACTGGTCTAAAGAATTTATCAAAGGGTCCAGCAAGATAGTGTACCATCCTGACAAAAGTGAAAGAAAAATAAAATTAAAACTTATAAAAAGTAGACAGGTATCAGCTAGCTATATTAACTTACTAATGAATAATACTTTGAGAATCATTAACGTCCTCTTATTAATAATATAAAAATCAGTATCACATTTTTTTCAAACTTTGACGACTTAAACTTCCAATGGTAGGATTGTCGGTCATGTATCAATAGGCTAGATGATCAACACTTATGAAATTATCCTTTCTTTTCCCTCTCATATGTAAAGAAGTTTTTATTACATTTCATTTAACTGTTTGGAGAAAGTTTTTGTGAATTAAGTTAAGCGTCCTAGAGTGAAGTGATAATTAGAGGTGAGCGAATACATGATGAGTAGGGTATAAAGCCTTATTCGTACCCTATTATATAAAATATATGATATTAATTCATTATCTAGAATCTACCCAGTAGTATTTCTTACCTATCTTGTATCATATACCATGTAAAACCTATAAGGTACAAAGTACGCTGTGAAACCTGTAATTTTTTTATAAAGTCCTTGATTTTTTTTTCTTTTGTTAAGTTTCAAATTTATAGTTATATATATAATTTCATGTAATATGTAGAATTACTTTATTTTCATATATTTATAATAAACAACTAGTGGAATGTAATTTAAAACGTAATTTCTTAACACAACAAGTTCTATAATATGTAGAATTTATTAATATATGTGAAAATTGAAATTTATAACTTTTTTTAATTGAAGGAAAAACAAAAGCGAAAGCAATAAAACTATAAAATAATGAATATATTTACCCAAAATTCATTAAAAGATTTGCATTTTCAGTTTAATTATCCTTGAATAATGTATAAAATATTTTTTAAGTTAAGTAGTTAAGGGCAATTAATGAAATGTAGCATTATTAAAAACTAAATAATCAAGATAACGAAGAAATATCAATACCTTGAATAATATTTATGTTAACAAAAAAATAGTAAAAATAAATAACACTATTTTATTATTAATAATTTAATATCATTTTATCCAATTTTTATAGGATAGATACAGGATAACTAGGAACTTGAACCTTATATTTAATAGAGGACATGTTTCAAGGTGCGTATAGCATATGGAAAGCCTATACACATACTATATTCTGTGAGAGTGGGTTTCGAAAATTTTATACTAAGAACCTACTTGGTTGAATAAAGCCTGGATGGGTCTGGGTGGGTGCACTTCCTCCCCCCTAGTAGTAATAACAAGATATATAAAAGGTTTATTATTTTTCCCTAGTCATTATTTGATAAGTGAATCATGCTTCAAAATTTTTGTAATGTAATTAGCAATATGGGAACTTGTATGTCCCATTGACTGAATTGTTCAATCAATTATGTAATAATTAAAATAAATATAATAAGTTATATATTAAGTATTTCAATAGTGTAATTATAATTGAAAGAAGAATTTAAAACCTACATGACAAAAATATATAATAATTAAAAAAATATAATAAGTGATATATTATTGAGTCAACTTTCGTGAAAAATCTTTATTTTTTTCTATGGTCACAATTGAAAGAAGAATTTAAATCTACATGACATTAATAAAAGGATAGCATTTATGTCTATTAATCTTTTTAAGGCAAGTTTTTATTATAACTGCGCCGGGAATCTAATGAGAGAACACAATAATAAGGTCCATTCCATAAAAAAGTCGTGATGGGCATCCCACACTAGCAAGATACCAATAATGGTGTTTATTTCAGATAGAGAGCGTAAGCCTTAAAACCATTTTGTTAAAAACATAGTGCACATTTATTGCTGAATCACACAATAGACACGTGAATTAAACAAATGGAAAAATAGAGAATAATAAAACATACATGATTTAAGATGGAAAACTCTAATAATGATCTCATATATATAAAACTAGCGTACGCAAATTTATGAAAGATGTACTAGAATAGTAACATGATACATGGTTTTTACAACCTTTTTGGAACATCGCTTCCTTGATTACATCTCCTAGGACTTACATGGGTTTTAATTGAACTTATTCTCAATCTCATACATAAACAATATATAGAGAGAGAGCTAATACGAAGTTCCCAAAACCCTAACTTATGGAAAATCTAGCTGGCTTTATAGGAAGTGATGAAATAAGATATTTATATTTTCCTTATAAATTTCCTACGCTTAGTTATCAGAATACCCTAAAGAACTTGAATGAAAGCATACGCGAATTCATAAAAGGTTAACTCTTATAGCGGCATGATACAATGGTTCTCACAACCATTTTAAAACAATGCTTCTATAAGAATAAGAAAAATAGAATAGTTATGCTTTCCTTATAGATTTCCTAAATTTAGTTATCGGAATTGCTATTACCGCAAATTTAGGAATTGCAAGTTATTTATGGACTTTTGTAAGTATATTTTCAAATCTACACATAGTTAAAAAAAAGCAAGTATTACTTGCCTATTCTATTCCTTGCCATGTGACAAACGACATCAGGGGTTCAACTACAGTTGGTTGGTTGGTTGGTCGATCAAACAATGACCCCGAACGATGGCAATGAAATGTTGACCTCCTTGGTCTTACATTCCAACTTCACTTTCCATTCATTTTTTAACTCATTACTCCACTACCTAACTCTTGTGTTAATTCAAAATACAAACTATAACAGTTTTTATATGATAAGTTTTACTTCCTTACACCACTTGAAATTTGGCATTTAGAGATGAGAAAATTTGTTCCCGCCAATTCTCAATGAATATCCATTTGTAGAGGGACCAATATATAACAACTTTAATGACAAAAAAATTGATCATGAAAATCATCTGTACTATCTCAAGCTTAAATTATTAAAGTATTTTATTATTACATATATACTCAAATTGTATAATCAAATGTATATAAGCTAGTGCATAGGTTGTTGGAAAAATAAGATAAAAATTATTGCTAAGAGTAGTCATTAAAAATAGGGATTTCTCATGAGGTTGTTCTGTCAATCATCAACTATTAAAATAAATATAGTAAGTAATATATTAATTATACCTGTGGTATAATCATGGTTGAATATAAATCTAAATCATTAAACAAGTAATGAGACCAATCTGTAAAAAAATATGACGAAACTACATAATTTTTCTAAAAATATGATGGATACATATAATGATAACTCAGGTCATAAGCCATTGATTATATCTCTTCCCAATTATTTTTCTATTTTCTCGTATGAAATCCAATCTATTAATCCGCAGAAGAAGCTAATACATACTTTTGTGAATTAAATAAAATCGACAGAAATCATATATATATAGTTTCTATTACTGAAAACCTGCGTACATAATGATTAGTACGTGGAGCAGCTATAAAAATATGCAGGCCTATCTTCCTAAAAATATATGGAATAGTGTGTAAAGCTTTTCCTTAATCATCTTTTTTACATGGAGGAATTATATATGCAGAGTTCAGAGAGAGAGAGAGAGAGACGTTCTTCTCATATGTCAGCGAATCTGATGTCTCTAATATATCCTTATAATTATACGTGAGACTGACTATGTCTAGATCCTGACCATAATCCCACAAATAAAAATACATAACATATATATATGACATATCCTCGTGTAACCATATGCCTAAACTATATTGTATCAGAACCCAGAAGTGGAAAGGAAACAAAAGCAAAACAAAGAGAAAGAAAATAAAAGATAAATCACCTATATGCCAATGTTGATGACACACACTTAACACTGAACACACGCACTTCTACCAAATTCCTGGACGTACAATTGTGATAAATATATTAGAGATTGTTGTGACCGAAAGATGCCATTAAAGGAGCAAGGACCCACGTCTATCGCGCTGTTTAAAACTTAGTTGCATCTTTTTCTTCCTTTAGTTTTTTTGTTTATCCTCTTTAAGTAAAGTACATTTAAGTCCATTTGCTAAATAATATTTATAAGTTGAAAAGAAGTTCAAATGATCTTGGTGATCTTCTCAACTCAATTACCGTTACATGAAGTAATGAGAAGGGTAAAAAATGACCCATGGTAGGAAAACATACAACGGTATTGGGAAAAAAATCAATAGGATTTTGGGCAATACAATTCATTCAATCCTGAAAAAAAAGTGGATGTAAGTTTTTCTCAATAGTTTCTAATATGTTCATATATGTCACTCGTATGAAAGGGCCAAGAAGGCATAAGTTTCTCCTTAGTAGGCTAGAATTTGTCTCTCTTGTCTTGCGTGGCATGGGTCGGTCATCTCACATATTTCGCTATTTTTGTTTCGCCCATCTTTGAGTAAAAAGAGATTCGCCTCTTAGAGAAAATGTAGACTCACCTCTTAGCATGCATAAATATGTTATGCATGTAAAGAGGTGAGGCTGGCCTATCCACATATGCAAAGAAGCAAATTTTGTTTTTTATCTATATTTTTCATTTTTTGGAATTAAATTAAATACTAATATTTAATATATAATATTTTTATTATTATTTTAATTTGAATTATTTAATATTATTGTTCTAATTTTTTATTATGATATTATATTAAATAGTATTATTGATTTTTACTATGTAATTTTTAGCATTATACAAAATCTAATTTGCCTTTAAGGGCCTGTTTTGGGTAGTCAATTTGGTTTCATTTTCAAACCAAACTAATATTAAACCAAACAAATATGATACTGATAAAAAACTGATAATTTTACAAATAAAATGATCAAACCGAACCAATACTGAACTAATACAGATCTGACACTGATAAGTTACCAATAGAGTTCTGATATAGATAAAAATTGGCAATGCAAATAAGCCCTTCATGACAAATAAAAAAAAACATAATACCAAACTAAATAAATAGTCTAACATACAAACAATCATATGAAGTGGAGTCCTTAAGTTACTAAAATGGTACGAAACATACAAGTCAAACAAGAAAAAATAATATTGAACAACACAAAAGTAACAAATCAAGACCCCTATAGTAGATTAGCCTAGCATTTATGAACCTAAAGTGGCTAAACTTGAGTCCATGAAGTATTCGAAGCCGTTTGTGATGCAATGGCAGAAGTGGTAAGAGCTAACATAATGTTGAAGAGTATCTGTAAGATGGGGCCAGTACAAGCATGTAATAGGAGTCAGGATATATACTATTGTTGTGATGGTAGAGAAGCATATCGAGACGATTCTAATCCTTGCAATAAAGTCATGCCAGGGAATGGGTAAGAGTCGGTGTGGGGCTGGACTTACTATTGTGAGATGTGATCCCCGAAATTTTTCACATTAGTATACAACATTAGAATGGAAAACGAGAATTAGATAGTGAACTTACCCAATAAAAACTCTAGAATAAACCTATGAGTAGTAATAAACTCATTTTTAATTTTAAAACCCGAATAAAAAAAACTTTGACTCTAATTGATACCAAAGATAAGATTTCATATCTTAAACTAATAACTCAAGATATAAATAGATGTAGTCCTAAATTTCAACCCAATGAAGGGTCGAAATCTCGATCCTATTTTGGCTTTTGGGCTATCCAAGCTTATCAGTGTGCATATTTTGATTGATACAACTTACTTATATATGATATGTTCTGGTTATTCACTGATTCCACGGTTTACGCTCACATCCTACAGTCCTTACAGGTTAACTCTATGACCATGGTTAGTAGCTTCTTGGAGTTTAGCCTTGTAAGGTTTTAACGCTGGAAGAATTTTTTTTAGAGATTAATAGATCTAGTTTTATTTATTAGTTGGTGTATAAGCATCATTTTTATATTTTGAAAACTTTATTTAAGCTGTGGTATGTAATATTTTATTAACATATAATATTTAGAAAGTTCTATTTGTGGTATTTTATTTTTATATTTATTCATCATTCTTATCATTACAGTCGAAAAGATAATGTTTTGTTAAACTTTCTTATTTTCCAAGGCGAAACTAGTATCAACATGCATAGTGATTCTTTCTAATGTTTTCCCAATTGCCAAAATACAAGTTTTAGACATCAGATAGTATTTTAGCATGTATGTTACTACCAAGATACTATTGGGACGTGACAAGAGAAGTTGCCTGGAGATTCAATTGGAGCCAAGGGGGTGATTGAGCATAATCAGATGGCTGGCTTGACAATCCATGAAGCTACGGGTGTAGATAGTGTCAAATAGGGTATGATCGACTCAGTTCAGAGCCGCTAGCAAGGTAACTCTTAGTCAGTGGAGGCTGATAGTATGGTAAGTATTGCCTTAAAAGACAAGTACCGTTGCTTATTAGGATAAAGAAGCAAGACTCACCTTTGAATCCTAGTTATATAGCAAGTCTTGACTAGGATACAAAGGTGACTCTCGCCTTATATCTATTGTCTGGTATTTTCCAAACAAGGGAGGTGAGACTTGCCTCTAATTTTTGCCCCATATCTAAATTTTTGCTAGTGTGAGAACTTAGTCCATTTAATGAAACCATTTAGTTTATCATCTTATCATTAAAATAATCATAATATATAATATAATAAATACCTCAATATTTCAATGTCTCTAAATTTGAGCCATCGAAATCTACACATTTAATGATTCATACCGGTTTCTAATAAAATAGAATTTTCTATCTAGATACATATTAATTGATAATAAAATTTTCTATTTAGATATATATTAATAAATAACCAAATCATGCTTGTTGTAAGGTTTATTATTTCATGGCTTCTTTATATTTAGGATATCGATTAAAATATTATAGTAATTATTAAGAGCCACTTAAAAAAATTAAAATTTTTGTGAGTTATAACGCAATTATATTTATTCATATTAATTGTTTGTTGAGAAGTGATTTTACTTCTCATCTTATCCATATTTTCTCTCTTACATTTATTTATATTAATTTTTTGTTAGGAAGTAATTCTATCTTCTATTTTATTTATATTTTCTCTCTTACATTTATAGCTAGTAAGAAGAAATATAAATTTCATTTTTCTATATATATTGACACATTTTAAAGAAGAAATATAACTTTCAGTCAATTAGACCATTCATATTGAAAAATGGATCCATTTATCATACTTCAAAAATATAATACGATCTTCCTTATCCTAGGTAGTCCAAGAAATCAAATCATAAGATGCATGTAAATCTATTATATCTTCATGTCATCTGACAAATTACACCAAAATTGAGCCAATACACACTCTCTGAAACCATAAAAACAACAACAACAACACAAGCACAGGGAGTCCAAGTCTTAGTAGTGTGTTGGTTTGAGTCCAGTCTCTCTCTCCCTCTTTTCTTGAAAATTGTGGAAGAAAGAAAGAGAGATTTTGGGTAAATACAAAAGGGTGTGAAGTTGTGGGGATTCGCTAATTGATTCCACCGGCCATTTGCAGTAAAAACTCACCATTAATTAGAAACCCCTACTTCACGCCGTTTCAGGTTTTGCGGCCACATTCGCTGGAATGTGACTGCCACGTGTCAGTTCCTTTTCTTCAAAAGTTGCGGCCAGGCAAGCCAAATTTCCGGTTTGCATGCTTGCTAAAAAGATAAAAACAAAGCAACTTTGACCATATCGTGACCAAAGACCTATATTGTACTTGCTTTTTGTTATTATTCTCCTCTCTCTCTCTCTCTCTTTTTACCATTTGTTATGCCCAACCTTTTTACCATGATTAATGTAAAGATAATATAATACACTTTAATATTTTATCTATAGGCATGCAGAAAATTTACTAGTGCAATGAAAATTTATTTGAAAGTCCGGCGACATCATTATAAAAATAACTCATACAGTATATACTTAATGGATTTCATAATACTTCAGAGAGTGGTGCATGTACTTTTAACTAACATTGAAAAGGCAGGAAGGTGCGTTAAGAGTAGAGATGTAAACAGGTTTTCTAAACTTGAACCTACTTATAAGGTTTTCTAAACTGGATCATAATCTTTAATGGTTTTCTAGATAATGTGCATATTAGGTTTGTTTTCTAAACCGGATCATATTCCCTAATGGTTTTCTAGATAATGGAATATTAGGTTTTTTCAGTCGATGCCCAAACTCACTCTTAGAGGATTGTCGGTAAAACCCGAACCTGCCCGCCCAAACCCATTAATACTTTACCAAATAAGGATAGGACTACATTTCAAAAAATTATCATAGGAAGTATGCTTTGACAAAGAACTTTGACAAAAAATAGTGGGATCTAAATACAACAATGGTACACTTGAGACAACCTTTAATTAAATTTATGTAGCTTATACTTGTCCATTATGGTCATATTTAGATTATTAAAGTTATTATTAATTTTTTTAAATTTTACTATATTATGTATAGTAAAATTTTATATGAGACCAAAAATCCTCTAAGAGTAAAAACCCAACTCCAAACCTAATAGGGTTATAATAAAATGTTCAAATATATCCAAAAACCTATAAGATTTTTAGTGGTTGAGTACATTAGAAGGATTCACTCTAGTTGCAACCTTAATTAAGAGGTAAAACGAAAAAGGAAAAAAAGAAAGGAGAAAAGTAAAATAACACCAGGACTAATGAAAAATTCTATAGTCTTATCATTTTTTAACGTGACTAGGTCATTTAATGGTTCGGATTTATACACACTTGTGATGGTGTTACTAAATTATCTAATATATCAAATCCTATATTTATTTAATAATCAAATGATTGGCTAGATGGTTTCATTGATGACCATAGAAATTATCAATGACCTATAAATAATAACAAGGATATTTAAACAAACTTCTTTACTAACATATTTGTTGTTTTATGTTATAGGGTATAAATAAATATATATATTTAAAATAGTATAGAATATACTCTAGATATTGACTATTGACTAGTCATAAATATTAGTCAATATTTATTTACCTTCCTTTTTTGGTTCCTTAAATCTTGTATATATGTAACCCTATAGATCAATAAGATATACAACAATTTTCTCTTATCTCTTCTCTTTGTGTTTAAACCTTACATGGTATTAGAGCATTCAAGGGATCAAATTTTTACGTGTTGTTCAAGTGACCAATGATTCTTGAGAGTGCAAAATTTTCAAAGTATTTTATTTTTGTCACCTTCAACCTAAGAAGACACATCACCCACTGCTGAGCTCATCTAGAAATTCTCGAAGCCAAAACCCTAGTGCGTGTCTCACACGCATCGCATGTGTAGCTTTAAAAGTCACTCCAGTTGCCATCAATCGACTCGCCTGAGTTTGTACAACTTAGGTGTATGGTTACTTTGCTCGTTATGTTTTGAAGATTATGGTTTCGGTCTTTTGAGGTTGAATTTTGGTTTAACGTGTTTAGAAGTTTGTCGAAGGCGGCTCGGTGCGGTGAGAGTGGATTAGCATGTGACATTTTGAGGTGTAATTCTGTTCAAGTTTAGGTTGTGACAGCTGTGTGCGAGGACCTTTGGTGGGTTTAGTCTTTCAATGGCCCTTAAATTGTCGATGCTTAATTGTGTCGTCATCGTAGATTAGGTTGGGAGTTGACCTGGTCGTTGAGTGTTCTTAGTGATTGATGGTGTTTGTTGTATTTGGTCTTTGATGGTGAACGACTTTGTTGTTGTCATTTGGAGTATTTTGCTTTTGTTGTTGCTACTCTTCTGAGTTTGTATTAAAGTTATGGCAGAAATAAAGGGTATAAAATCTGGAGTGATTGTGTGTCGCTATTGTCATAAGCCTGGGCATATAAAGCGTGATTGTAGAAAACTGCAAAATAAGAATAAGGGATTTCAATCAACACATGTTGCCTCTTCCAATAATGCATATGGAAAATCTATTATAGTTTCTGTAGATGAATATGCTAAATTCTTACAATACTAAGAATCGTTAAATTCTTCATCCACCTCTATTACTACCATTACTGAATCAGGTAAACCAAACACTGTCTAGTTTCTTCATTTTTCAAATGGATCATTGATTCTGGTGTCACAAATCATATGACAGGTAATTTTAAGTTGTTATCTACTTTCTAACCTCATACCTCTTCCTCTATAGTCACTTTAGCTAATGGGTCAACATCTCATGTTCTTGGGTCTGGTATAGCTAATCCAACTCCATCAGTTCATTTATCTTCTATTCTAAACTTGCCTAATTTATCCTTCAATTTAATTTCTATTAATAAGCTCACTCGTTCACTTAATTGTTGCATCTCATTTTTCCCTGACTATTGCTTACTTCGGGATCTTATGACGGAAGACTATTGGTAAAGAACATGAATCTGGGGGTCTCTACATTCTAGACACAAAGGTACCACATTCTACTACTTGCTCTGGAGTTGTAATCCCTTTTGATGCACATTATCGATTGGGTCATCCATCTCTGTCTTTTTTGAAGAAACTTTGTCCTTAGTTTCATAGTTTTGAGTCATTACATTGTGAGTCTTGTGAGTTTGTGAAACATTATTGCATTAGTTTAAGTCCTAAGGTCAATAAATGAGTGACTGCTCCTTTCGAGTTAGTCCATTCGGATGTATGGGTCTTTGTCTAGTGGTATCTAAAATTGGAATTAAGTATTTGTCACATTTGTTGATGATTACTCCTATGTGACTTGGTTATATTTAATGAAGAATCGCTTTGAGTTGTTCTCTCGCTTTTGTTCTTTTTGTACTGAAATTAAGACTCACTTTAATGTTTCAGTACAAACGTTGTGAAGTGATAATGCCAAAGAGTATTTATCTTAATCATTTCAATCTTACATGATTAAAAATGGCATTATTCACCAAACTTCTTGTGTAGATACACCATCTCAAAATGGTGTTGCTGAAAGAAAGAATAGGCATTTGTTTGAAACTGCCAGGGCTTTGTTGTTTTAAATGCATGTCCCCAAACACTTTTGGGCTGATGCTGTGTCTACAACTTGTTTTTTAATTAATCGTATGCCTTCAGTTGTCTTGAATGGTGAGACTCCTTATCGTACTCTTTTCCCGAATAAACCTTTGTTTCCTATTAAACCAAAAATAAGGGGTTGTATTTGTTTTGTCTGGGATGTGTGTCCTCAGGTTACAAAACTTGATCCTAGATTATTAAAATGTATTTTTCTTGGGTATTCTCATGTTCATAAGGGATATAGGTACTATTGTACTATGTTAGATAGGTATTTGGAGTCGGTTGATGTAACTTTTATTGAGGATACCCCTTTCTCTCCATCTTTCGACAATGCAAGTCAGGGGGAGGATGATGATTTGTTAATCTATACAGCTACATCCACTACTTCTACTCCTAAACCTCCCCTTTAGGTCTATACTCATAGACAACATGTTTTTGAACAAGCTCATGATACATGTCCTGAACCAGCTTCCTCGTCATCATATTCAATCTCCAGGGATTACCTTCCCATTGGCCTCCGTAAAGGTAAACATGAGTGTACTCACCCTATTTCTTCTTTTGTATCTTATGATCACCTATCAACCTCCTCTTATTCCTTTGTTGCATCTCTTGATTCTATCTCTTCTTAAAAATATTCGTGAAGCCTTATTCCATTCGGGATGGCATAGTATAATGATAGAGGAGATGAATGCTCTTGATAAAAATGGTACTTGGGATTTGGTAGATTTACCTGTAGGGAAGCAAGCTATTGGATGTAAATGGGTTTTTAATGTTAAAGTAAATCATGATGGCTCAATTGATCGATTGAAGGCTCATCTTATTGCTAAAGGATATGCCCAGACTTACGGAATAGATTATTCTGATATATTTTCTCTTGTTTCTAAGTTAACATCTATCGTATTATTTATTTCCATGGTGGCAGTACATCACTGACCTCTACATCGGTTAGATATCAAGAATGCCTTTTTACATGGAGATCTTCAAGAGGAAGTGTATATGGAGAAACCTCATGGGTTTGTTGCTCATGAGAAGTTAAGAAAGATTTGTCATCTTCGCAAATCATTATATGGTTTGAAGCAGAGCCCTCATGCTTGGTTTAGAAAATTTAACCAAGTAGTTGAGAGATTTGGGATGCAGAAAAGCAAGTCTAATCACTTTGTATTCTACAAAAAGTCTACAGCTAGTATTATTTTGTTAGTGGTCTATGTGGATGATATCGTCATTACTGGCAATGATGCTGTAGGTATTTCATCTCTTAAGTCCTTTCTTCACAGTCAATTTCAAACAAAGGATTTAGGGATGTTGAAATATTTTTTTGGTATTGAGGTTATGTAAGAAGGGAATTTTTCTGTCCCAAGAAAATATGTACTTGATTTATTATCCGAAACAAGAAAATTAGGTGTTAAACCATGTAGTACACCAATGGCTCCTAATTTGCAGCTGATAAGGAAAGGCGAGTTATTTGAGGATCCTGACAGATATAAACGGTTGGTTGGGAAATTGAACCATCTTACGGTAACCCGTCCATATATTGCATATTCGGTTAATATTGTGAGTCAATACATATCATCTCCAACTATTGATCATTGGGTCGTTGTAAAGCAAATCTTGTGCTATTTAAGGGGCACCTGGACGTGGTATCTTGTATAAGAATCATGGTCATACTAGTATTGAGTGTTTTGTAGATGCTGATTACATAGGATGTAAGGTAGACAGGAGATCTACTTCAGGTCATTGTGTTTTCATTGGTGGAAATTTAGTTTCATGGAAAAGTAATAAATAAAATGTTGTATCTCGATCAAGTGCAGAATCAGAATAAAAGCTATAGCACAGTCAGTGTTGAAGTAATGTAGACATATCAGCTCTTAAATGAAGTAGGACACAACATCTCACTTCCTATAAAATTGTGGTGTGATAACCAAGCCGCTCTCCATATTACATCAAATACAGTGTTCCACGAACGAACTAAGTACATTGAGATTGATTATCATTTTGTTTGCGAGAAAATTCAGCAAGGGTTAATTTCTACAAGGTTCGTAAAAACTGAAGAACAATTAGGAGATCTCTTTACAAAGGCTCTAAATGGGGTTCGGGTTGATTGTCTTTGTAACCAGTTGGGCATGATTAATATCTATGCTCTAACTTGAGAGGGAGTATTATAGGCCATGAATATATAAATAATATTATATTTTTAAAATAGTATAGAATATATTATCTAGATATTGACTATCGACTAGTCATAAATATTAATTAATATTTAGTTACCTTCCTTTTTGGTTCCTTAAATCTTGTATATGTGTAACCCTATGGATCAGTAAGATGTACAACAATTTTCTCTTATCTCTTCTCTTTGTGTTTAAACTTTACATTTTAAATTATTGATATAGATCTTAAGGCAATCAAATTATGTATTTAGAAATAAAAAATTTGCTCTAACAATTATTTTGGTGTCACACTCTTTATAGGATCTAGAGCATCAATAGTTCCATTACGTATAATACTTAAGTGTTACACGCAAATGCTACCATTGACTAAGTGAATTTCCAACCAATTTTAAATTTAGAAACTCTAAATTATGTTTTGTAAATAACAATATTCAATAAAATTATATAATCAAATCATTAGAATTAATCTCCCATCAATACCTAGGAAATCTCACAATACATATACCAACTGTTAGAAGATAATAATATAATATCATGTGCATTTGAATCTTCAGTTCATCTAATCTCTTACTAGTACCAACCCATAGTTCATGTAGTCATAGCATCCATTCCAGAATCATCATCATCATCACTTGAAAAAGATATGAATGAATCGATGCCTAGTACACATCAATACAATCGCTCACAATATGATCACATGACTTATTCTAAATTGGTAAATTACATCAAAAAGTCATAACGTTTAGAAGTAAATTCAATTGAATCACAATGTTTCAAGTGATTTAAAAGAAGTCACAACGTTTAGAGAAGTTGATCAACTAAAGTTACCATCGACACGTATCACATAGTGACAGATCTTGTAAGTTTAAATTAAATATTTCTCCTGTTTACACGTATCAATGGTGATCTTAATTGACTCACTTCTCTAAATATTGCGATCTCTTTTAAACCACTTGAAATTTTGTGATCTTAAATATACTTACCCCAAACATTGTGACATTTTGATATAATTTACCTTATTCTAAATGCAAATGCAACAACTAACAAATTAGATCTTTAATTTAGGTGTAAAAAGCAATAATGGAGCTCTTACACTCAGGCAACATGTTGTGGGAATTTAAGAGTCTTGAATAGCAGTACCTGCTTAAGGGATTATTATAAGTAGCTTTAGTATATATGTCCCTAGAAGAAATTATAAGTAAGTAATCTCGTCTAAGGGTCATAGTTGTTACTCATCTCTACCTATTGCAATTCATAATGTAATGCAGCTCAATTGGTCCCATTAATGTAAGTTATATAATACTACTTCTCTCCAATCTAAATAGACATTATCTTGATACTATTTGTCCTACTAGCTACCAATGGAGCCACTACCGATGGCCTAAGCGCCTAACTACCATGTTGGCACCGTCATGCAAGATTGTCACTCCTCAAATCGGATTAAATGACAAAAGTACACTTAATCAATTAATTAATTAAGTCATCTTCATGTATTAGTTCATTTTAAATTTTCTACCCTAACAAGCAATAGGCGAGTCACATTGTACCTAGTACTTGATATAAAATATATTTTTCTACAAAAGAACACTGATGTCACAAGAATGTATAACCAGAGAAATAAGGGTTAATAACGAAGTAGTACCTAAATTTCCACAAAAGAAAAGCAATTAGGTGCCTGAAGTTTGATTTTAAATAATTTGGTAACTGAACATAATTTTCCTCGACATTTTTATACCTGAAGTTTGGTTTTAAACAATTTGATACCTGAACAAACTTTTCATGGATTTTTTTCATACCTCATTTTACTTGCTTTAAGTATGAAAAAAGTCAACAAAAAATTTATTCTAGTATTAAATTGTTTAAAATCAAATTTCAAGTATGGAAACTTTCAACGAAAACTTTGTTCAGATACCAAATTGTTTAAAATCAAACTTCAAGTACCTAATTTTTCCTTTTGTGAAAATTTAAGTACCATTTTCATCATTATCCTACAAAAGAAAGAAAAAACTCTTAGTAATTTTCTATTTTAATTTAATTAACCATATTATTTTAAATTAACTGATTAATTATCTGCAATTACTTTATCAATCCTAAAACCATTTATTAATCAAGTCCATTCAGTTAATTGCTTACTTAGGATATAATTATCTAAAGTTAAATTTCAATTATTATAAGTCCAATCAACTATTAACTTTTTTTCACAAATTAATTCCAAAAGCTTATGTGAGAACTACTTTATACACTATCTATTGAATCGATTCAATTTTTAATTAGTTCAAGTTCTTTTATTTTTTAATTTTAGTTTTTTACTTAATATTTAGCAAATTAACTTATTTTTAATATTATTATATTGATTTATAATTATTTTTCTCAAAAAAATTCAAAATTAAAGGTCACAAATAAGTTTTCACAATCAAGGTTCACTCAACAAGATCAAAACACATTTCCATAAGTTATAACAACCTTAAATCAAATTTTTAATGCTACATCTAAAACTGTGTATTTATGGTTTTGATATCATGCTGATTTTGTGTTATTCTATGAGTTGTATACCATCAAGAACAATTAAAAAAAATCCAAAAGTTGATAAAAAGCACATATTATGTTGAATTTGGCTTGAATAAATATCTAACTTGAATTTTTATGAAGAACACTTTGAATATGAGGTTGAAGGTTTAGAGATCTTCATGAAAATTCAAACTATTTTCCATAAAAGTCTTAGAAACTTGAAATCATATACAAACCAATTTCAACTCTCGTCTCATTGTGATTCAAACACTATTTTACATCACAAATACACATATATCCTTTTACATCATTCTATATATGCATGTTATATACATATAATTACAAATTTCGATATTAAATCAACATCAATTATACATATCGATCATACATGTTCATCATATTATTTTTGTAATCAAAATCCATAATTTAATTAACCAAATTGACACAATTATTGCATGTAACTAACAAATCAAATTAAAAATCATTATTTATTCCTATAATTTCAGGGCTATATATTATACATGTTGCTACTTATTCAACATTAATTCATCTATCAACTTACATAGAAACCATCTTCATACATGCAAGCATTGATCCAACACACATTCATATACACATATACAATCTAATAATAAAAATCAAATAACAAATATGAATTTAATACTAAAACATTCATCCAATAGATGAATATCAAGTTGTGGAAGCTTCTTACGTTTCTTAATTTCCTCTTATTCTTAAATTTGTTTTTTTCCCTTGTTTTGTTGTTGGATTAGATTTAGAATTCTAGAGAAGAAAATAGGTTTTGTGCTTATGTTTTTAGTGAGAGAAAGGAAACTTTTAGGAGAAGATTAAGTGAAAAACTTGTAAGAGAAGTTTTGAGAGGGTAGCTTGTAGAATAAGATAAAAAGAGTGGAGAAGGTTTAGGAAACTTGTTGATGAAGAAATGAAAAGTAGAGAGAAAATCAAAGTTTATATATGTGAAGTTAGTTAACGATTTAAGTTAATCATTAAGATACTCTTAGTTTGTCATGTACACTTTAGCTTCTTATTTGATTAACTAAACTTATAATTCTATATAATTACATGTAGTTGTTATACTTAACACTTTAGCTATTTAGTCACGTTAACACTTTAGCTATTTAGTCACTTATAATTATGTAATTTGATATTTATTAATTAAACTAATCCTTATTAATAAAATTTCATATTTGATCAATTTATTTTATTCGCTTTCATAATAAAACAGCATCACTTAAAGCTTTTAAATCCAAATCGAATAAAAACTTTAACTAAATGGTAGGTACGTCAATTAAAATTTATTACTTATAACTATTTTTCCTTAATAGATAAGTAGTCTGATGCATTTTCTATAGTGTTGTCAATTTGTTTGGCAATTTTTGGAAATACTAGTAGGCCGATTGTCTGTAATTTTAATTTTTGATAATTTAGTGTTCCATCTTAAATTTTTGGCAAATTAGTACTTGTATTTTGAAGGTACAAGTGATTCAATGTCTTTGTTAAAAAATATTTAACGGACGTTTATTTTGGTGATAGGATAATGACAAGTCACGTATTTGTACTTTTAATATTTATTAGTTTGACAATTTTTGGGTAAATACCTACCATTATCTTGTCACTAAAATAAATATTTATCAAATATCTCTTAATGGAGATATTAAGCCTCATATACTTTAAATGTAGGAGCACTAATTTATCAAAATTTAAAGATAAGATATGAATTATCAAAAATTGAAAATATAAACACTCAACATATCATTATACCCAATTTTTGCTAATAGAGTCAAAGGGGGCAAGTTCAATCCTTGCTAAATTTAGGTTATAAAGCATGGAACTATATTGAAGTGCTATATTTTTTTTCACTCAAGTACTCCTTTCCAACTGTGATTGTGTTTCATAATTTTATTTTTGGATAAATATTCACTATCCAACTTTTTTTAATTAAAAATTAGATTAATTGGATATTATAGATCACGGGCTATATGCATATTGTATCTAAATATCAATAAAATTATAACATATATGGAGTATCACAATGAATAATAATTATTTTGAAAACTATTTATTTTACTGGCATGCTTATCAAAATTTTATTAGCACTTTTTACTTATATGCTAGATGTACATAATGAGAAAAATATAAAATTAGTTATTTACATTGTTAGCAGTCTCATGAGAAGGTACAAGGTAAGTAGTATAGCATTCCTATTCATGTTTGCATCCTATCCTATAAATATAAATTTTTAAATTTCAGAATCAAAACCCCGAAACCTAAATCTTCCGTACGATGATTTTTTGCTCGGACATAAATGTTTGTGATTCTTCAGCAAGAAACAATCGAGATATATGTAAATACTTGATTGCAAGATTTCCAAGGGCTCTCGGTTGTTGGAGGTTCGGGTTTTTTTTTTTAATAAAAAAAATTGAAAATTTGAACTTTAGCGCTAGTACTAATGCAATATATATTTATTTAATGATATTGCTAAATTAACGTTTCGCGTTAATTTAAATAATAAAAACTACAAATATAATAGATAGATAAATAATTTTGCATTAAATGATGGAAAGAGAACCTCTAGGCACAGGAAATATGATAAAAATACATCAAACATTGTCCAAATATACCAAATAGAATGATAAGACAACGAATTGTCATCCTACCAAAAGGCTCGTCTGGAAGCTGAGAATTTCAAATGCGAAAGAAAATGAATTGGACATGTTGAAAATGAAATCGAAGAAGAGCTATGAATGTCAAGCCCCTAATGTCATGTTTGTCAACCTGGAACCATCTAAAATGAAATAGTTAGGAATCGCAGAAATAGAATAGATTGAGTAAGAGTATGACAATTTATTTTTATATTTGAGTTTATTTATAGAATGAAATAATTATTTAATAAGATTTATCAAAAATACCATTTATATTAAATATATGTTATAATATGTGTAGTATAAAAATGTAATTAAAAAAATAATTATATATATAGATAGAATGAAATTACGATTCCACCTTTGAGAAGACTAAATCGAATTCCTTCTAAAAGCCACTTAGATGTTAGGGAGCTTCAAGAGGACTATCTCGTCGGCAATCTAATGGTTAAAATAGATACAATAACTGGAATATTAACTATTTTATTTGATCATGATTGGATATGATGTAAGCTGTTGGATGATGATGAGATCGATCCATTAAAATTAATGGCAGGACCATAAGATTTCTAGATGTAATACGTAAAAACTAGGGGTAGACAAAATCGGTTTAGTTCGGTTTTCACTAAAGATCAAACAAAACCATAATACACAGTTTGACTTTTTTCTATTCTAAACCAAATAATTAAATAACGCTTTGATTCGGATTAGAAATTTTCCAAACAATTAAATAACGATATTAGATTAAGGATTGAAACAAAATTCTAATTAAAAATTGTTTTTATATTTTACATTTGTGTGGATATTCAAATATTGAAATCATTTAACAAGATTCATATTATAAATCACAATAAAATACTTCATAAATTTATCACATTTATAATCTATAGTCTGTCATAAAATTATTTAGTTATTAATCAATCATCCACTAACAAAGTACACCAACTAACTAATATATAATAAATTATAATCTATAATTATCTAAAAAAATCATTCAATTAAACATTTATTAACAAATTTGGCCTAAAAAATCATCTACTAACAAAAGTTATTTATGAATAAAAATAATCTACTAACAAAGTATAGAAAATAATTAATGTATAATATGATCTATAATTAAATAGCAAAATTCATACCCCAGAGCTCCAATAATTAACAAAAAATAACATTAAATTACTAATTGAAGAGTGTATCTTGATTTTGAAAAAAAAATTGTAAAAAAGGAACTAATTAATATTAACCAATATTTATTATATAATAATATATAATAAAATTATAAGAACAAATATAATATTTAATTATCATCATAACAATATTTATAGTTACAAGTAAAATATTTTTATGTTTCTTTAAAATTTTTGGTTCGATTTTACGGATTGGTTTGGTTTACCTCAGCTTCAAACCAACCATAAATTTAAAATTGGATCAGACTGAGAATTTTCAAAATACAAATTATTTAAAAACCATTCGGTTCTTGGTTTGATTCAATTTATTTTTTGTCCACCTCTAATAAAAACTACCATTAACTAAGAGTATTCCTGCTTCCTAGCCAATTTAAATTTATGAAATTCTTGATTAAAATTTGTAATTAATTGATATCAAAACGAAAAATAAAGGTTTGCATATGATTTTGAAAAACTATTCAAGATGAGTACACTATTCCATATATCTCAAATGTAGTAAATAGTATCACAAGTCTAGAAATGGTAACAAATAAATTATACATCAAATCTCTAGAAATAATCTATTAGAAAAAACCTCATAGTACATATTTCTAACTCTCAAAAAACAACAAAACAATACCCTGCACATCTAGACGTCAAACTTGTCCAAGTCTAGCCACTCATCAATACCCGACCCATTGCCTATGTAATAATGGCAATTTATATAAGATTTATGATCACCCTAAAAAGAAGGATTGACCTGAATCCTAGTATAATAGTACCATAAGCACATGGGATATAACCACATGATCTTATCCTAATGCAAATGCAATCAATCAACAAGCTATATCTTTAATTTAGGTATAGTAACCAACAATAAAGCAATTAGACTCTAGCATCACAATGAGAAACATAGGGGTCCTGAGTAATAGCAATTGCTTAAGTCAAGACCTTAATCTCCTAGAAATGCTCTAATAAGAGCCTCGTCTAGAGGCCTCAATCATTATTTAGTCTTTACTCTCCTCAGTCCATCACACCTTGTAGTTTAGCAGAGCCCACAATCCTAAACTACATAAATGCAACTTCTTTCCAATTTGGGTAAGTGTTACCCTGATATCGTTTCCCCTGCCAACTACCCACTAAGCCACCGTTGATGGCCTATACACCTAATTATCATTTTCACATTCTACTCAATATGGATGTCGCTCCTTTGCATCGAATTAAATGACCAAGTACACTCAAGCAATTAGCTAAGTCAATTTTAAGTATTAATTTGATTTAAAATACCTATCTTAACATGCAACAAGCATGTCACAACTACATAAGATAGCATGGTAATCCAAAAAAGGCTTAGGTGATAAGTAAAGACAAGTATTTGTTAAAAGAAAGATTATCTCACATAAAAATTAAGTGTATATCTCTAATTATCAAATTATTATTTGATTAATCTTTTAAGATAATACCATATATTCTATAGGACCTTAACAAGACATAGGTTTAGGACTTAAAAGGTAATGGGCTTAAGAGATTTAATTAAGCCCAAGGTAAATTTTGAACCTAAAGATAATTATACGAACTTGAGATTTCGGAGATGAGTCACTGAGGAATATAAATATTTAGGAATTGGGCTCACCAATTGAAATCAAGCCCATTATATTTATACTTTGAATCTATTATTTAGAATTATTAGGCCTTGAGGGATCCTAAGTTAATCCCAATAGCACTTTAACTATTTGTCATTATATTTAGGGCCATGGGCTTAGGAAATTGTATTTAAACCAATTAAGGAAGAAATTGTATTTAAACCAATTAGGGAATATAATTTATTATTTAAGTAGATTTGAGCATATTTGGAATTTAAGTCCAACAAGAATTAATTTTAGGTATTGGACATAATATTTAGATATAAGCCTAAAAGATTAAAACTTATTTAGGTTATTGGCTTTTATGATTTCGTAAATTACCACGATTCAAGACTAATTATTTATATAGGCTTTTGAGCCTAAGGAATTGTTTTGAGCCCATTAAGTATGTGACACATAGAATTGATGAATGGATGTAAATAATTGGATTTAAGCCCAATTAGATTTTGTTAATGGGTATAGGGTCCATATTTTACATTTAAGCCATAAAAAGCTAAAGTTAAGGTGATTGGGTATTTTAATGCTAGTGGACCTTATATTATTAAAGTAAGCCCTTTAAATCATAAATAGACTAATTAGGTTGGAATTAAGATATTTAACTTAGACAAAATTAAATTAATCATAAGTTATAAAATTACACATAAAAGGATTTAATTAATATTTTGATATTTTAATTTTGTGAATTATAATTCAATTAGTAAAAAAATTTAGTAATTTGATTTAGAGTAGGTTCTACTCAATAAAATGAGGATCATTTCAACATGTTTTAGACCTTTTCACCATGTGATTTGGTGAATTGAATTAGTTCACATCTAATTTGGCTTATAGGAGACCGATTAACCATAGGAGCTAAGTGAAATCCAAAAATTTATGACCATGTATACATTAGATTGATTTGACCTATTAATCCCTATCACACCCCCCATATAGCACCCTAGTAGCATTGATGTCCCCTTAAAACATCTAAGTAAATCACATCATAATAATTAATCCAACTAAGGCTTTTTAAGAAAACAAACTTGCGGGCATCATACTATTAGGACACTCCATTGCGTGGACATGTAAAACAAGATTGTGAGGTTATCAAGATAAGAAATTTCGCATACATATAAGTTCTTTACAGCATATCTCCCTATAAGAAACTTGGGATTAGCACCCAACAAAACCTCACAAACTTATAAGAAAACAACATAAGCTGTTCTACACAAAAGAAGCTATCTCCACTCTCACTTAAGCCTTGGATTCCCCTTGGAGCCTACTGCATCTCCTCAGCTCTAGCTTGGATCCACTCAAGAGATCCTGAAAGCACATAAAGTCTGTTGGAGTGTGAGCATAACACAGTTTAGTGAGATAACAAAATTAGACCATACTTCAAACAAATATTAAACAAGTTTTAATTATAATTATATGCAATGCCAACTCAATCATATGAAATGCACAATTCGGATGACTGGAATATAAACTAATGGGGATTTATGCCCTCCCTTAAGGTTTGAAGGACCAATCTTAAGTAGTCCATGCCCAGCAAAGACTAAAAACTAAGGAAGGAGAAACTTTTTCAAAATTTCTTAATATATATACATTTATACTTATATACATATTCAACATAATATCAACTTTACCATAGAACCATCAGAATCCCCCTAAGTATTGATACCCAAAAGCCTCCACCACTCGAGTTATTTCCTTCAAGTCAACTTAGTTCCCGTAGGGCCAGTAACCCTATGATAACCCCACTTAGAATTCTCTTGGCATGACAAGGCATTACATAGGATCAGAATATCAATAAGTGATAGGTACCATGCTGATGCAGTATGCTATCATGCAATACATGTCCATTTTTACTTGAGAGTTAAATAAGACTTAGGTCATATTATCGATGGCCAAGGAATGTTCAGACAACCATCAATATTCATTACACATCAGCAATAAGAAGTTTGTTATCACTTCTAATATTAAAGCTTGTCACACAACCAGACACCATACATCATACATCATCCCTATCCCCAGACATAGTCATTTATGTTCATATAAAGATAGGTGTAGCTACATTACAAGCAAAACATTGTGATATGATTCATGTCACTCACTTGTGCATCTTACTTAGAGACCGTAGTAATCTTCTGGAAACTCAAGGTTTTGGTTGAAAGCTCCTATAGAACAAGAAGCATACATCACTAACACATCACAAAGAAGATAGAACTCTTATCAAAGCTTAAGCATCATATAGTCTCATTAAAACTTCTTAACTTATGCTCATCATCACCGCGCACTACACAAAAGTAGGTCGAGCCTAAGCAGACTGAGGGTCAAGGGTCACTTAGAAAAGGGTCGTAGGATACATAGATATAAGAAAACCATGTTACGTCTCAACAAACTAGAGGTCACATGCTTGTTAAAAAGCTCAGCTTGTGTTGAGGGCACGTTAAAGGCTCGATATTAGGCTACGACCAAATCTATGCTCAAAACACTTTATTTAATTTTAACTATGTCAAGCTTTAGTGCCTGTCATGGGGTACATCGAGGGCTCAATAGTAGGCTATATGGATACTATGCTCTAACACTTATAACATTTTTTAGGCATAACACTTTAGTGTCTGTCGAAGGCATGTCGAGGGCTCCATTTAGGTGCAGAGATACTGTTCATAAAAAACTTATCCCTCGACATTTACTCTAAGGCTTCCTACTGATCCACCTCAAGGGCAAACCAAGCTGCGACAACAACAACAAAACAAACTTTAGGGTAAAACTAGGCATCGACATCAACAACAACACACTGAACAACCTCCAACCTACACATCTCATCACAACTCTTCCAAATCAAATCCTAGCATCAAAATAGGCATCAAAACATCCCAACACAACAACTTTTAACACATACTGATCCAACAAGAAACTTATCATCTAAAACCTATCTCTAGGTTAAACACAATAGCTTAGAGGGTTAATCTACTCTGTTTTATTATATGTTTAGTTATTCTTTTTAGAAAAACTCAGAAAACTTTTGTTTAAACATATGAAATAGACATTTTTTTTCATTTTAAGCTTAAATAAACTCAAAAGTAGGCTTATATATATATATTATATATATATTATAAACATTTCTTAGCAAACTAGGTTCGTTTTTTTTTTTTTTTTCTAAAACATGATATCTACTAAAATAAAGTTTCATGCATGAATAGTGAAACGTGCACATGCACTAGTGTATTCAATAGAAATACTTTATGAAATCTTTGAAAATAAGGTAAACGAAGATACCTATTTTGATTTTGAAGATGACTTCACTTTCTTCTTTCCAAAACAAGGATTGTAAAGCTTGTAAACATGATCTTAGGGTTTTCAAGCCAAGAACACAAAAGTTCGGAAGAGAAGGTTTTGTGGAGGTAAAAGAGAGTATTTTTAGAAAAGTAAATACTTCAAAAATATTGATTTTATTTTCTGAAAATAACACGCCCAATTGGTGTAAACTTCCAATCATGATTACCTTTCTTTTACATAAAAGAAAATAAGTATAGTTTAACTGAGAGTTATCATTTCAACATTTAATGAAAGAAACTTTATTTAAGAGAAATGGATAATATGTCCATGCTTTAAAACTCTGGTAAGTAGCTTACAATTAATTTCTCGTACTTTTGAAAAAGATTTAATTATGAAAAATCACCACTTTTTAATACTTGTAAAACAACACATTATATTATCAAAAAATATTAATGAATATACTACCAAAACATTTATTATTTTAAACATAAAAGTATTGAAAACAAGATTTGAGATTCTCGAGAATTATTCTTAAACTATTTTATTTTACCAAAACATTCATATCTTTAATTCTTTTAAATTTTCAGCTCTTACTAGGACCAAAAATGCGGCGATTACAACACCTATAATTAGGTCATGTAAATATTAAAAGACCCTTCAAATGTATTTCATTATGGAGTAAGGATTAAGGTATCTGTTGCTCAAACCACCCAACATACCCCTAGGAAATTGACTGAATTCATGAAATGATTCATCTTATAATCCTGTTCTTACTTCAATTGTTGCATTTCCTCTAGCTACTTGAGTTTGGTATCATATTTTTCCTACATCTCCTAAAGCCAAAGTTGCTTTGATGTTTTTACTTGAGGACACTTAATGATTTGAGTGCAATGTACCTTAATGGTGGTTTAGGTCTATTATGACCTATATTGCTCATATCTAAGCCTATTACCAAAGACCTCCATCGTGTTAGTCGTCTCAACACTAGTTTTGCCCTTTCTTTTTATACTTTCCACTCATACATAGGCTTTTTTTGTAAAATTTTTTCTGAATAGTAAAAATTGTTAAACAAAACAATAGTAAGAAAGAGTAATATAAGATTTAAGTTAATTGATGGATAATACTACATGGGCAACATAAGCCGCTTCATTGATTTACCCACTGGGTTGCCTCAATGCTTATGGCATGAGTATATGCAAATATCAAACATTTTGAATGTCTATATATTTCCTAATAGATAAAAATATCTAATTAGTTTTATAGTTATGAATTTCAAAAATAGAAGACAAATTAAAAAGCACATGTGTCTCCTTATACACGAATGGATGAGCCTCTAAAATTTGAGTCCATTATTGTTTTCATTAGTTTCTATCATAGTTTTTTTTTTCTTATTAATAAAGTTACATTAGAAGATAATTCACATACAATACATGACACATGCAAGCAAATATCCAATGTTACCTCATATGTTTCATTGTTTTATTTTTTTTTTTTTCAAAGCACAGTTTTACTCAATTTTGTGGCAAAGTTTTAAATAAGGTGGTATGGCATCACAAGCACCCTCAACCCATAGTGTCAACCATGAAAACACTTAAAGGAGCATTGTACACTAGTATATACTTTATATGGCCTCTAATTAAGTGTATACCACTCATATTTGATTACCCAAACATGGGGTATCAAAATTTTATCGTTACATATGAAAATATCATTGGTAAGTTATATGTGATTTAGCACCATGAAAAATTTAATGTTAAAAAAATGAAAAGGATTCAATCACCATCCCTGATGTCTCACGACCTAATGCGTACCATGCATACCTTGACTCATGATTTGTAGTCAGTGATATCTCCTACCACATTAAATATCATATTTAACTTGTTAACACATTTATACGTTCCTCGACAATAACTTTGATATTAGGATCAAAATCCACTAACTTAAGCCACAACCATTGTAAACCCCTAAATTTTCAGAATCGGATTAGCACAAAACCCTAACCGGAAGTCAAACGAAACCCTAAAGGTCAACAAAACCCTAGTTTACCGTATCCATCTAAATCCGGCATTGCCGTTTTCTTTGGCCCTGAAAAACAAAGTTTGGATAATTAGCTAAAATAGTTCGTAATAACCATAGGTTTTATAAAAGTTACAGTTTCGTGAAATTCGGGTGTCCTTCGAACCCGATCGGACACAATTCTCGAAAAACGTGTCCGGAAGTCTGGAATAGTAAAAATATTCCGAGTACACCGTTAGACTCGTAAAAATATAAGTTTTCTAAAAATATCAGTTTCGTAATTTTTCGGCAAGTAAAAATAACAGATATAGCTATTATACGATATTTTCTTACTACCGGTACTTTAAATTGTCATATCTACTTTACATTACACTATTATTACTATTCTACACTATTCTTTTATCTCTACTTTTCTTACACCTATTCTATGCACTCTACAAACCTATAATCTTAACTTTTTACCTTTCCCATAACTTTATTCACATCTACCTTACATATTACATCTTTTATCTTTCCAAAAAGTCAAAAAAATAAATCACACTCCCTCACTACACTCATGGCCGGCGCTACCCCCCGCCCCCCCCCCCCCCCCCCCTCCCCCCCCCCCTCCCCCCCTCACATGCTCATCAATTTGTTTTAATTTTACTTTATTTTAATCACACAAAAATCACTCCTCAAAATCCTATAAATACCCCCTCCTCCTTCACTTCTTTCACACCACTTCTTCTCTAAAGTATATAGCAAAATCTCTCTCAAATTCTCTCAAGAGTTCCTTCCAAGAGATCTCCCTAGTCTAGCTTCTTTTAAGTAAGAGTTTCTTCAAGAAGTTTCCATGTTCATCTACTTAGTATGAACTTAATGTGTGTTTTCTAAAACCATGAAGGTTAAGAAAGCAACAATAGGTCATACTTTGTTTTTGTTCATAATCATAATTCCTTTATGTTCATGTTTCCTTTATATTCATTTATGTTTCTCTTATGTTCATTTATGTTTCTTTTATGTTCATAACTATCTACTATATCTATATAGCTATGTATACTATTTAGAGCATATAAGCTCATAATCTTGCAATTTATTTATCTTTCATGCAATTTATTTACTTCAATGCAATTTATTTATTTCAAGTTGTTTTTAAGACTAGTCTCTAGTCTTAGACTTGTCCTCATCAAGTCAAAACAAGCTTTTCCTTCTTTCATTTCATTTTATTATGGTACTAGTTTATTTCTTAGTCCCGGGAGACTTGAAAAAGCTAAGACTCCAATACTTGATTTTATTATTTATGCTTTATGTTGTTTTGTTTATTATTATTCTCATAATCATGTTCATCTAGATTGTTGTCCAAAAGTCTTATTTTCTAAAGATAATTAAATAAAAGAAAGGCTTTTTGTCACTTAGGAATAAGTTTATGTGAAACATAAAAATATAAGATAACAAAAATAAACTCATTCATTTTCAAGTTACAAAAAGAATTCACTATGAATTTAGAAACTATTTTTACTTAAAAAGCTACTCAAATCTTTGTTATTCTACCTTGTTTCCAAAAGAAAATATTTGTTGATACAAAAATGGTTCTTTTTATAAGAAGATGGATGACTAAGGAAATTTTAAGTAAAGACCTTGCAAACAAATAGGCAAAGAAAATTTATGGTTTGAAAATAATAAAGATATTTCTTTTCAAGTTACAAAAGAAGTTAATAAGATCATAGAAATTAGTTTTTCTACAAAAAGCCTTAATTGTTTCACATTGTTTTTGAAGAAAACAAATTTTCATGCATGAATGATTATTTTTGAAGAATATGAGATATAAAAATGAGAGAAATTTCAAGTAAGGATTTTTTAAAAACAAGTAAACAAAGGAATTTACACAAGAAAAATGAAGAAAGCATATTTCCTAGAAATTTCAAATAGTATTAACGTAACTTAGAAAGTAGAAAATTTTATTTTAAAAGTTACTCGGAAAGAGATAAAACCAACAAAAGTTTTTAGAAAATAAAGAAAATAAGGTATTCATTTCAAAGAAATTTACAAAAAACAATTTCCGAAAAACTTCAAACCGACATTGTTTTACCTAAGAAAAATAATTGGACAACAAGACACTTGAGCATGCTTAAATATGAGTTATATAGTTATAAAAAAGAATTTTTCAACTATATAGATAACTAAGTATTTATCAAACAAATTTTGATTTCTTGAACCAAAGTTGTTTTTACTTGAAAATCGTGTGAATTTTGTCGCCACTTTTTCGGAGCCATATGGCTTTTTTGTGGGAAATAATTTTAGAAATGGGTAGATCTTTTCGAGTAGATAGAAATCAGTATATTATATGCGCGATTCCGAGTTAAAATGACCAAGTTATGGCCATTTTAAGTTGGAACATTCTTCTATACGAACTTTAACGTTCTTTGACATTGTTTTGTCAAAATTCAAGAAAATCTTCAAGAAAAACTCATTATGGGTATTTTCTTTGGTTAGGTGACCCCGAGGAAGGATTTCTTCACCCCGAGAACTATTACGATTAAGTGTAGTGTGTGAACGACTCATCCGCTTAGAGGAATAGACGACAATGGCATCATGAGTTTATTTCCATTAAATGCTACTCTTGTTGTGCTTGTAAATTAGTTGCACTAGAGTTAGGAAAAGATAAACCGATATGCATGTAAAATAATTCCTTGAAAGAATTCTAAGAATATCGCAGCCCGAATTGTTCTAAGTGATTGTTTTACTTTAATATTAATTTGTGTGAAATTCCTTGATCACCTTAAAGTTGAAAATAATTATGTTATGACTTTATAAATTAATGAACTCATGCATACCACGAAGTGAGTCACATTGCATGGTTGGGTTATTATCCTTGGGTGAGAAGGATAGTAAGCTCATGTCGAAAGCAACACTTGGCGGAAGATCCGAAAGCGATTGCTTGGCGGCTTAATGGAATATGCTTGGCGGTTGATCCGAAAGCAAGGTCAAATCAAGTAGGTTCGGAATACTTGGCGATGAGTGCTCGCAAGCTTAAATTTTCTAATATTAAAGCCACTTGTTTTGAGTATCACCAAACCCCGAATGGAGGGCGTAAATCCATTCAACATATAGTTCCCGGAAAGCTATATGATTGTTTACCCATGTGTTTGATGCATTACATATGTGTGATTAACCAACTTGTTTGAATCTTGTTACAAGAAGTTATTTATGGAAATAGTTCTCACTAAGCCTATTAGGTTATACCCCGATAGCTATCTTTTGCAGTTCCCGTACTTATGGTTAAGGCCACGTGGACCATGCGGACAGGTAATCCCTTTTGAACATTAGAAGTCTGGATAAAGTTTAGCATAGTATCAGCATGCAAATATTTGTATATTAGATTAGTAATTTAGGGAATTGTCCTTAAGTTTGTAAAGTCTTTGCCATGAACAAATAATTATTGTGAATCCTCTTTTCTTAATATGTTTTTATATCTCCTTAAACTTCATTATTCCACATATGGTCCTCTAAAATTGTGAAAGTAAGCCTTACACTTAATATAAAAGCTTTTGGAAATGACTAAGGTTGTCATACTTAAGCTTTAATATTGAGTGTGGTGGACTGTCGCGTTTAGGATACCCTTTGGGGCGTGACAACCACCATTTATACTTGTCGCAAAATTGTTCATGAAATTCACCCTTATATAAGCCTCTCTTTCTTAGTTTTATATTTAAGGGTAATGAGCTCAGTGCCATCATTGAGGACATCCACATTGGCTGAATTTCTCATCATAATGCTCTTTCTTTGAATGTTACTACTTATCATGTAACTATGACATCACAATACTAAGTATGTTTAATTTACTCCTCCTCATCTTCATTCATACTATTCTAGTTGTAATTAGTTAAGATTGTATCTTCACCTCGATTATGAAGACAAGCCAAATTTTCTAATTTTAAGAATATACGAACTAATAAGAATCATTTAGAGTATGTTTATATCTTGTCAAGATTTACTTTGATTCAAGTTGAATGGTTATTATATCATCAACACCATGGTTTTTTCATAAATCATTAATTGTATAAATTTTGATGATTAACCTTTTGAACCATTGCCGAATCACTATTAGGACTCTTAAAATCATTTAAGTAAAAAAGCTTACTACTACATGTTAGCTTGTACATAAGGATCATTGTTATAGCATATTCTACTTATCCTTATACTTGTCGTGTCCTCATCTATCACCTTTGGTTTATCACAATGTGTCAAACCACTTGTACTTAAATAGGTACACTTGATGATGTTCAAAGTACTTTAGTTGTATAAAATCAATTAATAGCCCAAAAGGAGGAAAAACTAAAAAAGAAAAACTTCACTTTCACTATGCTCTCTTGTGATTGATATCCCATTAATGTGTTTATATGTTAGCCTTTTAAGCATGTATTAAATCTAACCCTATTCATCATAAAACTAACATAAAATTTTTAATCATCACTAGGACCCCAAGATAAAGTCTCAAAGTCACTTAATATTTACTTCCCATTGTAAGCTTTCAAATGCATTATGTGCACATTATTGCATCAAAAAATTACTAAATCTATTAATACTTTAATGCATTTAAAAGTTTAGGAATATAATAGTATACTTACTTTACTATTTAAACACATAAAAAAATGTGTTGGAAGGATTTGACTAAATTCTTTATAGCTATATAAGAGCATTGCTTTTTCTAATTGACTATTTATTGTAATATTGCACAAAAAAAGGCAATTAAAAATAATAATAGGAAGCTAAATGAATGAAAAATGAAATAGATTTACCTTATTTAAGGTCAACTTCTGTGCGTTTACTCAATATAGTTCAATACATCTTATTTATTTCTCCATCTACCTTACCATAGGCACATTCACCTACATGATACACTAGTTTTGTAATTACTCTTACTCATATGGTAAACTTCAACAGTACATATGGGTTGTCCCACTATCTTAAAGGCCTTTTTAACTTGGTTTCCATATTATCAACATACACAAGTCAAAATATATACTTTTATCAAACAAACTAGGTTTTTGTTTTCGAGCCCTCTAGTGAACATATCATTTTAAAATGCTTAACTACCTTTTGATAGAGTACATCTAACCATATTGTATAAGATCATTGATGCATGCCTCTATTGGCAAATGAACTACCAAATAAATCATAATGTTGAAAAATGTCGAAGGAAAGATCTCCTCAAGGTTACATAATGCTATGACTATGTTGCACTTTATAAAATTCATGTCCTAACTCCTTTACACATAGTTCCCAAAAAAAAAAAAAAAAAAAAGAGATACCTCACAAAATGCATCATAAATTTCATCTCGAAGAAACGTATGTTGAACCACCTAGAAAAGGCACTACAACCAAGACATGATAATCAAGGCACTTAAACCCTTGATTGAGCAATGATATGTTAGAAGCATTCATATGGAAATCTTGGTGTGTGCTTATAAGGCTACCAAATTGATGAAAATTTGGTATTTTCGGTTTTTAGGATTATTGAGATAAAGATTAAAATTAAAAGATATGGATGTATATGTTATGAATTTTTTTAAAAAAAAAAAACTGATTTGTGAAATCAATATTATCCACCACTTATAAATCTATCACGAGTATCAAAGGAATCAAAAGCTTCGTCTAATATGTTCACAATAATTTATAACCAAATTAACAACACAAAGGAATAAAGTAATATCACTTAATATTAAAAAACAAGATTCACCAGTTGTAGGTGAGTGATCTAGTGGTAGTGATCATGTGTGTATCTTCAAGACTAAAACTTGAGAGCATATCAACATTTCTCTCGGTCTCTTAAATTTATTATATAAGGAGGACCCTTGGGGTATTTATAAATTGACTATTCAAAATGTCTATTGGATCACTTGGACTAAGATTAGTCCTCCTCTTGCTAATGGATCTTTGGTGAGCTCATTTTGAGTTTCAGCATAAGGAGCCTCTTTTAAGTACATGAGCTTCTCTGAAAAGGTTTGAGAGTGAACATATTGATCAAATAATGCTTACTCAAAACTCACCATGCCGAAACTCCCTTAACTCATTCCAAAGTAAAGATTAGACTCCTCAAGTCCCACCTAACCCAATAATCAAATCCAAGTATTTTACATATTTTAAATGAGCCCTCTATACAAGTCTCATAAAGAATAATACTAAAATATCAATACCCAATTAACTAACCGTAGCAAGACCTAGCCTATTTATAGGCACATAAGACAATCCTAATAAAACCTAGTATAATTAGAAAGTAACAAAACAATAAGTTATAAAATAACAAAAGATTAAGACACTTATATATGACTTAATTCTAATATATCTAAGACAAAATAAGAAATAACATAAAATTGATTTTAGCAGTTTAGGTTTCAAATATCTTTATGTGAGAACACACGCAATAACCAGTCCGAACCACATAGAATAACAAAAGTCAAATTGACCTTCTCTCTCTAACTTAGTCCAGTCAAACACTAGCCCAACTTGTCCAATTCAACTAGTCTTTTTCATTAGGTCTTTTAAATGCATAAAATCTCCTCTATTTTTAGCCATTTCCTTTTCGTGCATTGGATTTGCTTAAACTTGATTCCCATCAAGTCTCATGTCTTTGATTAAATGCACACATCCTTTAGATGATTAAATTGTAGGGTCAATGTCATAACGGAATGCAAACTTTAGTAAAATATGCAATTAAGTACCTGAACTTTTAAATTGAATAATTTAGTACTTGAAAGAACTTTCCATTGATGTTAATAATACCTCCATTAAATTAGCCAACACTATCATCAGATATGGCATTTTTAACTAATATGATAGAGGTACCACTGCCATGCATGAAAAGTTTTATTGATATCAAAATTCAAGCACCTAATTGCATATTTTGCCAAAGTTTAGGTATTATTCATGATATTGTACCTTAAATTGTAATATATCTATGCAACCAGCTTCACTATGGACGCTTTCGAAGTAAGATGCAACTTGCTTTGAATCTTCATCTCCTCTAATATGTCTTTCTATCTTTATCTATCTCTTGTGCTGCAGCATTGTGCCCAAGAAACTATTACATATGTTTTTTTTTTTTTTTTCTATACCCATCACGTTAAGGTTATGTCATACTTCCAACTCCCTTCAATATGGCAATTACCAACGAATGTTTTTCCTGCTTCAATTACTTTTGTCATCATCTCACCCCATCTTTATACTAGAAGGTGACTTCTTTAGAACCATGGTTTCATAATTGGATAATTGCATCATAATTTCATTAGCCAATAATAATCTAGGTGTCACTCTCTTCTCATTTCCCCATTAAAATACTTAGTGTTCTGCACATGGGTTGTCTCATTAGTAAAAATCGCTTATGGCCATGAAGTGGAATGTATTCTAATATATTCACTATTCAAAATACCATTACACACAAGACATGCTCTATACCTTTTAGTAGTCCATCTCAAAATATCATTACACAATAAAAAAATCATGAATCATTGAAAGAAGTGCGACTTACAAGCAAAATAAGTGTTCTGCTGCTGCATTAAATGTGCATATCCAATGTCCACAAATAAATATGTTTATTTCATACATTTTCATCATGGAATATTATAAGGAAATACAATTATTGATCATAAACCGTACATTATGCTCAGATTATCAAATGGAATAAAACATATTAATTGCAAGACTCAATTGTACATCTCATTTATCTAGACCTCTATTCTAAACTTAAGGAATGTATATCTAGGCATTCTGATATATTATGAGTTAAATGAATTTCCTAGAGCATTTCCTCAAAAGTATATATATCTCCTCATGCCATCATTTTTGTAGCCATCTTTCAACACATGATCAGGTATTAAAGTTAGGATATTCGTGGAGGATACTTAGGTATTCTCTATATTTTAAAAAAAAATGGAACTAAAAAAATGAGAAAAAAATATTCAATATTGAATTATAAAATTTAAGTGTTCTTTTATTTAGATATTCCACTTGAAACTAAAATATATATACTGCATCTTCAGAGTGAACTTAACTTGCAAATTTTCCACCTTTACCAATTTATCCTTACTAGAGAAGATGAAAGAATAGGTAGGAGCTCCCTTCAATTGCCCGTGTTCTATTCTCTTTAACTATATCATCAAAGTTAAATTTAACCAAAAATGGTTTAATTTTGGTGGGTACCATATGCATTCTTGTCCAAAGTTACTCTTCTTATATGTTTTTCTTAAACCATTTCACCTACTACTTCGTTGACTGTGCATAGGTCATTTTGATCCAATTATTTTCAATTGATCTAAAGATCTGCTTAATCCTCATTAGCCATATTCCTCACAAAATAAACGCAAACAAACACTCTCGCGACCTCTTACAATACTTCATTTCCTTCTTGTTGATAGTAAAATATAGCCTTAGGCCCACTCGATCTTTTGGAGGCCATGAACCCTTGCCTCTAACGGCCTGTTGAAGCAGCAGCTCAGTCCATCTTAATTCCGGTGCTGTCGAAGAAAGTAATAGCTTAACTACACAAGGAGATATAGGGCCTGACCTCGGGTCCATACCTTGGGACACCTCCCTGAGCTCGTTAGGTCGTCGGGGTCGACCAGCTCATCCTCGATCTAGCTTGACCTCATTTCCCTACCTTCTCCTACTGCTGCACACATCTTAGTCAAGTCCTTCAATCCGGTTGCTACCTCCGTACCTAGTATAAGGCCTTGTACTAGGTGTCCTAGTATGACCCTCAAATCCTTTAAACACCCTCCCCTCAACACCATCCACCCTCACTCCACCCACCACAATCACCAACCTCCCCCCGGCGCCCTCTCCTCCTCCTAGCAAGGGAGGACAAGGGAACAAAAAAGAGGAGAGGGTAGGAAAGAAAAACATACAGTACAGATAGGAAAAACAACCTATCTAAGATTCTGTTTGTACCTACCTTGGTTTCACCCACAGTTTGACTTGAGATCAGAGTGGTTATGCCGGGTAACCCCCCGCATCCCTCTGATTTGCCTTTTAATGTTTACAGGAGCAGTCTTTACCAACCTAAATTCAGCTCGTGCAACATTTTGGTGTGGTATGCAAGAAATCAACCACTAAATACCACGAAACACTCTCCTGTTACCTCCTCCCAAAAAAACCCTTTTAAAACCTTAAAACTACCCACTCACAATACCTAAGCTACAATGGAGAAGAATCAGGGTGATTCTGCTCCCTTACCACCCACTTCTCACATTGTTGATGGTGAAACCTTTGAGATGTTGTGTCATGGTCGGACCGTCGTCACTAATGCTACCCCTATAGAAGAGGGTCTTATTTTGGAGTTGGAACACTTATGCGGACGTTTAGTACATCGAACCATAGAAAACTGGCAATCGAATGTCCTCCTATAAGCCAAGATAACGGAGTTAGAAGTGTTAAAGGATTTACACATGGAAGAGTGCACCTCCAGTGCGCATAAAAGCATTTTCCCAATTCAATCATCACTTAAATGTGGAGGGGAGCTGACCAAACACAACCGCAAAGGTGTTGAAGGCTCCCCAGGGTGAGAACCTTCGCCAAAGAATGGTTTCACAGCCTTAGACCATCCTAAAATGCTCATTGTGAGGCATGCGCTTCGCATAGCCCTATGAGAGCAATAGGTAGCACATCACAAGCACGCACTGCCTCACAATAGTCAGCCCGTGCTATTGTTCGACACTAGGTCGACGATTATCAACCTAATAAAGAAATGATGATGAATCCCTGCTCAATTCAGAACCACGATGGGGTCACCCATACCCTTGTCCCAAAAGATACCCAACTCGGCTCCAACAGGGAGCATACCTTAGATGGGATACACAACATGATGAGAAGGTTATCCACCATCAAAGAAGGTTTCGAAGGTGAGCCCGCGACGGGTAAGACGCCACTGTGCCCGAAGTCTAGTCTAAAATGCTCCCTACAAGAACGAAGCTCCCTCTACTTTGGAATTGTACGATGGGACGATGGACCTAGAAGATCATATTGCTTAATTTTAGTCCATTATGGTGGTACAAAACTTTTCAAACGCCATATGGTGTAAGAATTTCCTACCACCTTTCGAGGAGTGGCCAGGATTTAGTTTAACAAGCTCAAACTGAACATAGTGAGCTCATTTTCTCAACTCACCGACTTCTTTGTAGTGTACTTTTATGGTGAGCAAACCACTAGAAAAAAATGCCTCTGACCTTGATACAGTATGAAAAGGCCTGGCAACTCCTACGGGACTATTTAGCGAGGTTTAACAAGGCATGTCTAGAGATCCCAAACCTTAAACAAGGCGTGGCTTTGGAAGCCATCAAATAAGGGGTTCTCGTTAAAAGCCTGTTCTTCGACTCCCTCTCCAAATGTCAACTTACCATGCTTGAGCAGGTAAAGGAGAAAGCCTAGAAGTATATCCGACAAGAAGACACAAGGAATGCTGAGAGAGAGACCGAAAATCGCTCAGTCAGCCACGAGCAACCAGCAATATCTTTCGGGAAAGGAATCGACCAAGGGATCACCATGACTCACAATCAAATTGACAAAAATTAAAGGATAAAAGATGGTAACAAGCGAACGTTCTTCCTAATGTACGATGAGTTCACCCCTCTCAAATTGCCTTTACATGATGTGTTTCTTGAAATAAAGAATCAAGGCCTCTTACACCCACTACCTTCGATGAGACCAAGTCCACGATGAAAAGACTCCAAGGAATATTGCATGTATCATCATGACCATGGGCATGATACGAGCAATTTTTGCAGCTCCAAAGCGCCATAGAGAATGTCCTTCATCAAGTTTGGTTAAAATAGTATGTAGATCACCACCTAAAGTCGAAAACCCCGACACAGAAGAGAAAGATGAACAAACCCAAGAAGATACCAGTCATCCAAGACCACTTGGATCACCTGCGGCGTCGCCGACTCTGTCATGGCGAAATCAATACCATCATATGTGGGCCCATCACCTCAGTAAGAGCCAGGCTACCCCTAACAGGTCTCGAATGGTGATTAACATAGAACCAAAGAAACTAAGGATTGAATCCACCATTTTTTTTTCGATAAGGATTACGAGGGAGTCCAAACCCTTCACCAAGATGCCTTGGTTATCGCCACTCAAATATCAAGATGAGAGGTCAAAATAATATTAATCGACATAGGAAGTAGCATGGACATACTCTTCAATCAGGCCTATAAGAAGATGAAACATGAGCTGAAGCCGAAATTATAGCCATATGATCACAAGCTGTATAGCTTCGACAACTAACATGTTAAGCTTCGAGGCATCATTACCTTGCCTCTTGAGCTCGAAAGGAGCCATACAGTTTCGAACATCTAATAGATTTTCTCATGGTTAACTATTGTCTCCTTACAATGCCATATTAGGTAGGGGCAGTCAATCCATATTCGCCATGATTGTCTCCTAGCAGTACCTCAAATCCAAATTCCCCACCCCAGCGGGAATAGGCGTATGTCGAGGAGACCAAGAATAATCCCAACAACTATACATTAGAGCTTTAAAAGGAGATCGTGTATGCACGATTGAAGCAGAACCTAGGCATAACCTCAAACAATGTAGTGAGTTAGCCAAATCGAGGAAAAGGCCACCTTCAATGATATCCCTAACCACATGATCAAGGTTATAGAAACTCTCCACAAAAGATTTGATCGCCTTTTTGAAGGCAAAAAATGATGTATTTTCTTCGTCACCGGTTGACATGATGGGTGTAAGCCCTAGTGTAATCACACATCAGCTCAACACCAACAAAGTCCTCAAGCCAGTACGTCAAAAAATTCGACACTTCTCCCTTAAGAGGTAAGCTGCCATAGAAGAAGAAGTCCAGAAGTTGCTCAAAACTGGAGTCATCAAGGAGGAGATATACCCCACTTGACTAGCCAACGTAGTACTGGTCAAGAAGTACAGCAACGAATGGTGAATGTGTGTAGATTACACCGACCTCAACAAAGCATGTCCGAAGGAATGCTTCCCTTTGCCGCAGATTGACCAGCTTGTTGATAATACCTCGGGACACAAGCTGTTGAGTTTCATGGACACCTTCTCTGGTTATAACCATATTAAAATGAAGGATTCGGATGAGGTCCACACCTCGTTTGTAATGACATTTGGCAATACTATTATAAGATGATGCCCTTTAGGTTGAAGAATGTTGGCACCACCTTCTAGAGTTTGGTCATTGAGGTATTTAAACCTCAGATAGGTTACAACATGAAAGTCTATGTCAGCGACATCATCGTAAAAAGTAGACAAGCCAATGATCATCTACATGAACTCCAGGAAACCTTTTACCGACTTCGTTTCTACAACTTGAAGCTAAATCCTCAAAAGAGCACGTTTTGAGCCTTAGCAGAAAATGTTTTTAGATACATGGTATCTCAAAGGGGCATCGAAGCAAATCCCAACAAAATCAAAGCCATACTGGCAATGAGTCCTCCTAAATCGATAAAAGAGGTACAACAACTCAAAGGCAGAATAACTGTGCTGAGTAAGTTTCTCCCTAAAAGTGCAGACCAATGCTCCAAATTCTTCAAAATCCTCAAGAAGCCAGACAAGTTTGAATGGATGGAAAAATTTCAGCCGGCATTCGATGAGCTGAAACAATACCTCCCTTCGCAGCTAATCTTAAAAACCCTGATGGAGGGCGAAACCTTGTATCTATATCTCACAGTGAGCAATCGAGCTCTATCATCCATATTAATGTGAGCAAAAGAAAAACAACACCAGTCAATATACTAAATTAGCCATATCCTCTAGGGCCTTGATCATACTTTTTCTATATATGCTTTTTAAAACTCTTTTTAGTCTCTTTTTAAATTCCTTTAAATACGCAGATATTTATCAGCCAGTGTACCGGGTGTGTGCAGTAATAATATTTCGGTAAGTACTGAGTTGTACCCATAAGGAGTAACGACTAGCTATCAACTGTATCAGTCTAAATCATAACTATGCAAATCAAAATTGTTTCTACTTTTGGATTTTCTTATATAAAACTAAACTACAAAGAAATTTAGGATTTTCCAGACCTCAAATAGAACTAGGTTTAGAGCTAATCAGATATGGAAATAAATTGAATGTCCGCTATTAACCAAGAATTGCTTATAAATCCAAATTGCAAATGGGTTAGTATTATCAATCAATTAAGCACAGATAAAAACCCCTTTTTTCCAAAGTGAGTAATTATCCTAAACTAACCAATCAATGTTCCTTATTCCTAGGAAAGTGATCAATTGACTAATTTGTATAATTTTACTAAACCCTAATCGAATTAAAACCCATATCCCTATGTGATTTGAATCCCAATTAGCTAATCACGAAATCAATCAGAAAAGAATTTTCCAATTGCAATCCTAATCTAACATGAATTCCAGATTCAATCCAAAATACATGCTCGGTAAACTAACATTAACAATTCGAATACAAACAAGGATTCAATCAACAACAAATAAACCACAATCCAAAATTCCAGACCAATAACTAAAAGCCCTAATCAGATCACATAGGAGAAAACTTTAAACAAAATCCATTATACGAATTAAAACAAAAGAAATGAAATCACCTTGATCAGGAATTTCAAGCCAAAATCCATACACAAATCATGTTTTCCACTTAATCCCAATATGGAATCCTTATCAAATCAAAAAGAAAAGCTAACTACTAATTTAAGCCTTAATCTATATCTAGGAGCAAGGAAGAATGTATCAAATTTCATACCTAGGGTTCAAAGTGGCGGTGTAGACCTACCATTTTTTGACGAACGTTGAAAATATCACAGGTTGATGCATTTCTGCTATTCAAAGTTGGCAGCCTTTCTTTGTTGAAGCCGTTGTTGATTAAATTCTTCATATAGGCCGGCGTCCTACTTTTCCAAATGTCGGCTTACATTGATTCATCTCCAAAATTGCAGAAATCTTCTCTAATTTGCTTGAATTTGTTATCTAAGTCCTCAATGACTTGAATTAACACAATAAACACACTTATGTACCATTTCCTTGTGATTTCTATAAAATCTATAATAATTTATCATGATTTGTTTAATGAAAATTTGAGTGAAATATGACTTTATCAACTCCCCCATACTTGAACTTTTACTTGTCTTCAAGCAAAGTAAATAAGAACAAGATTGAAATTGTTATAGAGAGTATAAAACTTTATCTTTCACAATTTAAGCATCTTTTCTTTTCATAGTTGATGACTTGCATGGCTAGTGCCTACTGCTCTAACCAAACTGAGTTCATGTAATTAGATTACTATAATCAAAATTTAGTAGCTAATCAAGACAAAACAAACTTTAACCCTTATGCTTGATAAAAGATTCTTCTGTCTAAAAGTAAATACACAGTCCAGTAAGGAAAACACTCATTTAAACTTCACTGGACATTTAGCAGGCATCTACTCCTAGCCATACAGAATGAAAGCATGTGGTATCCACTCTTTCCCTAGAATTTCACCCTCTTTATTATGAGTCTTCTTTCATTTGGTGCTTTTGCATTCATTTTCTTTTCCTTTTCATACAAGCACTTATTCTTTTTTTTTTTATTTTCTTTTTTTCTTTTTCAAAGTTCATGAATCAAACTTTTGTATTTCCACCCTTCTCGTTATAGTGAGTTCATTGAGTCGGTACATCCCGAGCTCATCACCCAATTGACCAGGTCTAAAGGACCCTTACAAAATCTTCCTCACTCTAACATTTAAGTTCAGATACTCTTAACTCAATTACCTAAGTAAGTGGAGTAAAGGTTATGCTTGTTTCTTCTTTTTTTTTTTTTTTCCCTTTTGAATGCAACATAAATTTAAGACTTTTTTTATAAAAGATCGCAAAGTAAGGAGTTTCTTCTACCTTTTTCACTAAGTATTAAAAAGTTATCAAAAGAAACTCAAAAGAGTATATACAAGCTAACTTTTTCCTAAAAGTAAACTTGTTTATTTTTCACTTAATGACTCAACTTACTCTCAAACTTCCAATTCCAAAGCTAAATAAGAGGCAAGTTTGTCTTTAGAGACTTTACTACTTAATTATAACTAAGTATTCTAATTACAATAGCAAGTGAGTAAGACACTTAGCAAGTCAATTTAACATTCTTTTTTAGATGCTATTCATAATTTTCCATATAATCTCAAGATTTCATGAAAATTTTGAAAAAAAATTGACCTAAAATTGCCATATAATGCTTAAGGACAAAATGAGTTCAAAGTGGGTACAATACAATTCATGTTCGGATGTCATAGATATTCTATCAATTCAGCAATTTAGACATCAACAATCATACTTAACTCCATTCTCTATATCATATTATCCCTTCCCCTACACTTAAATTGAACACTATCTTACTGTTCCTCATTCAGCTCAAAATAGGAAAGAAATAAAGATAAAGAGAAGGAATAATGGTACTTTCCCAGTTTTTAAAATTTGATGCACTTTGAGTTCCAACCGATACAACAATAGAGAAAATTTTCCAATTGTGTCCATCTTATAAGTCTATTCTCTTATTGTCTATGATTATGCTCTTTAGCTCATGTTTATCTCTTATTTGCACAATTAGGGCACAAGCATCAAAGAAGTACAAATAAGAGATAAAATAAACAAAAAGAATATTTACAAAGGATAGATATTAGTGGGTTGTCTCCAACTCAGCACTTGTGTTATAATCTCAGCCTGACTTTCTGACTTTCTTCTTCAAGGAGGATCAAAATTACTAGTCTTTTTCTTATCATCATCCTTCCTTTTCTTTTCATGTTCTACTCTAGAAATTTTAGGTGTTGTGTCAACCTTGGTAGATTTAGGGTTCTTTTTCCATCTTTTCGTAATATTGACATTTAACTCTTTATTCCCAACCCCTCAACACCATCTTGCTATTCTTAACATCAATTACAGCTCCAGCAATGGCCATGAATAGGTGGCAAAGGATGAAGGGGATCTATGGACCTTCTTCCATATCCAATACTACAAAGTCCACTAGAAATATGAGTTCATCTACTTTTAAAAGCACATCCTCAATTACCTCTCTTGGTCTTTTAATAGAGAGATCAACCAATTGAATTGTCACATCAATCTATTTAATTGCATCCCTCAATCCTAATTTCTTAGCCATAGGAAAAGGTATCAAATTAATACTTGCACCAATATCACAAAAAGCATTCTTGATTAACTGTCTCCTATGATGCAATCTAAAGTGAATTTGCCTAGAACATTTAATTTAAGGGGCAGTGCATCCTTTAAAGCTTCAGTACACACCTAAGTTAACATGATTGTCTCTCTCCCATTCATTTTCCTTTTCTTATTCATCACTTCTTTCAAAAATTTCCTATATTGAGGTGATCCTTCCAAAAGATCAGCTAAGGGAATATTGACCTCCAGCTTCTTAAACATCTCCAGGAATTTCTTAAACTCAACATTATCTTTCCTCTTTCTAGTTCTTCCTGGAAAAGGAACCGATGCCACATCTTATCTGATAATAGGCTCAACTACTACAGGAGTATGCTCTTGTTGTACCACATCTTCCAATTGCTTTGATGTAGAAGCCAAAGTTTCTTCTTTATCAATGAGCTTGCTTGTTTCTGTTTTAATTTCATCTACTTCCTCAATTTGGGTAGAGGCCTTCACAAAACTGTCAATCAGCTTTCCTAACTCCCAAACCCCTCTATAGTTAGATTTGCAAGTTCTTAATAGCTAATTCCTAAGCTGGCTTTTCTTCTTTTGTTTCAACATCATTTGCCACTAAAGAAGTGTTCTCTAACTTTTCTGCTCTTGACACAACTTTTTTCTCTTTCTCTTTTTCTTGCCTTTGATTGTCAACTGAGGGTATCTTTTCCTTTTCCATCACTAAGATGCTCCTAATCTTCACTTATATTAGCAAGTTTAAATAAAGATGAAACAAATTTAGCTAAACTTGTTGCTTGAGTCTCCAATTTCTCGATAACTGCTTGTGGCTTCTCAAATATTTCTTCTCATTTCTTCTCTAAACCCTTTACAATTTCTTCAATTCTTTTCTCTTGACCTGGATCTGGGGTTAATTTGATTTTCAAAAGATGAAGCAATATTTTCTTGGTCTGGAGTCTCACAAGTGTGGTGATACTCTTGAGTTACCATATTATAATTAAATTCTTGCGTACCACCTTGATATTGAGAGCTTTCAAGTGAACCATTACACCACATATATACCACTAGAGGAGAAATATATGGATCAGTGTTCTAGCATCTTATCAATTCTTTAATCAGTCCTATTGCCATTTCTGCTGACATTTCTATGAATTGCCCTCCATCAGCTGGCTCTAACATCATCTTATCATGGGCTCCTAATCCTTTAAAGAATATAAACAATTGAGTCCAAGAAAGTGAATCGTGATAAGGGCATTGACACATCAAACTATGGTATCTTCCCCTAGCATTTGACAAAGGCTCTCACTCATACTGCTTAAATGATAATAACTCTACTCTAAGCTCTTGAGTACAATAATATGGGAAGATAGGTGCTTGTTGATAATCCATCTTAGTATTCAATAAAAACTTGAAGCACCTGAAAAGAGAAAAACAAAAGTGAATAGAAATATATAAATAGACCAAAGATTAGTATACACATATAAAGAAGAAAGTATAATTTCTTTTCTCTATATTTTTCAAATTTTTTTAGATTTTTCAAATAAAAGGCCTAGTCTACAAAAGCCTAAAAGATTGAAAGTACCACTGTTCACTCCCCAGCAATAGCGCCAAAAACTTATTACGTTTTTTCTATATATGCTTTTTAAAAATCTTTTTAGTCTCTTTTCAAATTCCTTTAAATGCGTAGATATTTGCCGGCCAATGTAGTGGGTGCATATACAGTAATAATATTTTGGTGAGTACCGAGTTGTATCCATAGGGAGTGAGGACTAGCTATCAACTGTATTAGTCCAAATCATAACTAGGCAAATCAAAATTGTTTCTGTTTTTGGATTTTCTTATATAAAACTAAACTATAAAGAAATTTAGGATCTTCTACACCTCAAATAGAACTAGGTTTAGAGCCAATCAGATCTAGAAATAAATTGAACGTCTGCTATTGACCAAGAATTGCTTGTAAATCCAAATTGATAATGAGTTAGTATTATCGGTCAATTAAGCACAGATAAAAACCCCTTTTTTCCAAAGTGAGCAATTATCTTAAATTAACCAATCAATGTTTGCTATTCCTAGGAAAGTAATTAATTAATTAATTTGTATAATTTTACTAAACCTAAATCAAATTAAAACCCATACCCCTATGTGATTTTGAATCCCAATTAGCTAATCACAGAATTGATCAGAAAAGAATTTTTCAATTGCAATCCTAATCTAACATGAATTCCATATTCAATCCAAAACATATGCTCGGTGAATTGACATTAACAATTCGAATACAAACAAGGATTCAATCAATAGCAAATAAATCACAATCTAAAATTCTATATCAACAACTAAAAACCCTAATCAAATGACACAGGAGAAAGCTTTAAACAAAATTTCTTATATGAATTAAAACAAAAGGAATGAAATCACCTTGATCAAGAATTCCATTCTAAAATCCATACACTAATCATGTTTTCCACTTAATCCTGGTGTGGAATCCTTATTCAAATCAAAAAGAAAAGCTAACTACTTATCTAAGCCCTAATTTGTATCTAAGAGAAAGGAAGAATGTATCAAATTTCGTGCCTAGGGTTTCTACATACCAAAACATACTTAAGTACCATTTCGTTGTGATTTCTATAAAATCTATAATAATTTATCATGATTTTCTTAGTGAAAATTTGAATAAAATATGACTTTATCAAGCCTAGAACTAAGGTATAATAAGTTGGAGAAGTTCACCCTGGCGATCGTGATATTTACACGATGCTTGCGCCCCTACTTTAAAGCATATCAGGTCGTAGTACTCATCGACGCACCAATAAGGATAGTTTCCAAAAACCAGATGTATACGGGAGAATGATGAAGTATGTCATTAAGTTGAGAGCCTACGACATTCAATATCAGTCTCGAAACGCCATCAAAGTCTAAGTGTTGGTAGAATTCATGGTCGAATACATCGGCCCCCTTAAATAAGAAGACAGGAAAAAACTCGAGTAGACCCTTAAGTCGATGGTTCCTCTACGTAAGGAGGGAGTGGAGCAGACCTAATCCTCAAAGGAACCCATGGAGTAAAAATAAACTACGCATTAAGGTTTTGATTTCCCGCGAGCAACAATGAAGCAGAATATGAGGCCCTGTTAGCTGGACTGAGACTTGCCATAGATATTAGAGTAGAAACAGGGAACCTCAAAATCTTCTCCAACTCTCAACTCATGGTTCAACAAGTCAAGGGGTTATATGAGGCTAAGAGTGAAGAGCTAGTAGGATACTTGGAAGCAGTCCAATCTCTCACGAGCCATCGTGGGAAATGGTCAACATCCTACGAACCGACAATGCCGAAGCTGATAGACTTTCGAAACTGGCATCAATGATATCCCTCAACTTAGGAAAGGTCAAAGAGAGGGTATTCGTTGAATATCTACCTGAAAAGTCTATAGCGACACGACCCCATGAGGTGCCCGACCTATAGTGCGAGGTGCTGCCTATGAGTTGGATGATGCCAATAGCAAACTACCTTAAGGACAACACCTTAACATTAGACAAAGTCGAAGCCAAAAAGCTAATGTGTCGAGCGGCTAACTATACTTTCATTAACAAAGTTCTATATAAAAGGGGTTTCAGTTTCCTCCTTCTTCAATGCTTACAATCGGAAGAAGGACAACAGGTTCTCGAAGAACTCCACGCCAGTGAATACAGCAACCACGTCAAAGCTCAGTCACTATACACACGAGTTATACGAGCCAGTTACTTTTGGCCGACCATAAAGAGTGATGCAAAAGAGTTTGTCCAGCATTGTGAATGATGTAAAAAGATTGCTCCCATTATCCACACCCCAAGTTCCGAACTACTATGCCTCACCAGCCTATGGCCATTCACTAGATTAAACATACTCGAACCTTTCCTACAATCTATAGGACAAAGAAAATTCACCATAGTAAGATGCGATTACTTCACCAAATGGGTAGAAGCTGAAGCAGTAGCAAAGGTCATGGATACAAATGCCCAACACTTCATCTACATTAATATCGTCGTCAAGTTCGGAGTCATGCACTCCATAGTCATGGATAATGGAAGACAATTAAGCTCCAGGAAAATCAAGGATTTATGTGTCGATTATGGCATTACACCCTAATACACCTCTGTCGCTCACCCGTATGCCAACAGCCAAGTCAAGCCAATTAGTAAAACCACCATGCAGTCTCTTAAGGCCAAAGTAGACCGACAAAGCGGACAATAGGTAGATGAGCTGCCCAGTATTTTGTGAGGATACCACACCACCTGAAGAACACCCACCAACGAGACCCCCTTTCATCTCGCCTTTGGTTCCGAGGTCGTTTTTCCCATTGAGCTAAAACTATGCAATATCCAAGTAGCCTCATATGATGAATTGGTTAATGAGTTCGGCCTCTGAGCCAAACTCGACAGCATCGAGGAAACTCACTACACAGTAAGCAATAGAATTGCTGCATATCAATAGAGAGCAACGTGATATTACAATAAAAAGGTCCAACATAAGGTCTTTCTCCCCAAAGACCTCGTTTGTAGAAAATTGGAAGTGACAAGTTCAGAAGAATCCCATGGAAAACTTACCTCAAACTAGGAAGACCCAATAAAGGTTAAAGAAGTCTTAGGGAATGGAGCCTACGAGCTCGAAACATTAGATGGTGAACTCATCCCTAGAACCTGGAACCAACAATCTGAGAATTTCTTTGATTAGCAAGTAACCAGCATATATGTAAATGTAAAAAGAAAACCATTTACAAATGAAATCAAGATTCTCTATAAAGATTGTGCCATGATGATGTCCTTGCAACTTAAACGACTTAAAAAGCTCGGGTAACTCCCTCTTATGGATAAATCTTCTAAAGAGCTCGGATAACTTCCTCTTACGAGTTAATTCCCCTAAAAAGCTCGAGTAACTCTCTCTTACAGGTAACTCCCTCTTAAGGGTTACTCCCCTTAAGAGCTCGGATGATTCCCTTTTAAGGGTGACTCCCCTAAGCACCTTAAGTAGTCTTTTCCCAAGAAGCACTTTCCCCATGTAGTGAAGCCAACATCCATGCAGGTGAGCCAATATAAGGAAATAAGAAAAATGAAAATATAACCTAACATATGAGAAGCTGAGGTTGCAAATAATCACTCATTGATTTCATTAAACTGAACTATTATAGTAGTTTTGACTGGCATCATGACCAGGATAGTTTTTTGATGTTCCGGCGAATATAATAAAGCGTTTAAATGAATACGAGCTTCTTCCAGCTAAACCCAACCGCTACTTCAAAGGTCCCAAATGGGATCTGAACCTCAAATTAGAAAAGTTCTCCCAGAACCACCCAACCACAACTCAACTTAGGTTATCCTTCAGAAAAGCCCTCCTATGGATTCAAATCGATCATGACTTCACTTCCCTATCCATCATCCCGAGCTTATCCATGAAACAACGACAATGAACCTCAGTTGGGCAACAGCTCGGCATGGCTAGAATAACAAAGACTGAAGTCCACTTCCTCATTAAGCCATCGACCAATATGACAACACAAAGCAAAGCTTAAAGAGGACATCATCACCCCTCATTTCCAACACCCTCCATTTTCCATCAAGGATGGCGCATTGGATTGATTGGAAATAAGGAAAAGGGGTTGGATAGTCACTCTACGACAACCTCATCCCAGGTCACTTGATGAGGGTGGGTCCTTTTTCATGCATAAGGTGCTACTGTAGTCACCATAGCTAACCCTAAGAGTGACTGCCAACGGCAATTTGGTCTCAAAAACCACAGAAGAGAAGCATGGCCCTAAGACCAAACAACCAAGGTAGAAAGGGGAAGTAGGTACTGGGCAACACCCCTAACCCACTGCACAACGTTGATGACCAATCCACATATACAAGGACCGTGAGACTCCTAACCAATCTAAATAGAGATAGCAACACTCCCTTAACACTTCGACCAATGATGTCCCTACGGGCTCGACCTCTCAAGCCATCGAAGCACAATGAAGATGGCTCATGTGACTTCTCACAACTTCTGTAAGTGTATAATTAGTATGAACTTGGAAATGACAATATACGCAAAACAAAGATGTTGTTCTGAAGAAGAAATTCACATAACAATGGTATTTATAGAGCCAGAAAGCTCTCGCGGACACAACATCCAATGCCACCAAACATTGAAGATCTAGAGCACAACTCTCCCCAACCGTCCGATCATGCCTAAGGAATCTACGAGCATTAGAAAGGAAAATTTTTCTAACACACATAACCCCCTTAGGGACAAAACCTAGGCAACACAATCTAATAAAAATGAGGTCGAAACCACTAATCAAGCACAACAAGACAGTACGGGGAAATTCAAATTATTGAATAAAAATCGAGTTAAAGAAAAGAAAAATCCATTCATAAGGAACGAATAAACCACATCAGGTTACAACAATATTCAAATGGGCGAGAAATAGAGCCCAAAAAAAATCTCTCAATTACAATAAGCCCAAAAACAAAAGGCCACACCCATAAGACCCAGGTAATTTACCGTAAGCTCCCAAAAATCTCGTTAGGAATGGCGCCAACATTATCCAGTCCCTCAACAGGACCAGCTTCAACCTGCCTCTTAAAAGGACCTTCAACCTAAGGCCCAACAATGACATCAGGAGCAGCTGATAATAAGGCCTCCTAATCAGGCTGCTGAGTTATCACCATTGAGGCACCAGCACCTCTACCTTCTTAAGCCTTAGGATCGTCTGTTCCTTCAAAATCAATAACGCCGCATTTAGTAACCACTTTGGTCACACCTTCAGTAGCAACATCAGTAGTACCATCAACAGTGACCTTGGCAGCGTCCTGAGCAGTAACCTCACCACCCTGCTCATCATCACCCTCACCACCACTCGCCATGCCAAAACCTTCTTCAGGAACTTTCCCCAAACAAGCTGCTAAAAAACTGACATCTAGGTCAAGGTATCTCTCTAAAAGGTTGGTCCTTATTAACCTCGCAATGTCCTGAATAAGCTTAACCCTGGTATCCTTTCGCTCCGAGCTCTTAAAAAGCTCACAAATCACCCACGTCTTGGTCTCCTCAAGAATTAGCTTACCATTTGCAGATTCACAACATGATCCTACAAAAACAATGACAGTCAACAAAAGTAAAGCAGGTACAATAACAATGGATGACATGACCAAAAAACCAAGACAGCTTTATCGTTGACCTCTCACAATCTTCTTTCAATGACTGCGAGCTCTCTTGTAGCTTCCTTTTTTCTTTGACAGCGACCTCAAGTTCTCTTCTTTGCCTCATCATCGCAACATTCATTTCATTCACCAAGCGAGAAAACTTATCATGCTTCTGCTTTACACTCCTCCACTTATCCTCAAATTCGGTTGATGCCACCTCAGCAAGAGACTGCCTCCTTCTTGCTTCACCTACGCCAGATCGTGCATGCACGATTTTATCCTTCATCACAGCATGCAACTTATGACATATGTCGATTAAAGCCATCAGGTCGCTCTTCAACTGCAGCTCGCTTTGCTTCACCTTAGCAAACTCCTTCTCCAAAATCGCCCTCCGAGCCTCAAGCTTTGCTATCCCCTAAGTGAGAATGTCAAAGGGTAAAAAAGCTTACTTTGAAAATTCAGGGAATAAATCAGCACCTAGATAAAAAGTTTGGGAGATAATTTGCAATTTCCACAAAAATTAATCTTTTTACTTTATTCATAATGATAACAATATTATTTATTTATATTTTTAGCTAGTTATAATTTATTACAACATTGAGCTATTTGGTGAATAAATTTATAGTAAAATACATATTATCATCAGACTAAAGACAATAACTATTGGCGAGTAAGACAGTGGCTATTACATGGGAAAATATTCCCAATATTATTCTAAGATCGGTAATATATGACTGAGAGAAGGTAATTTAGAGGGGAAATATGTATATTTTTATTTGGATTTGTAGTAATTCAATGAAATGATTTTTTTTTGTTTGATTGACATAACCAAAAATAATGAACAGATATACACCACATACTTGTTAAATTAAAATAATCCATATTTTTCCTTTCCAATAAGTTTTCAATGGGTGCTTTTATAATTTTACACTACTTACTAATCCTCTTTAGTCTTCACTCTTCACTCTTCACCTATCTCTCAACTTTTAAAATGAAGTCATCAAGCTTCCATCACTCTTTCTATTCACATACATTTCTCTTCTCCACTTGTAGTATCTACACCATTTCCTATTTCTTTCAATTTCCTTAATGACATCTCTCCATTACAAACATATTATGCATGCAAATTGAAGCAACCCATTATTGCATGGATAAGGTTTTCCTTTGGAAGTTACAGGGATAATGATAAAGGTAAATTACACCAAGGTATCGCAACATTTGGGGGCAAATTCATTTGAGGTCATAACATTTTAAGTGATTAAAAAAAGTTCACAATGTTTAAAAAATGGGTCAATTGAGATCACCATGGACACTTATCAACAGAAGAAATATTTAAAATTAAAACTTAAAAGATCTAACATGTTATGACATATGTTAATTGTGACTTCAATTGACTCACTTCTCTAAACATTGCAACATTTTTTGAACCACTCAAAATATTGTGACCTAAAATAATTTACTCCTAAACCTTATGACCTCTTTTTAACTACTCGAAATGTTATGATCTCGAATAAACTTACATCCAAATCATGTAATTTTTCAATATAATTTATCAACAATAATAATAATACGTATTACATTCTACGTGTAAAATACTAATAAAATTTTGACACGCATAGTAAAGAAAGCAATGACACCTTTTTTTTTTTTTTTGGCCAAAGCAATGACACTTATTGAATTGTTCTATCTTTGTTACAATTGTTCAATAAGAAACCCTCATTTTATGATCATATAACTGTCATGATATGTCACGCCCCGAGGGTACCCTAGTAGTAATAAACAAGATGCACTTGAATATTATTACTAGTTTACCTTCTGAAAATGACATATTTTCAATAAACACGATCTTTTAGTTGCTTTGATAAGAAGGACAAGTATATATAAGACACAAATTAGTAAATAACTGTCATCCGAAGTTTGAGAGTAATAATAATATTACAAACCATAATATTTCTATAAAATCCTCTAAATACATAACTAAAGTTTATAATGCTAAATACTTGTGACTAAAAATAGAAATATAATCTTATCACACACTACTCCTTAAGCTTCCAGCTTCTAAATTCTTACCGGGACCATGCTCACGGAAGCAATAAGCCAAGGTCACAATGTGAACCTGAAAGGACTGTAGGAGTGTGAGCTAAACCACGAGCTCAGTGAATAACCAAAACTTACCACATATCAATCAAGTTTATTAACAATCATATGAAATGCATCAATCAAGCATATGTACAAATACAAGCCTGGATAACCCAGAATCCAAACAGGGTGAAGATTTACGCCCTCTCATCAAGATTGAAGGATCACAATCCATAGCCTACCTACCCAGAGAGACTAAGCTTTCAGTAAAACAACAATACTTACTTTAATTGTCTCTTTGAATTTATTATGTCTTAAACACTCATTTCCTGTTTAGCTTTAAAAACTCCACTAAGTGTTAGTCATTTCCAAGCAATACCATAAGCGGCGTCCTTCATTTACCATTTAGTTCCTATGGTATTAACACAACAAAATTAATCTTGCGATTAAGTAATAGCTTCTTTACCTAGATAAACCAAGCATTACCAGAGATCCGAAGCACTAACATGTAGTAGGCTACCACTTACTCAAATGCTACTTTATGCAAGACATGCAATGCATGTTTAATTTCATTTATGGTACCAGTAGTTTTATTCAAGTTGAAGGCGATCAATCAATGCATAGGCAATCAATCAAGTTACAAAACCAATATAATCATACAGAATTCTATTATTATATTTATTAGACTGACTTGGAAATCAAATTATTTAAGGTTCGCTAAGTTACAACCACATACAATGTAATAAGATTGAGTTACTCACCTGCTCATGTTAACTAGTCGTAATAGTCATCAGGAAAATCTTCACAAGTATCAAGGTCACCTATTGAGATGAATCATATTCATTAATATCATAAATTATATGATTAAACTCTTATAGTGTCTAAGTGTCCTATATTGGATGTTGGGTTTTCATTCTGTTACTATATTGGATCTTTAGTAATCTTATGATAATCCAGTATTAGTTCATATTATTTTCATGTTGTTTGTCTTGATATCGTTTGATACTTATTATATATTATATATATATTCATCAGGTACTCGAAAATTTGATATTTAGTTAGTTCATTTTTATGTTATTATTGTTATGTTTGTATTGTTCCTTATTTGACTTAGTATAGTAACTTGTATTTATTTTTATTGTTTAGAACTATCGGTTTTCTTTTGATTTACTTAATATAATTTTCTCATAATATAAAAATATCTCATTATTCATAAATTTATATTATTTAAATTTCCATTGTTATACATATGTCTATATTATGCATTTAAATAAAATACTTGGTAATTACTATACTTCTAATTTTTCTTGTAAAACATATTAAATTCATCTATAATGATAATAAAATTAGTAACATTAAGATTTGATAATTTAAAAATTATTTTTGAAAAATATTAATAGTATTATCTTTTTGCTGTTATAATAATATAATAATAATAATAATATAATAATAATAATAATATAATACTTGTAGTTCAAAAATCCTACCCATTAAAGTTATACTAGTGGTAATTTATTAAAATAGCTTTAAGCTTAACTTTTGGGTTTTAATTATGAATATTAAGTATAATAATATCTAAAAATGATAATTCCAGCATTATTATTAATTAAAATACTTTTAATGGTATTAGTAATATTAACAACTATAATTGTAAAACTTAATGGACTTTAATTAAATTAGTCATAGTGATTGTATATTCTTAATATACATAAAATAAATAAATAAAAATAATAACAGCATTAATAATATTTGTAATATTAATTATTATATTATTTAGTTCAAATAATTCGGTTTAAAAATATATATATTTTATAAAATATGTTACCGAGAGGTACACGGGGTGGAACACGTCCGTGTTCTTCCCGTGCTCATGTAAAAATGCAAAACACGGTGGTGCATGGGGAAAAACCAGCCCGTGCTCATCTAGGAATAAGAACCCTAGTACTATTCACGTGTCTTCAACCTTGGTTTGATCCCATTTTCTTGCTTTTAATACGTTAGAAACACTCCTAAATCATTCCTAAGTGATTGTATATGATATATATAGAAATTAAACAACTGATAACACATTTTTATTTACATATTCCATGATTTTCAAATCAAAAGGAGTGCAACTAGGGTTTTCAAATTTTACCTCGTTTGAGCTTGTTCGGTGAAATTTGAAGCTTGTTTTTGGTTTAGTAATGATCCTATGATCATCAGAAGTCAGTTTAAATCATTGTTTTTAACAAACAACAAACCAAAACAAATCAACTTACCTTGTTACCAACTAGAGCGTTTTTAGTAGAGTTTTTGGTTTGATCTGAGGTGAAGTGTTTAGGATGAGTTGGGTTATGTTTTTAGGTTGATTTGGTTGCTAGTTGGGAGTTTGGTTGATCTGGAAAATTTGAGCACATATATAGGAGAAGGAGGAGAGGACGGTTTTCATCCGAGATTTGCTCTAGATTGTTCCATATTTTGCTCTATTTTATCAAGTTGTATTGGTTGCATTTAATGAGAAAGCTAAGGTGGCAACAATTGATTTGTTTATGAGTTGAATTTGTTGACCTTTTGTAGAAAATATGGATGATTCTTCATATTTCAAGGCAATCTAAACCCTACATTTGATACAAATTGGAACCGATCCTGCATGTATATATATAATAATAATTATCTAAATTTTAGGGTAGTTTATTAAGTTAATCAGGTACAATTTAGCGGATATTTGAGTGTTTTTGTCTAAAAATATTTTTATAGGATTCTACAAAATTTTTAGATTGTCAAAAGATACAATTTTGAGTTTTAAGTTTACGCGATTAATTGTTTTTAGAATTTAATCTCCCACGATTAAGGTTTTCTAAACTTATTAGATCAATTTTTGTTTTAGGCTCCAATAGCTTAAGGATATCCTAAATAGACCAATGGTGCGATCTTCAAATATTTATTTGGAGTCTAGATTATTAGTTATACATCTGTTTATGTTTTTATTGTGTATTTATAATCCTAACGGTTTATCTTTTGGTTATCATTTCCCATCTATAAGCATAGTTGGTTATCTACTCATTATCACATTTGATATCTTAGCCAAATTATCTATATATCTTAGGTTTTCGATACCTACTATGAAATCTTATTAGTAGTGTTTAATACTATCTAGAAATCTTTGATTTAGGGTTTAAATCCATGTATAGGCTCATTATTATTCATAGTTCTAGTCTCAAGTCTTTATTAAGTTCAATAGTAGCCATTTAATCCCTATATTTATATTTTTCTATCTATTCCTATTTGTATGACAAGTTTCGGGATTTGAAAATTTGGGTTACTTTTAATTAGATCTTGAGTTATCAGCTCAAGATACGAAATCTCGTTTTGGGTATCAATTAGGATCAAGGAAGTCTTGATTTAGGCTTTTATATCATATTCTAGCTAAATTCAGCTCATTGATCTATTCTTGGGTTTTGGTTGAGTTATAAGTTTACTAGCTAGTTCATACTATTTATTTTAGAGTCGTGTACTCATGTGAAAATTTCTGGGGTTTACATGATATGTGGAGATTTAACATTTAAGGCTTTTCAAAATCTAATTCCACTGGGACGTTGTTATGACCAGAAAAGGACAAGAAGGAAACCCAATTGGATATCGGATTATATTACCGATACATAGGTTTTGATACACAATATGTAACTAATAACATAATACAAATACAATAGAATATAACAAGACATCCACAAGTATAAATAAGAATAAGAAGGAAAAAGAGGATTATCAAAAAAATCATCTGTGAAGTCTCTTTCTTTCTCATCTTCCTTCTTAGGAGCTTTTTACCTAGCTCGAAAAGGTAAACCTACAAACAAAATACACATTGTTAAAGAATCATTAGTTTACAAGAATTTAGAGTTGAGAAATAATTCTTATTTGTAATTCTTTTATAGAGTTATTGAGGAGGAAGGAGACTTCCCTTTTTGGAGAGAAGGATGTTGTATCAATTGTGTTGGCAGCGTTAAGGTTTGTGACAAAAGTAACACTGTACCGAGGTAACCCTAGTATTATGTTGTAATTTCTATGCGAAGTGAGTTTTGTAAACATAGACAGTATTAATAAAAGTTGGGCCTCGTAATAGACATTTATAAATCTGATTTGAAATTTTGATTTATTTTATCATGGCTATCTTTAGTTGTTAAAAGATTAACATAAATATTTACGACTTAAGATTGATAATGACAATTTCTACATGAATTTTCTTAAACAAAATTAAAAGCGTCTATAGAAAATGAAAGCTAATATATGTCTACATATAGCTACTACTAATACATGCTTGTAGGAAAATGCACGATGGATCGGTGCCTAACTTTACAAGAAAATTGAATCTTAAAAGCACAAATTTTGTTTTTAAAGTTGAATTTTTATTATAAAAATTATTATCGCTTATTATATGTGAAAATATAATTTTTCTTATCAGTTTTTTCATAACATAAATTTTTTTATTAAAGGTCAATCTTATTGTAGTGAAGAATTTAGAAATGATAGAGAATATATAATATTATAATCTTATCTAAAATAATAAAGTGGAAAGGCACTTATGACCACCTCACCCCTTGAAAACGGTAGGAAGAAGTCTTTGAGTCTCCCAGATATATATACATCTGGACTATCCTTCCAAGTTTACCAACAGCCATGAAACGATTACTCTATCCTTGTATATATCTACCTAACCTTTCTACATAATTTTTTTTTTTGTGTATTTTTTCTTTATATTCCTCTTATAATTGATTTTTCATTATTTCATTTAATGTGTTAGTATTCATGTAATTACAACTTCTATTATCTTGAGGCATGAAAATCGCGGATGAGTGGTCCCGTAATAGTATATAGAAGCCAAACAATTGCTAAGCATTGTTTTATCCATTTATTTGTTAAATCTTAAGTTTTAATCAATAATTAAAACTACTAAAGTCTAGTAACATAAATATTATCGATCTCCTAACCTAACAAAATGGACCAGATTGGATTCTATCCTCTCAATTAGAAAAAAAAAAAAAAAAAAAAGAAGAAGAAGCAATAAATATTCTTTTTTTTGCTTGCAAAAATTTACATATTCAAGTAATGTAAAGTAGATTTTCTTATTCATTACTTTCATCAAAAGAGCAACTATTTTTCATTCAATAAAATTTTATTCCTTGGTAATCTTACTGCAATCCAGTTAACCTAACATGATATAAATCCATAATGATAATAATGACTATAGTACATTGCATATATTAATTATATATTAAATATTTTTTATATTTGTATTTTTTTACTTTTCTTTCCAGAACGGTGACAATAAGTAAGCCAAACATTTAATGCAAAAGCATAACAAATTCAATTTCTTTACCTCTATTTCCTTTTTCATTTTTCAAGACTCATTTTTCATTCAAAATATTATTTTCACTAATTATTTTCATCCCAATAAGCATTTTCTTTCGTTTTATAGTCATAACTCATAACCTCCCCCAATATAACAAATATCCCTAATGCTGCCGAGGCATTACCTCTTACTCTCCGTTGTAGTACGTCCATTTCGCAAATCAGTCATTAATTATTTCCTTCGGGCGAAGACGTAGGAACATGTACATGCATGATGTTTTTCTAAAAATTAATGTCACAACATTATTATTCAAGTGATAATTTGCGTTCTCTCACTATATAACTTCATACTAAAAGAAAAAAGCTGATTTTTTTCAGATATATTTACTAACTCCAGACATTTGATTTTGTGATCAATAATCCCAAGTATATGTATCTTACCTTTTCTAGGAAGCATGTTTATGACCTTGTCCCGCTTTTAAAATTTTTTGTTACCAATCACCATGCATGCGTGATATTTGAGACCATGAAGAAGAAGAAGAGGTTGGATCCAACAACACCACCTATTATTCTGCATTTCTGTTTCCTAGTGTTTAGTTGTGTTTTAATGGCTATGGCTAAAATTCGGCTAGCTAGACTCTAGTGGACCACGGTCTACAAGGTTAAACAAAAGGGTTCTGTTTGGAATTTCAACGAAAGAGAAGGGCTTTTCTGGTAAAGGAAGGACACGAGAATCAAGATGGAAAATTGAGGGTTTCCAAGGGCAGAGTGGGACGAAACGCCGGGAAAGTGCTCGTGTCGCCTCGATAAGGAGAATTTGGAAAGACAAATGTATTTTTAGGACCCTTCGTTTGTTTTTATTTGTACATAATAAATCCCTCTATGGAAGGGTTGGGGTAAGGCTATGGTTATGGTTAGGTTTAGGTTTATGTTTAGGGTTTGGGTGTATTGGGGTTTTGTGTATTGGGATGAGATGCAAAACCTAGTATTGGGACACTAGACTAGTAGGAGTAATTAGGCTTGTTTGATAAAAAATATATTATATAATAAAGTAGGGTAATAACTTAAAAATTAATCGTATACTCTTATGACAGATAGCATAAGTACAATTCTCTCAATGGATTAATCCGGATTCAATTCCTCTTTGTATAAAATTGGTGTAGATTTGGACCCCAAAAAAAAAAATCTAGAAGTACTAACAACAAGAAGAAGAAGTCTAAGTAAAGAATACGATGTACTACATTATTGCATTGATTTTATAGAGGAACATTATTAGGGTTTTACCTTTCGTGATCTAAAAGTTTTGATACCTTACGGTGTTACACTTTTCCCAAATATAGGTCATGAAAACTGATGAAAAATTTTTGCTTGACTGCGTTCTATTTGTTTCGTGAAGAGCGACCAAGATAACAAAATGCTCTTACTTTGCTGGGGGCGGCGTTAGACACATACATGTTCGAGTTCGTAAGAATTTTGCCGGGACATCGACATCTTTTCTTCGCATATTTGACATGATTGTTTTCTATTCCAAATCTAATGTTATGATAAATATGTGTTGTAATTGTGGTTATAGTATGATCCATTGGAATTAGTTTGCTCAGTTTCATCTTTTCTTAGCAAGTTCTGCACTATAAAGAAAGTCTTTAATGGGCAAGGTCCATAAGCGATCAACTTTAATATTCATTATAAGAAAACTTTTCCTAACCATTGGCCTTCCACCTAATTTAATGCATGACATCGATAGTTAGACTCATTATAAATACCACTTGTCCCATTTGATTTAGATAGTTGGAAATCTTGGAGAAACATCATCATGTCGTTGGATTTCTATCTTAGTGAATCAATAACTTTATCTAATTAAGAATGCCCACCTGTTTTGTAGTACATCATGAGGTTTGATATTATTGATCTCTCTCACATGCACAAGTGTGTTTGAATATACTAAAATCACCTACTCCTCTTCCCTATACAATCATCTCTTCTTCATTTTGTACGTGTAATTTTCTTATGTTAAGTGGAGTGCGGTCAAAAGGAAAAAAAAATAACTTTAAAGTTTTCTCACAAATTTCTTTTGTGAAGTTTGTATCAAAGCTAAAAAAGTGAAACAAATGATCCTAGGCACTTTTCAATCAAAGTAATTTTCAATGCACCAACCTTAGTGATAAAATTTGAGATTATTGCATTTCTTATTCACTTTTGAAAAAAATTTTAAATACCTTTGGATACCTATTAAAAAAAGCCACATGAAATTATTTTTCTCGTGACCTCCTTTGGATCCTTGCATGGGAAAACATTTTTTCTTCTAAATAGATATATGGATTTTTTTTTTTTTACTAATTACAACGGGAAGTGGATTCAATGTAGACTTCTCACATGAGGGACTAAAAAAATGTCATTAGCCACAAAGCATAGATATTAGGATTTATTTGGCTTATTTGTCTTTTTATCGAATAGGTATCATCCCAGCGATAAATACAAACAAGGTGTTGACTAATAATGGTGATGAAAATATAAAATTACAGAAAATAATATAAGACTAGGATTAAATGCATATCAAACAAATACAAGAGAAGATAAAGGTAAAATTATACGAAGCAAACAGTTTCTTTTACGGATCCTCAAAAGTTGTCAAACATTAATATGTTGCAAAAGTATTTAGTGCTGCAATATTCAATGGTACTCTAGAATTATCATATTGCAGATACCCAAAATATTCTATAGTCATTGGTATACTAGTAGATTTGTCCCCAGATTCTTTCAAATAAATACTGAAATCCTTGCAAATTTGATATAAGGAAAATAGAATGGAATGCTTAAGATGGGAGGAAATGGGAGGGTTTAAATTTCATTCCTTTATTTATTTTGAAAGGAAAGAATAAGTGAAGGAAAATAGATGTAAATTTTTTTATTTTGGGTGTCACTATACTTTTATCCCTAAAATGGAGAGAATAAGGAGCGAAAGGGGAAAAATTTTTAGAATTATTTTTAGACCTTCTTTTAAATTATTTTTTATCTTTTAAGGGTATATAAGTAACTCACAATTATATCTTATTTTGTCTTTGGAAAATTCCATAATCTTTATTCTTAATTCAGTCTATCATGCCGAACAAATTATTACTAAAACAAGCCAAGTCTCTCTCTTTCCTAGTGTCACCAGGCTTCCTATTTAACCGCTATCATGTGAGTTTTTCTGCAAATAGATTGATACATTAGTAAAGTCGTGCGCAATAGAAAATTGCAACAAGGTTTGTGGAGGGATTCGATACTGAAGGAATTTCGATTGTAAATAGATTATTAATGGTGGAAGGATCCCATTCAATTGTATTTGGTCTTCCATTTAGGGAAATTAACGAGGGAGAAATGCAAGTTTAGGTGAATCCTGCGAGTGAGAATTTGCAATTAGAAGGATTCCACAATCTAACATGAATGCTATAAGAAATCTCAAATTATATTCGATTGACATTTCTTAGGAATTTAAATCACACCCTTTCTTGGACTTATAATTGTAAATAGAGAAAATAGGATTTTAAAACGAAAATTTGGATCATAATATAGATGGACTCAAAAATTTAATGAAAGATTCCCGGATGTTTTTAAAACTTATAACTAATATTAGGTAATGATAGTATTATTGGGAAGCATTATTAGAATTATATAATTCTTGCACTTATGATGATTGTAGGATCAATAGTAGTTAGAAAAAGGAGTTTATAATAGAAATTTGAATGGAATGCCCTAATTAGACCCTTCAACAAAAAAAGTTATTATGCAAGTACAAGGTGAACGTGGCTAATCAAGTTGAGAAATGATCAACCACAATGCTAATTAAACTAGCTAGATTGATGATTGGTCAATCAAATTTTGGATGAAATAGATATTAAATAAAGCATTGAACTACTAAATATGGGTACATGGATCATCAATTTAGCTAATTAATCTAATATAGGCCGCACATCCTCTGTAGTTGGATCATACTAGTGATATGAGATGCTACTATGGTTACTATCATAGATTGGTTTATTAGTGCTTTAAAACTAATATGTAACAATTTGACGCTTAAACTTTAGGGATCTAAGGTTTCCCCCTATGCCATATCGATTTTAGACATTTACATATCTAATCTTTAGGATTGGTTTGTTTATTGATAATCGTATAAGCTAATATAAGGAACTATGAGTGGTTATTCTATTTCCATGCAAGCGAGTGTCAAAAGGTTACATAGAGTTATCTCACCATTCCCATTTTCAGGACACCATGTTCCTTTCGGTGTAACCAATCTCTTAATTTAAGACTATCATATCATGTGTTATGACCCAAGCTTCATGCTCCGGCATCATAAAATGTAATCTTACCATTGATGAAAATTATAGATGGTTGTAAACATCCCTATAAGCCTAGGGTAGGTCAAGGCTCGACCCAAACCTACTGCATCCAAACCTAAATTTTAGGATTTGAAATCAACCCATCTTGGGGTAGTGTGGGTCTTAAACTATAGACTCGCTAGATCCAGGTTGAGTTCGGTCTAAGTTCTGCTTAAGTTCGGTCTAGGTCCTGCCTAACCTTTTTTTCTTACAATAAAGTTTAAAACAAAAATTTTTTGTACAAATTAAAAATTAAGACTTACAACAAAAATTGAGCATAAGAAAATTAAATACTTTAGCCCATTTTCACATAAAAATTTTAAGGATGTGCATTTATTTATATTATAAGCATATCTGATTTGAGTTGAAATATTAACAATATGGGAATGTAATATTACTCTTAAAGATGCTAGAAAAGAAAAAGAAATCTCATATTATTTAAAAATAGGATTGTTCGCTTGGTAAAACTATATATAAAGCAATCAAACATGTTTTGTCAATTGTATTTGTTTTGTATGTTGTTATCAACAATGCATTAGATACAGTAAATAGATAACAAACTATTTCTATTCACATGAAAATTTGCCTAAACATCAAGTGTTTTTTTTTTTTTCAATTTTTCTATTTCTTCATATTTTTATACTTGTTTTTAATTCATATTTTATAATAAATAATTTACACATGTATTTATATTTCTTTTTTTTTTTACCCGTATAGGTCCACTCACAGGTCAAACCCTACCCAACTAGCTAAGTCTAGGTTAGTGACTAAGGCTGTAAACAAGTCAAGTTAATCGTATGCTACTCCAGCTCAACTTGCATTAGGCTCAGCTCGACTCAAACTCATATTGCCTCAACCTTGACTCAAGTCGACTCAAATTCAATTAGTAAACAAGTCGAGCTAAGACCTAAAATAAAGTTCATTTATTTAAACTAGTCGAACTCGAGCTTTGATTTAGGCTCGCAAACCGATATTTAAGCTCTTGAATGGACTCGTTAATAAACTCATAACCACATTTATGAATTTTTTATGGATGATATATTATATATAACTACATAATTAAAAAAAAAATAATTATATTAAATATATATATATATTTATGATAATACTTATATATTATGTTTTAGGTACAAAAAAATGGAAATCGAACTGTATAAAAGAGTCAAGATCAAACTTAAATTGCAAGCTCATAAAAGCTCGATAGACTTAATAAAAAGCTCAAGCTAAAACTAAATCTTGTTTAAATAAACAAACTAAGCTCGAGCTTAAATTCAAGGCTCAATAAAAAGCTCACTTTGAATTTGAGGTCAATAAATTTTAAATAAAGCTCGAACCTTTGAAAGCTCAGCACAATTCGACCCATTTGCAATCTTATTAGTGACTTGTCATATGTAGTCCCCATAAAACTTGGTTCAAACTCAACTCATGGGGACGGTTAGATGGTTGGTATAGCACAACATAAAGATGGAAAAAACAACAATAATAATAAGATTTATCACTCTCTTGAACTGCATAATTTCAAATCTTTGGTCTCTAAGTTAAGATTGTAGTATTTTAAAGTTCATGTCCATGGAAAAATGAATTATCATTCTCTTTTGGTATTATCATTTTAGTGAACAAAAATATTGAGTCTATTAATAATTCATCGCTCACCAGACCCTTTTAGTATATATATTATATATATTATAGAGAGAGAGAGAGAGAGAGAATCATATAGCTAGTTTTTCATATTAATTAATTTTGAAGAAATTATCGATGAATTTATATTTTTATGATTTTTTGGAGTTTATTATAAATTTTAAGAAGTTTATTAACGTGACCTTGCATGTGAACTCGACTATGTAGGTAAATTGTAATCAATCATAAATGAGGGACTAAAATGTAACTTTAGCAAATGGTAGTGATGAACCAATTTGATATTAAAAATTATAATTTTGTGGACTTAGAGTAATTTTTGTGAAATTATTAGAATTCGTATGATGATTACTACATAAATAACTAATAATTAGCTATGTAATTGCCTTATTGATAATTTGATGTTGATTTAGTAATATTCATGATAAGTTACTTACTCCGAAATGATAATTCGATATATGTGACATGATGATTAGTTTTAAATCATATTACAATTATGGTAATTTATGGAATATTAAGCGTAATTTGGAGTAGACACAAAATTAGATACTACAAGTAAAATGGTTTTGTAAAATGAGTGATTTGATAATTTTGTTAAATCGTTCAATAGTATGTGTAGTGGTTAGAATAGAGTTTAAACGCTCATTTTGTTGCTTATTTATGAGAATTCCTTTATTATGCATATCATAGAGGGCTTCTTGATAGAAGGTTTCTTCGTTGAAATTTTGAGCTAAAGGTTAGCTAATTAATGTGTCGTTGCTTTATGGTTGCTTTGTTGAATGAAATGAAACTATAAGCAAAGCTTACTAAGGGTCAACTATCGATCACTCTTAGTGTGTGGAGGAGTTGTGAGAATCAAGTATGCTTTAAATTGTACATCCGCTCTGTTATTTGAGTATATATAATTACATATATGCCATTGTAGATATAGATTGTCAATTATATAATCCATAATGGAGATATTGTACTTAAAATAAGGAAGAAGATTAAAATGAAACAAAATTTTGGTATTCACCACAATCATGGGTTGGATCTCTATTGTCGTAATGATAATTTTGTTTTAACTGTTAATTTTTTAATAGTTGCAACTTTTGATCAATTTCTTAAAGAGTTTTATGTATTTGGGTTGCATTGCTTCATGATAATGGTTCATGCTAATTAATAACTAACTAACTTGAAATCCAAACTGTAAATCCCCGAAATTTTTAGATTCGAATTAAAGCTTAAACATTAATTGGAAGTCAACCGGATTTCTAGAGTCAACAAAACCCTAGTTTACTGTAACCACTTAAGTCCAGCATCACCGTTTAAGAAACCCCAAGAAAGTAAGAGAAAGTTTAGTGAATAGAATAGTTCGTAATTATCCAAGGAAGCCTAAAAAGGTCAGTTTAATAAAACCGAGATTCGTTTTGAACCCGATCAGACACAGTTCTTGAAAAACTTGTCCAGGAGCACAAAATAGGAAAAATATTCTGAATATACCGTTAGACACGTAAAAATAAGATTTCCAAAAATATCAATTTCATAATTTTTCGGTAGCTAAAAATATCAGATATCGCATTTATACGCGTATTTTCTTACTACCGGTATTTAATTGTCATGTCTACTTTACATTACACTATTTTCTACTATTCTACACTATTCATCAATCTCTACTTTTTCTTACAACCTACTCTTAAAACCCATACTCTTATTTCTTACACATTTTCATTTCCAATACAATTTTACATCTTTTATTTTTTACTTTTAATTAACAAATAAAAAAAAAAAAAAGAATTTTCTCTTCCCATTTCCCCAAGAATAGTGCCGACCCCCTCTCTTTCTCTTCCAATTTGTTTTATTTTTATTTTATTTAATTAACACAAATTATCTCCCACATTTTCCTATAAATACCCCTTCATACTTCCACTTCTTTCACACTTCTTCTACACTAAAGTTACTATACTCAAATCTCTCTCAAAATTTCTCCAAGAAGTTCTCTTCTTCTTTCTTTTAGGTAATATGCCTTCAAGAAATTCATATGTTCATCTACTTAGTATGAACTTAGTGTGTGTTTTCTAAAACCATGAAGGTTAAGAAAGCAACAATAGGTTCATACTTTATTTTTGTTCATAATCTAAACTCCTTTATGTTTCTTTTATGTTTATAACTATCTAATATATCTATATAACTATATATATTATTTAGAGCATATAAGCTCATTGTCTTGCAATTTATTTACTTTCCTTGCAATTTATTTAATTTCAAGTTGTTTTTGAGACTAGTCTTTCTAGTTTTGGACTTGTCCTCATCAAGTCAAAACATTTTCTTTTTCTTTTCTTTTAGGACAAGTCATTTCTTAGTCCCGGGATACCTTGAACAAGCTAAGGTTCCAATACTTGATTTATTTTCTTAATAGCTTATTCTTTCAAGTTATTATGTTTCTTTACATTTTCATAAGCTTTATGATTCATATTCATGCATGAACATAATGGTTTTGTCTCAACAAAATAAATGAAGAAATGTTTTCTTAAAAATAAAGATTTTTTTCTAAAAAAATAAAAGTAGGAAGCTAATGTTTTCTAAAAATTAAGAAGTTATCTTAAATAAAACTTAGAAGAGTTCAAAAGGAATTTTACAATATACATAACACTAAAAGGACTTTTAAAAAAAAATAAACAAAGATTTTTCAACTTCACTTTTCTTCAAATGATAGAAATTCCTTTTCATTAAAATGATCTCAAGAAATCAAGAAATTATTTTTCTAAATATAGAAGTGTTCTACTTTCAAAAAGTGTTGGAAGCTAAGCTTAAGAAATCATTTCTTAGGAATATAAGGAGGTTAAGAAAATAAAATTTAGGAAAAGAAAAGAAATACTCATTACAAACAACTTAAGATAATTTTAAAAAGCAAATGAATATTTCAAGAGTTCTCAAGTTTCAAAATCTTTCAAGACTTTACTTTTTCATAAAGTGAGACAACCTCATTTACTTCATGCATTTGTTATGAGTCATTACATATATGTTTATACCTTTCAAAAAGCTTACAAAAATATTTGGAAAATCTATCTCTTCAAGTGAGCTTTTGATAAAAGGAAGAAATCAAGCTTTTGCAAATTCGTAGTAAATCCGGTAGCTGCCTTTTCGGGACCCAAACGACTTAGTTTTATGAAAATAATTTTGGAAATGTGTAAATCTTTTCGACTAGATAGAAAACGGTATATTATATGCGAAATTCCGAGTTAAAATGAGCAAGTTATGGCCATTTTAAGTTGGAATTTCCTCTTATACGATTTTACCGTGATTTTAAGAAAATTTTAAGATCTTTAAGATAGAAACTTCATGAAAGACTCATTTTGGGTATTTCATCTTGTTTAGGTGGAGAAGGACCCGAGATCGTTTTTCCGGAGGATTACTTCGATTAAGATCTACCGACATGGAGTGAGTTATTCCTTTTACTAAGTTACATATCCTTGTTTTGTGCTTGTACTTAGTGGCACTACCAATTAAGAAAAAGATAAAATGGATATTTGTTATGTGACTTGGTATTATGAATTATTTATTACAAGTTAAGAATATCGAAAGTTGGTTTGATAAATAAGTTGTGATTCTTGTATTGATATGATGAAAATTGTGTTGATCGCCTTTAACTTGAACTAAACATTTTTGGTTAAATTTATATTGAAATCAATTCATGCATATCATACACATGAGTCACATTTGTTTCACTAATATTCTTCGTGTGGGGAAACGAGGAAATGGTAGTGGTGGCTAGTAGGAGTCGGAAAGTCTACAGGGCAAGCAGGAGCCTGTAAATCTGCAAATATTGATGGTCGTATGGACCTGTAACCTCCCAACCCTTGTCATGGAGGGTGTTAAATCCATGATACACTTGATTTCCGGTTAATCAAGTGTATCTTGTGTGTTCATATGATTGGTGCATTTTCATATATTTTGATTAAAATACTTGTATAAATTATGAAAATGTCTTATAGATGGAATTATCTCATTAAACTAGTTTTGCTTATACCCTTATAGCTTTTTGTTACAGTACGATTACCTTTGGTTGGCCCCAAGGAGCCCCGTATGCCAGGTATGAGTATAAGCTACTAGGAGTTTTTGGGAGAAGCTTTATGTATTTAAGTTTTGAGCATAGGCTTTTAGGAAAATCTCTATAGTAGGCTTATGTTATAGTTGTTATTATTTTGGAAGATTATTAAAGCGGGGGAATGCCCCTAAGATGATGTAAGGATATTAATTATGGAAATCTTATGTTTATTTATATAAGTTCTTGCCTGCTTTTATTATCTACTTAAATGTAATACCCCTGTGAGTCTCCTACTATCTTGGAAGCACGCCTTGCATGTGATATCGAAGCTCCTGCATGACTAAGGTTGTCATTCATTAGCTTTAATATTATATGCGGCGGACTGCCACGTTTAGGGTACCCTCCGGGCCATGACACAAACGATGCAACCCATGTCCAAACAATATGACTCTTAGAGAAAGTTGTAATGGTTAGAATATCTAATCATTATAAATATAATGTGGTTCAATTGATAATGCTTGTTGATCAGAATTCTTTCTTTATTTCTCTGTTTTGTTATCAATATTATACACATATATCTCAAATATATTTAAGCGTGGTTTGATACTTGAAAATTTGCTATTCAAATATCAAGACTTAGTTGTATCCTGAGAGAATTTCGCAACATAACTCTCATGGCAAACTTTACGTGAGAGGCGTAAATTCTCTAAGGAAAGCGATATCATTCGTGCCTCTAAATCATTGTTATTCTCCAAATTTGTTTCATTATAAATTCTTTACTAATAGTCGTGATATAATATTATTTTTGCACATGCATCTGCCTTTGTGATAAGTACCATAACTAAAGTGAGAGTAGTGGTTGACCTTCAGATTATGGTTAAAAGGATAATACATGTGATTAGAGAGTTTATCGGTAGATGACGCAATGGAATTTGCACAAAAGTAAAGATAAATATCATGATCCATTGATTCTGCAAATACCCAAATAAAAATCTTTTATGTACTTGTTGATCTAAGAATACCCAAATAGTAATCTTCTATACACATGGAAAATTTTGAAGAAAAAGTGCAATAAAGCAACTCAAATAATAATATTAATTAACTAAAACTTCTTCCATTCACCTAAAGCTTACAATTTATACTGAAAACCTAATTTTTCCAAACAAATAGAAGGAAACTTCTTAAAACCTCATTGACTTAAAATAAATAAAAAGATAAGAAAAATACCACAAGCGGCATAAAAACCAAAATCTTCTACTAAAAGTTATTCTATTTATCGAAAACATATTCTAAGATATTGAAAATATATTCTTACATGTCACATAAGGTGTAGAGTAGTAAAGCGAATGACACAAAAATAACAAGTGTGCAATGACTTTTTACGTTAGAAGCTCTATATGTCTTGATTGTAATGTATGTGACCTTGTGAAGTTCAAGTAAGTTTGCCATCTTAAAATTATTTTAAAGTTAGTTAAATGTTTAGTTCCGAAGCATGATGAAACAGTCTCGTAAGCATTAAAGTCTCGGTATATTTGAAGCATAGACCTTGAGAGATAGGATTTTAAAGAGAGAGAAAAGTGAGGAAAGTAAAAAAATATTAAAAAATAATAAAAATGTCAACTAGAATAGAGAAATAATATTTTAATAGGTTATGCTTGTCATGTCAATAGTTAGATAGAAAAATAGACAAAATCAGTGTAAAATTATCGTGAGTAAAAGATTTAAATAGTTTATGTATTTTTTCTTTGAAGAAAATTTTATTTAGATATATTTGTATTGAGATCGAAAAAGTCTAGATATTGTGAGTGAAATTAACCCTATAATTTCCACTTAGTCACACGAGTTTACCTCCTCAAATTGTTCAACAACATTATTTAATTATATTTTTCACAAGTCAAAGGAGTCACTAATATGGAAAAGCTATCCATAAAACTTTCATTCTCTATCTAGTAAAAAAACAGGTGCATAAATAGTATTGCACATAATGTAAACGTGCTATAGGAGCAAATGATCATGAACTTTTCAGAGTCTTCTAGGGCTTTAGAAATTTGATTATATATCAAATATTCATCTAAGAAGAAATAATAGCTATACCTTTCAAGGTATTCAAGTGTGTGTGTATATATATATATATATATGGTATAAAAAGCTTATCGGTACATTGTTAGCTTAATCCTCTCATTATACAATGACAAGGCTAAATTTTGTTATTGTGTACTTTATCTTGGATAATTTGATATGCTTAGTTATTTTGAATCACCCTACAATTTAGATTAAATACTTGATTAGAATAGCCGATTTTTAGGGTCTATTCGATGATTTTGGTTCGTCTATAATCCATCATTGAACTTTGTATGGTATCTATTTCAATTCAGATGTTTGTCCAAAAAAAAAAAAAAAAACAGATAGAAAAAAGAAACATGAAGACTTAAATGCTGATATGATTAAAAACAGATCGGATACATATACATACAAATACGAATACAAATTAAAATAAATATTCTAAACAAATATAGAACCTGCCACTATCCTAGTAAGAGAAGGTGAGAACTCAAAACCCTAAACTAGAATATCATGAGTCTTCGCTGAGTGATTTGGACAATAATTTTATCACCAAGTCTTCTAAATATAGGAGTACGATTACAAACTAGGAAAAAGTTTATGCATTACCTAATTTGCCCGTAATTCGATATCCTCAATTCTCAAATATCTATTCTTATTCATTAGATTGGTTTGTTTTATTAGGGATGCATGACTATACCGAACTTGAATCTCACCCATTACTTCTAAAAGATTGGTCCTCGTGCATATAAGCAAGTAAGATGGGTTCTTTCATGCATTTTTCCAATAAATCTCTTCAAAGTCCAAGTGTTTGAAGTAAATTAAATCGACTCGTGGCTTGTTTTCGATTAAGTTAAGAAAAATGTAATAATCTAGCCAAAGTCGATAGCTTTCTCTGATATTCTGCCAGGGACACACACACACACACATAATGATGAATTGACTTCTTTGCAATTTCTATATATTGAACTGTTCAACACCGTGCATGTGTGTTTTTGGCAAAGTCAAGACATTCCCATCTACCCCGATTGTTTATTATATTGGGGTTGATCTAATAGCCGCATTAGTCAGATTTCTTATGTCTCTTTGGCACTAAACGAGTAAACCAAATAATAAGATATATGCCCAGAATGTGTAAACCTTCTTCATTTTTTATAGTAAACTCAATAGTTGTGTGCCTTAGTTTTCCTTAGTTTAATGTACATTAGGTAATAATTATTCTGGAATCTCTCTGATCATAGCCTCAAAAGTCATAGGTAGGCACTAACCGATATCTGTCTCTTCTCTAAATTAGATCTTTGCTTTGACCATGTTCTAAAACGATTTATGTAATAAAGTTAACCGTTCAAACTTTTTAAGATTTCATAAGGAAGTGTTCTGTTAAAACCTTATAACCAAATGGCATGAATATCAGTTTTATTTCTTTTTATAAGAAAATATAGTAATAAATAGTTGTTAGTGGTATATTTATATGTTAACCAATGATAATTTATTATTTCTTTGTCTATAGCTAGAATCGATTCTAAAAACCGCAGATAAATGAACTAATGATCAGATAAATGGATCATCTCAAAGGCCAAAAGGAAAGGAGAATCAATACCCTTAAAGAATAAAAGCCAAAAAGATGAAATAATTTTTATATAGTTATCATTCCCTTACTACATAGTATTTGTGTATATATTTATACATGGATGGCCTAAATTAAAAGCCAAGTTAAATTACTCCGGCAATCTTAATTGTTGGTGTGGTTTTATATCTAAAAAGGCTAATAATAATAATATGCTGTCGATATTTTTTCCCTTGCTTGTACATATGGCTGATGAGATTATTCTTCCAAGGAAAATATTTAAGAGCTTTCGAAATGTAAATCGAACTCTTCCTGGTTGATAAAATGTATATACAAAAAGATCAGATGGAAATTAAATGAAGAGGGTTCTATTTTGGAAATTAATAGCTTGTTCAGATGGTAAATTTTGGACCAGCTCTTCAGTCCTCGTATTGCTTTTCCTTTCCTTTTCAAAATGAAGTTTGAACACAAATACGCACACAGATTCATATATATATATATATATTATATAGGTTAACGTAACAAATAGTATCTAAATGTTGATAAAATATATAATTAAGAGGTATCTAAACTTTAAAATTAATCAATTTAATATATGATCATGCATGTTAACAGTACTTCCGTTAAGTTTTTTTAGGAAACTAAATTGATTAATATCGAAATTTTCCATTCACTATTTTGATTAATTTTAAAATTCATATATCTAGTTACATATTTTATTATAATTCATATACTATTTATAACATTGTGGCAGTGTATAATATAATATGCAAGAAACAATGACAGTTGTCCTAGAAATTGACCATTTAACTAGACTATGTGTGAAAATTTTATATACACACGGTTCCAAAGATAGGTATGAACAAGCATCAGTTTATTTTGGTGCCAACTTTCGGAAACAATTTGTAGAGTTTAGCATTTTCGATCGGTTAAAGTCCATTTCTAGACAATAAGAAAATCCAAGTTTACCATAATACCATGTCTCTGCATTCAGAAGATCAAAATATAGTAAACAATGTCGACGATATATCACGTGGCATGTTGGTGTCAGATGATAATTCGACTTCTTTAATTTACATATAAATATTTTAGTCATTATTATTATAGTATATGGACCTCCCAACATAATATTACTATATATATTTATATATAGAGCTAGTTAGTGACTACATTGGTATGTGAAAACGTAAATTTTACGGCGTCGACAATTGCTTGGAGGTTGGAATTTATAACAATATTAATAGTTCTCGATCCAAAGTTCAATAGTTTCAACTTTCAAAGTGTGTCTGTCAAGTTGATCGATGGACGTGCTATATAACTGCCACTCGGATCAATATATAATGTATTTTTCATTTTATAGCACATATTATTTAATATTAGTGAATAGTGAATACCTAATATTCAAACTAGTGGTGATAATTCATACACGTTTGAATTAGTTTTTAAAATTTATATAAAATGGAATAAATATCATAAATCATTAATTATTTCCTACTAAAAAATCATATTAATTTATGTTACAATCATACCATATCATATCTTATAAAAATTTTGCATGTTACATTCATAATCATATTTTTAATCATATCCAATTCAGATCGTATTACGAGGTACTTCACCTAATCAAAAGCTTAAATCCAAAAATCGTTTTGAGAGGAGGAAATTCTTAAGGTTGGGGTCCCTACTTTAATTTATCCCGGACTTGGAAGCCAACAATTTGTTAAGAAGGATCCTCATTAACCCATTCCTTAAACATTCATTTCTTTTAGGGGATAAAACAAACTTATACCGTCATGTTCCATGGATAAAATATTTGGAGGAAACAATCGTGTCAAAGAAGAAATGAAACACCTCTTACTATTAAAAGTTCAACCTTGAAAAACCATGAATTCACACAACCTATTTTCAACTATTGTTGTCTTCGTGCATCCTCCTTTTATGGCCTCAATTAATATTTTATCCTAAACTCTTCCTGTGAAAATATACATTATATCATGGTTTTCAAAAAGGTCACTAGTCATAGTGTTATACGTTGACGCTTCACATTGGCATGCTTTGATAATGTTTTGTTGCTCAGGGAGCCTATAATACCATTAAGTATTTTTTTGAAATCTTCAAAAATGGGGATCCAGAATAATGGGACTATTTCATGTTTCCCATGTTTATGAGTTATCTATGTTTATATAAACCATATTTAAGAATTCTAGTAGGATCATAAACTCACCGTGCTTGTGATTGAAAAAATAAAATATGAATAATATGATAAGAGATGATAACAATATTAGCATTTTAAAAGAAAATGTTTTAATGTAACTTAAGTGATGAAACATTGCTATACTCTAGCTAGAACATTAATTGCCTTTTTTTAACAGAAAAAAAAAAAAAAGGAAACATTAAATGCCTTTTTAACTTTCCAATTAAACAAGTGATATAAAAGGGTTGACTTGAAAACCGTAAACAAATGAAAAAAGTGAGATTGAAAGTTTATGGCTCACTTACTTTACTATATAAAAGAAGGGGCCGAATGAAATTCAATTTAAAGAAAAAATAATATTGTAATTATCACAGGACGGGAGTTGAAGATTTTATGGGGCTGTTTAGCTAAGGCTTGTTGAGTTATGAGTGGTATCAGCAGAAGGTTTGTTTGTGGTGTGGGTTGTCTTTGAAGGCGAGTCTAGCCTCCCGTAGACAAACTAGTTGGGAGTTGATGCCGCTCTCCTGATGAGGCAAGGCAAGCCGAAACTAGTTCATATAGTTGAATCTCCCAAACGTGCAAAGCCGAGATGATGCTAGCCTCCAGAGACAACCCACACCACAAACAGACCTTCTGTTGATGTCACTCATAACTCAACAAGCCCCAGCTAAACACCCCCATAAAGTCCTCAATTCTCAGACCGTGACAGTAATGGCTATTACTATGTTCACTTAGTATAAAAACTAAAATAGGTAATCATTAAAGTAAAAGGTAAAATATCTATAATATCCTATATATTTATTACAGAAAAAAAAAATAATTGTATAGGTAATATCTTCAATATAGAGGTATTTATAACAAAGTTGAAAAATAAAATATTGAATTACAATTCATAGAGATGGAGACATGAATTCTATTCATAAGTGAATATTGTAATATCAGCATTACATCCAATTATGAGGGAATGAATGGTTTATTTATGTAAAATAAAAGGTTATAATTTTATGTAATAGTGGTATATTTAAAGGGATGTAGAGTTTAAAGGGAATGTATATGCTATATATGAATTTAATGTTATGTTAAAAAATGAGCCAGGTCTTCTATATATGTAACTTGTCGTTGTGATTAAGGTTTATTAATCCTTCAAGCACACTCACAATCACAATCACCTCCTCAAGGTATATTTGTCCATTTTCCAGTCAACTTAATTACATTTTACGTGAAGGTATATATATGTGTGAGTTTATAATTATCAAAGAAAATGTCATATTTGATATCTAAACTTGATATGAAAATACAATTTGATAGCTGACTTTAAAATGCTCAATTTGATATCTAATCAATTTTTTTGTAGTTATTTTCTATTTCTTAATTATTTTACTTCATTTGCTACGTGAAAGAAAAAATTAGCAATGCTATACAACAAAGGAAAGAAGTAAAAAATTTAATAGGTTCTTCATCTACATAAAAAACTAGAACAAATGGTGTTATGAAAGTAGTCAAAATAACTATAAAAATAAATTGGATATTAATTGATGACCAAGTATTGAATTTTAATTTTGATGCAAAGTTTATGTACCAAATTTGGCTTTACGTTAATCATTTCTGTAAAGACCCGACCCTCTAAAATCCCGAGACTTAGAGTACCGAGTCCCCAACCACATAACGCTTTCACATTATATGTAAGGTTGTCCTAAAACTAACAGTTTATTAAAATTTTTGATCAAAACCACTAAACTTTATAAAGAACTTTAACAAAACAAGATTGCTAATAAAAGCAATCTATACATACATTTACATCATATAAACACTGTTTAGTGTCAATACAAGACACTACAAAATTTACATGTTTTCTTAAAACAAAAGAATCCTAGAGGATCTTAAGGTCTTTACAAAATAGGCTTAACTATCAAGCCTTCTATACATAACTTTTCCCTTAGCAAAAATTCTTCAAAAGTCCAGGGTGTTCGAGTCCTATTCGTCCCACTCATCCAGGAATCTCTCGAAATCGGATCCATAGCCCAAATCATCATAAAACTCATCTCCAATACCTGCAAAGCAGCAAAAGTGAGCCAAAGGCCCAGTACACAATAACATATGCAAAAACAATTCATCAAATCAATGTAATGCATCATTAGACAGGTGATTATCTTTATTATATTTTCTTTCACAAATCAACAGGAGGGTATTCAAACCCCGGGTCACGCTTCGGGAATTCAGGGATCCTGAGTAACAGTAGCTCCTCAGGGGTTGATATAAGCAGTCCGAATACTTATATCTCCTATATCTATTTCATGAAGATAATAGCTTCATTTAGGGTTCAAAAGCCGTTGCCCGACTCTACTTAAACTCAGTCCATAACATGAGCCTAGTTCACAAGTTCCCATAAACTTTGAACTAAACCAGGGTATTTCCCCCTAAGTTTAAGCAAACGTTACTCAGATACTATTCCCCCTATCGGCTACCCACTTAACCAAAAAGAATCGCTATTGCATCATAGCGTACCATTGCATCATGGTAAAGTCATTGCATCATGACTTGGTTAAGCGCCTAACTAACATGTCATTGCATCATGACAGGTTTGCTGCTCCTCGGACCAGATTAAACAGCGTAATAGACATCCAATTCATTCAAATATTAAGCCGAATCAATTTAAATCATATTAGGAATGCCTATTCCTAGCAAACATCAAACAAGTTATTGCGTACCTGAACCCATTAGTATATTATTATGATCTCTCGGTGAAGAATTAACCGAAAGTCCTTAACTGAAATAAGAATATCAAAATAATCAATAAATGAATATAGATTCCTCATTCACAAATATATACACATATTATCTATATATCGCAATTAATCAAAGAAATTCAAAGAATTTAATACAAAGTCATAATAAAGCATTTAAACGTCCTATATATCCTAGATCGCTTAACAAATACTTATTGATCAAATATCAAACTTCGAAAAATTTTGGAAAAAGTTTTTAAAATTCAAAAGCGCAGGGGATACGCTGGCACTCAAAGCAGGCGACTTTGAGCCGTGTTCAAACACTGCTAACGCTGGCAGCGCTCAAGGGTACGCCGCTCCCTTCATTCTACGCCGGCGGCTTTAAGCCGGTATAGAATGCAAAACCCAAAATTTTTCAAAACGTCTAGAGATGTGCAAATCGGCCGCGTACCTAGATACGCTGGCAGCCTCTACACATACGCCAGCGACTTTGATTCCCAGTAGCCGGCGTACAATGTGAAAGAATGAACGCTGGCTGACTTTTCCAGCGAAAGCCGGCAGCATTCAAACGGCTTTAATAATTTTCATTCTATTGGTTTCCAACACCGCCTATAAGCCGGCGGCGTAGAAACCCCAGATGCCGGCGTACGTTTAAAAACAAGCCTATACAACAGAACACAAATCCCTTGTTTTTCCACTTCGAAAATTCTATCCTATAACACTTTCAAACCTTCCTCAACTACATTTTCAACTTCATATACTCACTCCTATCTACACTACTCAAATTTAGCAACTCAAAAACATGAAATCAACACATTTAAACACTTCCAATTCCACTTCCATCCATTCTCAACTTTCCTACACAAACCATCTTCATATCCTCCCAACACTTCATATCATTTCTACAATGCATGAACAAACTCACACACTCACAAAACACATTCCTAACTAATCTCAAAGCATGAACAAACAATTTAGATAACATTTAAACTCATTCTATACAAGAGTTCATATAACCATTACAAGAAAGGAAAACAAAACAACAATTATAGTTAAATCAACTCACATGTATATGCCTTACCTTGGAGGGAACTTTGATTTTCAAAGTTTGCTATTGTTCTTGAATTGGATTTGGAATTTAGATTGAAAGGAGAAGAAGAAAAGAAAGAAAGAAAAAGGAAAATTCGGATAGGAAAATAGGGCTGCAAAAAGGGAGTCCAATTAAGCATAATTATGCCTTAAACATATCCCAAATTTACCCTTTAAGGCATATGCAACTTTAATTTGCATTTGGGGTGAATTTGAGTCTCATTTGAGGCTTATTTAAGCCTAATCACTAGTTTAACTAATAAGAACTTCTATCTTCTAACCTTATGGAAAACCAAAATTGATTTTATAAATCTAAACTTAAATCACACCTTAATGTATAAAAGACACAATTAATAACTATACTACACACACTTTAATACATATAAAACAAAAATATTAATTTCACTACATATGCAAAATAATACATTTAGACTATTACCAACACAACTATCCTAAACATCATGCTCATTCAATTCAATACCTAAGATAAATAAACAACACATGGAAATTTAAATAGAATTTAAATTTAGGTCATTTCAATTTCAGTTTGAGACATCAAGTTCATATAATTAAGACCAAACATGGTTAACGACAAGGGCAGATACATGGGGAATTACTGGGAAACTAATGTGTTAATTTTCAATAATGATATTTATATATAAGAAATGAATTCAAAAAGATGTTGCAACATATAAAATACATTAAAAAAAAGACTGTTATAGAAAATTAGATACACTTAAAGAGATTCATGTTTATCTTGGGGAGTAATTGATAAAAATTACATATGTAGAAACATCTCCAATAAACCCATACAAGATCAATGCACCATCAGTGACCTTTTGATTTGGAACGAAGACAAAGAAACTGCTAACGAGACAATGCCCGGCTAACTGATTTGAGGTGTGAAGAACATGTTTAACACAAAGTTTTCCAACTTAAATTTGCTTGTAAACAAAATGATGATCAAGATCAATGTGTTTCACGTGACTATGAAAGACTGAATTAAAACATAATTATTTTGCTTCAATGTTATTGTTGTGGGGGAAAAAAATACCAAGTTCAATAAGTAAATTTTGTAACTACAACATTTTGAATGCAATATTAGTGAGCTTTGTTTTGGCCACAATAGAAGATTTGCAAGCATACTTTTGCCTCATAAGCTTCAAGAAATAATATTGCCACCAAGATATACAATGTAGGCAGAAGTTGAGCTACCATCATTAAAATTTCCTCTCAAATCTAAGTCCATGAGTAGATCCAATAATTAATGGCGATTAAGAAAGTCCAAAGTGAATTGTACCTTTGGATGTTTCTCAATGGGTTCTCTTCGCTGGAGCATCAATTGAGAAAGCTTATTAATAGCAAAACATATGATTGATCGTGTCATCAAAAGAAAGACACTACAATTACCCAATATCTTTTCAAAACATTGAAACTTCAATTTGTGAAGAAGGATCCTACATGTAAGACAAATAGAATTATCATAACAACCTCAATTACTATGTTATAATCGTGTTTCTCTTGTTAAATTATGTAGTGATTTATAGAAGTCACTACAAAGAAAAATTAATTTTTAAAAATAGAAGTTTCACAATAGAAAACTAGCAAAATAAGTTATATTTCTATAGATAAATCAAGAAAGATGATTTTTGTGATAAAAATTTACATTTAAATACAAAAAATTTATCTCTAAATCTCAATTTTCTTATACCGAGTTGATTCTATAGAAATATTGCTAATGAATCATAAAACAAGATTTGATCTCTTATCATTTGAACCAAATATATGGTTTAACTCAAGAATTTTTCATGTCATAAAATTTTAGTTTGATTTGATTTGATTTATTCTATGATTGGAACATAATTTATCGTTTGAAACAGAATTTACATGCATGATATGAAATCTCAAATCATAATCCCTAGTTCCCTTTGCATGTCATGAACAATCACATATATATATTATGGATTGATGCCAGCAAAACATGATAAGAAATCTCAAATTCATGAGTTGTACTTTACACATGACCTATATTTCATTACATTGGGTTAAAAAAAAATGTGATGACTAGCTACGCCCTGGCCATGAGGTAGCCGTCCCCGTGACTTAGGGTTTTTAATTGATTCTTTTTTTTTTTTTGGCATTATCTTCTTTTCTGTAATTACCTAATTTTTTATTAGTATGTTTGTAATTATTAAATTATATTTATTTAGTGATATTACTGCATTGAATTAATTGGGGTTTATTAATAATATACCCATTTATATTTGTTTCACATACAGTTAATCTCATTATCTTTGAGATTGAGCATTTATAAACCCATAATTTTGGAAAAACATGTTTTTAAGCCCATTATTACTATTTTATCCTAGGTTTAAATAGGAAAAAATATTAAAATTAGAAAAAATATATATAATCAAGGGTAAAATTTTCACATAACAAATTAATTATATTTTTGAAAATTAGAGTTGCAAATGCTCAATTTCAAAGATAAGAAGATTAAGTACAGAAAAAATAAACGGTTGATGTTACAAATGGTTCCTAAACTTTGGTAAAATATACAATTAGGTATCTAAACTTTGAAATTAGACTAAATTGATCAATCTCAAAGTTTTTCAAGTACTAAATTGATTAATTTCAAAATTAAAGTACTAAATTAATCAATTTTCAAAGTTCAAGTACCTAATTGCATATTTTATCAAAATCCAAGTATCATTCATGACAATAGCGCAAAAATAAATGGAATTCATTTGTAGTTTACCCAATTAACTATAATTGACTAATCATATGCTTAGACGTATCACTTTACTAACATTAACACATAATAATGAAGTAACCTAATGAGTTTGTGAAAAGAAAAAACACTAATCATATGACTTTGCAAAAGTGTAACCAATATATTTAATTATCATTGTTGTTTCTGTTACTATTATTAAGGGGTTGACGAAGTCACTAATTACATGATAAGGAAGCCACAATGTTTGGAAATATTTTAAGTTAGTAAATGTATAAATTCTCATGCAATGAACCAAAATGGCCTGGTCTGTGTCCCTATGAGAAGAGCACATAAGTCTTTGACCCAACATTCTCTAATCTTCTATTCTAATTAATCATTTAATAACCTCGAAGAGCAAAGTCCAAGAATAGGCAAAATCCATTCTATATAAGCAAACATAATATAATGCATGGTACCTAAACTTTGACAAAATATACAATTAAATATCTAAACTTTAAAATTGATTAATTTTGTACCTTAAAAACTTAAAATTAATCAATTGAGTACCTTAAAAACTTTAAATTAATCAATTTAGTACTTAAATAAACTTGATAGAGATACTGTTGGTGTGTACTAAAAGTTCTTTCATGTATTAAATTGATTTATTTCAAAGTTCAAGTATTAAATTGATCAATTTTAAAGATGAAGTACCTAATTACATACTTTATTAAAGTTCGGATATCATTCGTGGCATTAACCTAATGCATATGACTTGATTACTAAATATAACAATTAACAATGAGAAGAAAAGACAACTGTATTTTTCTTATTTAATTTCATAAACAAATATGGATTAAACTCTAGTGTCATTTTAAAAATATGTATCAACATCGATAGTCCAAGAGTCTTAACCATTTCATACTAGATTTATAACTTACATTAGCGTCGATAGTACATATTAGCCATAATTCCACCACATGGATTATCTGCTTCTTCGCATAGTAAACCTGAATGCAAAATTACTAACCACATCATCCGAAATATTTGATCCTTAATAGGTGAGGAACACCCAATAAATTACTTATATATCTATTCTTTGGCCTCAATGTCAAAGAAAAAAGCATCACCTAGTAATTATTTATTTGTCGAATAGCTTTTGGCTTAAATAACTCATTCTAACAAAGGCATCTAGTTAGTAAATAGATGAAACAAATAGAATAATTACTAGAGCTGGAAAAATGGGCTATGGCCCGCGGGCCAGCCCATTTAACCCACTTTAAAAACGGGTTAGGGTCAGTTATTTTTAGCCATTTTAAAAGTGGGTTAATTTTACCCAATCCACTTAACCCGCGGGCCAAAGTGGGCTATAAAAATAAAATAAATAATTATAGGATAAATATGTATTAATGAAGGTTATTCTTGAGATTTTTTATACTTGAGATTAAATTTATGTGTTAATTATACCAAAGAATGACAAATTGATGCACATGCACCATAAAATTTTATAAAATATATTATTGTTGTTCTAAATGAAATATATTATCTAATAAGTTATTTTAGAAAACTTATTTTTATATAAAAAGTAATTAAAATAATAATAAAATTAATCATTAATATATATAGCCTTATAAAACTCTCTTTTTTATTATATATATCTTATTTAATTAGTATAAATAAGTTAAATGGGTCAACTTCGCCTATTTAACTCAAAAAATATATAAGTGGATTAAAAAGGTCAAAAAGTAGGCTGGCCCGTTTAATCCACGGGCTAAAGTGGGTTGGGTCAAGGTCAGGCAATTTTGGCCCATTTTTAAAATGGGCCAAAATGGGTCGAGCCAGGTTGGCTCGTTTAATCCACTTGCCCACCTCTAATAATTACTCATCTAGTCTTACTATAAGTTTTAGTAACTCAATCTTTATCCGCCAATATAGTCCTATATTTTATTTATTATTAAAATTAATTTCAGTGATTTGTTCCTATATATGTTTGCTTTGATTAGTTCTTTAGCTTTCTTTAAGGTTTTGAGTGTTTAATTAATTTAGAGTTAATTAAAATAATATTTTTGGATTATCAGATTTTTATCTGTATTAGTAACTTATCGGTATTTAATTAATACCGGTTCAATATCAGTTCAGTTTAATTAATTTATAAGTATAGCTATTAATTTTTCATTAGTATTACATCTGTATCGGATCAATTTGAAAATGAAACTATTATAAAATCAAACCGGTTATCAAACAGTTAAATTCAATTACCTAGATAAAGTAAGTAAGACATGGTTGGCCATCTTATAACACGGTACTGGATTTTAGACAACCAAGTAAGAACGATGTTTGCATGTTACATGTGTTGCTTCCATATCCTAAAATCATTTCATGACTTCTGAACAAACTGACATCCATCTTTTATAAAATTAGACGGACATGCAAGACTACCATCAGGCCATCATGACAGCTTGGCTTAAACCTGCACTCGAACTTTGAAGTTTGAACCAAACAAGGAATCAAAGACCCAATTATTTGGTGTGGGTCAGGCCCAATTCAGGGATGGTTAATATCCATTGACTCAATAAATATGAACAAAAGGCATGGCCCAAATCATCACCTTTAGTCCAACATATTCAAAACCTAACCTTGTTAGCTGGGTCAAATAAAATCAATCATTACCAATTAAGTGGGCTTATTTTCAATCCACTCTCATACGAAATACGTTCGGCAATGAGCCCATAAAATTCGTGAAAGCCCAGGTAGTTGCTTTGGCTCAGTGCTCAGCTCATGGTCAATCGGTCAAAAGCTCAAAATTCAATTAAATTACAATTTTGGCCCTGCACAGATTGATTTGACAGCCCACCGCTTCACCGAACTAGGGTTTATGTTTATCCATCCACCTTCACAGGCCCGGCCATATGTTTTATTAATTCAAATCCCGTTATATATTATGAATAAAATAAGCTCAAATCTTATTGCCATGTATCATCCGCTGATTCTCATCTTGGAGCAGATGAATAAATGATAGGGTAAACAGCAGGAAAGTTTATTATCCTCACAACATCTAACATATTAACTGACGGTTATATGGATTAATATCACGTTAATTACGCGAGAATCACCAAGAATGGAATTAATAAAAAAAGAATAAATTTATTTTTATTTAGATACAAATATAGAATAAAATAGAATAGTATTTTATTCTTATTATTATTTAATTACCATGATATATAAATCTTAGCCTTCTAATAATTTATAGTGTAAATGCTTAAGGAAAAACTCAATCAATAGTTTACACCATGTATATATATATGTAATAAATAATTATCAATTATACTATAATATATAGACAGAAGAGTGAATAATATTTAAAATAATTACCACCTATACAACTATAAATTAAAAATTCATAGTAATTATCCACAACTTGTATATTATATTTGACTTATGATACTCACTAAAACCTTTCATCATATAAGAGAAACTATAGTAATTGTAATTATCCACGAGAACAAATGAGACTTTTCACATGAAATAAAAACATTTTAATCTTTTCGTGTGAATTACTGTAATGTAATTGGGACATAGGAACTTTTATAATTATGTTAAAATATTCATGATTTAATTATTAAAATAAATATAATTGTTATTATTATAGTCCATTTCAATTATTGGAAATGCAAACCCTTTAATAAGTATAGGAATTTCCTTGAGAGGTACTCCACCTAAAAGTAAAAACATACACCTTCTTTACCTAGTATGCTGTTTTGACCATTTTGTCCTTCCGCCTTTGCTCTTTTATTACAGTTTATTATACATTCACTCTCCTCCTCTCCTCTCCTTTCCTCTCCTGAAAATCCCAACTTGCAAGTCAATCTCTCATTTTTTGTTGGTCACTTTTCTCTGAGGTATGTATAGCTTTTTCCTCTTTTCATTCCGAATTTCTCATCTTTATTTGATTTCCGTTACTTTTACGTTTATGGGTTATGTTATCTTAGCTCTGCTCGGGATTAATGAGCATTTCTTGTAAATGTCACCATTTGGCTTTTGAGGGTCCTAATCATTTTCAGTAATATAATTAAAGATTCGATCTTTAGATGGTGTTTTTAGTGAGACTGATGTATGTTAGAGTCAGGAATTATTGGTCTCTGAAAGTTCATTTGAAAATTCAACTTTGAGTGATTAGTTTTGGTATTTTCTTTTTCTTTTGTGGGTTTTTGTCCCAGATTTGTTTTAATGATTGTCGGAGGCTTTGTCCCTCCTATGTATTGTAAAATTGGATCTTGGTAAAGAGCTTTGGATCTTTGTATGTTCATAGTCGCAGTATTTAGAATATTAATTTGGGACCTTCTACGGTGTCACGGGACTGTTCAGCCAATTATCCAATCTTTCAAATGATCGAAAGAATTAATGTAATAAGTATTTTAATGGCTCCTAGTTATGTATGAATCTATACCTTTCAATCATTGATGAGACGAACACTGTAATAATATAGACGGGACCCTAGAATGTTCCATATTAATTTAGGAAGGGAGCCAAATTAAGAGATTATGAAAATGTGAAACTGTTTCAATTCATATGATTGTCTGGAAATCGTGTTTAGATGGGCTTAGGTTTATCTGGTGATGATTATGATGTTAGATGCTTAAGTGGAAAATCATCACCGTTTGATGGGAACTTTTGTTGCAAAAATGGATGCCCCTATTAGGTGTTAGTGCAAATTTGGATGCTTTATCAAACCAGGATTGACTGCTTCTGATTCTGACGGGTGTAATTAACTATCCATACATTGCATATGATTTGTCTCGAGGGTATTGTGATTCTAGCAATTAAACTGGAATGCTTACTGTATGGTTTCTGTGTCTTGTTTCTCAAGTCAATTTCTTAAACTGGTTAATGCACTAGCCTTTCTTGTTTTCCATGTCAGTGCATTTAAAATTTAAATGCTTTCCACAGTTTCGTGTCTTGTCTTTTAAGCCTGTGTCTTGAAATGTGTAATGCCTTGCAATTTCTTATTGTTGATTTAGGTTTCCGTGTCATTGAATAGCTTCAAGAAAGAAGATGGTGAAAGCATACTCTCAAGAGCATGTTTACAGGCATCCATGGGAGATTGTTACTTCTGCATCCTGGCGCAAGTTTGCTGATCCTGAAAATAAACGGACTTTATCCCATATCCTCGACGTTGACACTTTGAACCACAAGCTGGATTCTGCTACAGGGAAGCTCTATACGACTAGGGCTATTACCATCCATTCTCCTGGACCATGGTTCGTCCGCAAAATTGTTGGCCAGGATATATGCCACTGTGTCGAATCAACCATAGTTGATGGCCAGTCACGGTCCATGCAGCTCACTACTAGCAACATTAGTCTACAGAAGTTCATTGAGGTTGAGGAGAAGATCCGGTATGATCCCCACCCAGAAAATCCTAATGGGTGGACGCTTTGCAGGCAGGAGACCAGCATTCGGATCAAACCCCTGTCTGCTTTGGCATCAATGGCTGAGAAAGTAGAGCAGCGATGTGCCGAGAGGTTTTTGCAAAATAGTATGAAGGGTAGAGAGGTTATGGAAAGGATGTGCAAGTATTTGGAAGCTGAATCTAGAGGAATACCTTTTTAACTCTCTTTTAATGTAATTTTGGTGTAGAGCTTAGTTCATGGGGTTGTTTACCCCTCTCTAGCGGTTGAATAGACGCTGCAAGATGCAGTGGAGTTTCTCAATGTTGCGCATTCTCTTCTGCAGTTTCCTGTTGTAAGAAACTATACATATGTTCCTTTGTTCCCCTTGGATCCTGGGAAGAATAATATTGGCTGCAACAGAATGTCATTTATTAGTAGGCCAGGATTTCTGGACATGCTAGTTATGTTTATGTGCGTGTGTGCCCCCTTTTTACAGTCGAATTATATGTAGTGTTGTTTACAAGAAAATAGGTTCATAGACAAGTCATAAAGAAAGGGGGGGGGGGGGGGAAGGAAGGGGGGAAAGAAGACTCCAAGTGGTATGTAAGTCCTAATAATGTTTGAACGTTTCTCCTACTTGATGCCGGCGGAAGTAGGTAATTAGTAAGTTTGGTTGATTTTATAAAGGTGGAATGGAAGAAGGTATTCTTTAATGTCACGATTGGTATGCTGGAATCGTTTGAAATGAAATGGATTGGAATTGTTGGAATGGATTAAATTGAACAAGGAAATGATAAATTCATTCTTATATTTAAATATTTTCATGGAATGGAATGGAATGATTATTTAATAAGATTTATCAAAGATATCTTTCATAATAATAAATATGTGTAGGATAAAAATACAATTAAAAAAAATAACTATATATATATAAAGAGATGGAATGAACTTGCGATTTCGTTTTTGAGAATATAAAATTGAATTCTTCCTAAAAGTCAAAATCGTTGATTCTAATGAATCATAATTCCTTGGTATCAACGATTCTGGTTTTCAAAAACACTTTCAATTATTAGGAAAGGCAATGGAAGCCGAAATCATGATTTTATTTCAACCCATTTCTACGTATCAAATGTGTCATAAGAGATCTTGGGTTTTTTCCTTAAAGGCTCAAAAGATATGAGGTTCTCTCAATGACCCGATTAATGACCTGATTGAAGTTTCAAATATAGGTAGATAGGAAGTCTTTGGCATATAAAAAACCTAATGTCTTGCCATTTTGGTAGAACTAACCACTAATAAGTGGATACTGGAGTCTTTAGCAATACTTTCAGGCATTCATGGAGATGTACAACGAAGATAAGACTTTGTAATCATGTGGAAAAGGAAAAGGAGATGTATATGGAAGATAAAACATGTAATCTATAGGAGAGACTAAAAATGGAGCCAGGCAATAAGAAGAAGGGGAAATTCATTTCAAGAATTGGATTCTTTGCATCCTAGAGAAGAGAGAAGTAGAAGAAGGAAGCAATAAGCAAAAGCAAAAGGAGAAGAGAGGCGATATGTATCAAACTATAAACACTATGCAACAAGGAACAATGCAAAAATTCTTTCAAACAAACAACAATATATCAAATTTCTAATGCTCAGGGATGGGTTAGCCATCATGTGGGAAAAAAAAAATTTTGCAATGGCATCAAAAGATACTCAATTGTGGTTTTTAAAATTAGACCTTAATAATCCAAATTTGACTTGGAAGTAGGAAACCAAATATGTTTTGGTGCTATCAAATGATGTGAAACTAGATTGATTTGATACAAATTGGAGTGCATGATATTCTATATAGTTGATGGCTCATTTCCTACACGACCACAATCATTGACCACTAACTTTGCTTACTCTTTAGATAAATCTCTTTTCACCCTACCCTTGGGTTGAAACACCAACTTCTCTTTCGAAGAATTAGCAAAGTTTTTTGCTTTTCCATTTACTTGAATTGAGTTTGGATTTTTAACATGACACAAACTATCGTTATAGCCAATCTTCTAAACGATGACTAAAATAACTAAAAACAAATCTTTAAAATAACAATTCCTTTCACTTACAATCTAAATTTTATTTTTCTAAAGAAGATGATATAGCCATTTCCACTGGTATATGTGCCACTAATGGTCTAACCAAATTCAACATTGCCTCATCAACAAGTATTGGTTATTTAAAAGCAAAAGCAATAAAAAGGGTAAAAGAATATATATATATATATATATAATTTTTTAAAAAATTAAAAATTAGAATTTTTTATTAAAAATAATCAGATAAGTTTGACATGCGATACTTAAACTTTTTTTATATAATAGAACTATACTAAATAAAATTTTTACCCACAAAAATACTCGAGTTTCTTAAATCTTGCACTAATAGTTTTGGTTGAACTCCAGCCAAAACTTCGACACTTTGCTGACATGGACGATTAATATTCTTAAAAAAAATAATTGCGCCACCACCTCCCCCCAGAAATTAATCTAAAATAATATGCTAGAAATATGAGAGTTTGATTTTGAATTGTTTTAGATGAATAAGGGTAAAATAGAGCAAATATTTATATTTTATGTAGTGACTGGCAGTGGTAGCTGTGCAAGGACAAAGCTGAAAATGGGTTGCTTTCCTTCCTTACAAATTCAAAGGATAAATTGAATATGTAAAATAATTAAAAAAAAAAAAAGCAACACCTAAGCCGGAATGTGGACAAACAGTGAGTGTTGTTTACACCTTTTGTAGAGGAAGAAACCAAAGAAACAAAGACCAATAAAGCTACGAAGAGAGGATGTTAAGACCCACTCAAGATTACTCAGCCCACTCAAACCCTATTATATGGACTCTTTTTCTTTACTGTCTTCTTGCTTACCTTTCTTCTCCTTTTCGCATAAGTATTCTAACCCTAAACCTAATGTTTTGTTCTCTAATGTTCTATCTCTAATGACGATTATGTTCGTGCAAGGTATACAAGATGCTACACTTGATTTCGAGCCAAATCTCGCTTCAATACCAAGAGGCATTCTGATTTCTAGGGTTAATGATTGTGTACCCCTCTTTGTGTATTTTTTACTATTCATACTTTCATCTGTACATGCTAGCTTCTCTTGCATTTAAATAACTATCTGTTCTATTCTACTTTTTTGTTGAGAAGCTATTATTTCAGTTATTGAAGTATTTAGCTCTAACTATAACTACTAAGGACAGTAATCTTTCATCCAAACTGGTACTTTCTTGTTCCTATGTTGTCTGTCTGTAACAAGTTTCCCACAGTCTGGAAAAAGGACCTTGTCCTCAAGGTCAAAGTATGCACAAGTCTCTTGAAAATGATGCCAGTCTTCCCATGTCAAATCCTTTGGCGATAACCCTTTCCACTAAACTAAAACCTATGGAATAGAGACACCATTCTGAACAATATAACAAGAACCCAGAATAGTTAAAGGTTAAAGTAGTGGACATGAGTTGTAAGACTCCTTAGGTCGTTGCAAAGGTTGTAAATCGGTGCCATGTGCTTGTTTCAGTAACGAAACATGAGAGACATTATGAATCCTCGAATAAGTTGGTAACTCGAGTTTATAAGCACACTGGCCAATTCTCCAGAGAATGGTAAATGGCCCATAATATCGTTTAGACAGTTTATGGCTCTTGTGAGAAGCCAATGATAACTATCTATAAGGTTGGAGTTGCACATACACTTTATCCCCCACATTATAGACCACATCGAATCTTTGTTTATCAACTAAACACTTCACTCTGTCTTAAGCATGCTGCAAATTATCATGTAAGTGCTTAAGAGCCTTATCTCTGGAAATCAAATCCTCATCCACAACTTCCACGGAAGAAGATCCACCAATGCACCTTCATGATAGGATGTATTATAGGCATATTCTACCATGGTAGAAAGTTAATCCATTGCTCCGGATAATCCATGACAAAACAGCGAAGGTATTGTTAAATAGTTCGATTCAATACACCAATTTGACTATCCAATTACAGATGATAAGCTGAACTCATATGTAATTTGGTCCCACTAACTAAAACAATTCTTTATAGAATTTACTGAGAAAAATAGAATCTCTATCATATACAATGGTTTTAGAAAAACCATGTAATTTGACAACCATTGTCATGAATAAATTTACCACCTTGGTTGCTGTGAAATGTCCATCTAATGCCCCTAAATGACAATATTTCGACAATCTGTCAACTACTAGAAATATGACTGTATAGCCCTTGGAATTTGGAAAATCTGTGATAAAATCCATAGCAGTATCTTCCTAAATTTAGTAAGAATTGTTAATAGGGCTAATAGTCCAGCTAGTGCCTTAGTCACATACTTAATTTGTTGACAAATGTGACAATTTCTCACATAATCTTCGATCTGTGCTCTCATATTAGTCCAATAAAGCTGATTGGCAATTTGTATAAATGTCTCTGTAGTCCCAAAATGACCTGCCATCGGTGAAAAATGAAATTCCTCCAAAATTTTAGGAATTAACAAGGATACAGGCACCAAAAATAATTTGTTCCCATAGTATAATTACTCATTTCTCCATTCAATCTTCTACTTGGAGAAATTCCCAACTTGTAAGTCCGGAAGCAGATAATGTCTGATACTCCTTCTTAAGATCAACAATATAGTGAAACACTGGCATAGAGAATGCTAAGAAAGAAGCATCACTATACTACCCGGATAAGTCATCAGCTAATACATTTTCCATACCCTTCTTATAAACTATCCCATAGTCATAACCCAACAATTCATCACATAACGTTATTGTTCTAGAGTCTGAATTACATGAGAAAGGAGTTCTTTTAAACTTCTATGATCAGTTCAAATTTGAAAGTGATTTCCTAAAAGATATTGTCTCACTTTCGCATAGCTTCAACTACAGCATACCATTCCCTAATATATGTAGACGCTGTCCTTAAATGACTAGGAAGCTTCTTACTAAAATATGCAATGGAGTGTGATGCTTGTAAAAATACTACTCCTATCCCTGCTCCCGAAGCATCGGTTTCAACCACAAATGCCTATTTGAAATCTGGCAATGCCAATATAGGTGCATGGATCAAAGCTTGTTTAAGTTGATGAAAAACTTGATCAACTTGATCTGACCACTAAAAATCATCACTTTTTAATAGATCAATCAAAGGACTTATATGCTAGCATATCCTTCAATAAACTCCCTATAGTAACCAAAGAGGCCCAAAAAGCTTGCAACTGTTTCACAGTCGTGGGAGTTTCCCAATTTCCTACTGCCTCCACCTTCGAAGGATCTAGTCTTACTTCACTATAAGAGACCACATGCCCCAAGTATTCCACTGTAGTACATGTAAAGGAAAATTACTCTCTTTAATATAAAAATGATTATCTAATAGGGTTTGTAATGCCACAGTCAAGTGTTGTAAGTGTTCTTCCATCGTTCGGCTATAGATCAAAATATCATCAAAAAATATGATCAAAACTTCCTCAAATAAGATTGAAATAGTATTCATCATGGACTAAAACATTGAAGGCGCGTTGCTTAATCTAAAGGGCATTACTAAAAATTTGTAATGTCCTTGATGTGTGCGAAAAGCTATCTTCTTCACATCCTTGGGATCCATTCTGATATGATGTTATCCCTCTCTAAGATCTAACTTAGAAAAGAGCAATGCATCTCTAAGTTCATCAATAGTTAAGATAGGAAAATTATCGATAATAGTGACTTGATTCGACATGTGGTAATCAATACAAAACCACCAACTCCCATCTTTCTTTTTGACCAGTAAAACTGGTGATGCAAAGGCACTAGTACTTCTCTAAATAACCCCTTGTGTCAACATGTATTCCACCTGCTTTTCTATCTTATTCTTTTGAAAATGGGGATAGCAGTATAGTTTGACATTGACTGGAGAAGTGTTTGGAAGTAAATGAATTTGATGTTGAATATTGCAGAGTGGTGGCAAGGATGAGGGTGCCTTAAACACACTAGAAAATCTGCTCAATAGTGCTTTATAGCGTCATTGTTAGTGGTATTCGATGGATTATCATTGTTCACTTTCTGATCCACTAAATGATAACACGTAGTAATAGCATTAGTATGTACTAATCTCATAGTTGGTAATGTGAAATTTCCTCAGTCAACTCAAACTTATCTCTATCAACATAACAGTCCTACCATTAACAAAAAATTCCACTGTGAGCTTGGAATAATCCATTGTCACTAGTCCCAATTGATTCAACCACTAAATTCCCAACACAACTTCAGCACCTTGTATTGGAAGAACATTAAAACAATCCTTAAAATCCCAAGATTGAATTGAAATTAACATCTAAACAATTCCCTTCACAACTCATTGTCGAACCATTGCCAATTATTACTGAAAACTTTGGCGCTAGTTGAATAAGCAGTTCTAAATGGTGAACCAATCTTGTTTGCACAAAATTGTGAGTGCTTCCGGTATCTATTAAATTCAAAACCTTATAACCATTATCCATCCTTCAAATTTCAAAGTACAAGGTTTCAAAGTCCCTACTAATGCAAGGTAACTAATAGATCCTGTTTCGAATTCAATCTTATTTCTATTCCCTGACTCTAACAGATCATCCTATTCATCAACATATTGCAGCAATAATAGATACTTAGATTTGCACTTATGATTCATATGGTAGTTTTCATCACAGTTATAGCAAAGACCCTGCTCATGCTTAGCCAACATTTCTGATGGTGTCATACGTTTTATGGGAATGGTCTGTGTTTGTGTTTATGATGGTTTAGTGTTTGTGTTTGGATTAGTATTTGGGTTAGTGTTTGGGTTGTTGTTTATTGTGGTAGAATGAGGAATATATGGTTTCAAAAATTGTAAAGGTTGAGGATGTTTGGACATTGAAGGGTTTGTGTATGGTTTTGAAAAAGAAAATTGGTCATTGTACTTACTTTCATGCATTTTGGAAAGCTAAATAGCATGCATAATAGTAAGTGGTCTAGCAATTTGAATTTCTCATTTTATAAAGGGTTTAAGACCCGTTACAAAACAACTAAGAAGGAAAGATTTAGGTAAACCAATGACTCTATTAGATAAAGATTCAAATTGAGTTTGATATTCTTCTATTGATCTAACTAGCGTGAGTTTTGACAACGTCCCTTGAATATCTTCAAACTCGGATGGACCAAAGCAAACTTCAATGGCTTTCCTGAAATTTATCCAAGAACTGAGCTTTTTGTTATTGTACATCCATTTATACCAATCCAAAGCTCGATCTTCCATTGCAAATGATGCAATTGTAATCCGCTACTTGTCTGGGATTGCATGGAAATCAAAGAACTTATCCGCTTTGAAAATCCATCCCAATGCATCATCCCCAAAAATTTAGGAATTTCCAGCTTGATTCCTTTTAACAAATTATCTGCCATACCTCCCTCATCAATAGAAGATGAACTACTCGCATTATGATCAGTTGATTAATTAATTACCAAGCTCTGATTCTTACTTAAATTCTTGGATAATTTCTCGAATTTCTTGTCCATTTCAACCTTTAAAGCATATAACAAAGTATTTTCAATTGATTCACCAATTCCACAAAATTATCTTCCATTGCTATAGATCTTGTTGATGGAGCCATGACATGAGAGCACCAAATTTGTTAAGACCCACTCAAAATTACTTGGCCCACTCAAACCTTACTATATAAAGTCTCTTTCTTTAATGTCTTTTTGCTTAGCTCTCTTCTCCTTCTCGCATAAGTATTCTAACCTTAACCTAATATTTTTTTCCTCTAACATTCTGTCTCTAATGATGGTTATGTTCATGCAAGGTACACAAGATGCTACACTTGACTTTGGGCTGGATGTCGCTCCAATACCAAGAGGCACTCTAATTTTTAGGGTCAATGATTGCATGCCCCTCTCTGTGTATTTTTTACTATTTATACTTTTTTTTCAATACATGCTAGCTTCTGTTATATTTGAATAACTACTTGCTCTATTCTACTTTTCTGTTTAGAAGTTGTTATTTCAGTTATTGAAGTATTTAACTCTAATTATAACTACTAAGTACAGTAATCTTTTAACCGAACTGGTACTTTCTTGTTCTTGTGTTGTCTGTTTGTAATGCACCAATTTCCTGGAACAGTTATCTCACTTACTCAATCTTCGTTTCTGTATATTTATTTCTTGTGTCTCTTTAACAGAAAAATATGTAAAATTTATGTTCTTGCTAACCACATGTTGTAATCATAAAAATAGGTTAAGAAGATGATTGAGATCCCATTAGATATTGACTTGTGAAGATTGTGTTGGTGTTTGCACTGGGATCTTTTAAACTAATAATGGGTTTATACGATATCAAGATTACAATTTTTAAAAGTTTGGTGAGTATTATTGTTTCTTTTTTCTAATCAAGGTGGGATATTTATGCTTTAATTGGCAAGGTTTTATGTAATTTTATGAGGTTTTGATGTTTATGACCCAATCACTGACAGGCATGAGTTATCCATGATTTTAATTGTTGTTTAAGTAAGATTTAGGGCTTATTAATATGTTATTGTTCAAGAATTGGTACTTAAATCGGCAATATTTTCAATTCACGTGACTTTAGACCATAACAACGCATTTTGAGCAATTCGAAGCAAAGAAAACTCAACTATTTCCAAAGTAATAAGATCTCAAGGCAAATCACGGGCGAGATGAGAAGAAATTCAGCCACAGCATAAATCCGCCCCTTTGGTCACCCGTGATTGGAGAATATAGAAGATCAAAAGGGATCCCTCCTCCTTGATCACCCGTGATTAAAGTGAAGCTGGGAAGAACTTGAGCCATAGCATGTATCACCCCCCACTAGTCGCCTGTGATCTGTGGATTTTGTGAGAACAGCATGTATCACTTCCATATGGTCATATGTGATTTAGAATGAAGAAGAAGAAAATTCATCACAAAATCAATCACCACCACTTGGTCGTCTATGATTAATAGTCTATCGAGTCAAAGTTTTACTTTTCTTCTATTTAACTAATGTATTGGTTTAGACAAGAGACGCATTTAATTCAAGTGTTATACAGTTTCACCAAAGAGTCTAGGAAGTTAAAATAGACAATACCTAGAGGAGATATATATATATATATATATATAATTCATTCTTTGCATTCTAAACATAGAAATTTCATATGAGTAACCGCCAATTTGTGTAGATAGAAAGAGTAGTATCTGTGTATAGTCAAAAAATCATACTAGGAATCTCCGAGAGAACTTGAGAAAGATACATGGAATCCATTGTTCGTGCTTTTAACCATCTTGTAGTCGTAATTGAAAGGGGTTTTCCGTCTTTACCTATTCTTGTTCCTCTATCGCTTTATTTCTAAGATTTTCATTAAGTGTCGATTGTTGTGTGTTTTCCATCATGAGTGAGTAGTGACTAGGATTTTACGAAGTCATATTAACATAAAGAATGCATATAAGTGTTAGTAATCTTACTAATTACGAATTTCTAGTGATAGGATTCATAAAAGTTAGGAGAATGCAGTACACAACATGATCCTAATTCCTACGCAGATCGTGATGGAGTTTGTTGAGAAATAGTTCATTGAGTATATCTAAATCACTAGGACAAACTACTCCTTTCTATAGAGATATTTTTAGGAAGTTTGCTGCATATTTTAAGGAATTTAAGGATAGTGAAAGAGTTTTAAGGCAATTTCGATTATCTATTTACTTAGGAGAGATTCTAATGAATGTAATCAGGATTGTTTATTATGAGAAGAATGGCCATGAATTAAGAATTCCAACAGATAAGTAATTAATAGGATAATTTTTTTTTTATTTCATGTTAATATGATGGAATAAACCCATTGTATTATGTGATATTGTTTGTGTTAAAATTTTGTTGGTTATGTTATTTTGGTGTAATTCTGAAATTAAGATAGTTTAGTTATTAACTATAGGTTTAATTCACTTAGTTCCAATTATTCGATTGCTAGATAATAGGAAATTTAATTTAGTACTAGTGCGTGAAAACGTTCGCTATGGAGACGACTCTATATTCATTTATATTAATAGAGCGATAGGTACACTTGCCTTTCATATTGAGAAAGAGATAGAACATAGGATTATAAATTGTAAAACTCGACCCCTAGTCACAAGGGAAAAATAAATAAATATGTTGATGTATAAAATTAAAAATTAATTTTTTTAATATAAATTCTCTGTCATGTCGATATATTATAGGATTTTTGGCTAGAATCATGGGTGCAACATTTAAAAAGTTTTAATATTTTTATAAGTAAAAATTTTATTTAGGTATAAAACGATTATATTGAAAAAGTTTATCTACCATTGAAGAAATTAATCCCAAAAAAAATCTAAATAATTCTTCTTCTTTTTAGAATTTTCTTTTTGAGAGCTCATTTTCCTTTTTCCTTATCCCATAAAACAAGCATCCAAATATACTCTTTTTCTTTCTCACATAGACATAACCTTTCTAGCAAATTCTAGCCATTTAAGGCAGTCACATGACTGCCTCTCCTTTTGAATTTCTTTTTTTTTCACCAGTCTAAAATATCACATCCACCACTATTAATATATCCATGAATACCCATTATTTTCTTTCAACAAATTTTTTTTTTTTTGTCATTTATACTGTCACTGATCCATTGCATTCACCTATATAATTTTACTTCTACAGATTTGGCAAATTTGAAGAAAGAGTTGCAATCAGGATATTGATTTTTTTATTGATTTTTGAAAAAGTGGTTTTTATTTTACGTTATTTCTTATACAGGATTATATTATCCTTCTATTGGATTTGTTGTACTTACCAATCAGGTGGGTTTTCTTCATATAAAAAACATATGTTATCCCTTGTTGATGGTTTAATTTAGAACCTAGGCCACCTGAGTCAAGCCCAACACACTAATGGATTTAGCCGCCCTACCAAGCCTAGACCTTAACAACGGACTCTACAATGCATGGGCTGACCTCATACTAGCAATCCCGATGTTCTCTTGGTTGCCTCTACCTTGCTCGCCACTTAACATCAGCAACTAAGTCGAATTAGTCCTCTAGTAGAGGAATGGTGGGTCTACCCTACATCTTCTACCACTACTACGAACCTTCCACTTACCCACTGGTGCATGATAGCTACAACCACCAAGTCGATCACCTATATATAGTAACCTACTTCTCAGAAGAAGGGTAATGTCGTACTTAACCATCTATTCTTATTCAACATACGGCTAACTATGACAACCTCTAACTTAAGCTTCGGAGTGGCCACATCGGGCCTATGTCTAGCGTATCACTAACCGAGCTTTTGTCTTCACTGGCTTCATTCTCTATACATGGATCTAAGCCTAAATCATCTAGGTCCAATCTCTACCAGATTTGAGCAAGCGACATCCCTTATATGAGAAAGTTTGATTTTTTAAGGAATATGTTTATCAATTCGATTTAGTTTTCATATGCAACCTTCATCTGTAAGTTTTCATATTGATTAATTCAAATGATGTATTATTTTCTTATGAAATGGAATTTAATTTTATCCTAAAATAGCGCAAGTAATTGAAAAAATAATTGCTTCAAACAAATGTAACTTCAAATAAGGTAATGTGATCCATTCAAGTACAACAAAATGATCACAATTAGGATTAAATTCCTTTATCCCCTTCAGTAATCCCATTGGAAAATGTCTAATTTGATCGATAGGAAACATAGCTTGAGTATAGTCCTCCTAGAGATCAAATCTTATAAAAATAAGATGATCATCTATTAAGCCTACATAATAAGAACCATTTAAATCTAGGGTGTAAAAAATGACCTAATTTCTATCATTATAGGCCAAGCTCTTGAAAATTTACCTTTCAATGCTAAGGGTAAAGGAGCCACTAATAGTCTCTTCATATTGTGCCAAATATAAAGTCAATTCACTTTTGATATTGTAGGTCCTAAATTAATAGCCAAGAGAGGGTGAAATTGGTTATTATTAACATTTAGAACTTTTTTTTTTAAATTAGTAAAATTGTCCCTTTGGTTTATACAAACAATGACTTAGAACACTTAATTGTAAGCACAAACTATAATGATGTAAAATATAAAAGAGTGAAGGGAAAGAGAATAATATTAGGATATTTAGAGAGGTTTTTCCTTGTGATTCAATTCCCTCTTCTAGCTCCAAGTTAAGAACCATGTCTTTCGCATAAGTATATTCCATTATATCCAATAAAATGAATATTACAAGAGTTATCAAGATACAATATATTATCTCAATTCACTCTAAGTAGTCTCTCTAGCTAAACACTAGTTAGTCAATGAGTTTCAAAGCCTACTTGTAATAAAAACTTGTGCCAACACAACACCAAAAACAAATCAACTACAATATGATCAAATAAAAAAGGAGAGGAAATGCAAAAGTACTCTAAACTTTAGGTGTAGGGTGAATTAACCCCTAAACTGAAAAAGTGTAATTTTTTACCCTCATAACTATAAATAATTTGCAAATAAGGACATCTCATCCTTTCTTCTATCATATCCCCCATACAATTCCATACAAATAAGTACACCTAGAATGGTACAATTTTTGTACTTTTGGATAGAAAAGTAAAAAATATCTTTAATTGCAAATTGTTTATAGTTATGGGCTTCAAAAACCACACTTTTTAAAATTAATTGGTCAATCCGCCCCACCCTAAATTTTAGGAGGGTACTTTTGCATTTAACCCTAAAAAAAATTGCAGCAAGTTACGTTGAAAATTATAAGTCCGAAAATGTGAAAGATTGTTAGCTCACAAATAGCAAACACTTCAAATGAATATCTTGTTGTTGTGTGTTTTGAAAATTTGAAAGTCTTGATAATTATTTTGTTGCTTCCTCAATGACTAAGTGATGATAGATTCTACTTAAACATTAAGATACAATTAGCTCCTCAAATTGTGAGTTTTTCCTGCTACAAATATTTATAATATATTTAAAATTGAAAAAATTATACCAAAATGTATCAATGTTTGGGAGTAAATTCATATAAGGTATCAATGTTTTGAGTGATTAAAAGAGGTATTAACGTTTAGTAAAATATATCAAATAAGGTGTCAGCATTTACAAGTTCATTTGAAGTATCGACGTTTGGATTAATTTTCAATTAATCTCTTTAATCTTCTATCAAAGTCAATTATTTATATCTTATTTGACTCACTTTACCAAATATTGATACATTTTTTTGACCACTCAAAACGTTGAAACCTTAAATGAACTTACTCTTAGATGTTGATACATTAATGTAATCACCCAATTAAAATTTCAAATTTGAAACTCGATATGAGATACGATCTGTGTGTTTAGGTATTTATTAATGATCCCTCAATTTTCTCCTTCAAGAATTAAATTGAAATTAGTTATCGAAATTGGTATGGACTGATCTAAAATGATATAATTGGTGTATCCTATATTTCAGGAAAAAACTCTTAGTCAGCGTTGAGGAATTCTTCAAGCTTTATCTCGACTTTATCTTCACAAAATCTTAGCCAAAACTCTTAGAAACTCTCCAAAATATGTGGGAAAAAATATCCTTAAGTTCAAAAAGCAATCAAGGTGACCAAAGATTAAATCTACATAAAGTTAACTTTAAGAGACATATAAGATTTCAATTGTAACTTAAATAATTTGATCAATCCCCTTGGATATATTCGTCCAACTTAGTAGAACATGTTGAATATATTACCTAAATATATTCAACCTTGGAGGTAAGTGTTCATTGTTGTAACAAAATAACATCATTTGAACCTGATCAAGAATATTATTATGCACTCTAGGGTCAAAACCACTTACGTACAATTGCAGGTTTTGAGGTTCAATCTAAGTAGTTTGTTACTTGAATTTTTCTCCAAAGCACTCTTTCAGAGGTGGTCTAAGTTTTATTGCAAAAAACTCTCCATTTTTCAATCTAATTAGTTAAAAGATCGCATAATATATAGGGTAAATTTTTAATTATAATTCAATTTGTTTATGAAAAATTAACAATATAAATATATCATCAAAAGAAAATATAACACTTAAAAATACAATACAATAAAAGTAAGATAGAAAAAGATACTATAATTACAAAGATAATAAAACCCCACACTATGTATAGATTTATCTTTTGTGAATACAACATTAAAAATATATTTCCACAATTAGTTGATGAATTAATTATAATATTATATATATGCTATATTCATTATATATTGTGTTAGGACTATATGATATTATTTAATCTCATGTTATGTGGGAAAAGCCTTAATCGTTTAAATTATGGAAATGTAATGTTGTATGTGAAGAATCATGTCATTTAATACTACATCATACAAACATTACAACTCTTTTATGTGAAAGTTATAAGTCACAATTCTTTATAATCACCGTGAAAGATTAACTAAAAGTAAGTAACTTTAATTAGTAAAAGGCACAAGTGATAAAATAGAACATAATGAGTGATTAAATAACATTATTAATAAAAATGTACAAATTATAAAAGTTTTTTTATGTTGAAGAGGTATAAAGTCAAAAGACTTATATCATAATAAATATAGTATAACCACTATTATAGTTTTCTATATAATCTATATATATATAGATATATCAATATTTAATATGAAAATTTTTTAATGAAACAATATGTTATTGAAAAATGACTATCAATCGAAACACCATGATGCAATATGCATTTTGGATTAATTATATAGAAGAAATAACTATTCCAAAAATTAAACTCATATGTGTTTTCAACTAAAGCTTTCTAATTATTACTTGATAATATGGTTGCAATGACGATATATTACTTCCAGATCCAACGTTTTGTGCACAAATTTAATTTATCTTGTCTACCAGAATGATATTAAAATAAAAAAAATGAAAAAAGTGTATAGATAATTTGATCTAAAAGTGGGTTATTTGATAATATAATGCCACTTACTAAAACATAACTGTAATACTTTGCTTGTACAATTATTATGAGGATTTAAGATAATGAAGTAAAAAAATTCTGCAAGGCAAATTTTGCATGCAGTGTGTGTGTGTGTGTGTGTGTAGAAGAAAAATAATAAAGTGTGTCATCAAAAATGAAGTTTTTAAAATTTACATGTATATATAACGTTAAATCTAAAATTAAATGGACTTATTTAAATCACCAATGTTATAAATAGATAATGTACAACAATGATCTTAATGTTGAAACAAATGAACAAAATCAATGATTATGATTCTCAAATATATAAAAGGATGATTTGTTTTTTTTTTTTTGTTTAAATATACAAATGGTATTATTATTATGCATAGTCTCTCTTTTAAAGAAATATAAACAAAATAAAATCAAATATGAGAGATGAAATTAGAAAATAAATATACCATTGATGAACAAATCATTGGAATAGAGAACGCGTTGCAAAAGATAAAGGACTACAATTTAATAATAGAGAGAAACAAAGATTAATTTGGAGAGAGAGATACATAGAAATGGAATTGGGGAAAAAAGTGAAAAAGAGTGGGGAAAAAAGAATCTGACAAAGAGTAGATAAATAGGAAAGTGAAAGAATGAAAAAGATAAATAAAGATAAACGAAAAGTGATAAATATATAGTCTATTTATGATTATTTGTATATGTTGGAAATGCTGCAAGAACACATGGGTGAGACTTTAGAAATTATATTTAATAAATAAATATTTGGTATACTCACTGTAAGAAAACTGGGTTTTAAAGACAATCATAAATTTTTATCACAAAAACCATCATCATTTATTCTATTTGTAGAAATACAAATCATTTGATCAATTTTTTGTTTCAAAATTTCTATCTATAATGATCGATTTTCTTGTACTGACTTTTGATTCAATCTTTCTTGAAATCATTTTAACCCAACCATATTATTCTAAATTTACTTACACTTAATTTGCACACTCATAAACAATATTAGTGATCACTAATAGATATTTTATTATTAACAAAACTAAATTTTGAGAGTGAAGGATTTGAACAACAAATCATGTTGTTTTGTGGCTAAAGAAGAGAGAACAAAAGCAAAGCTCTTTTATTGTTGTCATAAAGAAGGGATAGAGACATTCATCACCACCTTGGGTCTAGGAGGTGGCCATACATCAGGATCTATCATATGCATGGCATATTCATATATTATTATGTTGTACAAGGAATTCATACTTCACTCCTTCAATTTTGTTTAGTATCCATATAAAATTAATAAATAATAATAAAAATAAACATGAAAACTACGCATTTGAGATATATTACATTTGACTTTAATCATGACAGCAACTCTAAGCTACTCAAGATGGTTCACAGTTCATACTTCCTTCCTGTTTTTCAAGAGTTAATGTTGTGAATTGCACCTAAACAGTGATAAAATATGCAACTAGATACCTATCTCTTAAAATCGATCAATTTAATACATGCACTTTAAAATCGATCAATTTAATACCTAAAAACCCTTTCATGTATACCAATAATACCTCTATGATGTTAATGAGTATACACAAAAACCTTTTTAGGTCAAGTAGAATCAAATTATATTGGAGTTAAACCAATTTTTTTCTAAGAAAAGGTAAGTTAGCAAGTCAACTCAAGTCTAATAATACTCAAGTCTAATATTACTGATTAATAGCTAAGAGTGAAGCAGAAGATTATGTTATAAACGGTTCCAGTATCTTTCATACGATTAAAAGGGAAATCAAAAGACATGATATCACACTTAGTAGATCATCAGATATCGACTCAACTAAACGAAAGAGCACAAGAAGCTTTCCATGTGCCAACTCCAACCAAATAGAGTAGCATTGAAAAATTCCCAAAGTGCTAGTATTACTAGTATTACTGCATTCAAAGTAAAACCATCACAATAATTTACAAACAACCACCTTCCGGTTCCATGTTCATGGGAAGTCTCTCATTGCAATTGAATTTTCGAAGATACCATTCTGAAAGGCACTACATGAACAAAAACCTTAAATTGCATAGACATATTACAAAGCTAACCATGAAAATTGTCCACCAAACCAGCACATATTCAGGACTTCAACAAACACAGCATCCATCACAAGAGAATATAAGGGTTTCTCCACAGTAGAAAGATGTTCTCTTCCCAGGCCTCTGGCAAATATATCGGTAAAAAGGACACTGGATATATATGCAGCCAATCTGAGGTTGCTGCGTGGATGAAAATGAGCATAGGATTCAACAAGCAGAATTTAATCCCATCATTTTCATATTTTATCAAGCTTTTCAGCCTTGACAACAGGGTTGGCTTTAGCTATCGCATCACGTGCAGCAGTCTTATAGTCAAAGGGACAGTCATGCTTGTCAGAGTAGCGGTGTGTCCCACAGAAAAGGTTCCCACAGCGACAACTGAAACCAGTTAATCCAACTCGCTTTCTACAGGTACTGCACCGATTTGGACCTGCTTTTGGCTTAATCTCCACACTCTCCCCAGAGTCTAACATACAGGTAGGCTGTCCAGAGACGATTTTGGGCTCCACCGGATTGGGCTCCACCGGATTGGGCTGCACCTCGACTAAGGCAGCCACAAGTGCAACAGATTGTTTCTCTGTGCTGCTTGAAGATCCATTATCAATGTTTGCTATGGATGATGCAGCAAGTTTAGCCTGCTCCTGTTTCAACAACATATCCTTGTGACATTTCGAACACATGTTCATTGTAGCTGGGCTACCAAAGAAACCACAGTTGTTGACACACAAAATTGGACCCTCAGGTGGCGCTTGGCATCCTGTTTCATCATGTTCCATTTTCTCAACCCTCCTGCAAAAGTCAAATCAAACCCATGAATCAGCATTACAATTACAGTAACAAAATAGAGATGTGGAGGGAAAGAACATGCACATGTTCGCACTGGCGTAGGGGAACATCCATTTACAAAAAGATACATCCCTCATAAACAAGTTATTTTTTCTTCATAAAACATCTTTCTGTGGCAACAATTAAAAATATCTTCTTAATATCTAGAATACATCACAACCTTATAACTTTCAAATAACAGAGGAGAAAGAAGATCCACAGCTTCTCATAAGTTAGAAGAAGCCTATGCTCACAAAATTATTTGGAGGTTAGGCTGGAAAGCTGTCTTCAGTTTTTTCTCAAACTGAAACAAATCAAGTCAATGAATACCTGACAACCAAAATTTAATAAGACCAAAGCTCAGAAGCAGCCCGAAGTAGCAAAAACCTGAGCTGTACATATACTACTGATGTCACTCAGAATGGAAAATCCTTGCCTAGGCTTCACTTATGAAGCAGGTGCCTAGACCAGCCATTCATATGACATCAACAAATAGAGCACATCAAGCAACCTTCTGTAACACATCTATTAGCTGGTCTATGGTCCTCTTTGTAGACCAAGCCTAAACAAGAGTTTTTTCACACCACGATGGAAATTAATTTACAGCAGAGGAGTTCAATAAAATGATTTAACTTAGCAGCATCTCCTGGGTTGGTGGGTACATAGCTACACTACATCTTTTAGACTGCTATTAACACCTTTTGTAATGGATATCTCTTATTTTGTTAAGGAAAAATTGAACTCCCCACATATTTGACCAAAACATACCCTGCTAAAAAATGCACATATATATGCTTTTCAACAGAGAAAAATTCATTCCAGACTGGTCATTAGCTTCAACAATAAAGGTCAGGCAGGCCCAATATTAGACAGCGAAGGTTAGGCTTATCATATCACTTTTTTGCATTGGAGAATTTTTAGGAGAGGACTCTAGAATAAGTTAAAAACACACATATCCTGCTAAAGAGAAGATAATAGCAAAGCCTGACAAAAGAACAAAAATTTGGTCATAGGCTCCGAAACTATGAATGAGAACCAGAAAGTTTAAATTCAATAGATATACAAAGCTGCTCTTTTCTAAGTGCAATAGATTGTCCATTCAAGTCAACTAAAGCAAAACATTTCAGGGCAGGAAAAAGACCTATTCAAACATATGAATGATTACATACGAGGAGGAGGAAAGAAGAGAAAAGGGGGGGGGGGGGGGGGGGGGGGGGGGGGGCTTGGGGTTGGTTTGTGGAGGGAATGGTACTCCCCTGTTGCAACCGTAGAACTTGAGAAACCAAATGTCCTGATCAAACATGAAGCTTCTACCTACCACTGGCCATGTGGTATGCTGGTAGAGATTGACCGCTAGATCCATGACTAAGAGAATAAACAAATTACCACTAGTTTGCATGGCTAGCAGCAACCCCATTACTACTTACTGTAAAAACAAAAGGACTCTTCCTAGTTAAACTTCCTAATAGGTGAGCATCGCTTGCAAATCAAAAAGAGGGAAGGAGATGAAAGGAAATTACTAATCCCGTAACTACTGTTCAAATAATCTCCTTTATAACTCAGTTTACCAAACATTGACACATCTAGAAACCTATAGAATAACGCATAGCACTGACTTTTGACATTGATCAAGAAATCCTCTTTATGTTATTCACTATCATGTCAGGATTTTTATCAACAGCATCATGATCCACATTTTTTTCTCACCAGAAAGAATTTAAAAAAAAAATTACTAGTATAGGATGAAAAACCATAAAAGGAAATATGAAATAGCTCAAAGTAATACATCATAGCCAAGCAGTAGTAGGTCTGCTTTTGAATCCTAAACTGATAATGAAAAAGAAACACTTGTACAAAAGTCCGATAAACAGATTATTAGAGCCTAGAGCAAGGCAGCAATAGCCATAAAGAGAAAAATTGCGCTCATTGAAGGATATGCACAGCTAAGCTGGGAGATCAACTCTTGTTGTGTTAGAGTAAGTGAAGTAACACGTGATAGCCACCCTTAATCTTCAGTTGGCATGACTGCATAGCTAACAAATTAATTATTTCATATGCTTCCAAATAAATTAACAAGTTACTCCATGTAAGGATGAATTCACAGAACAACCTTTCGACAACAATATGCCTTCATTAATACACATATAATGGTTGGCATATAATTAATCAGTAAAAAGCTATTGAATTATAGTGGCATGTCACCACCAACCATGACTGCTCTTCTTTATTATAACGTATAACCCCAAACACACATTGCAAAAACTTCTATTTAAAAAACCACTAAACTGAAAAAAAGATAAGAACCTGAACAGCCATACTACTTGTTTCATTGGCACCTCCATATATGCACTTAATGGTCACGATTGTGAAGAAAATCATTGCTTGTACATTGACAAGACATTTACCTCAATAGACCAAGAAAGCAAATATAAGTTAATGTAAACCATAATCTACTTTCTGATAGTTATTCTATGGAAGTTTGTTTCAGAAAATTTATTTGGCTTCTCATTCCAAATAGCAAATGCTAGTTGCAACACTATCCAGCAGCACAAAATAAACAAATATTAGAACCTATTACCCTCACCCCATACACTATTGATCAAGTTATACCAATATGAATGACCCGCATCTTAAATTAGAGCAGCTGCTCCTTCCCATTTCAATTAAGAGTGGAAATTTTGTCAATTTTTGAATGGATACAAGTAAGACAGTATTCACTCTGAATGGAGACTCCATCAAGCTAAACTACAAATGAAACTGGAGGTGACAAAAATATTTCTCATCTAATTATTCCAACTATGGAAGAGACAGAGAGCACACCATATCTAGCATGAAAGTAAATCTTTTCTTTTTTCCAAGGCTTGAGACATTACAGTTGGTCCGCATAATTTAATTTTTTCTTTATAGGACATGGTTGTAGCAAGATTGCAGCCTCTAGACATAATATGAAGCTTGATTTTTCGAAGGCTTGGGGTTCAGCACGCTTAAAAAATTATCAAGTTCAAGCTGTAAACCAAGCAGCTCGAGCTTTTATCAAGCTTGAAAATAATAGGCTCAAGCTCAACTCACTTAAACAAACAAGCTTTATTAAAAGCCCTAGCTTAACTCATTGACAAATCGAACGCAAGCCAAACCAAACTTAAACTAAGTCAAGCTTGAATACCCCACTGGCAACTTGATTTGTTTGCAACCACAGGATATAAGATACAATTAAACCCGCGGAAATATACAAAATGAATAATTATATGAATAAACATATGAAATAATGAATAAAGATTATATTTTATATATTATAGAGAAAATAGTTTTTGGTTTTTATTATATTTGTAACACAAATATATATGTAGGGTAAATAACAAAAAAAAAGTTATCAACATTTGGGAGTAAGTTCATTTAACATATCAACGCTTCAAGTTATTAAAATGGAAAATCAACGTTTGAAGATTAATTCATTTAAGGTATCAACGTTTTACAAAGCAAATCAAATAAGTTATTAATATTTGACCATAAACGAAAACTAAAAATACTTAATTGAAAGCGTTGATATCTCAAATGAACTTTACAAAACGTTGATTCTTTATATGATTCACATTTAAAAACACTGATTCCATTTTTCACCACTTAAACATTAATACCTTACATGAACTTTCTCCTAAATGCTAATACCTTCTAGCATAATTTACCCATATATATAACTCATGAGCTTACTTGCAAGTTCGCTTGAGCTTAATTTGTTTATATATATAAATGAGTTTTAGTTTAGGTTCAAACATAGCTTTCTACAAATAGAGTTTAAATCGAATTGAACTTAAAGCAAACCAACTTCAAGTTGAACTAAGTTTAAAGCAAGTCAAACTCAAACATTACACAATCATTCGACTCATTTGCAACCCTATAAATGAGCATCAGGCACTACATATGCTCTGTTGTGCATAGCAGGTTGCCCTAATTAAATGACCACATGCAAATGAAACAAGACAGCATCATAAAGTTGAAATCATTCCAAAAGGCCAATCCCCAGCATTTCTCTTGTAGTTTGATCTTAGCCATGTGGCTTTGCCACAATGAAAATCATGACACAGGCCTCTTTTTCACCTTCGTATGACTAGTGAAGATTCTAAGCCCAATGCCTTTGCAAGCAGTATCTCTCCTAAACAGTCAGCAACTATGCCAGCACCAGTACTTCCCAAGTATTTGGTAAAACAAGAAACTCATACATGCAATCTATATTTTGGTATTTTTTTTTTCTCTTTCTTGGCCGAAATTCTTTGGTCAATCCCAGAGCAAATGAGCATGCCATTTTATTAAATGACTGAATCAAGAGAACATGAAGGACTTGCATCTACATAACAGGAAAAAAAAAAAAAGGAAAGAAAAGAATTTATTCACAAAGAATAAACAAAGGGCCCATGTTTCCTTATCAAACAATTAGATCAATAAGACCCAAATGTTCATAAAAATGCTAACCTCTTTAAGTTTTCACAATTCATATGCATATTAAAACAAGCATTTCCTAAGGCAGCACCGTCTGATCCAACTTTCATCCATCAAACAAATATAAATCCCCAAATCAAGACATAAACAAGGAATTTGGAATCAAAATCAAATCAAAATCATTTGAAAAAAAAATTCCTAAACTTTAGCAATCTTCCCCAACTAAAACCAAACTTATATCAACATACCATATTAGACAACCAAAACATCAAACCCAGCTTCACGCTTCACATCCAATGACTATGCAAGGTTGCCGAACCCGCCATTATACCAAGAATCAACAAAATCGTATAAATCCACAAACTTACAAAATCGTATACCTAAACTCACATTTTACGAAAGAGTCTACACCTGCACGATATTTTGCACTCATTTTAATATGGTAAAACATCATAAAATCAAACCACGAATTTGACAACCATAATCAAATACATAGCATCAATGAAAACCATATACCTGTTAATAATTCCAACAAAACCCATTTGATTCTGAAAATTTTCCTACCTAAAAACATCCTCATAAGTACAGACTTTTCCAAAAACAAAAAAACTCCATAATAACACATAAATACAAATTATATTAGGAAAAAAATCCTACAAAATAACAAACGGACCTGCTCGCCAGGGTCTCTATGAAATCAATCCCCCAAAACAAAAGCCCAAACTTTGAAGCTCAAAACCCCCTTGTTAATCATAAAAATATCAATCAATCGTTCGAACAAACCCCAAAACCACACAAAACAACAATCAATCAAAACATCCCAAGGAAACAAAACAAAATTTAAAAAAAAAAACCACAGGATTTAAAATTCAAACCTTTAACCTTATATCGAAATTTGAGACTCCGGGGTATATACTTAATTGAGAGAGAGAGAGATTTTCGATCTTTTATGGGACCTTTTTCTCTCTCCAAAACAAATTTATGGAGGCTTTCTTTTTTTTTTTTTTTGCCCCCAACCAACCTGGTCGACTGATTAGGGGTTGAGGTGGACCATTCTTATTGGTGGAGCCATAATATCCTCAGTTTCCTATTTTAGCCTTTGCTGGTTCTGGTAACCACGGTTTTGTCAGGACTGAACGATTGAACCGCCCATTTAAAAGCGCGTGGAATACACGGACCAATTAGGTTTTAAGTTAGTGCTTCTGTAGGAAGGGATTAGGTGTGCTTAACCGGTTGGTGAACCACAGGAACATTAATTTTTTTTCTATGCAGTTATGAAGCTAATGATATTGTTTTTAATCATTTGCTTTTAGAATAAAATTATTTTATTTTTTTTCATTAAATTATTAATATGGACAGTAATAGATGTCGTTATTATTACAGTTTCCTTTCATTTTTGTAAAGTTCTAGAAGTAGAAAATGATATTTTATATGCTTGATGGCACTCAACGGTGGAGAACCTAATTTCGTTTTTAATGCAAATTAGAATAAGAATATCCAGTTTAGGAATGTCCTATTTGTATATTAAAAATATTTAACAGACACTGCATTGTATTATGAGTATTTAGAAAGGACGAAAAAAAGGGGGGAGGGGGAGATGTTATGTTTGCATTTTTTTTTTTTTGTTCAGAATAAGTTTTATAATTTATTAATTGTTTGTTTATTATTAAAATTGTAATTTCATTATAATCTTATTTCTTATGAAGAGTTATTCTAGCATTTCATAAACCGTCATAGCACCTCTTTAAGGAATCTTCATTACAAAAAATATTAAATAGTCATTCTTAACCCAAACCTCTGAATGAAAATTCAATTATGAAAATGTCTTTTTTTTCCCCAAAACGCCATTATTTAAATAAGAAATTAACAAATAAAATCCTATTACGACTCAATTACATTATTTCGTAATATAATATTCTATTATGATTCTATTTATTTAGTGAATCAAATGATCAATGAAATGGTTAAGTTTATGTAAATTAGAAAATAGATGGTCCATAAAAAATATTTAGCAATAGCCTATTGAACCCAACTTCAGCCCAATGAGCTGATAAGGCCATGAGGAGTCCCCCAAGTACTTTGCTCAAGGCCCTTAGGGAGCCCTTGGCTTATGAAGAATCTCAATGTTAGACTCCCTCACAAGATTCTTAGCCATATGAGGACCCTAATCTAACCATTGACCTTTAGAAGGACCTCGATCCCTCTAGGACCAAGGTCTCACATGACCCTAGCCAAAACTCCTTACATGGAGGACTATGGTGACGTGTTTCCAATGGTCGTGACTCCACACTCGGAGGCCATAATGACCTATTCGACGCGCTTATCTCCTCAAGGGAACAAGTACCAATCCAACCACCCTCCATGCTCGACCTTATTCTCTACCTCAAGTTTAAGGCAACTACTAAATTTGGAGATACACCACGTTAGATGTAAATATTCTGTAAGCCTCCCATTCTATTATGGTCACCATCTATAATAGACCCACACATCAAAAGTATGAATATAAGTATTGCCTACTATCAATTAACACCATCTAGATATTTTTCCTTCTAAGCCCACAATTACTTGAGCATCAAAGTAGCCGTGCGAATCACCTCCAGTGCATCACTATCTGTGTCATTTATTACACTACCAGCAAATTACTTAAAATTTGCCAGATGTAGCAACCGAACAAAACAATCTAAGCACCAAAACACCAACTTGTAGCATCTACACATATCAAATGGACCATTTCAAAACTGTCAATCTAGAATTTGTCTACTAGTTGATTTTAATCAGCAAAGATGTGTAGAATTTATACGTTATTTTTATCATGTTGTTGCTTTGCTACAGGAGCCAATTAACAATAGATGTAATAATAGTCCAAATGAGACATGAGAGACCCACTGAGCTAAGCCGACCATAAAAGTACACCGACCATATCGAAGGATCCTTTTGCTTAGCTCCAAGCAATGAATAACAACTTGTCCAATCTAAGACGCAACAACCAAAGACAAAAACATCATAGCAGACCAAGAAGCTTTGGCTCCAAGTAGTATACACAACCAACAGAACATGAAGCATTAGATACTAACTTATAGCAACCTATATCGAGCTACTATTATGTTTTAAATTTATGGTTGATCTACAACAATTGTATTCTCAAGCAAAGGCATGTCCAACCTAATTTTTAACTCTTAACCAAACCAATTCCTATACCTGCGCATCGACTAAGTGGTCGATATAGCTGCATGAGCAATTTATAACATCAAATATACAAAACCAAGCAAATCAAGCTGAGAAGTCATTCTTAATGTCAATTTAAGTTCAAGTAGTCACAGGGATAATCAAGTGAAGCCTTGTCCGTGCCAACTCAAGACATATGGGCATCAACTGACCAAAAATTCAATGACATCGAGTAGCTTAACTCTGTGGCTATATTGATCTCCTCGGCAACTTGAACAAAAGCACCCATAAGTTGTCAGTTGGAGCTTTTTATAAACAACCAAATACTTTCTAAGCCATCCAATTCAATTTATGATCCAAATTTCAAAGTAATGTTAGCTTTAATTGAACAAAGATTGCAAGTCGAACAACAATGATATGAGCAACTCACAATAGTATTAGGGAGATGACTTATCCGAGTTTTGAGTTGTTTACATCAAGCTATGCTACCATACAATTGATACCAGGCCACTTTAAGTTCTAATACCAAATAGTAGAATCTTGAACTCAAGGATCAATACAGCCAATGTTGTAGTGATTCCCCTGAGTCAAGAAAACTTGAATTTAGACTAAGTTGAACACTGCAGAATTAGTTATTCAAACTAGGTTGCCAACTTGATTCCAATGGCCACTTAGCAAAATTGAGCATTAAATATTTGGCAAAAAGCAGCAATGCGATAGCCAATTCCTAGCCTTTAAGCACTTTATAGCCACCAAAGTCGATTAAAACAGTAGACAACAAAATCTTTTAAGCTACCAATATGGCACTAACTCATTTCGAGCTCTTTTAGCAATTTGAATACCTAAGTGGAATTAACAGAATACAAGTCAAACAATATGGGCAAATTGATCACTTCAAATTATGAAACCTAACTCCAAGCCAACCTCAACAATTTATAGTCTATTTTCTTTTGCCTTTTTACGTAATAAGCCCATTTTGTTAAAGCCCATTTCGAGATATCTAAAAAGCTCACCTTTGTGTTTTACATAAGGTCCTCTTAATACTAAGAACACCCACACACATAATCACTTCCCATTCCTTGGATATATCACACATTTTATACAAAATCAATAAAGAGATCCATCAATAGAGAATATACGAAGGCAGAGACAGAACTTCGAGCTCTCCATTTTAGGGGCTTCGATGCCTTAAAGCTGAATAGCCTTTTTTTGTGGATTATAACCCATGAGCATCAAGAAACATCATTTGAACACAGACATGGGATTAGGATCTCCATTTAGGTGATTCCATTCTCTTTCTACTTTTCTTGTTTTGGATGTTGTTTAACTTGTGATTCCTCTTGAACTTCATTGAAAATATGTAATTGGGGCTTAGTTAATGGGTTTATGTTGTTCGCCATGATTGTGTTGTCTAGTTGAGTTGTTAGTTCTACTCCATCGAATATGTATTTACTTGCTTAGAATATATATAAATCTAGGATTGTGTTTCAAAAAACCTTCTCTAATCACTCCATGAATGACTAATCCAGATTAAAGATAAACATAGAATTATGTACTTTAATTAGATTAAGGATTTAAGAACTTTAAAAGATTAGTCAACTAATCTCTTGTATAAGAATAGGAAAGACTAATTCGGTAAATCCAGGGTGTTGATTTGTTTTGAGAAAAGGAATTATATCGATCGCTTGATTCTTTGAAGACTTAAATCAATTGATAACTTAGCGTACACAACATATATTTGGTTCATAGTATGAATTTTACATTGATTGATATTTCAATCATTTGGTTCATTTTATGCTCTTTTAGATGTTGGAAATCCCAAAATCTTTATAGAGTAGTTTAACTTTTCCTTTTCTTTATAAATTTTAAAACCAAACTCATCGATTTGCCTAACTACGGATAAGACTAATTAGATAAGAGCTAGCCCTCATTCTTATGGACACGACTTGGTACTAAATTTTTGTTACTACATATGTACTTGGTACACTATGTGGTGATTTTCATGCTTAAAAAGAAAAGACTTTTAAAGAAAATCGTAATGGAATACCTTTCTCCGTTAGCTATGGGAAAAATTAGAGAATCCACTAGCCCTGTCTAAAATATGATGCCTTTACGATTGGTATGGATCTTGTAAATTCACTAAAATTTGCATCCAAATTAATTTCACTTGTCCATGATGCACATCATCATCATTGATGGCAAGTCCTATAAAGTTTAATATTTAGGCTTCCTAATCATGTGCACTAAGTGCAACTCTGGTAGCCACTCCGCGACTCTCTACCTCGAAACTGTCCATTAGACAAGAACTAGAGATTGGACTCCGCACTAACAACAAACCCAATAGACAATGCCTAGATTGGTTTTCAAAACAAGAGGAAAACAAATTGAGCTCGTACATCAATGAAGACACACAAACAATAAGAAAGCAACCAACACCAATTTAAAGTACTTACATGGGACATTAGAGGTGTAGGTTCTATGAGAAGAATATAAGCCATCTTGGATCTGATCGTGGCCTATCGACCAATGCTACCTATCTTCATCGAAACCAAAGTCGAAGAGCTTAAAATTGCTCTTAACTTTGAAAAATAAATTATCATATGTGGAAGTTGAAGCATTTAGTGGTGATATTATCATATTCTAGAACTTAAGCAAGTTTAAAGTTGAGGAAATTCTCACCACATCCTATAGTCTCCACGTAGAAGTTAAGGTACCTCACTTATCTCTCTCTTGGTCATTTCCCATTATTTATGCTTCTACTAGATTTGAAGCTAGAATGCAGCTATGGAAAAAGCCTAAAGCTTTGTAAATATTTGTGAAATAAGTGAATTGGGATTTGTGGCACCCATATGCACTTGGAACACACAAGATTATGCAACTTAGTACTCTAATTCAATCAAAAGACTGAATAGAGCATGAGCTAATAGGGCCTAGAGGAGACTGTTTCTAGATTTCAAATTGTTTCACCTCTCCAACCCCTAATCTAACCACTACCCTCTTCTCTTTAACACATCATCGAACCTTGGAGCTAAGCCCAAGGAAAAAAGGTTATTTAGGTTCCAGCAAATGTGTCTAAATTACCCCAACTTCAAGCCTTTTTATGAGAAGTATTTGGTGTTACCCCTCATTCAACTATCCATTAAACCTGCCTATGTTTATTAAAGCCCTAAAGAAATGGAGTGCGAACAATTATGGATTTCTCCATAAAAGAAGAACCAATATCAAAGGAATGCTAGGGTTAACTGAGAAGTCAATCCTTTCTAACCTAAAAAAAATCTCCTTGACAAAGAGAAAAACTTGTCAAGTGAACCTAAAGGACTTAATGCAGATAAGGAGAAACTGTAGGTGTCTAAGGCCAGGACAAATAGATTGTAGATGGGGGGATGCAACTGGGCGTTTTAATGCCTTGACCATCACTGAAAGGTCTAAGTCCAGGATTGTGGGTCTATTCAACATCCTGGATAATTGGATCTAAGACCAACAAGAGCTTCGACTCCTCACCAGAGACTACTTCATCAATTTGTACTCCTTTTCCAAACTCTTCAACGTGTAAGACTGTTTCTTTAGGGCAAGAAGCAGTTTTACTCTCATGGAAATCCTGTACAGAGAACTCCTAAAACCTGTTTCGCCCAAGGAAGTCAAAAAGGTTATGTGGAGCATAAGTAGCCGCAAATTATCAAGGTTAGACAACCTTCATAACAGCTATATCAGAGTTGCTAGGATCTTGTTGATAGCACTATCATCGACTGAATCAGGACATCGTTGAACGTGAAAGAATACCTGAAGAATTAAATAGAACCTTGTTGGTCTTCATCCCATGACCTCATGAAAAAATAAGGTTAAAGACTTTAGGCCTATCAAGCTTTGTATAACTATATATAAAGCTCTTTCCAAGATCTTGGTAAACAAGATTAGGCGTTTCCTTAACGACTAACCTAGAGCAAGCTAGTTTCATTCTTGGCTAACTAGCGATTGATGACCAAATCATCCTTTAAGAAAACCATCCAAGCCATGAACAAGAAATCAAGGAAAACCACCCGAATGATTGTTAAGCTTGACCTTAAAAAGGCCTACAATAGGATTGAATGAGAATTTATAAGATGTTTTTTTTATCTTCAATAAATCCACCTTGACAACATTCAATGTTAGGAGAGGCTTAAGATAGGGAGAACCAATCTCTTTTAACCTCTTTGACATCTGTGTAGAGATGCTTAGCAGGGTTATCAATTACTCCTACATTAATGAGCTATGATAACCCATCAAGCTCAAAAACACTAGCATTAAACTAGCACACCTCTTGTCTATGAATGACATAGTCAATAAAGAAGAATCTCACTAGAAAATGCATCCCTAATGATAGAGGTTTTGAATAATTTCTAAGGCCTCTTAGGCCATAATGTAAGTAGTAAGAAATCAAGCATCCTTTTTTTTCCAATAACATTAATGAGAATAACAAGACTAAAATCTATAACATATTTAAAATAAACCCCTCAAGCTCCTTTAATAAATTCCTCAGCATACCCATCAAGGACAAGGGTCACCTAAACACAACAGGCTTATCCTTCATCGTGGAAAAGGTCAGCAAAAAACTTATGATTGGAAAGCCAAACTCCTAAGTCTAGGGGGAAGAAAGATCATTCTCTCCTATGTCACCGAATGAGTAGTTAACTATTACTCATAACTTATCTTACTCCACAATAATATCACCAGCCAATCAGAAAGAGTCAACAGGGATGTCTTGTGGGGGTTAACAAAAGACAAGAGAAAATACATTGGATAGCTTAAGATGCTATAAATAGAAGGAAAGAGGAGATGGTAAACTTAACGTCATATTTGGTACGCAAGAATGGACTCGAAATGGAATCATTATTCTAGGTTCCATTCCCTTTCCCATGTTTGGATGCACCTTTAGAACCAAAATTGTGATTTCTTTAAATCAACAATCTTGGTTTTGGAAGGGAGTTTGATTCTACCTTCATTTCATTCCAAGTTTACTAATTACATGTAATATAATTACTCTTCTATCATATTGCGTTTCATAACTCTCATCCTAAATTGAAACTGATAGACTAGTTAACAATACTATTTAGATTAATTTTCTAATTTTAGTTCGGTTTTATTCTGAAAATAGGAAATATATTTTCTATTAAAAACCGTTAAAAACATAAAGTGGAATTATGGGAATATGTACATTGCACGTGATGTTGTTTCTTGTATTTGTGGTTTCCAATTTGTGATTATGTTATCATTTAGATGGATGTATCCAAATAAATGTGCCGAGTGCCGTCATGTGAATTTATTCTAATCCTATATTACACTCATTTTGGTGCATGAGAATCGCCTTTGCTTACATAGATCGTTTGTCATAATAATTTTATATATTCATATGCATGTGGCCAAGAAAAATTGTATATTCATAAATTCACTTATGCACCGTCAGATGATGCAAGAGTAAGTACAATTGGAAATTTTTTACTGCCTCTTGCTAATGTAAAGCTGCTCGTACAACTTAATCATACTAAAAACCGAAGAAAACATTTATCTCAACAATCTTGGTTTTGGAAGGGAGTTTGATTCTACCTTCATTTCATTCCAAGTTTATTAATTACATGTAATATAATTACTCTTCTATCATATTGCGTTTCATAACTTGCATTGATTGCTAGGGACATTTCTGACAAAGATATCATATGATAGTTCCATTCCATTCCATGTACACTTCCAAACATAAGAATGGATTTGTCATTTCGAAACCCATTTGATTCCAATCCATTCCAAATCATTCTGGTGTATTTAATATGACATAAGGACATCATGGACCGAAACAAAAGCTAACATAATCAAACTAGCATGGAAACTAAGGATAGGAATGTCTTGCATAGCAATCTTTTATGAAAATGGTAATTTTTTAGGGACAGAAAATTTCATAGGAATAATGGCTCCATGCTTTTCAAAGCCATCTAGAAGACAAACGAATGGCTAGACAAGTATCTCATGATCAAGACCAAGAGTGATAAAAATACCATTTTTTGTGAGGACAAATGGATTCCTATGAGCACAATTAAGCCCATCCTATATGGCCATGTCTCAACTAAAGCTAGTTTTGTCACCCTTTTGTAATCCTCGGGATTTTTTTTTTCCATCTAAGGTCTAGAAAAATTGGAGATCCAACTTAGCACATGATAGAAATAGATATAATAGTTACATAATTATTACTAGTAATTTATATTTTTTTGCAAAGTACTTAGGATATTGTTTGCTCAAGCACGTAAATATAAAATCCTAGATATTAAATTAAAATTATCTTTTTTATGAAATTTGAAATCTAAACTTTGTCTTTAATTTTATTTTCTTGAGATAATTAATGATTTGATATAAATTATTCATCACACACACACACACACACACATATATAAAGCTTAAATCCTAACCCTACACTCAAATCTCTCTCATAACAACAAAAGCACACAAATAATAAAAATATGATACCAAAATGATTAGAATACGATGAAACAAATTGACCTTATGACCATTGAACTAATCAGCCAAATGGGCTGCTTTTTTTTAAGAAAAATTTTAAAATTTTACAATAATCAATTCACTTTCTCTTGGTTATTTATTTGGGAACAACGAGCTTGTTAAGCCCAGATTTATTATGGAAAAATATTTTAAATTAAAATTAAAATGATATTAATATCCAAACTTAACTCAAAATAGATCAACTTTGATCGCGACTTGAGCTAGGCTTAGCTCGATTAGACTCACAAACTCATTGAGTTAAAAATTATGAAGCTCAATCTCAATTCAATAAACTACTTGAGTAGATCAAACTCTAACTTAGTTTGATTATTTTCGAATCAAACTTAAGTAAAAATCAAATTGAGTTTAAATAGTTTTGTGAACCGACTTAATTTATTTCTAACACTATCCATGACGCGTTTGATTGCATTCTTTTATGTATATTATAATATTTTTATTTGTATTCCATCAATCTCATTAATCTGCTTCCATGTCTACAAGATTTATTATACCTAAGCACGATTCAATTAAATGGTTCATCACCTTTTTTTTAATCAAATTGTAGTGAATGTTTTTTTAATATCTTAATTTAGAATCAATTCATTATTAATGGTTATAATTAACCGTACCTAATTTATATGTTTTGTTTATGAATAAAAAATATTTATTTTTAAATAAATAATTTAATTGAAATGAACATAAAACAAACTTTAAACCGAGACTGAACCAACAAATCAAACCTACCCTAACAAAATTCAATCGTTGTACTTGCTTTAGCTTTATCCTCATACATCATTTTTGCGGGAAACTAAATTTTCAAACTTAAAAGTAGGTAGTAACTAAAGGATTACTTCATTTGATTATTTGAAATGCTTATAAAGTTGCATTTTGTATTTTTATTTCTATTAATTCAAAATTATATAGTTGTCCGATGGCCTCATGCAGAATAACGGAAGCCCATCAAATTTAATTCTATTTAAAAAAAAAATATCTTTGGGGATCAGGCGAGAAAATTATTTTAATAAAAAATTATGAAAATTTCACCATATAAAAATCATAAAAAGAGACTAACTTGAACTTGAATTAAGTATAATTGTATTTTCATTGCAATCTGAACTTGTCTTTTTAAGAGATGATTTCATTATAATTATATTGAACTTGTCTTTTTCAAAATGCGAGTTGAACTTGCCTATTGTAAGGATGAACAAAATTCTTCTTCTTCTTCTGCAACTGATATAGATGAGATTCATCTTCATTATATAGACTAGTGGGATAAACTGTATACTAAAAATGAAAGAAAAATAAGCCAGTTTCTAGTAACAGTTTAAACGTACATTACTTTTAATTTAGGAGAAGATACGAAACCCATTACTTCATTCCAATGATTTATTTTTTATAATAGGCTCGATCAATGTCGTTTCAACCTTGAAAAATGCTATTTAAGGCTTATAACAGGCTATTTTAATTTTTGGGTAAATTGCAAAAATACCCTATAAACTTTAAGGGTAGTGCAAATTGACCTCATGTATTTTGAAAGTGTATTTTTTAACTCCCCACTCTATAAACAATTAGTACTGTTAAGGATATTTGTACTATTCATGACAACTTTTTTTATACGACATTTGTATGGGGAAAGTGACGCAGTGAGTTAGCGTGGATAAGATGAGAACACTCGACGAATGTATCTCGACTCACAAAATAATGTGAAATCTAGAGGAAATCCCTCAAAGTGTATTTTCAATGATGATAATAAGTTGTTTTCAAATACAAACCTAGCATGACTATTTATAGTCTTGAAATAAAACCGAAAAGTAAATGCTAATTAAATGCTATTTATTAGCATTAATGCTAATAAATGCTATTTAAAATAAACAACTTAAAATACGAAATAAAACCGAAAAATAAATGCTAATAAATACTCTTTAATGCTAATAAATGCTCTTTCCGAATGTCTTCTTAGCTTCCAATCTCTCCAAGTAGGACATGGCCACCTCATCTACATCAGAAAGGATGGAAAAGTAAAAGTGTTCTTAACATGTGCTGATTATTTATATATTTGAGAGTTAAAAAACATGCTTTCAAAGTATGGAGAGTCAATCCACACTGCTCTCAAAGTTTATGAGGCATTTTTGCAATTATCCCTCAATTTTTTGGAGTTTGTGATTTCTTATTTCCTTGGATTTTTGTTTCTTATTTTTGTTTGGCTTCAAGATTCATGAATGGAGGATAGAGAGAGAAAGGGTGAGTTTTGTATTGAGCTTGTCACTAAGGGACAAGCTCAATGTAATTGTATTAAACCTATCTTTTCAAGTAATGAGTTTAAGTTGACTATTTTTGAGATTATTTTTGATTTGATGAAATTTATGTAATTTTTTTATTAAAATACTGTTTTTTCCTCTTAATACTCAAAATTCACTTACCGAGGTATTGTTACTTGATCAAATGTCACATGATTTCATCCATGATGTTAGCTGCTTTCTAGGAGATCACTTGTCCTAAAAGTGCTATCCATTGGATATAGTGAACTTTAGAGTTTTTATGAACCTAAGCCATTTAAACTAAAAATTATCTCGATGATTAGAGTAATACTGCCTTATATTTGAAGGATATTATATTCTTCCCCATTTTCATGCTAGGATAGTTTTTATTTTTAATTTTTTACCTTTGAAATAATCCTAGATACTGTAGTAGCATCCAGCTAAGAGTGATCTTAATTGACCATAGCACTTAAACAAGTATGGAGACCCTCATACACAGTAATTTAGAAGCATCAAACATGCTTCATGAAGCATATATATAGGCTTCACTTACGGCCTTGATATAAATCAATGCATTTCACTAACTATACCATTCTAATCTAACTTAATTATATTATAATTACGGTGGTTTGTTATATGGTGTAATTTTATCGCCTAAAAAGTTTTTTTTTCCATTTATCAAAGTGCATCTTTGCCTTAAATTCATCACCAAAACTCTAATTATTATCATCCAGTTATTGCTCATCTTCAAAAGTTGCATAAATATTACCTATAGGTAGAGCTGCAAATGAGTTAGGTCGAGTCAAGTTGAGACGATACAATGCTGAGCTCAAGCTCAAGTTTAAGTTTGACTCAAAATTTTAAAATTCGAACTTAGTTTGAGCTCCACCAAGCTTAAAATTTTAAGCTCAAGTTCAACTCGAAGTAACACTACATAAGCTTGAACTTAACTTGGATAAACTCGTTTAGGCTTAATTTACATATTTTTTAAATCCTAATTTAAATAATATTAATAGCCTGAATCAATTTGATTTGATTAATATTTATATCTAACTCGAACTTGATAGAACTCAATTAGGCTTGCAAGCTAATTAAGCTAAATATACAAAGCTTGATCTTGGCTCGATAAAGTACTCGAGTAGCTCAGGCTTGAGCTCGACTCGACTATTCTTGAATAGAACTCGAGTAGTTTATGAACTGGCTTGGTCTATTTGCACCCCTACTTACAAATTCCATGAAGAATGACACATGATTCAAACTTCCCGTGGCATTTACATTTTTAGAGCTAACTAATGACACCAATTGTTTTCCTTTGTGAGCCACAAGGCTTGTTAAGTCTCTAAAGCTACCTACCACACCATCACTATCACACCACTACTCGGTTAACTGGAATCCTCTAAAGAGGATGTATCACACATTTTTGTTTGTTTGCCACTCTTCCCTGTCTATTCACTTGGCATAAAAAGTAGGTACTTGAGTTTGATTAGTACTTGTTGGTATAGTGGAAAGGAAAATCTGCAATCCAAACACTTGACTTACATATAATCTCTACAACCTACATCCATTTCTAACTTACTCTTATGTGGATTAGGCAAGTTATTCTCATATATCTCTACATACATCAATATTGCACCATGCCCATGTGAAGATGCAAACATTTCCTACATGTCATGACCATCTTTAGTAGGTGTGGTACAATAAAACATAATATCCCATCAATTGTTAACTTATGGAATAACTTAACTTAGTGTGTCATCCTATTTATATTCATACAATTGCATATAATCATTAACAACTTATTGTAGTTTTTATCTTTTGAAACACTAAGGACTATCATAAGTTATCTATCATATCGCACCCCATTGTCTTCTTCCACTATATTTCCACGAGTAAAGCACACAATCCTAACTTGTTCATTTTCCACCTATTGTTTGCCAACTTAACATATAACATCTGCATGACATGAAAGTGAACCTAACTAGCCCTTAAAATTAGAACTAATTCATATAATTTTACAATATCTACAATAATATTGCTGTGAATTCATGTAATAGACATCCCTAAATCTTGAGTTCAACTCAACGACAGGATCCTTATATTTTACAATGTCCTAAAGGAAGCATAAATTTAACTTAACTCACCAAAAATAGCTAAACTTTAGTTGAATTAAGATGAACACAACTCAATTAAAAAATATAAAAAAAATTAAAAGACTACTCAATTCCACATTACTATAGAATTGAAGCATTCAAATGAAGTTCCATTCCTCAACAATATTTTATTCTCACTAATTAATCACAAATGTTTGATCAGTTTATAAGTAAAACTATCGGTTTTTCATCCGTATCATATTTGTATCGGTTCAATATCTATTCGGTTTGAGAATGATGCCAAAATGATATCAAAATGACGATCCAAACAAGCCCTATTAGAAGAAATCCATTTGCATACCACACAATCAATGGCATGAAAATCAATTGATATTACTGATTTACTCGGACTTTTTAACTCAACACAACACCCCACAAGAATGTAGCCTAAAAAATTTGTCAAAATTGTTGGGATTCCAAGGGTTTAAAATTTTTATAAAGATCAAATCTTTTTGCAGCGGAATCAAAAGAAAACCCTAACCCAGTATCCATGTGTATCGATTAGATCTGAACAAGATAAAGATTTCAGATCCATACCTTTTTGGTACTTTTTCAAATCTGGAAATTCGGATCTGAGATGTTGCAAACGCAAACACCCTCTACGGTATCCACACGAATGAATGCTCCTTAAAGATCCTCTGTGTGCTAGCACAATCTAGAACACCTTCTAGATTCGAACGGGATTAAACTTTCTAATCACGACTCTCGTGTTATTTGCTTTAGGGTTTACAGTGTTTCACTGCAGTCTAATGTGACAGCATGTGTTGTCTAACCCTAAAGACAAACCCTTATGTTCTATTTATAATGTCATTCAATAATGACATTTTTACCCCTTAATCTAATTAGGGATAAATAATTATATTATAATTTATTAAATAAATTATAAGATAATTAACGAACATAAGAATCCCTAATCTAATTAGGGAACATAAAACTATTTGGCCTAGGGCATAATTACCAACAATCTCCCACTTGCATTAGGCCAAATTATAATTGTTTATTATTCCCGTTGGACTTATTTAAATTCAGTCCACGATCCTTTTAGTTCATTCTTGTGTGTGACCCTGTAGGTTCACTTAATGTTGGCAGTAGATCTAAAACACACTTTAGATCTACAAGACATAATTGGTCTCTAGCAAGACATTATGTCTACCCAAATTAAGTGAAGATCGGTGATCCGACTCTACCTATTAACAGTCAGTTATTTAATCCTTTTGTTACACGATATCTTATAATTAAACATAAGGTGTGGATCAATACACACTTATATCGTTTAATCACATATTTCTTGATTCCAGAGTATGACTGACTTAAACAAATGATATTGATAACTCCTTATCAATTCATTCGAGCATGGCCATGCATTTCTCAGTCTTACCCATCAAGAGGCCCAAAAGATATCTCTCTCAAATTAATGAGAGGAACAAATCCCATCTTAATCACTCAACTTCCTCTACATGATTCATATTATGCCGAATCCCAACCTTTATAATTATCCGGTTAAAGATAATGTTTGATTGAGTCAAAACACAATATTTCTCATGTTGGAATCTATGATGATTTCAGGTCTAAGGACTAAAATAACACTGCAAATGAGAAATACTTATCGCATTGATCCATATAGTATTCTCATATTTGGTCAATCCAATACAATGTACTCTTACATGTATTCATGTGCTGAATTGACATCTCATATCCATAATCAGTAAAACATGATCATCATCCAGCCAACATACTAGTCTTAATTCATTATTATTTCATATAATGAACGACTAGGGATAATTTAGAATAAAGTTATTTCTCACCTTATGGTTTTACTATTAAAGTGACATACTTTAATGACATAAGGAATAACCAATTTATTCAAGGAATAATACTTTATCAAAACAAAAAGCCAATAACAACTTTGATAAAGAAAATGACAAATATACTATAATGATAATAAACATTCAAATGACATAGAATCCATATGGCTTAGGGCACATCACTAGCAATCTCCCACTTGCACTAGGCTTGGTTAGATACAGGTCTAACACCTAATGCTCTAGTATGACCATCATACTTTGACTGTGGAAATGGCTTAGTCAATGGATCTGCTACATAGTCATCTGTATGTACTTTGCATATCTTAACATCTCTTCTATCGATGATCACTCGAATGAGATGATAACATCTGAGTATCTTTTTGGATCACTGATGTGATCTTGGTTTCTTAGCTGCATCCGATGCTGCTATATACTCTGCCTCTATGGTAGAATCCACAACAGTGTACTGTTTGGAACTCTTCCAGCTTATAGTATCTCCATTTAAACAAAATACATAACCTGTTTGCGATCAGAAATCATCAAAATTGGACTGGAAACTGATATTTATGTAACCATTTACCACAAGATCAGTTTCCTATCCCATTTGTCAAAACGACATCCTTAGTCCTTCTCAAGTACTTTAGACTGTTTTTGACTACTATCCAGTGACTCTCACATGGATCTGACTGATACCAACTAGTGATGCATAAACGACATCTGGTCGAGCGCATAACATGGCATACATGATGAAACCAATAGCAGAAGCATATGGAATCCTACTCATGTGTTCACGCTCCTCCTTCTAAGCAGGACATTGAGTCTTACTCAATTTAATTCCATGTGACATTGGGAGAAATCCTCTTTTAGATTTTTCATACCTATCTTTAGTACTTTGTCAATGTATGCACTCTAACTTAGGCTAATGCTCCTTCTAGATCTATCTCAATAGATCTTAATGCCTAGAATATAGGCAGCTTCACCTAAGTCCTTCATTGAGAAACAATTTCCTAATCATGTCTTGACATTTTGTAATGTAGGAATATCGTTTCCAATGAACTATATGTCGTTTACATAAAACACTAAGAAAACTATTGCGCTCCCACTAACTTTCTTGTAAACACAAGATTCATATTCATTCTTGATGAAATCAAACTGTTTGATTGCATCATCAAGACGAAGATTCCAACTCCGAGATGCTTGCTTCAATCCATAAATGGATCTTTGAAGCTTGCAAACCCTATGTGAATTCCCTAGATTATCAAAACCCTCCGGTTGTGTCATGTACACATCCTCAATGATGTTTCCATTCAAGAAGGCTGTTTTGACATCCATTTGCCATATCTCGTAGTCATAATACGTAGCTATAACAAGAAGAATTCTCACAAACTAAAGCATGACTACAAGTGAAAAGGTTTCATCATAGTCTATACTATGAGTTTGCTTAAAACCTTTTGCAACTAGTCGTGCTTAGTAGGTATGCACTTTGCTATCCATGTCAGTTTTGTTCTTAAAAACCCATCTACACCCAATAGTCTTAACACCATCAGGTGGATCAATCAAAGTCTAAACTTGATTATCGTACATGGATTGCATTTCTAATTTCATGGTTGATAACCATTTCTCAGAGTCAGGGCCCTCCATCGCTTCCTGGTAAGATGTGGGCTCATCTTGATCTATGAGTATAACATCACAATTGTCAGTGTTGAGAAATCCATATTTCTCAAGCTCATGATAAATCCTACCAGACCTACCCGGGCCTTTAGCTAGTGGTTCAGGCTCAGCAACTACTTGCAAGTCTGATTGAACATCCATCATGGGTGCTATGTTAGTTTGTGGTTCTCGAACTTCTTCGAGTTATATTTTACTCCCACTGGTTTCTTTAGAGACAAATTCTCTTTCTAGAAAGTAACCATTACGAGCAACAAACACTTTGTTCTCAAATCGGTTTTAGAAGTAATATCCTTTTTTGTTTCTTTTGGATATCCCACAAACAACCATATATTAGATTTGGGTGCGAGCTTGTCAGACACTTGACGTTTGACATATGCATCACAGCCCAATATCTTTAAAAAGACAAACTGGGACGTTTCCCATTCCATAACTCATATGGTGTCATTTCAACCGATTTTGATGGAACCTCGTTCAATATAGACGCAACAGTTTCTAGGGCATACCCCAAAAAGAATATTGGAAGATCTGTCTGACTTATCATTGATCGAACCATATCTAATAAGGTTCAATTTCTCCATTTAGAAACACCAGTCCATTATGGTATTCTTGGAGGAGTTAATTGTGAGATTATCTCATAATCCCTAAGATAGTCAGAAAAATCTTGGATTAAATAACCTCTTCTAGCAGGTGAACTCAATGGTCTGCATACATCTGTATGTATGAGACTCAACAAGTCAGTAGCTCTCTCACTTTGTCCAGTAAAAGGAGTTTTTGTCATCTTACCCATTAAAAAGATTCTCATGATTCATATGATTCAAAATCAAATGAATCTAAAAACTCATCTTGATGAAGTTTTGATATGTGTTTCTTTTTAATGTGTCCTAAATGACAATTCCAGAAGTAAGTCGGATTTGAATCTTTTGGTATTTATATTATAAATGGACTTATTATCAGATTCATCAAAGTTTAGAACATGGAGACCATTCATTAAATGACTAAATCATAAAAGATGTCTCCATAATGGATGCAGATTGTATTATTCTCAATAACAAATCTAAAACCATCAATGTCCAAACATGAAACTGAAATAACATTGCTACTCATAGCAGGCACATAGTAACAGTTACTTAAAATAAGTCCAGAAGGCAAAGCTAATTCAAAATTTCCTACAGCTAATACAACAACTTTTGCTCCATTAGCCACACGTAGGTCCACTTCGCCTTTTGCCAATTTTCTACTTTGCTTAAGACCCTACACATTTACACAAATGTGAGAGCTATATCTGGTATCTAATACCCTTGATATATAAGTAGATAAATTGACATGTATAACATAAATACTTGAAGAAATAGTCTCACTATCCTTTTTCCTTTTCAGATCTTCCAAAGATAGTTTGCAATTCCTCTTCCAATGACCTGGTTCATTGCAGAAGAAGCAAACCCCTTCCTTTGGTGGTTTAACCTTAGGCTGGGTTTTGAGCCCTTTAGCTTTGGTCCGACCTTTTAGCTTTGCCCTTACCCCTACCATTGGCTTTTCTCTTCTTGCCCTATCCCTTTTGAACCAACACAATTCAATACTTGTGTGATCACAAATCTCTCATGCCTTGCCTATTGTTGGAACATTTCCTAAAGGTGTATGATCATATCGTATGCCTCCATGTCTTCCATTTGCTTCCGAAGCTCAGGATTCATAGTGGCAAGCATGATGCAAGTGACATTCAAAGAGTCTACAACTCTTAGAGCATCAGCAACAAGTTCATTAGGGATTGGTTCATTTAATTTCCTTTCATGCTTAAGAACAATTCTTAAGTTACGGTACCAATCAAGGAAATTTGTGGTATTCAGATTATCTTTTCAAGAATCGATCGCAAGGTTATGTTGTTTGTTGTCATGATCTATATACAGAGGCATGCAAAGTTAATTATCTTTATATAAGTCATTTTACATACTTCTACTATTTTATCAAATTAATAACCCTTCAATATTAATTCGGAAAACAAATTTTCTTAGTAGAATAAGATCCATATTTCACCAAATATTGAGTCAGCTTTGGCATGACGCTCAAAATTTAGTTATTTAGGTAGGAAACCCTTTTCCAATTACATCACATGTAACTCTTGTTATGGGATTGACATCACATGTCCCGGCCAAATAATCCCATTTAATGCCATAGGCCCAAAACCGTTTTGATAGCCTATTTAAGCCTAACCATTACAACATGTGAATATCACTATTATTCACCTTGCCTTACTAAGATAATCTATTGCACCCTGCTTTGGCAGAACCTACAATTGGACGATCAAAGCCTTGACAAGTGTCGAACCATGGAAGGCATTTTTATGACTTAATATTATGTGAGGGATTTTAAAATATGATATGTCATATTCATGTCTTCATGACATCTTCATGTCTTCATTACAATAATGAATAGATACAAAAGATTCCTACTAGCACATTCAAAAAAAAAAAAAAAAAACATATAACTCAAAACACTTCATAAGCATATTATGTAGTTTGTATAATAAATTTGTGCTTAACTAATTATATTGTTCTTTTGTAAGGGATTAAGAGGGCATCGCCCCCTGCGGGGTTCTGGGGCAGCGCCCCAGACGGTAAGGGAAATCCTTTTGAAAAATTGAAACTCCTTTTTAAAACCCTTTAAAATTGTTTCCAAAATTTTCATGAAAATCCTTTCTTAAAACTAAAAAATTGTTCAACAATTAAACAATTTGTTTTAAAACAACCCAGATCTGTTCAACAATTGAACCATATCATATATGTAAAAGACCCCAAGAAACAGATCTAATTCGCAATTCAGAACTGTTCAGGATTTATAAATACAACCGCAGATCAAAGGAATAAAACAGATCCAATCTATCTGCTACAGTTTAAAAATCGGAATTCCAAATCTGAGTAAAACAAATATATGCTTGTTTTATTTTTTTTATCGTCCAATTGAATCAGACGCATGCTAGCAAACAAACCAAAAAAAAAAAGAAAACTTCAACGTCCAGTTTCACAAAACGGACACGCTGTTCCTTTTTTTTTTTTAATTAAATATCAATTGGATGATCAAATCATCTCACGCGCAAACTGATATCCAATTCTCATCGGACGAACTCAGATGCACAAACATACAGCTTCAATTGGAATTACAATAAGACCCAATTACAGACGCGTGGTGGGCATAGATCTGATTCCGTGACATGCGCCAGACGCATGAGCAGACATAAAAACAATTACGCCAAGAGACTAGTTCCGACATGCCATCAGACTTGTTCGTCGTCTTTTTTTTTTTTTAATTAAATCAGAAATCCTAATCCACTTGAGACAAAAGCAGATTAAAAATTTGCAATTCAGACCACTAGTCCGTAGCAAACAGGAACAGACGCAACATGGGATCCGCAATTCATTTGTTTAATATTTTAATAAAAATCAAAATCCAATTCTGATGCAGATAGTGTGGCGTGTCTGTTTTTCAATTCTGTTCGTGGCGTATTTTTTTTTTATAAATATAAACTTATTTAGAAAAACCCAAAATTCTATTGTAATCAAATTACAATAAAATTACAAATCCACATTTGTATTGGTTTAGTTCCTCATAAACTCAAATTGATTTCATAATCAACATATAAAATCAAATTTCATAGCATCACATGCAGATCATAAAAACAAATTTCAATCTAATCGAAGACACAAGCGGCTCTGATACCACTGTTGGGATTCCAAGGGTTTAAAATTTTTATAAAGATCAAATCTTTTTGCAGCGGAATCAAAAGAAAACCCTAACCCAGTATCCATGTGTATCGATTAGATCAGAACAAGATAAAGATTTCAGATCCATACCTTTTTGGTACTTTTTCAAATCTGGAAATTCGGATCTGAGATGTTGCAAACGCAAACACCCTCTACGGTATCCACACGAATGAATGCTCCTTAAAGATCCTCTGTGTGCTAGCACAATCTAGAACACCTTCTAGATTCGAACGGGATTAAACTTTCTAATCACGACTCTCGTGTTATTTGCTTTAGGGTTTACAGTGTTTCACTGCAGTCTAATGTGACAGCATGTGTTGTCTAACCCTAAAGACAAACCCTTATGTTCTATTTATAATGTCATTCAATAATGACATTTTTACCCCTTAATCTAATTAGGGATAAATAATTATATTATAATTTATTAAATAAATTATAAGATAATTAACGAACATAAGAATCCCTAATCTAATTAGGGAACATAAAACTATTTGGCCTAGGGCATAGTTACCAACAAAACCCATGCTGTAAACTCATTTAGGCATTTTGTCAAACATTTACCATACGTACAATATGATCTCGATAGAATTTGATATCAAACAACTAAAACAATTTCAAAATAACGTGCATGTACTGATGTACACGAACGGAGTACTATTTCACTAAATTTTCTCAAGAAAACATAAATTAAAAAAAAAAAAAAAAAGATAAGAGATGCTAACCTTTGCACATCCTAAGGTTTTGTAGATTTGAGTAAAATTCTTTAGAGAAATTTAAGGATAATAAAACAATGTAGATGAAATGCGTATGGATTTGATACGATTTGAATTATAAGTTGTGATTTGAAGGAATTGGAGTTTATGGATACAGGTTAAGGTTTCAAATTTGAGAGAGTTTTGAGTGTAAAATGTAAGGGGGGGACTAAGCAACGGTATAAATTGCGACAAATGCACAATTTCAATTATTTGTATTTGGTAAATTTCTCCAAAAAATATGATATTTGGAATTTTTATTTTGTATCTTATATTTCTTTTTCCCTTAACATAGTGTTTGGTAATTCTATGAAAAGTGGAAACACGTAGAAATGAGTGAAAAAGGAAAAAAAGGGAAAAAATTTTTTATTTGTTACTTAGACTGTTAGGATGAAACTAAAAGGAAATATGATGAAATATTGGTATAAAATAGACCAAAATGTTCATTACTTTAGATCTTTTGCTTTGTTTTCATGGATGTTTCTATAATTTTACATGTTTTTCCATTAGTTTTTTTATGAGAAACTAATTAGGTGAAAAAATGTTTCTATTGGTCACTCCTCATCTCTAGCCTTTATCTATTATATTTACGTTACATTACACCCATTGGACTCCACACATTTTACTATATTGTTTACAAAAATTATTTTACTTTTTTTTTTTTTTCATAGTAATTACCAAAAGAGAAAAAAAAATACTCCATCTTAAATCTTAAAAGACATAGCAGTTACCAATGAATAACTAAAACCACCCACATAACTCATTAACCAATATCTATTATAGTTACATCACTTCACACCCATTCGACTCCAAACATTTTACTACATTGTTTAAAAATATTATTTTACTTCTTTATTTTTTTTTCTATAGTAACTACCGAAAAAATACTTCATCTTAAAGACATAGCAGTTCCAATGAATAATTAAAACCACCCACATTGCTCACTAACCAACGGATAAAATCCTCACACATGTGAATAAACTCCACGTGACCCATTCATGCATAAAGAAAAAAAAAAAAAAAAACTACCAATTTGCATGGATAAACTCATATATTAATATTCATGTCAGATTTCAATCATTCCTATGGTAAAGTGTTTTGGTAATTCTTTAATCTAATACGTTTTGCTTTCTTTGTATTTACTTTTTACTAACCATTTGATTTTTTTTTTTTTACTTTTTTTAGTTTTTACTTTTTAATTAATCATCATATTCCATACTTGGAGAAAGAGTTTTGGTAAGTCATCTTTAGATACTTTTTCTTTCCTCAAATACATTTTGTTTTCTTTGTATCTACTCTTTTTTTTTTTAATTATTTTCATTTTATGACATTTTTTAGTTTTGTTGTATTTTTTTGGCAAATAGTTTTATTGTATTTGATTCATCAATATCCGCAGCATATTCCATACTTGGAAAAAGAGGTTTTCGTAAGTCATCTTATGGTACTTCTCATTTCCTCACATTCTATCCTTTTTTTTAGTATTTTACCTTTCAGATATCATAGTTTTAATTATTATTTTTTATTTATTACATGCCACATGTTAATAGTTTGTTGAAGAAAGTGTTTTTTTTATTTGTTTTTTTAGGTTTTTTGTTTTTGTTTTTGTTTTATTTAATTCATTAATTATCTCCTCCAGTTACTTCACGTCACAGTTTATCCTTAGAGAAAGATATATATTCCAGAGCTTCTGATGCATTTTGTTTTCTTATATTCTTTTTATTATTTTATGTTTCAGATATCTCAGTTTTAATTTTTTCATTCATTAAATGTCACATTTTAATAGTTTGCGAGATATAATGTATTTGGTAAGTATCCATAGTTTTTATTTTATTCTACCCTTTCTTATTTTTTTTGGATTTTTCACTTTTAATATATCTAATTCATTGACTATCCATAGCAATTATTTTATGTCACAATCACATACCAGTAGCTTTTGTTTTTTGGATATATAGATTTTGGTAACTCATCATTCTAATACTTTTTTGTTTTCTATGATTCTATCCCATTTTTACTTTTTTACTTTTCACATATCTCAATTTTAATTTTTAACTCATTAATTATCAGCATCGCCGGATTGGAATAGCTCCATCGGTCGTCAGTGCTTAATACTCTTTTTTTCCTTTTTTTTTAGGTTTTTTACAACCCATCTAATTTTTTTAATTTTATTTTTCAACCATTTAAACTTTTATTTGATTTCTTTTTTTTTTTTTCCTGCCATGATTTCATTCATTGTCTTTTCACAACAAGATTCGCAGTACCCATTGCTCACCTGTGATTCCCTATGTTATAATCCTGCATCCCTAAAAATATGGTGATGACAGCATATTTTATGCTTCTGAGGAGCAATAAAAACTAAATTAAACTCATATTATATGAATATGTCATTTCTTAAATAAAGAGAATCTCAAATCACTGTTTTAACGTATGGTTTCATCGTTAGTCCTCATATGTGTAGTGATAAAATAGGTGATTTTTTTTTTTAAACATTTGAGTGGAATAATAGATAATTATTGTTTTCAATATCATGTAAATTATGAAACAAAACGTAACATAACGAAAATAATTATTTATATATATTTATGTTTATATTTGTAGTATTAAAAACTTTTCTTTTGGATTTGAGTATGTCCCTTTTTCTTTTATTATAAATAATATTTTTTTTTGCATTTTTATCTTATTTTGATAATTGTATTTCTAAATCTCAAATAACCATATTTTAAGTTCTTTCTATTAAATTCGGATAATATATCAACTTAAAACTAATTTTACTTGGTACCTATTAATAGTAAGAGATGGTGTATTATTATAACATGATAAAATAACATATTTATGGACATCACATATTCAAACTTTAAATCCATTATTAAACGAAGATATAATAGATATTGGATGATATATGATGATCCATCTAAAATCTTGAAATGGAGCAATGGGAACAAATGGTTGCTAACAGTGATATGCTTGATAATAGAAAAAACAGGTTGGCTAAATTGTAATAAAAAAAAATATTTGCATTACTTAAAAAGCTACAGTTTTATTAGATTTGTATACGCATTATGCATGCGTCGTTTGCTAGTTATTTTCATTTCAAGACCCAAATATAAAACTTCTATTAATTTCTCCTATCTGCACAGCTTTCGTTAATTTTATTCATGCCAAATATGATATAAATTTTATTATTATTTCAATAATTGTATAATGGTTTTTATGATGAATATCCAATAGAAACTCCTAAAACTTAAAAAATTTTCCAAGCATTCATGCTGACGTCACAGAGAAATCTTCTTTAAGCTGTTAGTGGATTTGGTAAGTATGACTGGATGCTTACATCGTTGTCCCTGCTTGGGCTTTAAATTTTGTTAAAATTAAACCCTAGACCTATAAGACAAAGAATACAAGCAACCGCGAACGTAGCATGTAGTTGTTTGGTGGCCCATGCCTCCAAGTCACGTTAGGTATCCAGCACAGCTTTCCATTTCAATAATCCAGAAACCCTCCCTTCTTTAATTTTTACTAAAACCCCTGCAAATTCTTACATTCTCCTCTCCTGAAAACACAGAGAGACTTGGAATCTGCATTGGATTTTGAGTTGATAATTGAAGGTTATAGGCTCCCATGGATTCAAGGTCCTCGTAGCACTTGCTCTCTCGCTCGTCGGTGGATTGAGTACGTCACTTGGTGAGGTTTTCCAATTCATTCTCCATCAATGGCCATTTCATGAATTTTGGCAAGTGGATTAGCTTTTGAATCTTTGTTATTTGCTTTCTGATCGAGTCGAATTCTTATATAGTAGTAGCAAATGTCAATCATACACCAAAGTTTGTGATTGGTTGGGACCGTGATTGTAAAATTCGCGATTTCACGAAGAACTAAATCGCGTAGAACAGTGTAAATTCGTATAATAATTTTGCATCAATTTGAATTAAAAAATTTCATAAAATTAGAAAGTCATGGAATTGTATAATTAACTCCCGGTTTTGGCAACTGTGGCAGGACAAGTTGAAACTGGCCTTGGAAATATGCTTGGTCAAGCGTGCATGTTAGGATACGGATGCAAATATTATACTTGCTTCTCATAACCTTCTTGGGCAAAAGTTTTGTTGATTATTACCATAGTGGCTTGTGAATGGCTTGGATATGATAGTGATAGTGATGGGTATAAAGAAACTTTATCTTGGTAACAGCTGTGAATAAATTGTTGAGATCTTTTGGAGATTATGAGAAGCAAGTCGTTAGACAATGTTATGTTAATGCGATATCGTGCAAAGTGTGTGAATGAGAATGTCCTGTGTGAGGATTTCAGTTACGATGCATTAAGATAAGGTCTTCTGGTTTCAATCATGACTGGGAAGATCTCGATGAATGAAGTTTTAGATACATAACGCTTGTTATGGCACTGTGGTAGTATCATCTTAACCGATATTTTATAATGTCAAGTAAAGCCTAGGGACTTTTAATTGCTCTATGGTCTTTTAGTAGTGCATGTAGCAGAGAAAGCTTCTTGTTTTAGTTTCTCTACATTGTTAGCAAATCCCCCTAATGTGCATGGCCATCAGCTAAATGCATTTCGAGTCCTGTTCTCCTGTTTTTGCCAGTCATGTTTTCGCAGGGTAGACAATCATAAATGCCATGCATGGAGGTTACCGCAGTAGAACAGCCTACTTCCAAAATTTGTTGCTATGGTCATTCGTTCCATGAGTTTGCTTTTTGCAGTCTGCTTTGCTCAGTAATGAGTTGATGAGATATACATATAGGGATCAGTTTTCCTTTGATATGATCATGAGTGCACGCTACATGTTCTAATAGATATACGGCCTACGGGAGTAGTGCAGATGCCACTACACTGCTTCAACATATCTTCTCTCATTTCCATTTTATTGTCTCTAAAACATTGTCTTGGATTGTGGAACAGGTGCACTTTTCGTAATTATCAATCCAACTCCCAATTTAAAGATGCTTGGTCTTCTACAGGTGATGCTTTATGCTGGCCTTAGATATCTTTAGTTAAGTGCCTAATGCATTCTTTCATGTCAATCATTTAAACTGTTGTCTTCTAAGTGTTTTTAAACTAATAGTCTTTTCCTGGCTCATTTGTTTGTTTAAATAAAAATTCTACTTTCTACCTCTTTCAGTACTCTAGGTATATTTCATGTTACATTATGTTGAAACAACATACTTGGATTTTGTTGGCACGATCTTCAATTTTTCTGCACATCTTTTCACTCGATCTTCTGCCTTTCGTTGTAACTGATTTGCAGAAATTAACAAGTTTAGCCATATGCCATAGTGCTATAATCTGAATATAACCTCTGTATAGGGATTTGCTGCGGGATTGATGCTGAGCATATCTTTCCTAGATTTAGCTCATAATGCTATTAACTCAATTGGCTTCCTGAAAGGGAATCTCTGGGTAAGCAGTCAACTTCCATTTTATTATTGCGCACAAATTATGTGAATTGTATGATTCATTTGTCTATTTAAAGGTCATCATTTCTAATTTCTTTTGGTTCAGTTCTTTGCAGGTGTAGTATTTTTTGCTCTTATCGTCAATTTCATCCCAGAGCCCGCACTTTCTCCTAGTTCTCATGAGAAAAGAAACAAGGTAAGAGAAAATCCTATGATATTGTATCTTGCTTGTGTACCTTGATAATTGAACTGTATTTGGGACAGAAAAATCAGGACGAAGGCGGTAAAGACATGATGAAGAAGCATCGCCGTCAAGTTCTATTTAGTGGAATCATTACTGCAATTGGTTGGCTTCCCTTCTTGAGCTGTTAACATGCCATTTGAATACTCGTAGAGCATTTTAAAGTTACTAGCATTGAGTCCTAGGGAGGCTGGTATCTGTGAAAGTTTGGCATGACCTGCTGATTTACTAGTCTTGTCTTCTGTTTATTCTGCTTTACTTTCTGATTTCAAAATCAGGTGATACTGATGTCTACTTTCAAATTAGGATGCACAGGGCCTTCTAAGGCATCTTAAGGTTTTTCACCTAATGCAAGCAATGAAAACACTTCTTTGCTATGGGTTCCCCTTACAGCTAGTGATTATGCATGAGAAGTTGTTCACATAATGCTCAGTGGCTAGTTTTTAAGTTTACTACAGTAAAAGCCATGCAATTTTCTCCAAGAAATATATTATTATTAATCTCTCTTTACATGTGTTACTACTGCAACAAACTGATCTAAAAGTTAGAGCTAATGGATTGGTGTGGGTTTTGTATTATATATTTCTATGCTCTCTTTCTCCTCTATTTGTAGACTGAGACATTAAGTAAGGCCATCTTGGCAGGCATATTTATACGTGGTGAAATAATTGTATGGATGTTTGCACTTAAGACATCCGCATAGATAATTTTTGGAACAAAGATCCACAATTAACTCATCTGAATGCTTAAACTTGTATAGCGTGCCTTATATATTATATTCTAACAACATGACATTTTGCACTCTTTAATGTTCCTTCCACTCATTTAAAGCAATGTGCTGTTATATTGTGCACTTGTTTACAATATTTTATATCACCCCATTAAATCATGTACTTGAGGCAACAATGTTTAAACTGAATTTGTTCGTTCTACCTTTGAACATCCAATAAGAATGACAGGAACCTAATTATGTTGGTCTCCTTATAACTTGCTTGCAGGGCTTGATGAGATCTTTTCATGAAAAAGTTGGAGTGAAAAGACTTGAATACTTTTTCCCAACCTTTATGCTGATTTGTTTCTGTCGTAAAAATGTTTAGTTCATAGAGGCCGCCCGAAAACGTAAATCTTTTCTCACTTTTCATGAGGCGAATGTTGTGTTTTTGTCATTATCTATTGTGACAATAGCTTTGTGTTATATTTTGAGGAAGAAAATGCGAGAATGTGTTTTCCATTCTCTTAGATTATGTTTTCTTTGTAAATTATGTTGCTTCCTGTTACAAATATTGTTTTTTATGATCTGCAGGAATTAGCTTGCACAATTTTCCAGAAGGAATGGCTGTATTTCTTGGATCAATCAAGGTACTCTGATTTGTGCCTGCCTTCAAATCTACGCAAGATAGCAGCACAGAGTAATCTAGCTGCAATATTCAGTACTGTTTCTATAATTCACCTTGATTGTCTTGGGTGGCTTGTCCTTGGTGGACTGCGTGTGGTGTGGGTTGTGGCTTGCCTATGTGCTACTTTATCAAAGCTTCCTTTTTTAAGAAAAGCCAAAGCTTCCAATGCTATGGGGCCTAAAATTTTTTATGATCAAGATAGCAAAAGGAGGGGGGCATTGATAAAGATGTCATACATAGAATTCAAGCAAAGTGAATCAAGTGTAGAGGTGCATTAGATATCCTACACAACACTTTAGAGGCATCCAATGGTAAATGAAGAGATGAGGATAGGTAAGATCAAGAATGAAATAGAGAGAAGATAAAAATGATATGGCATATTTAGGTATTCATGAAGATATGGTTTATGATCAAGTGATATTCCTAGGTTGAAGTAGCCAAGGACAACTGAAAACCAAGTTTCCACAATACCTTGAGGGTAAAAAAAGGAAAATGTATGCAATTAATCTGTTATTTACAGCAGTTTAGTGGTTAAGACCTTGGGTTATCATGACAGATTACAAGGCATTTAGGTTTGAATGCCACCAAGATCACTGTTTGAGGTTCTTTATCTGTTCCTCATAATTTACATAAATATTTACTTTTTTACGGCTAAAATACAGTGAATTTAAAAGTTACAAAATGGTCTGCAGTTCTTTTATAACCACACATTTTTATACAGCAAAAACTCCACTTGCATGCAAAGATAGAGTTAAAGTCATTTTGATAATCACTTGTAGTTTCAAGCTCCTTTATGTTTTGGCACATGCATAAGAGATGCCCATCCATCTAATACAATATAAATTGGATTGAATCAGTTGATGGTTTTTGTAGGATGCCACTTATATGAATATAGATGCCCAATTTGGCTGTGATCCTCCATAAACAAACCAAAAAAAAAGATAAGAGAAAAAGAAGTGATCTCTTTTAGCCGGACCATCATCTGTGTTGTGAATTCTTTTTTTTTTTTTTTTGTTCTGTGTCCTTTAATGCATTGATAGCTTTATCTACACTAGCTCATGAGGCCTTCTACCTAGCCTTTATCTTTGTTTCGATGGCAGAGGTTCTGTGAAACCAGTTGCCTATGCAGATAATTTAAGAATTTCTGGCTTAAAATGTGTCTTCTTACAGGGCCTTCGTGTTGGGATGAATTTGGCCTTTGCTATTGCTTTGCATAACATTCCAGAGGTACATGTGCCAACTTTGCTGTGCAGCATTCTCGTGTCGTATTTGCCTCACTGTGGTCACTTGCCTTTTTTTTTTTCCCATCTTGTGCCACTCATGTTAATTTGCTGGCTTTGAAGCTTTTCAGTAGAGCTTTTGAATCAAAAGCACCATGCAAATAAAATACAGCTTGTCTGAGGTTCAAACATGAAATTTAATCACATTTGTGCTTAGCACTGCATCACTATATGTGTTAAAAATATCAGAAAACATTTAGCTATTCTTGCTTCGTTACAAATTGCATGCTTGCAGAGTTATACTTAGGTAAAGATGTCGTTGTAGCATTATTCACATACTAGAGATGTGATGCAACAAACATATCTTTGAATCCTCATCTGGAATCAGAGGGATTTATAATCTGGAAGTGAAATTAAATCTAGGCTGTGTTTGTTTCATGGAAATTTTTACCCTATTTTCTGCTTCTTGAATAATGGTAAATGCTTTGTTTAACGAAAAACTGTTAAACATTCTTATGAGGGTATTAGGGTTTCACCATAGGAAAAAACAGAGGTATTCAGCTTTGCATCATCAATCACCTTGATGATGCTCCTCCACCTAGCTCACTGCTAGTGCTCCTGTATTATTTATCTATCAACAGCAATAACTTGTACCAAGCACCATAAAAATAACTTCTTGTAGATTACTTTGAAGAGAAAATTTATCCAAGAAGAAGATTATCCAAATCGGTGTACCTTAGTATTTGAATCAATCTTCAGAAGAGAGTGATCTTTGCATAACTGGGGTATCAAACGCCATGTTTAAACATGTTTGAGGATTATGATAGCCTATGGCATAATGAAGCAAATTTCTTTAGCTGATTGATTCTATATTCTGTAATGTGATATCTATTGCAAACTATATGCATACATGTTATTTTTCCTTTTTATACCTTAATGTCACATTGTGGTGCTTTAGATAATCAAGGTAATTTAACACTATTGTTCAACTGTAACCTTGGCATTGCTTTATCACTTCTGACAATATTGAAATGACCTAAATTGCATTTGATGTGTTAATTACTGCATGCCTCTTCCTTAGACACTTATAATAATCTTGTTTAAACAACTGTACAGCTGTATTTTTTCTAAAACAAATTTGTTTTAATTAGGGTGTGGCTGTTGCCTTGCCTGTCTATTTTGCGACTCAAAGGTACGGCATTAGTGAGAAGTAACAAATTTGAAGTTTTTGACATTTTTGGCATATTAATATTTCATTTCATGGAAATAGAAGCTTTGTGACTGATAAGATGCATTGCAGAGAATTGTTAGTTTGTTAATCATGTCAAAACAAATAGAAGGTTTCTTAGTAGCAATCATCACACGAGTAATTCTCCTGTAGTATGAACAAATGTTCATTTGTGGCCTTTTTTTTTTCAGAATCTTTTCTAGCTCTTTCTTTAACTTAATTTTTGCCCAATACATTTAATCTAATGTAAAGAAAGCATTGAATGAGGAATGCAGTAGATTCTCTGGCAGTTTGTGATATAGGATGCTTAAGTGATGTGAAGGTCTTAATGATAAATTGTTGTATAACTCAGGGCAACCATTGCCCATTGGAAAAGAAAATGTGGCCAATAGAACTTTCCTCTCTTTACAGCTCATGCAGCTTATGAGAACAGTTACAGCATCGTTTAGGTTGATAGGCGGAGCTTAATAGCATTCATACGGTTATTGTTTATTTGAATCTTTTCTATACATGCATTTCTGAAAAGGATACAAGTGTGCAGGTGTATGGACCATAGTCAATGTAGCTTTATTTATGAATACTGTCTTAGACAATTTATAACATACATAAGATAACACGTTGAAAGCTAAAATAGCTATACTTTGAACTGCATCCTTACATGTCTGGGTTGGTTTCATATCTCAGCAAGTGGCAGGCTTTCAAGCTTTCAACTCTTTCTGGTTTTGCTGAGCCACTTGGTGTTATAATTGTAGGTATATCTTCTTCTTCCTTGTTATAATAGTAGGTCCTTTTCTTTTCTGAAGATTAATTGACCCTATGTATCTACTCTTTGAGAAGTTATATTAGGCTGTTGGTAACTGTTGACACTAGATAATGACCTAGACTTTCAAACCCCTATTCGTTTCCTCTCTATGACAAAAGTGCCTTATAATGAAGACTTGAAGATAGAATGAAGTTTAGATCACAGTTTTGATGTGCAAATCTCCATTAAGAATTTCCCTATATTGCAGCCTATCTATTCCCAAGCAGTTTAAGTCCTGAAATTCTTGAAGGCCTACTTGGCTCAGGTTTGTCATGCAACTATTAGATGGATTAGTAAAATTATTTTCTTTTAATCTCCTTGTCCTTAATTAACTTCTTCCTGTTTCAGTGGGTGGAGTGATGGCTTTTCTGACCTTGCATGAGATGCTACCTCTTGCTTTTGATTATGCTGGCCAAAAGCAGGCCATAAAAGCTGTATTCTTGGGGATGGCTTTCATGTCAGCGAGGTAATTGACTCCTTTCAAATGATCTCTTTGTGGTCGCAGCAGATATTTCAGATACTATCTAAAGCTCTTATTCAAATGGAATCAGCAACTCAGAAAGCAAGAAAGACTAATGATTATTAGGCAAGGGGAAGTTCATCTGTGCTTTACATGACTAATAATGCTGGTAGACAAAGATGATACCATCATAATTAGTTCCTGATGAAGCTGTAAGGTGCTTCTTTGGATGGTAAACTAGAGATATTTTGCCTCGATATAATATTGAAAAACTAAAACACACGTCTTTTCAACAGTAAAAAGGGAAAAAAAAATGGAAATAGATTTCCTGGGAAGTGTTCAATCGTTCCAGAGATATCTTTACTCTTGTTTCTGGATTTTATTCACAACTGTTTGGCCTACTTATATCTTTAAATTACTGATCTGTCCATATTCTTAAAAAAATGTTTTGTGAATATTTTAAACACACTTTTTTTATATTTCTCACACTGAAAATGAACCTGCATTATCTGGGTATTAGTATAAAACATGGATGATGTTTAGTTTGTTCTGCACCTGAAATTTAGGCCTTTTTATATCATCTTTATTTAGTATGAGCTTGTTGTCCTTGTTTTTCACTAAACTTTCTTAACTTTCTTTCAATAAAATTAGTGTGGTAGGAAAAGAATATGAACTATTTCTGCCCTTTACAAGGTTTGGGAAGGAATGCAAATTTGTAGATGCATTTAGTGCAGGATTTGTAATGTCTATGACACAGTCAATTGGACACATGGAGGAGCTTATTCGTAGTTTTCTTTGTTCTTGTATCCTTAACATTTTAACATACATTTTGTTACTTGCAGCCTGTATTTGCTGGAAATCAGCTTACCAAAGGAGGTTAGCTTATGAAAGGAAGTGATGCAATCCATACTTGGTGCTTCCCAATGTGCAAACTTCCAGCATCTGATCTGATAGTGTCCAGCCTCGTCTCTTGGCTTTAAAGGTCTGATCTGACACTTGACTCTCATTGGGCGCAGGAGCTCAGATGTAAGACTCAATACTTTCAAAATCCTCTGAACTAACCTGATTCAACTGACAAGGTTAGGCTTGCCTTTAGATGTAAATGAACAAGAAATAATTTAGTGTAAAAGCTGGTACTAGTTTGTATCATAATGTTATTGTTATCTTCTACGGAGAAGTAATAATTGGCCAATATTTTCTTTGTTCTACTAAGTTAGTTGTTTATTTTATTGCTGCTTGAAAAGCGCTGGAAAAAAAACTTGTCTGACCTTACTATTTCAATATATGATTAAAGTAGAAGAGTATTTAGCATTATGATGAAAATTGACTGGGAACATTGTTGGTAGAGTCTTTTTTCTATGAAGTGAGAGTTGCAAAGACATCACAGGCGAGTCCAATAGTAAAATTTCATTGTATTACTTATGGGGTAGAAAATAGGGCAGCTTGAAATGTTCCGATCTTCTGGAAGTGCATAATTTACAAGTAAGAGTATCAAAGACAACAGGGGCAAGTAAGAGAAGTCATGGCCAATGTCGCCTTTCGGGGAGCCTATGGGAAATTGGGAATGACAGCTTGGTATTAGTGCTGTAGATGAGTCGAGTTGAGTCGATACAATATCAAGTTTGAACTTGACTCGAATAAAAAACTCGAAACTTGAACTCAACTCAATCTAATACTTCATTAACTAAAACTCGACTCGATTAAGCTCGATTATTCTTTTAAATATTAATTTAACTGTAAAGAGTATTTAATACTCGATAAACTCAAATTTGACTTGACTCGATTTAATACTCAATTAAGCTCGTATACTCATAGCTAAGTATTTTAAAGCTCGAGCTCGAACTTGATAGCTACTCGAGTAGCTCGAATTCGAGCTCGACTCGATTGTAAGCGAGTCAAATTCGAGTTTTCAGTTAGTCGAACTGGAGTAACTCGAGAGCTGCCTCGATTCACTTACAATCCTACTTGGTATGCTCCTCTTGAATTATGGTGAGAAAGAAGGGCTGGAAATTGTTAAGGTTGTGCATTTTGTTTAGTCCTGGAAAGAGAAAATGTTCCAACTAGTGGGGATATTCATCATCTGCTTACGGTTTATTGGATTCATCGGACTTTATCCATTATGCCTCGTATGTAATACAACTCTAGTAACGGTACAAAGAAATCCGGATAGATGAGGACATATGTATTAGGCGACAAAACCTATTTGCAGCTTTGGCTATTTTACTATCTTGAACTAAACCATATGATTCGAATTCAGCTGAAATTAAAAACCGATTAGTGCACAATTTGAAACTTAATTGCTATTGCTACTTGAATACCATTTCTAAATCTTTGAAGCTTGAAAGGATATAGAAGACATGAAATATGTTGTAGAATAAATGTAATGACCCATACTGTGTCTATAAGTTTAAGTTTTAAATCATATAATTATGATGTTAACCTTAATATTAAGTCATTCACTTGATGATTTTTGCAAAATTAAAGTCTTGACTTATAAGTGAGGGAAGTGATATAAATAAATATAAGAGCTTATATTATATCTATAAGTTTAAGTTTTTAGATCAGATGATGTGTAACTTGAAAGAATTATGATGTTTGTCAATTATTAGACAAATATGTATATAGATTGTCCATGATTAACGACCCTTGACATATTTGCTTAATAAAAAAAAAAAAAAGAAAGAAAAAAGGAGCGCAACATGTAGGGACTATGTAATAGTTGTTTTAGAAAAACATTCAGAGAATTATGCGCGAGTACAACAGTGTTTTACAATGTTTTGTATTCGGAAAAGGACAAGCATACAATGAATGAACATTAAACAAAGGTTTGTTTCTGTTTGCATGATTGTTGAACTTGTATAATGATCATAGTCTCAACTCATTTAGTGTTTTCTAAAAACAATATTAGTATTTTAAAGACCTCTCTATTAAGTACCATTATTTTAGTGTCTCTACATACCATTCAATATCACAAATAATATCTATTTATATTTCTATTGGTTTATGTGAAAAGTTTTAAAAGGAAAACAACTTTTAGGATCATTAGAAATTACTATAATGATGAATAACCTTGAAAAATAAGGTTATTAGTATAGGGAATTGTATCAAGGACCATGGGATGGGGGCTCTAAGTAATTTGCCCACAACAGAAGCACATCAGAGAAAATTTTCTCTTGAACTTCTCTCATACTTACATGATGAACCGGAACATTTCTTTTAAACCAATATAAACTAAATCAAACCAAAACAAAATCGAATGCCTAATTTGCCTCAATTTGATTTGATTGACCGTTCAACTGGTTTTTTTCTATCTCGAGTATGTTCATTGGGCGGAAAAGATTAGGTTTTTGTTCGGGCATGATGAGTAACATGGAAGTGGATTTCCATCCAGAGGACAAAAAGAAAGAAGGGGGAGGCAAATAGGAAAAGCGTAGCTAGTGAGCTGACACACCTTCTGCAAAGTCATGGCATAAAAACGTATTGTACCATATAGTTATCATGGCTACTAAAAAGTTCCATTAAATTTTTTTTTCCAATTTTCTTTTTCCTTTATTCATACGGTAGCAAGTAAAATAATACCCAAATGGTATAATGAGAAACACCATCCATGGCCATACTACTACTTCGTATGGAAAAAGGTCGCTTTTGTTGGATTTTTATCAAGTATAATGATTGAAGTCGCTTTTCTTTTGATATGCCGCAGGAGAAAAAGGTTGAAGAAAATTAAAGCTAAAGTTAAAATAAAAGAAAAAATCTTTAAAAGGAGACATGTTATGGACTAAAGGAGAAAGAAAATTTAGCTTTATTTTCTGTAACTTTCTTGGAAAGAGTAACAACTTGGCCATGGCATGTATCAACATGGACCATGAAACTGACTGATTATGAATTCCTTGGAAAGAAAAGCTGAAGCCAAATTGGCCTCCACCCATGTAAAAGGGAACACCAATGCATTGATTGGTTGTATGGCTGCTTTTTATCATATTTTTCAGTTTCTTATTACTTTTGTTTTTATTTTGTTTCAATTATTTGATAAAACAAGACAAAAATGATAATTTAGAATATGACACATGATACACACAACCACGCACATAAGATTTTCATAGAACCGTAAAGTGAAAATGGTTAATGTTGCAAATAATATGAATTCTGGTAAACTATACAATGTAATTAGGTATTGAACTTTGAAATGAAATAATTTAGTATATGAATTATGAAATAAATTAATTTAATACCTAAAAAAACTTTTCATGCACACAAACAGTATCTCATCATATTGGTTAAAAATGCCTTGTTGGATGATTGTATTTGCTAATTTGACGAAGATACTATTAGCGTATGAAAAGTTTTTTCATGTATTAGATTAATCAATTTCAAAATTAATTATTTAATTTTATATCATCTTAATTCATGTAACATTTAAGGTAAAAATGATTTTCTCTCATGTGGGTTGATTTTGTTTTCTTTTTATCAAGCAATTTTGTTTTTTAATTCATACGCTTGGATTTAGCCATAAGAAATATCAAAATACCGTGAAAATTAAAAAAAAAAATTAGAATTTTTTAAAGCACCATTGTATAGATTAGATGTGAAAATAAAAGGTGATTAAATGCTCAACGACCAAGCCTGTATTAATGTGGGAAAAATTTGCAGTCAAGGTCTAAGCTGACAAAACTAAGACAATAATGTACGAGATTGTCTTTTGGTTTTTACTTTTTAGCATGATCCGCTAAAGTCGTTTCACGTTTAAGTGTATAATGCATTTATTGGTGAGACCACCTAACTTTGTAAACATTTCATGTTTTAAATGTCTAACTAATGGAATTATAAAATTTTCGTAATTGTATAGTCATGAACTTGATGAGGGGCAAAAAGATACATCTTTTTAGCGAGGACATTTACATGCTGTGGATGCGAGGTTCGGGTTAAAGTGGATCACGAGAGTGCCAAGTAAATCTTGCACTACATATAGCTTTAGAGTGGAGGTGATGGAGGAATAGCACATATTTTATGTCTCTAATGTATAAGTGATAATGAGGGAGTCAAAGAAACTTCGAGTGTTGACCCTATAGTTCTTCAGTGATAGAGTCTAATGTTCATATGAATCACTTGATTGATCTTTAAAAGTAGATTATACAATGAACATTATTTCTCTAATATATGAGATTATGCCATAAGAGGAAGGAAGACCATCAAATCACTTTAGTAACTAGTAGACGAGATAAAGAAGCTTAAATTATGATTATTTTGAATGAGCTTGTTAAGGGTTCAAAGCCAATAGCCTTCTTTATGACTACTTGAGCTTATAAGAGGGAGGTTAAATACGTTAAATAATAAATATAATAGCTCATATCATATCTACTAGTTTAAAGTTTTAGATTAGATGTTTATAGTTCCAATCTTAACATAGTATCGAAACAGAAGGTCGACAGTTTAAATCCTTGTGCACTCATTATGATCCTTATTAAAATTAACTCGTACACTTGATGGATCATACTATATTTATAAGTTTAAGCTTTTCTATTAGATGGTTGTAATGCTAACCTTAATAGAAGGTAGATCCACTAGTTCAATAATATTTTACTGAATTTACCAAACCAAATCTTTATAAATTCTCCTATGATAACTACTACACTCTTTAGCTACTTAAGAAATTAAGTTCAAGTAAATAGCAGGCTTGGGTTTATTAAATGAATATAAAATTTTCAATCCTCCGCACATGTCCATATGCATTTCCCTACATATGCCAAGATGATCACAAAGAAAATCTTCCACTGGGAATTCGTCATACACTGCAGGGAGATACCATTTGGGTAAAAAGAAAGTTGAAACCAGTCGCATGACAATTGAATTCTCAAGTCAGGAGGTTTTACTTAACGTTGTTGTCTTGTTGATATTGAATGAAGACCACCCTATACAAATCAATATAGCCTTAGAGGATAAAAAAGATAACGGAGCATCAACTTTTCCTATACTAGCTAGACTTTTAAGGGTCCAAAAGTATTTCTTGGTTCAATCATACATTAACTTTTTTCGATATTTTTTCACAGGAATTCAACCATACTTTTTGACAAGTTAGTGTGTCATTACCTTGGAATTCATTTTGCTTGACGTGGATATATAAATACCGGCCTACCACTACCTTTAACAGTTCACGATTCACGTAAGAGGAAATTGTCGATTTACCAGTCATTTAAAAAATTATTTAGACAAATATCGATTATATAAAAATAATTACTTAAAAAGCGATGCAAAATTGCAAATATAAGATGCGACAATTTTACTTTTTTTATTAATGCCACATGTTTTACATGTAAGGGTGTTCATGGTTTGAACCAAACCTTATTTGAAACGGTTTAGTTCAAACCCTTAATGAACTGAATTGTTTCAAATGCAGTTCGGTTAAGTTCGATTAGGTTCGAACCGCTTTTAAAAGTATTTAGTTTGATAAATAATATTAATAGTCATTTGAGTTTTCGATAAAAAAAAAAATGTTTAGATTGAGAAACATTGTGGAAGAATTAAAGTTATTTATTATTAGAAGATCATGTATTTAATAATTTCATATATATATATTATTCATTTTTAAAAAGATTTTTATGCGAATTTAAAGTAACATATATTTTTAATAAATCAATAACACTAACTAAAGAAAATAATTCTTTTTATATTAATTCCATGTTTATTTATAATATTCTTCTCTCATAACATATGTAAATTTTCATTATGCCAATTAAATGATTATGCGTGTTCTAAACTCAATTATATCGCTTTATTTTAATTTGATGCATGTCTACTAGTTTTAAAAAAATTTAGAATTAATAAAAAAAAGGAAAACATACTAGGAAAGTTTTGAGATGAATAAAAGAGTATTTGTTTAATATTATTAAAAATATAATACATTTAATGGTGTATTATGTAAAATATATAATAGGAAATATATATATATATATATACGTGTGTAACGTTTATATTTATAAATAACATTAATGTGGTTAAAAATGTAAAGTACATTTCATAAATTGGATCAGTATCACAATTTCTTCTAATAAATCTATAAATTAAAATCTTACTCAGTTTCATTTCCAAGATACATTTAAACGTAACAATGTTATTAGAATTTAAAACTGTGCTTCCACTTCAAGTCTATTCTAACATAGTACATGCATATATGATATTCGAGTGAAATGTTACATGTGACTCCAATATTTAATGTTTAAGAATTATAAAAAAAATATATAAAAAAAATAAGATTCCTCTTATTTTTTTTTTATTTCTTTTAATGTGAAGCGGTTCAGTTTGGGTACATACGATTTGGTTTGATTCAACCCATCGAACCGAACCGTAATTGCTTATACTCTTTTTGAATCGAACCGAAATATAAAAAGACTGCATTTTGCAGTTTGGTTTGGTTCGTTTTGGTTTAATGAATAGCCCTACTTACATACAATTTATAGTCAATTGTATCTTCAAGATTGGATTTAACTTTTCATTTATAGAAAGTTGCATGTATTTCATGTGATTTTGTAATGTACTAAAATTTAAAAATTGCATATTAAAGATGCAATTTTTTTTTATTAAAACTAAAATAATATGTCACAAATGCTATTTTGTCTTAGTATTTTGGTAATTAAATTTATATTTATATTTAGATAATTTTTTTTAAGGATGGGTAAACACGTATTACACCCTCATGTAAAGTTTTTATTGTTTTCCAATTGGTTTATCAACTAAGATGCACAATTCCAGGCTCATTAATCTTCCAAATGATTAAAGCCCATGATTTTTATTCTCCTTCAAATTAGAGAGAAAGGGGGGAAGTGAAAAAAAAAAAGTCTGCTAGTTATTCCTCTATTACATTATTTCTTTTATTTTTTCATTGCTTTTAGGGCATGCAGTATTGAAAGAAGTTCATAAATTATATAATATTACTTTATTTATTCTACTTATATTGTCAAATTATGTATCATGTAAGACTTTTTTTTAATAACCAAAATCACACAAATTTTTTAAATGTATTTCATTTTCTTGCAAATTGTTAAATAGATTTTAATGATGTATCTACCCCGAGGGAGAAAATTTTGGGATGTTCCTTATGTACAGTAGAAATAAATATTGGTTTTGGTTAACAAATTCACCGTAGGACAGATATGGTAGAGATCTCTACCCTATTTTCACAAGTACTAGGGCATGTATTGAAAGTATGATTTCTTTCTTTCTTTTTTTCCAGTTATTATATCATTTGTCGTTTGAATCGAAAATCATGAAATTGAAACTATAAATTCATACATATATTATTTATGTGACATGTTCCTTTGAAAACACAATAGTAAAAGATGGGACAAACGGAAACTATATAACGTTGGGAAATTTGTCATATATTTAACTATCCGACTGAAAATTAGCCTAAAATAAATAGGTTTATAAGTCTGGTCAATATATTTGAACTTCTATTACATTTTTAAAATTAAAATATAATGCAGATCATGAAAAAAAAAGGAAGAAATGCAAGATTTTTATTTTATTAGGATAGATATGATTTAATTATTATTATATTTTATTTTATTAGATATGGTTTTGTTATTTTGGGATTTGAATAAGATTGATATATATTTTAGATATTAAATCTTTTAGTTCAGATATTATTTTACATTATATATAAGTAGATCTTGTAATAGATATGATGATGAGTTATTGAGATTTTGAATAAAAAAATTTCATTTCAAAGTTGTGATGCTTTTTCTCCATTGATGGCGTGACACCATCGTAAAATCCATCTTGTGGTGTGAGGCTATATAACTCAATGGTGATGTGATTGTATCAAACCATCTTTTTATTACTTTTAGTACAATTTAAATATATATATATATATATATATTTCCTTTATCTCTTTATTTTTTGCTTCCGCCGTGCCTAGTGAACTATATTGTATAGGTAAAATTTACAATATATTGCTAATACGTGACTCGTGAGATTGTAGAAATAGTGGTCTATGAAACCTATAATATATAAAGCACGGTTTTGGAGCATCATTTCGGAATAGATTGTATGCTATTATCTACATTTCAATCAAATTATTTGAAAATTTGGAAATAAAACTCGTGATATCTAATACCCATTTTAGAAAGAACTTAGATACTTACTAACTTTAAATAATCATGGAATATACAATTTTCGACGCATTGATTATCTATCCACTACAGACTGCAATGGCTCCGAAGGACTTTTAATTAATGTACTTATAAACAAGATTCTGATACATTAGAATTATTATTGGATCTAAAAAGGAAAAACAAAAAAAAAAAAGGTAGAATTTTTATTGTCCACTCGATTATTCAAAATAGTAGTGGTCCCACTATAAGTTTCATTTATAAGCGTAGCTATCGGTTTCTTTCAAGATAAATTAAAACCTAAACTTTGGTCGCATAAAACTTTAGTAAAGAGATACCTATGGTCCACTAGCTCTCTTTAATCTCCTATAGGTTGTATAAAGATTGCCTACTAAAAGGAATGTTTAGCTTCCCACAACACCCAAACTTTCCTCTCCAGATTTAGGGGCGATGATTTATATAACATGATAACATAGGATATATATCGACATGATTATTAGGAGTATAATAATAAAATAATGTAATTCTAATGATTAACTAATATTGTTTTTTTTTTCTCTCCAAATTTAAGGCGATGATTTGTATTAGATAATTTTTTTCTTGATAGAAATGATATCATGAATATGAAACGATATATAAAAAATAAGAAAAATGTCTAATTTGGTAATTAAGTTTTACATAAAATATATTTGGTACTTGAATTTTGAATTGGCCAATTTAATACTCGACCAAATTTTTTATGGCTATTTTCACTACTTTACTAACACTATTTTGCTTTATTTTCAAACATAAAAGAGACAACGTATTAGTGCTAGATAGTTGTACAACACTACAAGAAAACTAGCTTTTAAAGAAAGAAATTTTGCGACAAAAAATAGGTAAAAGAAGTTCTATTTTTAGAAATATAATCAATGACAATGATTTTTGTGATAAAAATTTATACTTAAAGATAGAATTTTTATCTTTAATACCCAATTTTCTTGTGGGTTTTTTCAAGTCCATAAATAGAATAAATGGTGTTAAAAAAGAGAGTAAAAAAAGTTGTGAAAAATTTGATTGGGTATTAAATTGACAATTTCAAAATTGATGTACCAAATTGAATTTTCGTACCAAATTTTGATACCAAATTTCACATTTACCCTAAAAGACTAATTATAGAGAGGAAATACAAAATTGATAAATATAGGAGACACAATAATGATCCCAATAGACATAATTTCAATGCAAACGGATTATTAATGACATTAATCTAAATTTATACATTTTTTAATCCGGGATGAAATCGAGATACAAATGAACCCAATTATATAAATTGCTTGCTCAACAAATACATCCACCTCCAAGCAAAGGCATGATGTGCAATCAGCAATAGCAGCAGTGAAGCATACTTGAATTGAAGGCCAAAATGTATGCACCAAATAGTGGAGTTGTCTTTATGCAAATCTTGATTACCAAAAGAAAGATTTGTTTTATCTTAACTTTTCCTGCTCTTTCCCGTGATATGCCTTTTGATATTTGAAAGTTTGTGCTCTAACTTCTACTTTACTTTCAGCATTCTCCTTCAGCAATTTTTTAATGAGAATCTTTCGCGTTTTAACTTTTCTATTAGATCCATCAATCTTTTTCTTTTCCTTTTTTTTTTTAAATTTTTTTCCCAAATGGATAAGTGTTTATTTGAGCTCTCTTAATCTTGTAAAACACAACTCCAAAATTATCCCTCCATATCGATTAATTATGTCATTTTATGATAGTAAGGGTCAATATCTATTATGTCGGTGATTATTTTATTAAGAAAAAGTCCATGCTATTAAATTGTACTTGAATGTACATGGACATGTTAAGGACTGCTTCAAGCCATTACTAAAATTGTAAATGGCTTGAAATAAATAATTAAAAGGTAAATTACTTAATTTGAAAAATAGACTAAGGTAAAAACCGGTTTTGTACTTTTTCCTTGATAAAATGCTCAAATCCTTGCATCCCTTACAACTTAAAATGAAGAATGTGGTAGGAACCATCTTGGTCTAGAAGTAAAAGTGAAATTCATGATAAAGATGGGTTAATATTAATATATATATGGACTACATAGAGAGGGCTTGCGCAGTTGAACACTAATATTTAGGAATAGATTCCTTTTTCTCTTCGGTTTCAAAAGTGTTCTCAAACTGAACAAAAGGTTAAAAAAGGGAAAAAAGTTATTTAACTTAAACAGCACTCACATTAGATTATTAACTAGGGTGAATTTTACTTCACATACCGAGTTTTCACTTTTTAAGACTTTACATAAATATGTGTTAGTATTTTACATTTTAAAACTTTTATTCAATATATAGAAAACCTCATTATCTTTTTAGTGGAAGCTAAAAATAGTAAATCAAAACATTTTGTTGGTATTTACGTATATATATATATGTATGTATTTATTAAATGGTTATCCTACTACTTCTCAAAAAATAATTTTTAAAATAAACTTGAGATAAAAACACCTTTACAAAATTGCATCTTGAAGATGAAATTTATGATTATGAAGAACTCGCATGTTTAACATATAGGTTCTACTTGAATAATGTTGACCAAACTTGCATCATGAAAATGTGAATTTTGTATTAACAAAAATTGCATCTTGAAGATGTGGGTTCTACTGCATAAACAAATTTTGCACCTTGAAGATATAATTTAAAAATTCTATTTTAGTAGTTATATTTATTGAAAGTCTATTTTGATAAAAATTTTAAATAAATACAACAAATTGACAAAAAAAAAAAAATGCTACCTATTGCTTTTATGTAGGTGCACTACATGTGTTGGGAAAAAAAAGAGCGAGAACGATTTTTGTTACAGAGAATAAAGAGGAAGAAGAGAGAGAGGAGTTATGCAAAATAACTATCTTATTTTATTAGATGATTTTTTTACTAAAATGAAAGGATTTGACTAATAATAGTAATAGATGCTTCTTGTTGCTTTTATCAATTGTTATTTCAACTTATAGTTTGATGTACTGCATTTTTATTTGCTATTTTCATTAGTTTTTGAAGACTGTGTATTATGGTGTTGATTTTTGGTTGATGTTTTGTTGGTAGTATATGTCTTTTTTAACTTTAACTTTATTTAAAACTTGGTCAATGAGATGTCTCTTTGTTGGATTTTCGAAAGAAGAAAAGTAAAACTTTTTCTGTGTTTTTGAATTATGAACCAAACCAAAACTTTAAAATTCTCTGTTATCTATTTCTAATAATAATTTAATCTTTGCAATCGCTATAATAATATCAATAGGTCTTTGTATTTGACTGTTTGTAATAGTCGATAGTGCTGGCAGATGAAAATGACAAACTAATAGTTGCTCACCACCATCCACCTTTAAATCGGTGACAATAACCATCACTTAGTAAAACTACCAATAATTGCAACACACATATAATTGTAGATGAGTACCATATAAAATCTTTTAGCTATATAATATGACAAATCCTTGTGGAAAGCGAATATAAACTTTTAGACTCTTTGCACAATTATTTGTTTCAAAAAAAAAAAAAAGGGGTTTGTTCGGATGGTTTATTTTTTTATCAATAACTTATTTGTATCTGGTATATATTATATCTTATCTGTATCATAATTGTATTCGATCTGTAAAGTTTATTTATGAGTAAAAATGTCTATTTTCATTTGTAGTTATTTTATTTATAAATAGTCTAATTGAAACATACATGAAATAGATGCCGAATTAATATCAAATTTACAAACCAAATGAAACCATGCTAATGGACTCATCTTTAAAATTTTGGCAAATCTTGCGCTTTTCATTTAATTTAGGATAAATGTTATAAATGGTATCCAAACTTTAAATTTTAGTAAAATATGCAATTAAGTACCTAAAAATTAAATTGATCAATATAATACCTAAGCTTTAAAAGTGATCAAGCCAGTATCTAAAAGAGGTGTTTGTGTATATCAATAGTATCTCTTTCATATTGGTTAAATATGTCACGGAGGATGATAGTGCTAACTTATTTATGGAGATATTATTGTCGTGCATAAAAAATTCTTTCAAATAAAAAATTAATTAATTTCGAAGTTTAGATACTTAATTACATATTTTGCTAAAATTCAAGTACCATTTACGACATTAACCTTGAACTATGACAAAAAGGCTTACATGAAGAAAGAGTAGGAAAGGAAATCTAGAATTAATTTAAAATCGCTAATTAGTTTTGGTAATTTTTTACGAGTTTATAAGTTTATAATTTTTTTATATTAAAATGGATATAAGATCGTATTTTTATAGACAAGTTGAATGTGAGGCTGAATAGAAGTTTATCAATTTACAAATTTATTCATTCGTATTTTATAATTATATGTCCCTAATTAAATAGAATTGGAGTTCATAAGATTGATTAATTGAAAATGGTCTATTATTATTTTAGGAAGTAGAGAGGTTTAACGACGTCAAGCAAGAATCTTTGGTCGGTCCACTGAAACTTGACGTACCGATATGCATGAGTGTTAATTTCAAATGACACGACATCACCATTAGTGTTTCACTTTATGTTTGAGTAATTTATTAAAAGCTTATAGTTGTTTTTGTCTTTGCATTATTAGTACTAGACGATCCCATATGTCTAATAGAGACAGCAAGGCATCATTTAATTTGCTGCAGCAGATTTACCCACACAATAAAGTTGATATATATATTATTTATTGTTTTTGGACTATATAGATACTAAATTAGTCTTTTTTTTTGTTTTTAATATTAACCAATTTATGACAGCTATTTCTACATTTAATGATACAAGAAAGTATTTAGGATTATCTTTAAGGGCAAATAACAAATACAACGGAGTAATTATTGATCAACTGATGAAAGATATTTGAAAATTAAAAACTGATGTATTTGTATTTGTTAATGTATAAATTATTGTGGACGCCATTACTTTTTCCTTATATATAACAGATGTATTTATTAATATATGTATCCACCAAGAATTTTCCCTTTTATAGTTGATGTCTTTTCATAGTTAGTGGTGTACTGGTCGCATATAGCAAACAAAATCAATAGCAAGTCAAAACTTATCCTCAAATCTTATTATGACCATACTTAAGGCAAGTGTATCTATCGATGATTATAGTATATATTCAGAGCACAAGTGTCGATCCCACAAAGACTAATGAATACTACTACTTACTATTCTTCTATTATTCAACCTGCAAAAGAGAGTGATGAAGCAAGATATATAATAACACTAGAATTACAACAATGCAAGTGGAACAAAGATAACCTGAATTGAAAAAGTCGTTAGATCTTAAATCCCCACTAAGTGATATGTGAATTCACAAAATATAATTCTAATATTATTATTGATTTTCTTGAATGGTAAAGATTCCTAAGGCAATTCAATATACCTATTGAGATTATTGAAATTCTATGCTTAGTTAATTAGTTGGATTTTTTCCTAATTAAAGCTCTTAAGATGACAATTACCGATCTAGAATCCCCCTATTAGAATTCACCCTAATCCCAAAGAATCACATCATCTTAATTATGGGATTGCATTCAACTTCTTTGAACTGTGTAGATCATGGTAGTCAAAACCGGCCCGGACCGGCCGGTTCGACCCGGGTTCGACCTGAACCGGTACCAATATCGGGCCAGGTCTTGCCTAAAATTCGTTTTTGCAATGAACCGGCGAGACCCGGTTGATTCGATCAACCGGGCGGTCGAACCGGTTGAACCGGTCAACTCGATCGACCGGGACCGGTTGACCCAGATCCAAAAAATTTAAAATAAAAAATAAAATAGAAAATTATAAATTTAAATATTTATTCATACTTTATTATAAATTTATAAAATATAATCATTAAATCATATTTATTTAATAATTAATTGATGAATTTGATTCAAATATAGATTTAATTGAGTGATTACACATATATTGGTTTTTATAATTAAATTATCCCTTATATTTTTATTTTTTCGTAACCCCAGTTCGAACCCCGATTGAACCCGGTCCGACCCCTTGACCCTTAACCCCCCTAGCCTGCCCGGGTCAAACCCCGGTCCGGTTCTGATAACATTGGTGTAGATCTATCACACAAACAATATCTCTATTAATTTGCACGAATATCAAATCAAGAATTAATATTGCATGATCAAGTCAAGATAAACAATAAAGAATAACACAATTAGATTCAAGAATTCAAGCAATATATCAAAATCAATGAAGAACAAATCACATAATCATCCTGAGGTTTATCAAAATCTAAACAAAGAAATTATTCCTCCATAGGAGAAGTGTTCATCATAGAAAAGATGAAATAAATCAAGCATAACCCACAATTACAATTCAAAGAATTAAACACAAATTGTCTTGTTAGATAAACACCTAAACAAATTCATATGACTACTAGACCTCCCCCATTTTCTATCCTTCTACTGCTCTTAGATCTTGCCTTCTTATAGATGTTCTTCAAGCTTCAAAAAAGGAAATTTCCTTGGCCTAAAAGAGGAAAGTTACATGCGCTTATAGAGTAAGCTAGGGCTTTGGTTAGGAAAGTAGCTTTCTCGAGAATTGAAAGTTGTTGGGTTTCTCAGTTGTAAGAAGTGAAGCTTCTAAACCTTCTAATTTTAAGTGTAGATGATAAGTACTTTAAGACACTTATTATTTGTGCAATAATGAGCATATTTCATATGCTATTTGAGTGATTTATTGAAGTAAAGAACATTTATGGAAATAATTTCTTGTGTTAGGAATGAAAGATTTGCCATGAAAGAAGCCAAGTTATTGAAGAATTATGAAGCCTTATTGAAGATGTTAATTATATACTTGTAATTCTATTTTGCTAGTATAGATTTGGAGGAGATTTGTGAAGAAAATCTAAAGATTTTAACAAGTTTCAAGTGAGCTACACGGGTTGTGTATCTTGAGTAGTGTACATATGTCAGAAAAGAAAAATTCACTAAATTTATATTGCACACGCCCTGATGTACAAGGGTCGTGTAGGCACCCATGAATGAACCATTTCTATAAATATGGCCTTCCTTCGTGGAACAGAAGGGACAGAGAGTTTGTTCCATTCAGAAACCCTAAAGTTCGTATTCTAGAGAGCTTTTCAAGGGAAGTCGGTCGGTCAACATTGAAGATTCACAACAATTCAATTTCTAAGGTTTCATCAATCATGTTTTCTTTAAACTCTTCTAGAATTGCTATTTTCATTGTTTATTCTATGGAAGAGTAGATTTGTATGCCCTAGGTTTTGTGAAACCCTAACTCATGTTTAAATTTGTGTTAATTGATGAAAAGTTTTTGTCTTGAATTCATTCATGTGATTTATTTGTTCTTGTAATGAATTATGGCCATATTTATTACATGTTTGATTCTTGTTAGTTAGAAAGAAATTTCAACTAATAGGATAGATCTTGCATGAATGATGAGTTTGCATGTTTCACCTAGACATAAGGAAACTTCGAATTTCTGCAATAAAAATTGAATCTTTAATAGGTTTATGAGTTTCATGCGATTTTGCATTGGCGTTGGTGAAGGAAGAGATTCCCACTTTCTCATGTAAAATTAGGAGTCAATTGACTTGAATAAAGTAATTGATTTAATGAAGAAATCCTGCAATTCAAGACTTAATTTTCATTAGTTAATTATATCATAAGCAATTAGGGTTAAGGTGGATCAAATTAGGGGCATTGTTGTGAATTGAGTTTTAATCAAGAAAAGTGTTCATATTCTATAATTAGGGTTTGTTTATTGTTAGTATAATTAGTCATTTGGGTAAATATAATCTATTGATAATTTAGACTAGATAATGGTAAAACGGTGTTACTAGTACTTGCCCATAGATCCTTAGGACGACATCTGAGTTAATTTTTATACTATTCGATAGGTGCACTGTCTGATGTGGATTTGAAAATAATAGGATTATAAATTTAAACTTGGTGATAAATCACACATCAAAGTTTTTGGCATCATTGCCGGGAATCTGACAATATTAGGAAAGCCTTATTAGCTGCTAATTTAGTCATTTTTTTTTATTTTGCTTTGCAATCTTCTTCTTCTTCGACATACTATACAATTTCTCATCCATTGATCATCTTTTGCAGTGCATGACAAGTAGTTCTTCATCGGAGAATCTTGAATTTGATCCTGAGATTGATCGAACATTTCATAGAAGACTGAGAGAAAGAAGAACTAACTTGAGATATCCAAGAACCATGGAAGGAAACAAGGTTGAGAATAATCTAATTCGTGCTGTTGGGAATGAGAATATTCCAAATCAAGTTGCTTAGAATGAAAATATTCCAATTCAGGTTGCTAGAAATTAAAATGATCTAAATCAATTAGCTGGAAATGAGAACAATCAACTCCCCATTGCTCAGAATGAGGCTCATAGACCTATGTGGGAATTATTTCTGCCCACAGTTGAAGGAGTGGCACCGTCCATTGCATGGCTTGCTGTAAAAGCAAACAATTTTGAATTGAAGCTTGCTTTAATCCAGATGGTGCAAGTTAATCAATTTGGGGGAAGTGCTACAAAAGATCCACATGACCACTTGACAAATTTCTTGCATATTTGCACTACTATCAAAAGTAACGGGGTATCTGATGATGCTATTCGCCTTAGATTATTCCTTTCTCTCTTAGGGATAAGGCACGTAGCTGGTTGAATTCCTTACCCCTGCATTCATTAACAAATTGGGAGCAAGTAACAAGAAAATTTTTAGGAAAATTCTTTCCGCCAAATAAGACGATCCAATTACGAAATGAGATCTTTTCTTTCTACTAGTATGAGGGTGAAGCACTCTATGAGGTTTGGGAGAGGTTCAAGAAACTCCTTAGGTGCTGTCCTCACCACGAGATTTCTCTTCATGATTTGGTTAGAATTTTCTATTCTTACCTGGGTGATCAATTAAAGACAATAATTGATGCAGTAGCTGGTGGTAGTCTGATCAACAAAAGTGCTTCCGAGGGTTATGATCTCATTGAAGACATGGCACAAAATACATTCTGTTGGCATAGCGCAAGAACTAAACCAAAACCGGTATCTGTTGTGTATGAATCAGAAACAGTTGCTGATCTTCAAGCACAAGTTGCATTACTTACAGCTCAGATGAGTCGGATGCAACCTATGTCAATTAAAGGAGCCAATCATGTGCCAAATATGGATGTTTCACCTCAGGTTGAATTTCTTGAAGGGGATTCTTATGTTCCTGGTATTGATCCAAGCATGGAAGGAATGAATTATGTGAACAGATTAGATAGAGGAATAGGGAATTATAATCCCAATAGCAATACATATAATCGGGTTGGAAAGATCATCCGAACTTGTCCTGGAACACTTAAAATGCACAAAGATCCAATCTACCACCTGGTTTCCATAAGCCTCACAACAACAACAATTACAAGCGCCTCAACAACTCCCTGCTCTACCGCCACCTGAGAAAAGCCAAATGTGGAAGATTTTATTCAGAGTTTTGATGCACGCCATCGAAATCAAGAAGCTTCCATTCACAATTAGAGCAACAAATTGGGCAATTAGCCAAGATGCTTTCAGAAAGACAAACAAGATCTCTTCTTGGGAATACCGAACCTAATCCTAAGGAACAAGTGAAAGCCATCAACTTAAGAAGTGGTAAGAAAATTCCAAGCAGAAGTGAGGAGGAGCCTGAATGAGAGATTGAGAAGGAAGTTGCTAGAAATCAGAATTCTGAGAAGGTTACAATTGAGCTGGTTGAACAACAACCTCAACAGGTGAAAGAGTATGTACCTAAAATTCCATATCCTACTCGTCTTCATCAGAGCAAGGATAAAGAGCAGTTTGGTAAGTTCCTGTATCTATTTAAACAGCTTCACATTAATCTCCCATTTGTGGAAGCTCTTTCTCAAATGCCTAAATATGCTAAGTTCCTTAGGGAACTTTTATCTAACAAGAGGAAGTTGGAGGATGTTTCTACAATTGAAGTGGGTACTAACTGCTCCTCAATTATTCAAAATAAGCTACCTCCGAAGTTGAAAGATCTTGGAAGCTTCACCATTCCATGTGTAGTGGGGAAATTATCTGTGGATAAAGCATTGGCTGATCTTGGAGCCAGTATCAATCTCATGCCCTATTCATTTTTTAAGAAGTTAGGCCTTGAAGGCTTAACTGAAACCCCGCCCACTCGCATGAGTCTTCAGCTAGCTGATCGTTCTGTAAAGATCCCAAGAGGAATTATTGAAGATGTTTTGGTGAAGGTGGGCAACTTTATATATCCAATGGATTAAGTGATCCTTGATATGGATGAAGACAGAGATATTCCGTTAATTTTGGGCAGACCTTTTCTAGCTACAACTAGAGTAGTGATAGATGTTGAAGAAGGGAAGCTCACACTTCGAGTGGGAGATGAAGAATTGGTGGTAACAGTTTCTACAGCGTTGAAACATCTTATGGGATTTGGATGATTCATGTTACTCCATTGATATTGTGGATTCCTCAGTGTCTAATCACATGGAGGAATTTTTTCTAGAGAT